>OX388158.1:2131935-2842580 GCA_947579745.1 Apocheima hispidaria
AATTTGATAAGGGGTTATTGAATATCACAAAGACTGACATAGGATACTATTTGTATGTCCACACGAACGAAGTCACGGATAACAAGTAATATAACATTTCTGAAAATCCTTCACTGGTAGAAAGCTACATTATCCTCGTAACATAAAAGGCTTTTAAACCTAAAACCCTTTTTTTAAACATAAAAGGCACATAGCGCGCGTGAACTCGCAGACAAAAGCTAGTTACTTATAATATTACCCTATCCATGGGGTAACAGGGTCTTAGTACAATTGATACAGTCGATATTTTTTATGTTGATGATTAAATGTTTATTAAATTCGACCAGATAAAGTTATGCTTATGTAACTTTCTCAAAGCACCATTTTTCAACTGTGTTACGATAACAAGGTTACATTCGACCATCTGTGTATAATATACCTTAACACTGTTTGGGCGTCGCATCGAGCTGCACAGAGACCTATTCAATTTCTGTCGGAAATAAATTCTACTGTCGAAATATTTCACCCCAAACTGTAAACTGACGATGCATTCGGACCAAACAAAACGTTTTATTGAATGTGGAATTTGCGCTCATTTATCTGGCGCCCACAGAGTGCCGCAACGCTATCACTATTAAAGGTTCGCTCAGACACCTTCCATATAACACGTTCACTGTTCAAAAGGATCACAAATTAGTTATTTTTAATGACGTGGTGCCATGTTCGGCGCCACTAGTGCGATATTGTACCCAGCTCAAAATGTTTACGGATACGGATACCTACAGCCGTCACATTCCATTACTGTTATTGAAAACTGTAGTTCATTTAACTTGTTGACAAAACAACTCCACCGGAGAGGTTCATAGCGTTTCTCCGGGGACGAATGACGAACAAATCTCGAAACTTCGTCAAGGAAAAACGTCAAGATAAACTTTATAATGTGTTTTCGTGTCTTATCACAAAAGAATTCGGGCCATCGATGCTGTAACATAGACGAAAAAGTCACTCGTGGTCGACGGAATGGGAGAAACTTTTTTTGCATCCCATTTATCACGGACGAGGAGCTCCGGAAGGGGCGTCGCCGAGCGGAGGGGAGCGGCGGGCGGTCGATTGCCCGCCATTTAACGTGTATTGCAGGAAATTGGCGCGTGCTACCGCCACCTAGCGGCGCATTGCAATCCGAATCCGAGCCCCGGCTTACGACCGCTGCGGTGCCTTAATTAGTCTCTACAAACTTGTGTAGTCGCCCCGAGCTCGCACCTGCATGTATGTAAGGTGAATTAGAGACACGTGTCACCGACTCCGCTCAAACTTCCAAGGCGAGCTTTTTACGCGCCCACATTTCGTCACGTGTATCCGGTTAATTCTACCCGGCATCGCTGCTCTGTAACTAACTATAACGTAAGCAACTCGAATTAGGAGCTTTTCGGGCGCTGCTACCGGAATAACAGATCTCAAACATCATTTTATAGACAGTATGTGAAATGTGAATTTTCAAAGCTATGTCATTTAATATCTCATTTTTTGTTTTTGCGAAAAATTCTCTAAAACATTTAATCTAATATAAATATAGTAATCTTATTATAAACAGATATAACGTATAGTTTTTGGAAACTCAGCTAATTATATTATATTTATAAAAATGTGAGAAAGCGCGAGCGTGACTACTTCGGACGTAAGGGCCTTATCTCTCTTGACTACGACAATTGAATAAACGAGTATCAAAATCAATCAAAATTTTGTAACTCTAGGCCAAGATCCACGACATCACTCGTCAAAATCGGTCAAACCGCTAGCTTCTATCTACAGAATGTATTGTCGCAACACACAAACATAGATACTTACATACACAATAAACATATACCCCAAAAACAGTACCATCCTTGGGCAATCGGATAATAAAGAATAATAGCGACTTAAAGTCGTTTTGTATTTAAATGATATAATTATTAACAATATGCTACATAACAATATAATACATTTAATTCTCACCGAAGCCGGAAAATTTTCTCCCGCCTTTGAAACTCAAATTATTATACTTAGATATCCCTTTTAGAGTATAGCTGAACGCTTTCGAGATAAAGAAAATAAGGAATGAGTTATTAACATTTTTATGCTCGATAAGAAGTATTTCGTAGAAAATTCTGGTCGGTTTTCACCCGATATTGGTTTCATGCGCCTTTATAGTTGCGAGAATGTTCTCGAATGTTAGTATTAACGATAATATTAAACGAATATCATTTTCTTTTTCAATAAAGAGGCGAAATCTCGTGAATCAAATTTCCATAGCGGCTTATCGCGAAACTGGTGCGAAAGAGAACTCGCTGAATGTTACTTGAATCCCGTCTGGAGTGGTAGGAAAAATATAATGTCAACCGAAATGCACGCGGATTATTGCGCGGTAACGCACGGAAATGCTGATTTTAATGGGAATGATTTAATGGCTCACCTAAATTAATAAGCGTGCATCAAAATATCTCCGTCGATTATAATACTGGGATATAAAGAAAGGGTATGCTTAGAAGAAAAGGGCTTATAGTATCATTATTAACAATTCTTGCTATTGGACCAACCGTGAAATCGAGAAAAAAAACTTGTTAAGAGCATGGCGGGCCATGCTTAGTAGAGTTCCGTAGGTGCGTAGGACGTTTGAAGTTTTTATCCATTATTACTGCATATCTCAAAAAGTAGTTATCACATGTTGTCCAAAATAATTTTAAAAGAAAGTTTTTACTAAGATCGAACAACATGGAAGATTACTAGTTTCTGAGATGCATAGTTTAGAAATGTCGAAGGGGGGGGGGACACTTTGCAAGCAAATTTGTCGGCCCATATTTCGCAAGCAGTACGTTTGATAAAAAAATGGTATAGGAAACATCAATATCATTTTAAAAGACCTATTCAATGCTACCACATATGTGGGGTACAGGTTTTTTTTTTATTCACACTTTACATGTATGACAGCCACCCCATTAATATAAAATTATGTTTTTTTAATTCTGTTAAAATCGTCAGCTTACAAAGACCTGTTCAACGACACCCAACATAATGGGGTGCAGGGAATTTTTTTTTACCATCCCTTTTCATGTTTGGGAGCTACCCTTATTTTACAAAAAAAAGTTTTATTTTTTGAGATTATATGTCTTTACTTAGACTATCGTTGTGCAAAATTTCATGCATGTAAGCTTATAACTTTAGAAGTTATAAGGCTGTAAAGGATTCAGACAGACAGACGGGCGGACAGACAGACGGACATGACGAACTTATAAGGGTTCCTTGTAGTACTACGGAACCCTAAAAACCATAGAAAAATGTCAATAACACTCGACAAAATGCACAATGACAGCTGTTTTTTAGATTTCACGGTTGGTCCCATAGTAAAAGTTGTTAACAATCATGAGTATTATGAATCCTTTTCGGCTTAGCATACCTCTTCCTTATATCCCTGTATAACTCAATATATACATTCTTTACCCACCTGCAATTGTTTATGTCTACGGCTGTAACGAGTGTGAGGTTTGACAATCCAAATTGGCTCAGTAAAAAAAATACTAAGAACATTTTTTCTAACGTCAGATTTTCAATAGAAAATATGTCACAACCCCATATTATTCCTCAGATAACAGTTATCTATCAGCCCTTATAGGTAAGTACTATATTTGCAGATCAAAATCGGATAGACAGAAAATCAGAACGAATGAATGATTGCATAATGAGAATGGTCAGTCAGAATTAGCTTCGCTTAGCTTCCGCTTTGTTCTTCTGGTTACGTTTATTTTTTACTATGAATGGTTTTTTTTTGCTTGAATCCAGCATACTTCTGCAAAAGAAATTTTCTGGTTTTAATATGTATATATTTTGGTGGGCTGTTCGTCTGCTACAAATATATTTTCTTGTTTGGACGTATTTTGATATGCAGTTAGTATTTTTGTTGGGAAATTTTAGTGCGAAAAGTGTATTAAATCTTACTATGAAAACTGACGTGGTTTTGATACATTTTGTTTTAATAAAACGGGAATACTCACGTTAAATTAAGTCGGTTATTCCGACTATAGTTTCGATCACATTCGGTGACCTTTATCAAGGAATGCTCAGCGAGACACGCGCGCGACCTCCTCTTGCCTTGCACTGAATGTGCAAGGCTTGTTTCGAATGTGATCGAAACTATAGTCGGAATAACCGACTCAATTTAACGTGAGTATTCCCCTTTTATTAAAACAAAATGTATTAAATCTGTTGAGCATTTAAATAGCGCCCGATTTTAATTTGACCAGACCGCGTAATTACGGTGTACTTCATTTTCGTGCAAATAACTGAACGCCTTTATTCTATAGACTGTAACGACCAACAAAATAGGTATAATACGTGGAAAACATTTTCTATGAAAATGTTTCGTTTTGTGTCTCTCTTTATGACGTGTTAATGAAGTGATTTGGGATTCGCCTCTACCTTTATTTCGCAGCGAAATCACCTGTGAAAGGCTGATAAGGCCATGTATTTGCAGTTTTACACAACAAATAATTCTGGGATCAAATATAATGATCACCAAAAAATACTTTGAGACCCTGAAAACTACTACTAAAAAAGTACTAAAACTTACTATAAAAACTTTCTCTTACAAAAAAATAAACTAAACACTAAAAAAAACGCAACATGTATCAGAAAAATAAAGTCTAAAATTACAATGGTTTAGTCTTGACACCACTTCAAATTGTATTCAAAGACCAAATATAGTAAATGATCAGCAAATCTTGACGTGCAAATAAAGTTTTAGGAGATCATTTACTTACTCTGGATAAGCAATGATGTATTTAGAGTAATTTACTTTTATAGGATAACGAGATGTTAAATATTAGGATGGCGTTTTAAATAAAAATGTGGTTAAAATGTTGCTTCTATTTTACTATTCTTTCGGTTAGCCATGATTAGTATATAATATCCAATATATATTTAATAATTATAAATTAATTAGAAATCAATAATAACACTTACAAATATATTCAATTAAATTACAAAAAATTACCCACCCGTAACTGTACCCGGCGCAATATATATTACATCAAATAATATTAGAGTATAATTTTACATTAAAATTGAGTTTTTATCTTGGAGCTTGTTTTGTTTTAAGTTTTTTGGATTTTTTGAATTTTGATTTTGAATGGTGATCATTTACTATTTTTGGCAGTATAAAGTTGTTTTTGACGTTATATTTTACTATATCTGCGGATAAGTTAAACATAGGCCAAATAATTCCTCCTGAAGTACCTGCGCAGTAGATACATTTTATTAGCGCGGGAAACTTCGATCTACCAATGGCAACTACAAGCGCTGTTTGCGCTGTTATTGGACGATCGATTTCGCGGCAAAATCGCACAGCACGTGTGCCATTTTGGTCTGAAAGAATATGAATCGTACAAGCGGGACAGAGCTAAGAATGCATAGCAACCAATACTCTGCCATCTGCCCTTGCAAATAAAGTTAAATAATGTGTAAATAATATAATCATTTACACGTTCGTCTACTGTCAGAACCGGTCTGCGCTTTTCTGCGCAACGAAAACAGCCGGAATAAACAAGGAAGAAGTTTGAAAGAAAGAGATGGTACTAAAACTTGCTTTATTTTTTACCCGATTGCCCGAGAAGGAAGTTAAAATGTTTGAGGTGTATGTATACGTGTTTATGTTTGTTCCTACATTATATCCAGGTCCGTGTTCCAGGTGTCCAGGTTGTGGTCCGTGTTCGGGTCCGATTTTGACAATTCAGTTGTCGTTGGACTCTACTTTACGTCCGGAGTGTCGCTGCACGACGCAATCGGTTTTTTGTTTTTCTTTTAATAAAAATAATTAATAATAATAAAAATAATAATCAACTACTTAAAAATAATTGTTTACTTTCTCTTATTTAATTACACGTACTAATGAGACGTATTCTCCTCTAATTTCAGACGAAGTGGACGTAATCGGGTACACGTCGAACCAGAGCGATAGTGAGTCGCTTCTGTCCGGGCACAGCGCCGACAGCGGCGTGGGAGTCGGGGCGCGGCGCCGTGGGCGCTCGCCTGTTCACTCGCGGGCCGCACAGCGATCCGCACAGCCCTACTCCGCCCGCCCGAGACGCGCCGCGCGCTCCACGAGAGTCTAGGTAAATACCTTTGGCTGCACTTACTTTTATACTTCTGACTAGCACAACCAGCTACTTACCCATCTACCGACGACTCCAGAAAAAGTGAAGCGCAGCGTACATACTAAAAGTAAGTTTGTATAAGCCGTGGTACAAAGGCTTTTTTAGGTATTTAAGACTAAGGTTGCTTTGACAGATATTAAAGACATCTGTCAAGGTGACAGAAGTAAATGAACATGAAAAAAAAACCATATGTTAGCGATTTTTTTACAGACATCAGGGTGACAAGTGTTGCTGGTGATAATGAAATTGACGCCTGTAACCCTGAAATCTTTCACTTGGTTTAGAAATAGCTATACATGCCTAATGCGCGTTTATTTTGTGTTCCAGGTGTGGTACTGTGTGCGCGGGTCGCGGCCGCAGTCCGCGTCTGTCTGAGGCTCACTCGACGTTATAACTATGACGTATAAATAGTAGAACATTTTGTTGATACATGTACTAAGCAAACGTTGTTTCTGTGACTGACGGTGACGGCGCGACCGCCGAGCGCCGCTGCCACCGTACGAATACGCCCGCGCCGCTGCACTAACGTTGTGTACCCATCACACACAACACAAGTGTAATATTAATATAATGTAACACACACATTTCTACGATCCATCACTAAGTACAAAATTGCCAAAAATTTATAATTCAAATTTTATTTTTCATACTATCAGATTTTTTTCATATTCTCTTTTTTTGTCATCTCGAGCTAGGCTCGTTGCAATATAGTGGGCTAGCGTATATTCCATTCTATTTAACGTTAGCGACACTTATTCATGTGTTTTAAACACGAGTGCAAAAATCTTTCATATATTTCACTTTAATTAATTTTATTTACTTACATCTTAGTTATATCTTTTGGGGGCTTATGAGTTTTGGCTACTTAGTATTTTAAAACTTTTTTAGTGGGCCCTGCAATATCATATTTTAAAAATTGTACCTAAAATGAAATCGAAGCCTTTGGTTTAAAAATCAACTTAATGTTTATTTTTCCACGCAAACACAAGTGAAGGCCATTGTAAAAATAAACAGTTTCATATTCAAAGTTTCAAAGTTTGTATTCATGTATATAATTTTTTCTTTGTATAAATTAATCAAATAGAATTTAGATCTGTGTATGTACCTTCTTTTACGTTTTATCGATGCAAAATGGTTGAATGGGTTTCATGTTAACTGGAGACCCACCAAAAAATTATTTTTAAGTATTGTTTGATGTCATCTGAATCCAAGTACCTACTACTTATGTTGTGGCTATGAGAAGTGAATATACTCCTAAATTGACAGGGATGACAATGGGCATAGTATTCCGTCATTAATCATTATTTAACAATAATTCGGACAATAATTTGTTGTCAGAGACATCTGTCGGATATATTTACCAACATTTATGTACAGTATTTTTACTTCAAACAGCTTTTGGTTGATACAACTATTGCCAATCGAGAGTATTGATAATCCGGCAATAGTGCGAATATCGATAGCACTTAATGCGGTAATTTTATTGAGGACTTGTATTATACATAGTATCGATCGTTTTGAACTACGATAGTCACTACCCTACTGATATTATCGACACTGTTGTCGTTCCGGACGAGTTCACGATAAATACTGTCGTTAGTGCTATCGATGTCCTAGCGGCTTGTGACGATAATCTAGGATTTTATGCCGATTTTCGAGATCAACTATCGATATTTTGGCAACACTAGTATCAACGATAGATAAGACGATAGTAACTTGACGGTATCAACCGTCAATTCTATCATTGCCAACCATTCTTTAGCTAAACTACAAATTTAAAGCTCTAAAATTATTATTTAAGAGAATCACTTAGTTTTGTCAGTATACTAAATTTATTTTAAAGAAGTGTTCAGGGGAATCACTTATTAACTTCGTTTGTAGAATTTGTAGATGTACAGAGGAGGCCTCGATTTGGAATCAGTAAAATTTGAAATCATTTCGGTTATGTCTATAAAAAGTCAGAATAATTTTAGAGCTGCTTAAATTTTGTTTAGTTTAGAAGATAGTACAACAGGAGCGTCCCAAATACGCGTAGGTATATCTTAGTCTACGTCCTTGTAAGTCTTACACTCTTGTCATTAATTCACTAAAATCAATACCACTTATTTTTATTTTAAAGCTTTTCTATTTTATCCATGTTGTTATGGTTCAGGGGAACCATTTCGAAGGTAAACAGCATATTTCGCGTAAAGCTATGCACTTTTGTAAAACTCAACCACAAAGCACAGATCCGGTATTTTGACACTTTAAATCCGTTATATACGTACGAAAAATAATCACTCTTTTATTTTAGTCTTTGTCAGTCAATTCGTAGCTTGAAAGATGGTTTCTGGTTTCTGTTCTAAACTGTGGTCAGTTAATGCCCGATATATACGAGCCTAGTTTCCCTGCTAATGTTACTCTGATTCTATGTAAAAAAACCAGCTTCATTTTCAAGATAATAAAAATTTAGCTTTAAAACTATCCTCGTTTATCTCAGGCTTTAATTGTCGGTTTTGTGCTTATTAATTTAGACTTTGTTTAATAATGATGTAAATTTTAAAGGGTTTAGTTTACAAGAATATACTAATTTAAAGTATTGCTGTCGTTTTATAAATTTTAACGAGAATGGCAGCCATATTTGTAGTTAAATTATAGTTAATCAATTATGGCCTTTAAAATCTGTATCATTTTGTCGAAATTAATTTGTTAACTGCTCATCACTACGCGTACACATCACTAACAATCATCATTTAGTATTAATGTTGAATATAAATGATCTCACTGTATTGTCATACCTAGGTACTCTGTAAATGTGTCTGTAACGTCATCCCACCATCTCACTGTTGCAAAATCTCAATTATGATCTACAGACTTAGACGGAAGTGATTAGCTGAAAGAAGGTTAATGTACTTATGTAGATTGTACATTAGGAACAATTTTTGTTAATGTGACAAGCCCTAAAATTTCAAAAAAACAGGTGGTTTATTGTAATAAGATTATTCACCGACTGAGTTGACAAACAAAATGTATGAAACCGCTGTTGAGGTTGTTCCCGTTGTGGAAGTTATTTATACTAGGTGACTGGTTAGACGTTGGACACATTCTAGGATATCAATGTTCTCGACATTATGAACATCTGTTATATGGGACAACCCTGAAATCGCAAAAAATCAGCTGGTCCATAGATAAATTTTCATTCGCCCCCGACAAAATGTGAGCAGCAGATTTTTCCACCATTTCTGGTTTGTTTCGTTTTTTTTTTATAATGACAAGTACAATAATATCCTAGAATGTGTGTTTAAGTGTCTACTGTCTAACCAGTTATATTATATAGTACTGATGACCTTCGTTCGGTGTAGCACAATCTGTCCGATCTGTTTTGTATAGATAGTTCAAAATTTTGAGAAGCGCCCGACCCGCTTACCCGATCACCTACAGTGCAAGGCTACATTTTGCTATTTTGTTAGCACCATCGTTATACACTGACTGTGTTGACACACTCACCCTAATGTAAATTCGGCTTATCTCAAGCAATACGTAGATGGCATAGCAAGATAAAGCTTACACCCAGCAGTGAGTTAAAGAAGGCTACAGATAATGATGATTATTATCAGTAGTTGCACGCTTGCACTGTAAACGCTTGGGAGAAATTGTGTAATTTCATGACTGACGTGACTGGTCAATTTGAATCACTGGACTGAGATGTATATCAGTCCCAGCTGTGGGACTCGACACTGAATTTATGTTTATGATTTGATAACATTGTGTCAGTGCAGGAAATTATAGTGGTTATGCAAGATTTTCTAAGAAATTTAAATTTTTCAAAAATCTATGCAATGAAAATATAATCTACCTAGATGTTTCTCTTAAAACTTTACTTTTGATCCGACTTCAAACATATCACACTTATTGCCCACAGCTGCTCACTCACAGCTGGACGCTCAGTTTGTAGTGTTTTGGATAAAAAAAATATTCGGTTTTGATTTGCTATACTTTGTTTAAAATCGTCTCTGAGGCGTGAACACTAAAGCTGCGATCAGCATCAGTAAATAAATATCTATAATATAGCTTACCTATGTTCATTGACACGCTTTTTAGACTTACTTTGTACATTTCCCGGTAAACATCTTGAGCAAAAAGTGGCGTAGTGGGGAAAAATTTGACGCATGTAAGTACAGTTTTACACAAACCTCCTGATTTATCTGCAGTAGACATTTTTTTTTAGCGCGGGGAACTTCGATTTACCTATGACAACTAAGCGCGCTAAAATATTTCGGTGTTATTGGTCGATCGATTTCGCAAAATTTCAAAATTTCAAAATTAATTAATTAATTATTAATTTTTAAATTTTTTGCAAAATTTTTTTCGGCAAAATCGCGCCTCCGCGCCCATGCGCCATCTCGGACCGACAGTGTACGAATCGTTAGCGAGACACAGCTATGAAAGCATAATAATTTTACACATGCAACCTTTGCTCCGTCAAAGATACCCAAACACCCTCTATTGTGTGGATAACGTTATTTTTCAAGAGTTTTATGTTTGCCTCTGAGGATGCAGCACCACTTGCCTGTTTACTGGATTCGATGTAATCGAACCATAAACAAAAAGCATTCACAATTATTATTTTTTTGGCAGGGCATTGACGTGACACAATTACTTAGCTTATTTTACATTACGTTGACAATCTAATTATCATATTACCAAAAAAAAAATATAAAATCAATTATTATGTAAACTTAAAAATTAAAATTATGTTTGCGAGGGAATATGAATACAGTACACGAGTAATTTTGTTTTTAACTTGTAATAAATTGTTAATTTTTGACATGTTCGACTGAATTTTATTGTATTATAATAAAATAATTTGTTTAATTAACGTTGTTCTTTGGATCCGAAAGAAAGAATATGAGTTTTCTTGCGGACTCAAGGTGCGTTAAAAATATTAAATATTTTTTTTCTAATATATTACATTAAATCTTATTGTAAATTTGTTTAGTATGTGGGTAAGTTTAGTTATAAAACAATGCCCTGCAAGATTTATAGCACGATCACAAGAAGGGTGTTAATAATAAGAAAACGTTGTTTGTAAAATTTCAATTTTCAGTGTATGGTATAATAATATATCTCAATCATCAGTACTTTTTGAATAGATATTTGGATTCCTTACCGTTGATGCTTTCAAGCAATGAGCATCTATGTATCATGCCATCTATTGGTCATTTTCAGTAAACCAATCGAAGAGTACTAAAATTATCTGCGTAACTTTTTATTTCAATGCGTATGATAAGGATGGCAATAATTTAAACGCTAAAATCGATACAACATCAACAACAGAACAACAAACAACAATCGGAACAACAGAATCGACGCTTTCTGGAGTGCCATATTTCTTGCCGGGTGTTGTAATATCATTTTGTAAGTTAAATTTTAGCGATGATCTCTTACGGTAATGGATGCGAGCGGCGTCACCGTCGGGCGGATCCCACGTGACTTATCACGCGATGTACCACCTTGTTGTCCACTCGCAAGATTCTATTTTGTTAAACATTAATAAACCTTTAGGAACGGCTTCGAAAAGGCGTCACTGAAAACGCTGGTAGGGTGCAATAGTGCCCTAATAAAAAAAAATACTTAAGTCCAAATGACTCATAACTTACATTGTTTTACTTTTTATCTCTACAAAAAAATATGAAGTTTTCTGTCTGGTAGAACCTAAGTGCCTAAAATCTGTTCATTCTTACCTCACAAAAAAAGTAAACAAACTTCTCATTCTCACAAAATCGCCGATTTCTCATAGAAATCACGCAACCTAGGCACGCACTATACTCCCTGGATACATAAAAAACATGAATGCAACTAACGGATATCAACGAAATTCATCATAATTACAGTATATTTTACATAAATACGAAAACCACACAAAATTATTTGATCGTATTTTACGGTTAGACTCCTCTACAGTCTATGGATTTTAGTTTTGTTTGTTTACCTTTTTTGTCAGGTAAAGGCCTCGCTACATGGCCTGACCTGACGTCGTGTGAAAGAGATGGCTATATATAAAATTCTGGGGGAGCGAAAGGGAGAAGCCATAACCTTAATAGTTTGTTTCTTTTGCGCCCATGAAATTCATGGCTGTCCCTTTCACACGATGTAAGGTCAGGCCATGTATAGACCTTTTGAACAGACTATACCTACTACCACCACTCTACTTTGTTTATTCTAGCGATTGGACAGCAAATAAGTGCCCGATACCTGTGAGCTATCTCAGCGCTCAGTACCTTAAATCAACAAAATATTAATTTGTTTGGACATTATATTATTATGTATCACAAAATTTAATTTATTTTTTTGTTAAAAACGTGCTTCGTATATGTACCGGTGTTTTGCTTCGTTCAGTAGTTTACTTTATGAAATGGATGTCGGTTTTTATTGATATGTTGAAGGAATAATGTAATAAACTGTTGCAGCGAAATGGCGAAACCAGGGATTTCATGAAATCCTAAGTGAACCACGAAATCTCGGAAGATAACTGAATCTATTACGTCTTCTTAGTGCAATTTCCTAGGGATATGAAACACAGTGGTAGCCAGGATAATTAAGATATTACTCATTGTTGACTGCCTAAAGAGGATATTATTGGTTGTTTAAAAAAAAACTAAAATCACTGGATGTAATCTAGTAAGCAGTCATTTCACTAAGCTAACTGTATGTTTTTCAGCCGCCTTGAATATTGAAATAAGTACGGAGACAATAGACATATTGATATTCGTTATGTTCAGGAAGTTCGTGGATCACTAAGAATATCATGAAATCCCTTGTTTCATAATTTCACTGCGACATATACAAATGCTGTCGTAGTTCAAACACATCGGATTGATGGAGAACTCCCGTGTTCGGAAAGAAACGGTGGTTCTTAGAAAATTAAATCATACGGGGTGGGGTACGCCGCGAGCGACTCTACCCGTATTACCTAACTTACAGGCATCTAAGGGAAAGGGGGGTTTTTCACCAGTCAAATTCAATCAAACAATAACCACTTTTGCGATTCTGCTGTGGATTAACTATGTAAAGATTAATGATAAATCAGTTTCTAAAATTTAAATTGATACCTATATTTTTTTACTTCGCAGTAATTATTTCTATTTAAAAAGGCCGCTAGAGGCGCCTCAATCGCATAACTAAATTACCGATGTCCGAGACAAAATTGCGCTAATGCGCAAATGTGCGTAGTTGTCATGCTCATTTGGGGGTAGTTTAAAAAAAATGGGTGCTAGCGGCGACGGGACGCTTAAAGAGTACAAATTCTGTATAAGCCCCTACTTACTTCTCGTTTGTAGTACGAAACAGGGATAAGGGCCGGTGACCAACAAAGTGACGAGCTGACTAATAAAATACGATATTGATTTTGTGATTTATTGGTTGTCGCTTAGGTGAACACCAGCCCTAAGTCAGAATTGGTGTAAATAGTTTGAGTAGCGCGGGCACGTCCGTTCGCGCGGACTAGATACCACTCTGCCATTCATGTTGTCTCTTCTTAATTATAATCTGTATCCTATTGCTACAGTGCGATGGGTCATTGTTATAATCCCCACTAGATTGACCCCACCAGTGGGGATAATTATCAACAATAAAAAAGTATTCACCCAAAATTATTCACATGAAAATTTGTAAAACAAAAAAATAGACGTGGTAAATGTCTTGCAGTGATGAATACTTTTTTATTTTTGCCATGATCTCCACTGGCGGAGACAATGGTGGGGATTAAGCAATGACCTGTAAGATTATGTTGCGGTATCTTCGTACTTTTTTATTGTAGTAGTGAGTCAAGTGTACCCTACCACTGTAACGATAGGGTATTAGAATGTGTACGCGACTGTACGCGCACACTTAGATAAGAAAAATGTTATTAGAAAATTAAAATCAATGTCCTGACTGACGTTCGCATCGACTTGGCGACATTTTACACAACTTAGTCGCTAAAGTTAGTCCGGCATTGTAAAATAACAGTTGTAAATATTTGAGGCAAAATTTTTATACAAAATTATTCATAAAGAAATATATTCTTGGACCAAGTTGCGCGCGGAGTCGGTGCGAGTGTCGGTCACTGCTAACGGTACGACTTTCGAACGCAACGGTTAATTCAAAACTGAAGCGTGTGGGAAAATGCTTTGGAAATGGAATATTATTTTTATGAAAAACTAGGACTAAAAGAATGTTAAAAACTAATGAAAGAATTCCAAAAACGAACTTTTCAACTTTTCTAAAACTGTTCAAGTGGATAAGTAGAATTTGATTTTATGCACTATTTTCCAATTTAAAATTTTGATAGCTGTCAGCTGTCACGTCGATAAAGACAGCTGACTAAATTAAAGGAATGAATGTATTTTTTGGAGTTTTGGCGGGAACGTGAAGAATTCATGTCGCGTCATTTTATTATTTTCCAAAACTTGTGTTATTTCGAGTGTTAAAGTGTAAAAACGGTGAATTTCTACCCGTTAAGTGTTTGTGAACATGCACGAGTGTTGGTGAATGGTATAATGTCGTAAACGTGAATTTTCGTGTTGTTTCCAAAACTCCAAAGAAGGCTCTAGTAAAGTTTTCACCACTTTACTGGGGCATGACTTGGACTTGACCGTGACTTGCTTTGCTCGACTTTGACCGTGACTATGACTTATTTGATAATATCTAACAAAACTTGAGAATATATATGTATACTTGACACTGGCAAATGCATAAGACGTGCGACGCCAAAATCCTCTTAGGAGGAAAAAGAAAAAAAAAAATATGTATTTTTTTTTGGATTATTATTTTATTACGATTAATAAGATAATTTTAACATATTTATAGGCACACCGGGTCTAATCTGTTTTTTACGTATATAAAGTTATTTGGAGTATATGAAACAAACTACATAGAGATTTAAAAAAAAAAATAGCACACAATACCTGTTCACTACAAGTGTACATGTATTGTGTGCTATTTTTATTTTTTTAAATCATTAAATTCTTCTATAGAATTCGTAAAAAAAACGATCAAGCCAATAAGTAAATTGAACGACACCGCGGGATCAAGGGCCTTATCCCGTAACTCTGGTGGCGATGGTCTTCGTTTGCTATCCTGCTCGCTCGCATGGTGCGAGTAAGTTTGCGCGAGTGGGACGGCACGCGATGACCATTACCACCAGAGTTGCGGGATAAGGCCCCAAGACTGCGCCACCGATGCCGAGTTTAAAGCCTACCTACCATTTTAAGTCCTAGATTTTTCAAAGAATAAAACACCATTTTCAAACGAGTTCTGGTCGTTTATCGAACGGCAGTTTCGTTGCCTGAAAGTAGAGGCAAACATTAGGTACTATAATTGTGACTACTGCTGGAGCGCAGGCAGCATACACGTTGCACATACCTATAATAAAGTGTAAAAAGGTTATAGAATTAATTTAATAAAATTATAATTAAAATGTCTTTGTATTTTTTGCAATCCCTTCGCATTTAAAACAATACATTACACTGTGGCACCCACAGATCACACTAGATACCGCATTACGAGATTCGTCGCTCCTACAAAAAGTCACCAAAGTTTGAGGAAGGCGCGGGTCGCGGGGAGTGCGACGAAGCGTCCTCATTGGCTGAAGGTTATGCCTACTCGCGCCTAACAATCAACCAATCAGAGTGATCTCTTATAAGTGTATTTAGACTGGTACGGGGTGCGCTTCGAGCGTCCTGAATGTAGAATCTAGGGTGTGATCTGTTGTGGCACCCTTACATGGCATGGCATGCATAGCATGCAAATTATAGGGTTGCTATACGCCAATGGTGGCTGGTAGATCTCGAATCTAATCCATTCCGAAGGGGACCAGAAAATAGAGTTACGTTAAGAACTAATCTTCGTACCTGCTTTTATGTTTCTAAAATATAAAGTACCAGGAGACCAGAAATACTGAGAAGGTAAGGTTTATAAATGTGAAAAACGATACTGGACTGGTACCTTGTTATCACAAAATGCTTAGGTACGCTTCACCTCTTCTTTATTTCTGATCTCCTGATACTTTGTACTAATTAGTTTATACTCTGTAGGGATAGGTAGCATAGAAAGAACAATTTAAAAAAAAAGAGAGAGAGAGAGGGAGAGAGAGAGAGAGAGAGAGAGAGGGAGAGAGAGAGAGGGAGAGAAAAGAGTGTGAAGGTTAGGAAATTTTCTTCCTAACCATCACACCAGTGTGACTGAGCAGTGTGAAGGTTAGCCGGTCACGGTTTGTTTTGGTTTAGAAAACCACGGAAACGACGTCATTGGAATACTTAACATAATTTTATTAAGTAACTTTTATTTTAAAGCATTTCCTACAAAATATCTACAATTGACATCTTACGCTAAATGAGTATTATTGGAATGTACACAGTTATATTAAAAATATTAAACATAACAAATTAAACACTTTTTTCAATAGGTAACAAAAACAATATTTTTTAAATAATTTCTACAATTTTCATGGTTAAGCTCGACTAAGTGCAGACTAGTTTGAAACTTTAGGTGCAACGTTCCGCACAGCGCGGCAAATTCAAATTTTCTTGCGTTTTTTGTCAATTACAGCTTAATTACTCATCGTGGGTTCATGAAAACGAATTTTGCGACAATAGATAGGTCGTATCAAGAAATTACACCAAACCAAAAATCAACGTAAGAGCTAGTATAAGTACACTTCTAACTAAACCAAAAACCAAGACAAAAATCAGCTTATTGAGATTCGTAGCTAAACCAATATTATCTGGGTGATCATTTTACCCGTAATTTCTTGATACGACCTATCTATTGTCGCAAAATTCGTTTTCATGAACCCACGATGAGTATTAAGCTGTAATTGACAAAAAAACAAGAAAATTTGAATTTGCCGCGCTGTGCGAAACGTTGCACCTTAAGGTGTAACATTTCGCTCCGCGCGCGAAATTCAAACTTTCTTGCTTTTTTTGTCAATTACAGCTTAATTATTCTTACTCATCGCAGTTCATGAAATTTAATTTTACGACAATAAATCGATCGTGTCCAGAAATTACATTAATCAAAAATTCAAGCTGAAGGTAGTATAAGTACATTTGTCACTAAACCAAAAACCAAGATAAAAATCACCTTATTGAAATTTGTAGCTAAGCCGATGTTATCTAGGCGATAATTTTACCCGTAATTTCTTAAAACAACTTATTTATTGGCGCAAAATTGGTTTAAATAAATCCACGATGAGTAATTAAGCTGTAATTGACAAAAAACGCAAGGAAATTTGAATTTCGCGCGATGAGCGAAACGTTGCACCCTAAAGCAACCCTATATCGCTTTTATCTTTCATTCAAATTAATTAATTTGTTTAGCATACCTTTCTAAGGAGTATAATATATTATTAATAAATTTAAACTCATGCCTTTTAAGCTACCAAACATTGTAAAAGTAACCCAGCTTAAGATTGGCGCCATGCAAGAGGTCACCTCCACTCAATCTACAACGGCGCCACAAGTCATTCTGAAAGACCGACAAACTTATCTGTTAGAGGTGGCCAAATGATGGAACTAACAATGAGGCGTTTTCCAAAAAATAAAATCCTAGTAATAAAAGTACCCAATAGATGGCGTATGTACCTTGAGGTTTTTCTATCACTGTCAAGACATGAAAGACAAAACAATGTACATTTGCCATTTTTTTTCTCGTGTTTTTTGGCTCCACATGTGTATTTAAACAATTTCAAGTAATGTAACTATGTATTTGACTTCATTTGAAATATTACAATAGTGGACACTGGCTAAATACACAACGTGTGGAGCCAAAATTTACGATTTAAAAAATAAACATAACAATGATAGGTAAAACGATAGGACTATTACGCCATCTAGTAAGTATTTTAGAACATTTTTTTTTTTTGATAACGTCCATGGATGGCTGTCAGTTTTATTGAGAAAGTGCAAAGGTTGTCAGATTATCCATCGATCAGACTTATTTTGTAATTCTAGCAGCGACGATAATCGTTTGTTATCCCGCTCACTTGCATGGGGCGAGTAATTTGTGCGAATGGGACGGCCCGATGACCGTCGCCACCAGAGCTACATAATAAGGTCCCCGGTTGTAATCACCAAATAATAGGTTTTTTAACAAACCGAGTTTCATTGGCGTAGCATTGTTTTTTTCCATGCATACTTTGTTAGACACACATTGACCCATTGGTTTTTGTGCAATTCCACTTCTAAGGAGGTGGAGGTAACTCCAAATTATTCACTATTATAATTATTCGTATCATTCGCTATTTTAATCAAAAATTACGTATAATCAGCGAATTTTCTCTAAACTAACTAAGCTGGTAACAACAACACTAGCCTAATTAATACCTATTTGTTAATAACAAGTAGTTTAAATTGTTGGCTTATTGAAACCCGCCTCAAGATATTTACAACAAATTAAACGATTGTTGTTGATTGTAATTTTCGTATTTTCTATGATCTGTATGAATGGTCGAAATAAATGACTTCTGATTTGAATGGTTGTGGTTTTAATTGAATTTACCACGGAGCAGATATACAAAGAGATGACGCAAAATTGATTTTCTTCGCACCAAGACCGTAGATAAATTATTTTTCTACGCCAACGCCATAAATCACATCCTAGATTATGCATTAAGGACGCTCGAAGCGCACCACTCATCAGTCTAAATACATGTATAGGAAATTACTCTGATTGCTTGATTGTTAGGCGCGAGTAGGCGTAACCTTGAGATAGCCAATGAGAACGCTCGGTCGCACCCTCCCGCGAACTTTGGTGACTTTTTGTAGGAACAACGAATCTCGTAATGCGGTATTTAGTGTGATCTGTGGCCAACACTTTAGTATCTGTGTAAAGACAATACGCCAGATTATTTTTACTCCACGGTAAGGGCGGGATTGCATCGAGGCTGTGTGTAGCGGGCTGGGTTGAAAGGTCAATTTTCCGAGAAAAAAACGAAATAAATAGGAACGAAAAACAATGGCGTCGATTCCACTTACACTCGCTAAACCAAACATAGTGATATTGCTGTCTTTTACTAATAAAAACATAAGAAATAGGTAGCATGCATTTTCTTGCTGCCTATGTAGTGGTAGGGCTCTCTTGCCGAATCCGCCGGGGGAAGTAGGTACCACACCTTTGCCAGTTATTCAACCACCAAGCAGTAGTGTGCAAGCATTACTGTGTTCCGGATTGAAAGGCAATGTTTTCAGTGTAATTACTGGGCATACAGGGATTTAACATCTAACATCTCAGGGTGACGAGCGCAGTGCATTGCCGCGCATAGTTTTGAACTGTTGAAGTTCAAAATTCTGGGTGGCACTGAACTGTTATGGGCAAACGTGACGCTTAACATCAGGTGAGCGACTTGCTCGTCTCGTCACCGAGAACATAAAAAAAAAAAACGAGTTTACCGATTTAAGCCGCAAAGAAAAGCGTACACTAGCGATACTTAAAACTTGTTTTTAGTCCGGTCTCGTCTAAACTTGTATGGAGACAATTTTTCATGCTGTCTTTGTCTTTTGTTTCTATGTAGTAAAAGGCAGCGATACCTTAATGTTGTTTACTGAGTGTACGGTGGAATTGCGGCCACTATTATCTAAGCCAATCGGACAGAACTAAAAATATCAGCGTCTCTTTTCTTAACAAATATTGTGTGAAAGGGATGGCAATAATTGTATAGCTGTCAAATTTAGTTTAGTGGTGAAAATGGTCCTCCTTTTGTGGATATCTACGTTGTTGGATCTATTTTTTTTCCTCTTATGTTTTGGCTCCACACTTTATGTATTTAGCCAGTGTCAAGTATTGTAATATTTCAAGTAATGTCAAATATTTCACAATAATAATTAAAATAAAGTCAAGCAAAGTAAGTCACGGTCAAGTCCACGTCATGTCCCAGTAAAGCAGATGACTTTACGAGAGATTTCAATGGAGTTTAGGAAACAACACGAAAAGTCACGTTTCACAACATTACTATTCACCAACACTCGTGCACGTTCACGAACACTCAATGGATAAAAATCCAACATTTTTATACATTAACACTCGATATAACGCAAGTTTTGGAAAATAATACAATGACGCGACATGACTTCTTCGCGTTCCCGCCAAAACTCCTTGTTGGATCTTGGATTGCCTATTTTTTTTCAATAAAATTCTAGAAAAACACAGAACAATCAAACTTTCATAGAAAAAATACACATTTCAGCCCAGCTTCGCTCCACAAATCTCCGGTGGATTCTCGTCCGAAATTACAGGCGCATTGTCCAACTATTTTGTTAACAAAATAAAACGTGACTCGATATTTTACTAAACCTTAGAATGTTTGTGACATGGACTATAGCGTGATCGAGCCTCATATAAGCACCATGTGGTTGCCTGGAAGAGATCGCTTTCAGCGATAAGGCCGCCAGTTATTGCACTAGTTTTTAAGCCTATTTTTGAATTATGTAAAATTTTGTGTGAACAATAAAGAGTTAATCATATATCATCTGATATTTATGTCTTTCTACAACCCTAACGAAAATGACGGGCATGAATAAGCTAAGTGTTATAATATCCCTAATATCCCGAAAGAAATATTAAAATAAATATATTAGGTCCTGGAAGTTTAGTCCGTGAACGAATTGACTACACGGCCCGTTATTCCCATAGATCTACAAACACGTGGATGTAATAAATTTACGAAAAAAAAAGTGCCCTACTCCTGTCTATACCTCTCCAGGCAGCTTCCCAACATCATATTTAGCAACATAATGTTCCATAACTTCACTACGCCTAGAAATCGGATCTTAAGACAAAAAATCTCTATGGATCAATTATGGATCTAAAGAGAGTGATCCTAATGCATTTCCCCAAAGAAGTTGGATCAATTATGGATCTAAAGAGAGTGATCCTAATGCATTTCCCCAAAGAAGTATTTAAAGTTTGTATATTCTTTATTAGCATATTCGTTGGTATATTCCTTTTGTAAAGTCTTTAGTATTTATAATCCGTTTTAGTTGATAAAATATTTGTAAAACTTGATAAATGGCACGGACCCCGGAGTCCGTGGAGCAATATTGTAAATAAAAAAAAAAATTAAAAAAAAAATTGTATATTTTTTTGCTTTGTATCTTTTGGTGCAAATGTCAGTTTCTGAGCTTCACACGGGCCCCGCACTCCTTTTCATTTTAATCCGCGTAATGTGATTGTTATTAAGAGCCCTAATTTATTTGTTTTTTTGGGAGAAAAAAAAATATTATTATGGAAGAAAAACAGTTTTTACCCGATTGCCCAAAAAGGTGATTCATATTTTTGGGTTGATTAATATTTTTGTTTTTGTTTGTGTGTTCCTATTGTACTTCGTGTACCCTAAACGGCTTGACTGACTTTGACGAGTCGGTGTCATTAGATTATTTCTATTGTCTTTACGTCCGGAGTGACAGACACACATACACATTTTGTTCTTCTTTTAATCTCTGTTTCGATGGAATAGACTACGTGTTGAGTATTATATAGCGAAGTAGCCCCCGAGAGGTTTTAGGTTATTTAAAAATATAGTTGTATAGTTATGAAGCAAAATTTAAATAGGTCAATTTAGATTTGTATTCATATATAGAAATACCGACAAGTTAAATAATTTTAAACCTATGTCGGCCTAAATTTATTTATTAATTCATTTATTTCAAGCATCAAGGGCCTAAGTTTCCAATTCCATGTCGTCGTAACAATGCTTTCTCTTGGAACAAGTGTTTACGTAATGAAGAATCGACATTTTGTATTGTCTATTGTTCAGGGTTGTAGTGCAACAATAGACTAGTTTAGGGGACACTTTGAGATGTGATCTGATGTAATCTATATGTTTGTAGATCGATGACTATAAATAGGATAAATTTAAATTACAATATACGATTTACAAATTGTACATTCCGAAAGTATTTTTTTACATCTAATAACTATTTATCCACAGTGAGCATTTTCATTTGCGTTTTATTCAATAATATCTTTATTTTACATTTAATTATTTATTAATTGTGAGCGGTTACATATTTGTCGAGCTAAAAAGTTTTGATTTTTTTTAAATACAATTATCTAATTTTACTAAACTTAGTTAAAACTTAAATAAAACCTGCGTTTAACCCTCTTTGGTTTAATTGTAAATAATATTATTTGGATCGTAACATAAGTATTAATAATAATAAACAACGATTTTAATCATAACGAAAATATTTCGAATTCGACTTCGAATAAACGATCCGTAATTACAATAAACTCTTATACATTTATTTTTTTTCAAAATGTTCTTAAACTTGACTAAAATACAATCAAACTTTTAACACTAACAATTCCTAATTTGATCCGAAATGGTGTTGATTTTGCTGTACCCTTCTGAACTAAACTATGTGTCCGGCACTAAAATTGTTGCCACTAACTTATAAACTAATCTAGACCTAGCATGCTAACTGAGACAAAAATCTTCTCTACTCTTCATGTCATGCGTAAATGAGACAAACGTATGCATACTTTTTGCACGACACAAAGCATACAGAGTTTTTTCATTATTATTTTTGTTGGCTGTGTGCTTGCTAGGCCTTCAGAATCGACTTCAATATTAACCAATTAATTAACATTAATGTGTACGATTGAAAAAATAAAAAAAAAACAAAACAATTAATAAAATAATACATAATAAAAATAAATTGTTACATAATAAATAGGCAATATACATCGGCTAATAAAGTTCTAACATCATTTACAAATTTTGGTGGGAATCGCAAGGGGACGCTACGTCTCTTTCCTGCTAAGCGAGTTGGTATAGAAATTTCATAGCGCAAGTGAAACGTGACGTCATTTTTTTAAATATAAAATATAGATGCCGACAAACTGCTCTCCAGACGGTCCGATTTGGTTGGGCCATAGACAAAATGCCTATGGTCCAACCAAATTGGCGATTGTCGCCGATCAAATTGTTGCGTGAGTTACGAGTTTTATGTACATTTTTATATTTTGAAAGCAATTGACATGCTTATATTATTAATTTTTGACTGTGTCCAATGTTTATGTATAACTTGAATTGAATTGAACGTTGACTTGAATGTAATCAACTGTACATTGAATTGTTCCTTTAATTAATTAATGTAATTGGTGTTTTGTACAGTTTTAATTAATAAAATTAAAATATTAGTATAGTTATATTATATTATATTATTTTAAATAAATAGTGGGCTCTCTGTCTAGCATTAAATAAAAATACCTACATCTTTATTTATGAACAGATTAAAACTTTCGTTTGATCTGCTTTATTTATGTTCAACTTTTCTATAAGGCTATAATAATAAACAGTCATCTTGCCTTTTGCCTCTGTTCTGTGATTTATTGACGTCTATTCCGTTGTACAACTTTCTAAGCTAAAGTGAACACAGCTCTAAAATTATTGCCGTTCCATTCATGAAAATAAAGTTATTAAAGAGACGCAGATAATTTTAGTGCTATCAGATTAGTTTATAAAATGATACAGCAAAATCGACGCTATTGTGTGTTTTTTTCTAAATCTAAGCGCATTTGTGAAGGCTGCTTCGCCAGCTAAACTATTTCTCTGTTTATTGCTATATTTTTAGTAAAAGCACATTTACACTCTTTCTTAACCTTTTGACCGCCACGGCTTAAATGCATCGCCAGCCATGTACTTTAAGCCACTCAATACCTAAAAAAATAACAGGGATTCCAAAATAATCCTAACTAATATTATAAATGTGAATCTCTGTCTCTCTATCTATCTCTCTGTCTGGGCGTTTGTCGCGTTATCACGGCTAAACGGATGGACCTGATTTTTTGCATAGATATAGTTTAAGGTGCAACGTTTCGCTCAGTGCGCGAAATTCAAATTTTCTTGCGTTTTTTGTCAATTACAACTTAATTACTCATCCTAGGTTCATGAAAACTAAATTTGCGATAATATATAGATTGTTTCAACCAACCAACCACCACCAACCAAAAATTCAAGTTGAAAGCTAGTATAAGTACATTTCTCACTAAACCAAAAACCAAGATGAAAATCAGTTTATTGAGATTTGTAGCTAAACAATGTTATCTATGTGATCATTTTACCCGTAATTTCTTAAAACAACTTATTTATTGGCGCAAAACTGGTTTCAATAAATCCACGAAGAGTAATTAAGCTGTAATTGACAAAAAACGCAAGAAAATTTGAATTTCGCGCGATGAGCGAAACGTTGCACCTTAAGGATAGGAGACGAACATAAGAGTTTTTTTTTTACTCAACGCAAGCGAAGTCGCGGCTAGCAGCAAGTATATTATAATTTGTAGTCCACGTTTCTTGTCATGTACAGTCGTCGTCGGCGTGCGAGACCCGCTATCGCTTGTCGAAGCCGTGGCGGTCAATGGGTTAATTTAAACACAAATTCTGTCAAATTGCATCTAATAAATATTTTTCGTATTTTTTTTTGAAAGTCTGGTTTTTACCATAGTTTTCAATAACTTTTTTCCATTTTCGAGAATTTAGTTATCTCGCAAACATTTGTAATAAAAACTGATGTTTTTATAACAGATTACCGAATACAATTTGAATATCAGAATTACACCTAAACAATTAACAGCGCCGATTCTGTTGGGCCGTCCTCTAAGCTAAAATAATCTGACGGCAGTCAAGACTCTGGACTTTAACAATTTCTCGCATCTCCAAGTCAAAAAGTAACGGCAAATAAAACTGTGGAAAAAAAATTTGCTAATAAAATGGTACAACAGAATCGTACCACTAAAAAAGTCTCACTTAAAAAATAATACCATCAAAAATTAATACTGGACAATTCAGAACTAGCTATAACCAGATTCCAAACACATTTACATCACAAGTAATTTTTCCGGCAACCAGATTCCAAACACATTTACATCCCAAGTAATTTTTCCGGCAACCAGATTCCAAACACATTTACATCACAAGTAATTTTTCCGACAACCAGATTTCAAACACATTTACATCATAAGTAATTTTCCCGACAAAGTAATTATATCCAGATAATATGATTATCTTTCCATTTCGATCGTTTGGTAGTTTTTGGACACACGATTCTTGCAATTTCCAATTATAATGTTACCAGATTTCAGACACATGCCCAAAAAGTAATATTCAGATAATATTCTCTGAACCCAGAACCCGAATCCATTTTCAGTTTTTTTTTTAGAACGTGTCGTTTCTCAACACGCCTCTCGAAATTTTCAATTTACATTTCCATTTTCATTACGATATATAAAGGCCTGTTCACACCTAGTCTGCGTTGTGCACGAGTCGTAGACTGTCGTCGGTGCGCCGCACGGGGCGGCGCAGCGGGCGCGCGTGCGGGAGAAGCGAGAAACGCTCGCTCGATTGGCACTTTTTGTTTATAGCTGTGCGGAGATGGCTTTCTCCTGGAACGAAGTTTTTAAAATATGAGATAACGATTGATTGCCATTGTGACAAATTTAAAACGTTAAATCACTCATATCATTAAGATTTCTTGTGTACAGAGCCAGCAATACTTTGTGACTGAAGTCACGCGTCTTTTTGAAATTGAAGAAGAATCCATATGGAAAATAACCTTTTTACCAGTTAGTTATTCAGTACTGTGCCAGTTACTTTGCTTGAGATTACAGGGCCATATTTATATTTCTAATGAAATAAAAGAAGTAACGAGACATAGCAATTCAAATTTGAAACAGCAGCTCAGGGTAAGCGGCAGTGCCCAAATCAAATTATAATTATAATAATGTCCGAAATTTTGGGTATCATCATGGTATTTACAGCTGTCAAGAGCAACGAAGTTTTAATGTGTGGCACACTTCATCAGCTAAACGACTTAAATTTGCTCGTCTAGTAATTCGATTGTATAAAAGTAGTAGTACACCTTTGCGTTATTCAACCGACAAGCGGTAGTGTGCAAACGTTACTGTGGATTAAAGAATAATATTTCCAGTGAAATTACTGAGCATATAGAGACTCAACATCTTATATCTCGGGGTGACGAGCGCAATTAATTGTCGCGCTGGGTGTTGTACAGTTGAAATACAAAATTTTCGGTGGCACTGAACCGTTATGGGCAAGACTGACGCATACCATCAGATGAGCGTCTTGCTCGTCCTGACGCTAGGTTACATAAAAAAGGTACCTGGCAATGACAGTGGTCGTCCGCACAGAGTGAGATCGTGAGACCTCGGCGAGGCAGATCGCGATGAGCGCGGCCGGCTCGGCGTGTTGTTGTTACGAGGTTCTTCGCAGCGCCCGCGCCGCGGCGACCGCGACACATCCTGTATGAATAGACCTTTATTTAGCATTGGGATGACACTGATAAAATACCCATTGTAAATCAAAATAAGCCAAATACATGGACTAAAAACGTTCAACCTGTAACTGTTAGTTTTGTTAAGGAAATACAATGTGTCCGCTCCAACTTTACAGATAAGTTAATCAGACTGTTCTTAAAGAAAATTTTTCACTGAACCAACACAAATAAAAATAAAAAAAAACTAAAAATACTTTAGTACTACATTATATGCGAGAAAATCTATAGAATCGAATCGAATCCAGAGAATAACGACCTCTTCAAAATACGCTATAACAGCAGGGGCGCTAGTCTTGATTTTCGCTACACAAAAAAACACGAAAAAACACAAACATAGCGTTAAATTTTGCATTTTGCGAAAATTCAACGCTATGTTTCCGTTTTTTCGTTAATAATTCGTGTTCGTTGTCAAATTTTTGCGTCATAGCGACCGAATTCGGTCGCAAAGTGCTGTAGCGAAAAGTCGAGACTAGCGCCCCTGGATTCGCCTGGAAACCTCTATAATCCGAGGCTCTTTGTCAAAAGATAGAATATGATATAACTACTGGCTGACCTTCGCTAGAATATGAGACACCACCAGATTTTTTTTGGTACCCACTACCACCTTCTCAATCATCTCTATCGCCTTAGTCTTGTACATATTTATTTATTATTTATTTTTGTATAATTTATTTATTTATAATTTATTATCCATTGGGTGGGCATCACAAGTTACCCCAATTCGCCCACGCATGGACCATATTAAGTCCTATTCAGAGAGAAGCATGGAATAGATAGATCTTGGATCATGCTTTGGAGATCATCCAGTGTCTCAACCAGTACAAGATGATCGGCGAATCGCAAGCGACAAAAACATACCATTTATATTGATTCCAATTTTGTCCCATGCAAGCGTTTTTATGACGCCTTAGGCCGCCGTAAAAAGCTTGGGTGATATGGTATCTCCTTGCCGCACTCCCCTTTTGATCGGAATAGGATCGCTTAGTCTATAAAGCCGCAACTACAAAAACGTATCCTAGTGAAAAATTACAATCTGGCCATTTAGCGTATACCCATTCATCACAACACGTTAATCGTCAACAGAAATCTTATTACCTCCAAACATTTCAAGGCTAACAGCCACTATTGCGACATAGCTTTCAAAGTTTTTACAAATTTAGTATTGCACACCCCCGAATACTGAAACGTTTGTTAACTTTGACGAAAAATTAAGTATTGCTATTACTATTGCCGTCTTTGTCATTTGCTTAGTGCCAGACAAAGGCGGTATTAGAATTAATCCGTTGTCAAAGTTAACAAACGTTTCAGTATTCGGGTGTATGTCCCACTATTCAAACTGCCGACCGCTATGGGACCTTAATAAACTAACGCAAAATATAATTACCTTGTTTCATAAAAAAATGAGATAAAATTGGAAGCCTCGTTTTATATGTATATTTTTTTTTTTATGGAAATTGGTGCCGACACTAGCAAATCGCTCACGCAAATGACAATTCAGTGCCACCCACATTTTTGAACTTCAACAGTTCAAAACCATGCGCAGCAATGCACTGCATATCAGATGTTAAATCTCTTTATACCCAGTAATTACGCTGGAAACATTGCCCTTCAATCCGGAACACAGTAATGTTTGCACACTACTGCTTGGCGGTTGAATAACTGGCAAAGGTACTTCCCCAGACGGCCAAAATGCTACATGTTTCAAAAGGCTACATGTATAATATAGTATTTAAACAATTTCTAAGCAAAAAAATACGTTGTTGAGTTTAATTCCCAAAAAAAAGCTTCGAGGTACTTTTGCCTATAAACATCGTGTGATAACCGAAATAGAATGTAGGACTCGCTTGACTGATCATCCTCAAGTCAATATTCCAAAAAGCAATAGCTAAATTGTATGTGATACATCCTGGAGGATCTTGAATCTTAAAATATAAACACTGTTTTAAACTGTCGTGGTGGTTTACTAAATTTAGTACTCACTGCATAAAAAAAAAAATATGTATCGCGTGGTAAATATTCTGTGAGTACTAATAGTAATCTTGAAATATAATTTCTACAGAACGTATGAATATTTTTTTCTACGTTTTCTAGAATAAAAAAAATCTTACAAAAAAACATTAAATTGAAACTATTTCCTTCATAAAATGTTTTACCGGCCTTATATTTTTAAGTGTTACCTACCATTTCATAAAATAGCTTGTTCTTTGTTTTTCACATAAGTTTTCCACAAAACAGTTGCGACTAGTGTGACCATACCCTAATAGCTATTTTAGTCGGCTCATTAGCAATTAAATAGGCGAAACGAATATGTGAAACAATAGTAATAGGCATAGAACGCACACTTAGCTCGTTAACTTACGTTTGACATGGGTATTAATGCCTCAACCCCACGCGACAAGCCAAGGGCCTGTTTCATCATCTCAAAGTAAAGTGTTGATTAGTTAAATTCCAATTAGTGAGGAAAAGTCCAAGTAGCTTTAGTTTTTGCTCAGTTTCTGTGACGGTTAGCGCAACTCAGTCATTTTGAAACAAATACTATAGTTACTTGCGACTTTATCCGGCGAGTACTTGAGGCTTTACTTGAAGATGATGAAAGAGTCCCTAAGTTCAAGTTAATTTATTAGCCATAAGCAGTCGTTAATGGTTGTACAAAAACTTAACAAACTGGTGGTAATAGATTTACTACCGTTTAACTAAAATTCGTAGAAGTTGAATTATAGTATTACAAACGGTACATTTCGGTGTTTTATTAACGTTGTGGCTTGGTTATTCAAGTGAATTCTACTTTTACAGAACTACTACAAATCCTACTAAACCATCAAAAACCTTAGTTATAAATAACTGCACTACCTCATGGGGTGGAGGCCTTAAGACGTTGCTAACCATCGAAAGACCTCAGAGCTATTCTCAAGGTGTCTATTTTCCATCCTTTCCTTTTTCCTACTAATCTCCTGTATAACCCCCGAATACTGAAACGTTTGTTAACTTTGACAACAGATTAATTCTGAGGCCTGCCTACGCTGCGTCTCGATTCGTGGTCAAGAACCTTTCTTGCCCATCAGTTATCGGTTCTCCGAGGGATGTGGCCTGCTGCCCATTACCACTTCAGCTTGCAAACCCTGAAATGTATGTCGGTGACAGAGACTCCGACCATACGACCATCCGACCGCTGTATGACTTACCCCCGAATACTGAAACGTTCGTTAACTTTGACAACAGATTAATTCTAATACTGCCTTTGTCTGGCACTAAGCAAATGACAAAGACAGCAATAGACTTAATCTGTCGTCAAAGTTAACAAACGTTTCAGTATTCGGGGGTAAGTCTTGTAAAGTATTAACAGTTCGTCAGTTATAACGAGCATAGCAGCACGCAGCCGTTCCTCACCGACTTAAAAAAAAATTCGTACTTTAAAAAGGAGGGAAATATTTTGTTTCGTCAAAAAAAAAAAACATGCTTTCACGTAAAAAAAATTACGTGATCGCAGGTCCGATTCTCTACAATAGACTAAATGAAACTATAAACATCTATCACCTCAGCTATAGAGAATTGTCCAGAAAGCATTTCAAGGCAGGTTCAAAGTAATTTTGACCCTTCCTATAGATTATTTTATACTTTATACTAATTTTGTGATAATTTAAAAAAAAAATTAGGTCCTCTCGCCTGAATCACAGGATTTCCTAGTTCAGACACACGTGTTTTAAGTACACCTAGGTAACACCTAAGTGACACCTAAGTGTAATTTTATCTTGTGCAAAAACATTTGAATAAATTATTATTAAAATTATACAATTGTAGTCTTAAATAAAAACCAAACTAAATACAGTGAACAAAAATCGCAGAATATTCACCATTTCTTAAGAGGACATTGCTGCCCATGCTCTGGTGGTGTAGGACATACCCGGCTCAGATCTCGCCGAGTAATCAATACTAAATATTTTATTGCAACATAATATGTAGATGCATTAGGTTCTTAAATTAACATGTTTCAATGACATATGACCCTATTTGGGTATGGGTAAATAAGGTATTTATAATAGTAGTAAATATTAGAGAAATTATTGTACGCTCGTAAAGGACTGTTGAAACTTTGGAATATGTACCCTACCATCTATTATGTACACAGTTATACAATAAATTATTTCTGATTCTGATTCTGATATGCAGAAGAACTCGACTACTTCACTCGACTCGACTGGCGATTGACAATCGTTGGAATCGTGCAAACAAAAGCATTTTTTTTTATGTAACTCGGTGACGAGACGAGCATGTCGGTCACCTGATGTTAAGCGTCACGCTTGCCCATAACAGTTCAGTGCCACCCAGAATTTTGAACTTCAACTTCAGTTCAAAACTATGAGCGGCAATGCACTGCGCTCGTCACCCTGAGATGTTAGATGTAAAATCTCTGTATGCCCAGTAATTACGCTGGAAACATTGCCCTTCATTCCGGAACACAGTGATGCTTGCACACTACTGCTTGGCGGTTGAATAACTGGCAAAGGTGTCCCCAGGCGGACTCTGCAAGAGAGCCCTACCACTACAAAAACAAAAGCATACGAACTGCGGGAGCGTGCGGGGAGCGGTAGAGGTATCTTGAATTAGTGGGAGGCGGGGGTGGCCGATCTATATGTACTACTAATATGGTGTAGTTTACTCTAATAATAACTAAGTATCTAAGAAATAAATCCGTTTTCGTTGCAAAGAAAATATATCTTGACTTACTCTTACATCATCATTGGCAGCTTATTCAGCCCACTGCATAGCATAAGCCTCCTCCCTCTTTCGCCAATATAATTGTTGCACTAGTTTTTAAGTAGATTTTTGTATTATGCATGTAATTTCTGGTGTGAACAATAAAAAGTAGTAGTATCTATCTATCTACTCTGTTTTGTGCCAATCTCGTCCAGGTGTTGCCGCAAAGCGCACATTTAATCTGTATGTACTATAACCACCTATACTGTATGGGTGAGTGTGACATACTAATCTACTTGTGTTGCCTATTTGTCATTATACCCAAAGATAATTAAAACTATTTATTTATTTATGTATTTATAAATCTATGGCCATTCTATATCACGCTTAGGTCGTAACCATCCAGGGTTCGAAAGTACCAAGATAATCACTCCACTTGATAATTATCGGATTACTATCCAATAATTATCACAAGTGGGACGTGTTGTTTATATATTTGTTATAAAATTAATGCTTTATATTTTAATTATTATCAGTAATGACAGTTATAAATGTTTATTTATTTTTAACTGATCACAATACACAAAATCCAAGTGTTGCAACCCTGAGAGGTATTATTTGTTATTAACAATAATTGATAATTATGAAACTGTTATTAATGTTAGTCACGATAATTATCCCTTCGAACCCTGTCGCCATCGAAACTATTATTACAATATTCTACCATGCGACATACGGACATTTAGAACAGCACACAAAACAAACACAACAATACAATGCATGTTAGTAACCTTGTCGTGCGAGTCGACCGAGAGCGCGCTATACGCGAGCCGCGAGTCGAACTCGAAAGCGCTCGTCGTCCGCTGCGACAGTGTGTCTGCGTCCAAGCGAGGAAACACGGGGAAATGTTAATGTTAGTTAGGAAAATATGAATGTTAGAATGGGTAATGTGGTTATAAGAATTATTATATATTAGAATCCGGTTATAGTCACTTACGTCACTAAATATACAATTTGTTTCTTGCTCTTGCTTATGCACGATGATCAATCAATCAATCGATTATGTATTACAGAGTGCCGAGGGCGAGTTTTTTCAATTGGATTTGTATGCAGTAAGAGCAGTGCTACCTAGATGGCGCTACCGACTTGTAGCTTTGCTACCAATAAATATTTCATTTCATTTTCATTTCATGGCGCTGCTCTTATTTCATACAAATCATAGTTAAAGCGATCGAAAAGGTAAGCGCAATTGGAAAAACTCTCACACGGCACTCGGATAAAACATACATATATGTACCCAAAATATGCTGAAGTCGTAACGTGGTGTCACCCACGTTACTCACTAGTGGCTATCTTTCGCCAAGTATGGCGCTACGGGGTATGTCATTATATCGGTTTATATAGACAAAACTCATAGGATACGTCTATACAATTAATGAATCTATATAATTTTAACTACAATAAAAAATTAGATGGCAATGTAGAAAAGGTCGCAAAGAATTTTTGTTTACGTCATATTGCCACAGATATTGCAAGTTTACATTTTCAGGCACTCACACCCAAGCCGAGTATCACATGGCAGAGCTTGCGAATTTCTTGCGAGATTATTGAATTTTCACGGCGAACCAACATTACGTAAAATAAGTATACGAGGAATTTTACCCAATAATTTCGATATAGTTTTTTTTTTAATAAGGGGTAAGTACGGTATAGTATAAAGTAGTGGTGTATAGATGTTATAACCCATGGCGTCATAACCAGATCCTAAAATAGATAGGTACGTACGGATATTGGTACTCGATATCAGAAACGACTACCTATCGCTAAAAACATGATATCAAAATCTGGGAAAACTGTTTTCGACGGTGATTCTTGCTGGGTTACCATTGTTCGCAAAACTAAAGGCATTTCGAGGTTCGAGAATGGTAGAAGTTAGGTAAACTATGTAGCGCTTTAACAAGATTTGGAGATTTTAAACATTTTCTAAGCACAGTTTGATAGCTTATTATTTGTTAATTGGCTTAGCTGTATTTCTAGTATTTTGTCTGAAGCCATTGGAATACTTTAACTGGAATCAGTGTTCTCTAATCGATACATTCAGACGTCTTAGTATTTTAGTGAAATAAACTTTAGTATATCTAATTGGGTACCTACTAACTTCAAAAATATAACAATACTTTTAATAAATTTAAGTTCGGAGATTACTCGCCTGACTTTTTTTTTCGGTTTCGCAAATCGATCAAAGTGTATTTATTTCGAAAATGTCACAGAATATAAATGATATTTAAAATATATATAGACGAAATTGGCAAGAATGTAAAAAACAAGTTTTAAACAAAAAGCCATATTACTAAAACTAACACTGATAAGGCTGAAGAATTTTGAATAAGATTGGGTATGGAAGCCTAAGCTCTGGCACGAGATATATAAGCAATTGGTATAAAATATACTTTTATAAAAATAATCTACTAAATAGTTTTTAGAATGTAAGTAGTTGGGAAACCTGAACAACTGCCGTAGCTTCACGAACGCAGTACAGTAAATAGTACGCTTAAAAATATACCCAATTTTAATAACGAAAAGTTGGGAGAGATTCTTTTAAAGCGTTTAAGAAAAAGTAAAAAAAAAAACAGTCAAATAAATAATTAAAAAAATATATGTGTTTGTAGCTTTGTATTGTGTGTATTAAATAAATAAAATATGAATATACATACTGAGTTTCATACGACGTTTCATACTGAGTTTCGTACGAGTACTTTCCGACTTATGTTTGTCCCTGTACACCGAAGTTCAAAGACATTTTATTTGTTTTTTTAACCAAGTTTGGGTTTAATAGAATCTAGAAAGTATTTCATGCTACCATACCCTTGGGATGGGCACTAGAAACGAGTAGTCACATTTACATGAAAACATGAATTATCATCCAACATAAGTACTTTATGGCTTACTGTCATGCCATGTAAAAATTTACGATCGTATATAACCAGTCTAGACTAGGAATTACACTTGTAATTTTACTTGTATTTCAATCCTAACTAATACCGTAACAGTCTAAGTCTAGTCTAAAAGTCGTGGTAGCTTAGTGGGAGAACGCTCGCGTCTCATTTGCGAGGTAGCTGGTTCGAACCCAGTCGGGCCCGTACCAATGAGTTCTTTGGGACTTACGTACGGATGTACCACTGGCGTTATGGTGAAGGAAAACATCGTGAGGAAACCTGCATATTGGAGTTTTTGGCGGGAACGTGAAGAAATCATGTCGCGACATTTTATTATTTTCCAAAACTTGTGTTATTTCAAGTGTTAATGTGTAAAAACGGTGAATTTTTACCCGATAAGTGTTCGTGAACATGCACGAGTGTTGGTGAATGGTATAATGTCGTGAAACGTGAATTTTTGTGTTGTTTCCAAAACTCCATAGAAGGCTCTAGTAAAGTTTTCACCACTTTACTGGGGCATGACTTGGACTTGACCGTGACTTGCTTTGCTCGCCTTTGACTGTGACTATGACTTGTTTGATAATATTTAATAAAACTTGAAAATATATAAGTATACTTGACACTGGCAAATGCATAAGACGTGCGACGCCAAAATCCTCTTAGGAGGAAAGAGAAAAAAAAAACCTGCATATTTCCGGAAAAGAAATTCGATGGAGTATTTGTGAATCCGCCAAACCGAACTGGGCCAGCGTGATGGCAGTTTGCTATGTTCACTGTTCGCCAAAAATGTTTATTTATTTTTGTTATCTGTAGTGATAAGCCGGTAATCATGATAATCGGTCGTTAGCACGCGTGACCTACATTCGACGATGTATGATTTAATAGATGTTCATTAACATAATTATTAGTTACGGACTACTACCGTTAAGGGTATTATAGGAATTACACACCTCATAATATTGTGATAATTAAGCAAAGCTTGTTTGTTTTTTTTTTTTCTGAATTCTGAACTTTTTGTTTGAACTTTAGTTCTTAGTTGTTCTTTTAATTTTGAACGAAAAACTGACGACTACGACTTTCTAGGAGAAAACATTAAATTATTGTTTTTTACAGAGCGGAGCGAAGGTCTCACAGTTTACTGGGACAAATCGGCATTTGTATGTATGTTTGTGTGTATATTTGTCCGATGATAACTTGCGAACCGTTGATACGATCTTCATGAAATTTTGTAGGCAAGTTCAAATATGAGCTGAATCTGTCCAGGGGTAAGTGAAGATATAGGGATCGCGAGGTCTCAGTTCGGCGAGAACTACTAGTTATTTGTTTTTGTTTTTTTTTTTCTGAATGCTAAAAAATTTGAAAAAAAAAGCATCACACAAAAACTACTACAATTTTTTTTTTTCTTAGTTGTTCTTTTAGTTTTGAACGAAAAACTGACGAATACGACTTTTTAGCAGAAAACATTAAATTATTGTTTTTTAATTATTTTAAATAGTACGTATGCAATCATAAAACAAAAAAAAGTATATAGTCACCGTGAGGCCAGCAGCTGATAGGAGGTGGTGACCGAATCATGTGCTCGTGAACTTCTTTCAAAGTCCTCGGATCATCTTCTACAAAATCTAGGGCTGTGCTTCCAAATTCCTGAAAAACCAAGGGTTCCTTTACTTCATTTTTTTTTTTTAAATATAAACTTTATGTTGTGAAAGTAAACGGACATCTAGCCTGTCGACCATTACAAAGATGCTAATGAGAATTTGTAGCTAAAAGACCTGATTTAGCCTTGTCTGCTTATTTTGACAAATTTATGTTTTTTTTTAACATTTGTACTTATTATACGAATAAATAAAAGCTATTTGAATGTGTGTATTATCAATTTGAATTCCACATTTAATATATAGCATTACCAAAACTGTGAGACTAACTAGCGTCAAAATTAGTTGCAGAATCAAACACTATTTTATTACATATGTGAATGAGGGATGTACGATATATATACAGGGTTATAAGGATAGGGTATGCTAAGCCGAAAGGGCCTCATAGTACTCATGATTGTGTACAACTTTTACTATGGGACCAACCCTAAAATCGAGAAAAAAATAACAGCTGTTCCATACATTTTGTTGAGTATCCTTGACATTTTTCTATGGAACAGCTGATTCTTTTTTGCCTCGATTTCAGGGTTAGTCCCATAGTAAAAGTTGTTCATAATGATGAGTACTATGAGCCCTTTTCGGCTTAGCATACCCTTTCCTTATAACCCTATATATATTTAGCTTATTTGTGATGATTTAAAATGATATAAGATTTTATTCAGTCATACCATCACAGAATTCTTCAGGCCCTGTGTTGTAAAAATCATTTTAACAATAATAAAAAACAAGCAAGCATCATAAAGTACACTTCAAAAAAATTTTGAAAAAAAATAATGAAATTTTCACAGAAAGTGTCTTATAGTCGTATATATACTATATTACATTATATTATGTATATACTATATTATGTGCCAGAGTGTACCAAGATACAGGCACTGACTTGTTTGGAGCCTACCACTACACAGACAGACTATTAAATTAAATTAAATTAAAAATAACTAACTATAAGTATAAGTATAAAAGTAACTATGTTACCTTCTGTACAACATTATGATTATGTATTTGTTTTAATTTGTGTGTTAAGAAAAAACATTTATGTATGTATTGCTCACCTGAGACATCAGGATTGTGTCGTCCGATTCGTACTCATCATGGTGGCTTTCAATGAGGCTCTCTCTGCTTGCCATTACTTGCTAAAATATAACATAAAAAGAATATAGAATACATTTTAAGATTACACAAACTAGTATTGTAAATGTGAAAGTAGCTTGATCTCTTATGTCACATTTTTATGACATAGCTGCTGAGCGATTTTTGACACTTTAAAAAAGCGTGCATTGAAGAGGGTTCTCTACACCAAATCGTTTTTGAAATTTTTGAGAAGCCAAGCCAAACTTTCAAGTCAATTACCGAGGATCAAGCATGAAATTTATCAAATTGAATTAAGTGATTTCTAGATAAGAAAATAAAAATAAATCTGTTTAATTGAAATAATTATGATACTTTTGAAGATTACCTATACTTAAATAGAACAATAATAGTGTCGATTTCATGTAAACTCGGTAAAATAAACTTAGCGCTCTTGCTGTCTTTTACTAGTAGAAATACAAGAAATAGATAGCAAGCATTTTAGTGCCGACAAACGAGTTTACCGATTTAACCCGCGAAGCAAAATGTACACTAACAACACTTAAAACTTGTTTTTAGTCAGCACCCGCTCCTTTCCCGTCTAAGCTTGTATGGAGAGCTAAGATCTGACTTATTTAACAGCACTGAAATGCATGTTATCTCTATCTTGTGTTTCTATTAGTAAAAGATAGCAATAGCACTAAGTTTACTTTAGTGAGTTTACATAGAATCTATGCCAATGTATTGTCACCTAAACTCATTGTTGATGTTCTTGGCTAGATTTTTTGTTGCTTGTAATCAATGTTTGAGTTCGAAGGGTTTAAGTGGCGAGGTTGTAGTCTGCATCGTCAGGGGGGCGCTAGGAGTAACAGTATTCTGTGGTGAGGGTACTAGATACTTTTTATACTGGGAAAATGGGGGCAAACGCGAAAATGGAAGGTAATATCGCAGAACAAGGCTAGTAATCAATAAAAGTGCAGTCATTAAGTGAAATAGTTTTTAGCTACTTTTTTAAATTGCATACAAACAGAACTCGTGTTTCATTTACCAACATGGAAAAACTGATTGAATACGGAAGTACAGATATTATATAAAGCTGCATTATAACTTCATAAAGAGAAATTATGAGTTATGTAAGTACTGCAGTCATAGTTACCTGTAAATAAGGATTATCTTGCCGAGACATTCGTAACGCTTCCATGTCTTGGGCAATGTTTCTAGTACGCCCAGGAGTCAGCAAAACAGCTGGAGAGCTACCCATTGGAGGTGCGAGTACTAAAAAAACAATAACAACACGACTGTGAGACACACACAATTCACGCAATGTTTCGGAGGGACTACACTGCACTTACTGGACAAAGAGTCACTGCTGCCTTCCATGATTACACTGAATTTAGCAGACATTCGAAGACATAAGAGAATTGGAAGAGAAAACACTTTTTTTTGATAATTTCGCGATGAATATTTGAACGAGTAGTTGCAGTTGGTTTTGTTAATTTAGCAGGTTTATGTGGTGCAGCTACATTCACAATAATTTTGGAAATGTTTATTGCCTAATATTAGGTGCGTTTTAAGAACAATATTTTGCAGATTTTCGTGGAAATTGGAAACAAATTGAAAATTGAAGTGATAACGATTGACAACTTGACAAGATAATTTTGACAGATACTACTCGTTCAAAAACAGCGACGAAGATAAGAAATGTCATTCAAATCCACATTTCGTTCGAAAGTTTTATTCTCAAATAAACTAATAAATCATTGCTTACTTGCGCAAAGTTTAGTTTTTCTGAACATTATATTATTATGTTTCGTATATTTTGATCTTGCTAACAATTACTAGGACGGTCGTATTAATAATGTGTAGAATTGTAGCGTAAGCTAGGAAAAGAAAAACCAACCCACCCCATCCACGGCCATTTACTCTCCATTTCAAACGCATGCGCGCTTTATGTCCCAACCATAGGTCCCACCCGAGGACGGGCAGCAGCCTCCTCTTAGTAAGCGGTGAACTTTCTGCGATCCCGAAGCCGCCTACCAAGCAAGGGGATTATGGCAGTCAACATCTTTACTAATGAGGCCTTTATTCAGCAGTGGAGCTGATGATTTTGAATCATAACTACCTACTTCGTCAAAGTACCTACCGAGGTACTCCTAGCGGAAAAGTGTCGAATTTCAGGATTTGAATGGTGTAGATATTTAGTGCATGAGGCCGTGCCAGCAGTTATTGTTGTCTATGGCATTACCCATAAAAGCCGGGCGTTCCGGGCGGAGACACCAGCTTACGTAACTATTATCTCGTTTTGTCGTTGTCCTGTCTTTTTGTAATGTTTGAATGCACACGTGACAAACTAGACTTAAGGATCGTAGTTCTATACTTCATCAGTTTTCACTGGTGTTTCATTGGTTTTTCATTTGTGTTATGTACTTTCGTACTTATGCATATTGATGATCTCGAAGTGCCATACCTCGTGGCGTAATGCTTCATCCCGACCAGGGACCCAGGGCCCAGGGCCCCTATTCGGAGAAATGACATTTTATCTCGGCCACTCTCACTCCCATTAAATTCTAAATTAGAGAGACAGTGACCGAGATAATCTCGAGCGCACAGGAATAGGGTCCCTGAGTACCAAAATAACTTTGTTTTGCGATCCACGTCATATTGAACTTCCACTTGTATTTTTTCTTCCGTGGGTAAATGAAAGGTAAATAAAACGTACGTGTCGTGAACATGGTATATGAATTTATTAATCTGAACCAAGGCACTACCTTAGACGCGAAGGCACCTCCTAACCGACAACAATATTGATGATACACTGCGACAATATCGCAAATCATTATTTTTGCATCTAAAAATGTATTCTTCAAGCGTTCATTTTTATTTACATTATAATTTGTAATGTCAAAATCGCAACAACAGCATTGAATAGTATCCATGTTGTACTAGAAAAATATTATGCTAATTTGTTAAATATGTGGGTAGTTGTAAAAAAATATATCATAATTTGTTCGTTGTTTAAAAGTCGATGTCTGTGAGGACGTATTGAACGGCGCTCCCGTATTGGAGGATCGAGGCCTTGATCCCCTTCAGCTTCTCAATGTAATGCTTGTGTATCTTAGTATTCGTCCGCTTGTAACGGAGAGCCGTTATCATCTTATCAACAATATAATGCAGCCAAAGTATGTTCGTGTACGGCTCGAAATTCTTCCAATCATTTCTGAAACAAAGATACGAAAGATTAGTTCTACGAACACATTAGACAACGGACAAGAGCAAAAGATCAGACAACAATTCGTAATATAATTTTAGGCAGGGCATTAGGGTTTTTTTACTAGACATTTATTAATAAAACGGTTGAAATAATTAGGTGTACAAGTGGGAACCACCCTAAATATGGGGCTCACGACTTGCAAAACAGATTTAGCCCATCTCGGGCCATGTTCACAAGATACGAGATGGCATGAATTATAGTGCTGTCACATTAGTCAGATCTTAGTTCTCCATACAAACTTAGACGAGACCGTAGCGGGTGCCGATTTAAAACAAGTTTTAAGTGTCGCCAGTGTACGTTTTTCTTCGCGGCTTTAATCGGTAAACACGTTTGATAGAACTAAAATGCACGCTATCTTTTTTTCGTGTTTCTATTAGTAAAAGACAGCGATAGCACTAAATTTGATTTAACGGGAATCACAGATCACACCCTAGATACTGCATTCAGACCGCTCGAAGCGCACCACAAATCAGTCTAAATACATTTATAAGAAATCACTGATTGGTCGATTGTTAGGCGGGAGGAGGCGTAACCTTGAGATAGCCAATGAGAACGCTCGGTCGCACTCCCCGCGCCCCGCGCCGCGCCTCAGACTGACGTGACTTTTGTAGGAACAACGAATCTCGTAATGCGGTATCCAGTGTGAATCGAGGCCGGTGCACTGACCCCAGTTTGTCTCTCATGAGGCGGTAGAGCTCGAACTGGTAGTCGCCGACGGCATCGAAGAGCTGGTCGTCCGCCGCCAAGTCGTTGTAGAGCGCGGCGCAGTCCGCCGCGAGTGGGAGCGAGAGCCGCGAGAGCGAGTAGTCGATGACGGTGGCCGCCACGCCGCGCCGCGGCACGCGGTGCAGGCGCCCGCGGAGCACGAACGTCGCGAACTGGACACGGAAACAAAACTATATAAACATCTATTTACTTCATCTCCAATCAAAAAGCAAATCGATACTAATTCTAAACTGTTTCTAAAATAACCAATCTGTAGTGTCTTTCCGCTGCAACAAACACTACACTACAGTTAGGTTATTTTAGACACAGTTTGAAAATTAACTTCCGCAAAGTTACGCCTGAAACAATCGACTAACTAATTCTAACTAATATTATTACTAGTAGTTCGCGCCGAACTGAGACCTCGCGACCCCTATATCTTCACTTTATTCGGCTTTATTGGCCCTGATACGACTACGGTTATATTCCTCTGAATTATAATATTAGTTGGGATTCAAGAAGGGGGCGATAAGTTCTGCACTGACGCCCCGCATGAGGTGTATTATGCATCGATACTAATCAACGAAAGTTTGTGCGTAAGAGTGTAAGTATGTTTGTTCCCCGTTCAACTCTTTAATGGCTGAACGGATTGGGTATGGGGGTAGCTTATAACACATAATTAACACATAACACATAGGTTACTTTTTATCCCGGAAAAATATTAATAAAAATATTCCGCGGGGCACTATTAGTTACACACATTTTACTTGGCTTTTATAGCAGTTTGAACATTAGCCGACTAAATACGTAAGCGCCATCTAGTATTATGCTGTTTTTCGGGGGTACATTTTCTTGTATGAGTTTCGTCATTCTTCTAGTATAATTTTTCTATGGTTTTAGCAATATCTCACCTTCTGTTCAGTGGGTGCGATCAGGACATTACCCCAGTGCAGGTCTCGGTGCTCGAACTGGAACGCCTCCTCGGCTACGGCGAGCCCGAACGCTATCTGGAAATAAAAACAACATTCACATTACAATACTGACAAAGAAAACACCGGTCTATAAAAAAAGCAAGGACAAAAGAAAAAAGGAGACCTGTTACAAGTCACGTCATTTGCGGCACTTTGAATAAACAATATGGCATCAACTCCACCCCTTTCACTAGTCCTAACACTTCAAAAACATTTGACAGTTTTTGTCAGCTCACGTACTAGCTTGGCTGGGATACAAAACATGGCCGACGTGCCCCACGGCGGTCCCAAGTGACGTGAGCAAACAATACTTTGTGATTGAAAAAAAAACGGATTTTTAATCAGACGGAGTAAACTGACAGACCGAAATGTCACTTGCCAAAATAATGTTGCCAAGTTTCTGATCGTAGTAATGATCTAGTTTAGCTTTATCGTTCAAAAGAAGGGAATTATTTATTAAATGAACATTAAATTAATGAATAGTGAATTATAAATAGTGAATGTTTGATTAAAGAATAAACCAATATTACTTTGTGTTTGTTGTTATGTTTTCTTCTTGATTGTGCTTTGCTTGTGTTATATACACAAGACTTGCCATGGATGCGCAATCAAGTAGACGAAAGAGAAAACGTGTTTTTATCGCCAAAGAAAAAGAGGCCACGGGTTTTTTTACAACAGGAACTACGACTTCAAAGAAGGCTTTAGAATATGAATTAATGAAATAGTTCAATAAACTGATATGAGTGAATGAACTAAGTTTAGTTTTATCATATCGCTATTTTTGTTTTATGCAAAAGTGGCAGCACTCGTAATGTCATTTTGCTCCTGATTAAAAATCCGATTTTGTTTGTTATTTTGATTTAACACGTTGACAGTCCCGGGTCTAACATGTGGGTCCCGGTAGTCAAGCCGCACAAGTTCGGGTAACACATATGGGCCTCACACCTCATTGACATTGTTGGGACTCCACGAAACAATTTTTGCCTTTGTATGGGGACTGTGAAAGTGTTAATAAATTTTGCTACACACGTGAACAGTTTCGGGTGTAGGTACTCAGTAAAGGACGCAATTCAACTTATAAAAATAATTATACAAAATCATCAACAATTGATACGAAAAATAATAATGATTTACATATTTATTTCTGCGTTTCCATTAATGTATACCTACTTAGGTGGTAGGCTATAACATTTTGGTCACAACTGTGGACCCTGTCGGGTACAGGTAAAAGATGGAAAGGGAGAGAAAGAGACAGCAGTAACTATGATTTAGAACAGTACTTTACAAGGTGCTTTTTAATCAGCTATGGAGGCTGTTGTAATGATTTTATATACAAGATAAAGAGAAAAAAAAAACTACGACTTTTGATAATTCACGAAAAAAAATCACCATTCCCAATCAAATATTGCAGGATCCACTAACATTTTGTTAGGAACAGCAGTTCTTTTCCCAGTGTATTTTCAGATATCGTAGAACAAAAGTTGTACTTTATCAAGTTACATACAACTTTTGTAAGACAACATCCTCACAACCAATCGCTCCGTAGCCGGTCAAAAAGTACCATGTATATTTTTTTATTTCAGGTAGAGTACGCGCGCGAGTTGATTGTCGAGCTTTCGAAGGTTTTTAAAGGGCCCCAACTGCATTCAACTCGGGCTGTACTCATCTGTGGTGTAATAAGTTTTGTCTACTAAGGCCGGGTTGCACCAACTAGGTTATCTTTAAACTACAGTCATAACTGCAGTTAAAACATAAGTAGAAAAATGTGTTACACCATTTTAACTATGGTCAAAATGACGGATGGTCAAAACAGATGATCAAAATGACGGATGGTCAAAACAGATGATCAAAATGCTGCCTAGACTTCATGGTTAAGGTGATAGTTATAATTATTTTAACTATAACAATAATTTAAACTGGGATTATTGTGCAACCCAGCCTTAGAGTTGATTTAAGCATTTAGAAAAAAAAAGTTTATCCTTCGATTCCTATTTTATTGAGTTCGGTATTTTATTTGACAACCGAGTGGACGCGGCCACGGAATAACTGCTAGACGTACTGCTACGCTGCGGCCATAGATGAAATAGAGGGTCGAGTGTCGCTTCGTAACGTAGTACAGTTAGTATAATTTGATCGTACGCTTTGTGTGTCCCTGGCCATTACTAAATGTGCATTCTATTGCTATTTACTAGAACAAACAAGTTCAAAGTACATTTAAAGTAAGTATAGTAATTCGTGTTATAATAAATTTACTTAACATCATCAATTTGTTACAAACAACAACAACCATGCATCGTACAACTAACAACAAAATGACAAACAAAACAAAAAAAAAATAGCTTCATTCCGGCAAAACATCAAAAGCGTTGTGAACCAACTCAGAGGATAAGTGAAAATCTAGTCAAGATAGTTTTGAAACTTGACACTAGAAATGCACCTACCTTCCGAGGTAGCCATGCAATCTTGCGGCTGAAAAAAAAACACAAAAACAAGAGAGAAAAAAGATGATGACGCGTTGCGCAGCTTGCAGTGCAAGGCAAGACGACGTCGCGCACGTGTTATGCTATAGCACTCCTTGAAAAATATCACCGAATCGAAACTATAGTGGGAATATCAGACCGACTTAATTTATCGTGAGTATTCCCGTTTTATTAAAATCAAATGTGTCAAAACCACGTTTTATATAATCACAGTTTTCATAGTTAACCTGTATGTACTTCACAAAGCGTATTGTAAAAAATTACTAACCAAAAACATGCCAAAAATTATTTGTACCCATAAGAATCTAAAGTCGAGTTTTTAATCAGACTGAGTAAAATGACATTACAAGTGCTGTCAATTTTTCGTAAAACAAAAATTGCGATGTTGTAAAAATATTTAGTTCATTCAATCATATAAGATCAGTGAACTATTTCATTAATAAATATTCTAAAGTCTTCCTTAAAGTCGTAATTTAAATAATAATAAAAAAATGAAGTCAGTGAATACTTATTCGTTAATACATAAATCAACAAATTTCATTTACAAATTATAACTCATAATTAATGTAATGTTTATTTAATTTAAAACTGAACTACAACTTGAAAGTTTGCAACATTATTTTGACAAATGACATATCGATCTGTCAGTTTACTCCTGACTAAGAATTCCACTGTGGAATAAAGATTCGCTTGATTGATTCTGTTTAAAAAAACAGATAAAAAATACTCTTTGTGAAGTTTACAAAAAGGAAATCATAGTGCACATTCTTTAACACTAAGCTAGAATGTTTAGAAAATGCTGCGCCGAAGTGCGATGCGTTTGAAACTGGTATCAGATAGATGCTGCGAGGCACTCGAGGTTGATTTATTATATTCTGTCGTATTAAAATTTTAGACAAGTTTGAATTTTATAACGAAAAAAAAATGTTTAAAACGGAGCGTGAGGGAGTCGAAAATAAGTTTCAAACGCGCCGTACTCAAACAAACTCAAACTTAGTAAAACAATAAATCCTAACTAATATTATGAAAGTTACTCTGTCTCTGTCTGTCTCGCAATTTTGCATGTAGATATTATCTATTTTGGCAACGGAGACAGGGAAAAACTAGAGTTGGAAATGTGCGAAAGAGATAGTTGTCAAGAAACGCGTAAGGCCTTTACTCAGCGCCTACTTTGTAATTATGATACTCAAAAATTTAAAATATATACATTAAAAAAAAAAGTAGTTACCCTATTGGTTTCACTTAATCAAGGACAGGTCAAAAATAGAAAAACACATATATTTTTTTGATAGGTAAAAATTTCGTCCTTTCTCCAAAATGTTGTTGATTTTCAGCATAATAATATGCCGTGGATGTCTTTGATTGGATAAAACTAGTCAGATCACAAAATAAGGTACATTTTAAATTGCGCCTGGTACTAGGCGTTGAGTGAAGCCCTTAATAATAAGAATCGACATGAAACAATGACATCACCTGTTGAAACAAGGCGTACGCCTGCTGCGCGCTCGGGAACTGGTAGCTCTCTAGGTCCTGGCCCGCGTTGGCGAGCTCCAGCACTATGAAGCGCTGGTCCGTCGGCAGCGCCCCGGGGTTGTCGTTCTCGCTGCCCTTGCACTCGTCGTACAGGTCCCACAGGTCGAGCAGACGCGACGGGTACGGCCCGTGGACGCAACGCACAGCTAACACCTTGAATAAGCATACACATTTTGTTAACTTCGGCGGGCAGCGGGGGATAACGATGTGCGAGTGGCAGTTTTACAGTTTAAAGTATTTACGAAAACAGCGATGTCCTTTTAAAATCGACGCAACCGCAATCTGCATTATGCATGTTTGTCCAAAATTTGGTATTTAGTGTGATTTACTGCATTATCTAATATTATAAATGCGAAAGTAACTCTGTCTCTCTGTCTGGGTGTTGGTCGCGTTATCACGGCTAAACGGCTGAACGGATCGAGCTGAATTTTAAGAGCTTAAGAGATCGGAGACGGACATAGGCTACCTTTTTTTGGTGGTCCACGCGAACGAAGTCTCAGTCAACGGCTAGTAGCTCTATAAACCAGGACTCAAAAGACCCAAAAACCAGGAACCCTCAGTTCGGTAAAAACTTAGTTAGTTCGTATCGTGTTTGAGAATAATCTCTACATAGTATAAAATAAAGTCGCATTCCGCGTCTGTTTCTATATCTAGCTCCTTCTAAACCACGCAATGGATTTTGATGCGGCTTTCACCATCAGTTAGATAATTTTTCACGGAATGTTTATATATAATAAAAAAAATGTTTATAGGGTAGGGTAGCTGTGTGATGTTTAAAAGCCGATACTGAGACCTCAATGAAGTACGTTCGTAAAGGCCGAGTGGTAAGCCCTGATGTCAGAGTTTTTAACATTCGACATCGGGCCTAAGAAAGACTAACAATCACTAACAATGAGATAAAAATAAAGAAAGAAAGCAATAGGAGCGGAGGGTAAATAACCTTGGTTTCAGGTCAATAACATATCACTTATCAGTTTTATGACCTTATAAAATGTAGAGTGACCTATAAAAGTTCAACGACATTTTACTCAAAAGCGTAGACAGAGCAAATCAACTTTTGACTGTACTAGCTGCACAGCGCAGTTTCACCCGCGCCCAGAAACAGTTTATAAGGCTTCTCAACAGTTCTTTCTGAGGACTTTGAAGTTCTCCCTATCCCTTTTCCACCTATCAAACAATATTAAGTTCATCTGATGTTCTAAGTGCTTTCTCTGTCTACGACTAAAGTTCAGTTTTAATGGACATGAATAAGTCGTGCCAAAGTCATCTCACTCTAACTTTCCCAAGTCTGAATAACCAAAAACTGTATATTGTATGTTTATATCACTGGAGGCCTCCTCGCGGCCTTAGATACAGGTGTTGAATTTTTGTTTCATTTTCTAAACTGAACGAACCTGAAAAGACTTAAAATTATCTACGTCTACTTTAATTTCAGTATGAGAGAACTGGACAGTAAATGTTACAGCAGAATCGACGCACAGATACTAGCGTTGGCTACATAGTTCAACAGATAACCCCTAGATCCCGCATTCAGGACGAGCGAACCGCACAACGCATCGGTCAAAAGACGCTCACAAAAATGTACTCTCATTGGTTCATTGCTATAGGCGCGAGTACGCATAACCTCGAGATAGCCAATGAGAACGCTTGACGCTCGCGCTTTCCGCCAAAAATGATGAGCTATTGTCGGAGCAACGATCTCGTTATGCGGCATATGTGTGCGAACATTAATGGACAAACTAACAAGCCCACTTTCAAATTATAACATTATTGATATAAGAATAAATACTGCGCAATTAAGGCAAATGAAAAACTCGAGTACCAAACTCGGCATTTGGCAGAAGAAGCCGGCAAGAGGAGAGGTTATTACCCGACACGGGTTGAATGGAATCAGTTGAGGTGATAGAACGAGTCTCGATCGATCCGTCTGCGTTGTAGAGACGTCAAACGATCAAGGTCAGTGCAGAGCGATCAACTTACACAGTGGCACGGATTATAAGGGTTCTTTTCTACCAGAGATACTCGAGGTAGCTAAGCCGTTCGCCAACAAAAAAAAAAACAAAGCCTAATAATCCTATTGACAATAGACAAATATTTATATGTGGAGAAAAAAACACATTATGTACACAAAAGCAAAAAAAAACAAAGGTACTATGATACTAGTTTACACAACATTGTTTTTCGCCATAAACTAGTCCCAACTCGGCATAATACTGGTTGCGAACAACCAGCGCTGGTCTTCCGCTGGAACCGACGCTATTGGTTGATTTTCCTCACGTAATTTTTTTTTATTCTTCTTAGTGAGACGAGCAAGGCACTGGCCTGATGTTAGACGTCACGCTTGCCCATAACAGTTCAATGCGGCAATGCACTGCGCTCATCACCCTGAGATAAGATAATACAATTTTACTGAAAACATTTCCGTTCAATCCGTAACACAATTACGTTTCGACACTACTGCTTGGCGGTTAAATAACTGGTAAAGGTCTGCTCTGCAAAGTAAACTCTGCAAAGTAATACTGCTACCAAACTGTATTGCTTAGCTACCTCGCACATGTATGGTGGAGAGGCACCCTAATGGTTGTGGTCAACTATGGAACAGTGGATGTCTTGTTTTCATGTCGCGTCCTCATTCACATTTCGTTATGATATAGGTACCAAAGAAAAAAATTACAAAATGTATACTAAGATAAATTATACTAAGAGTGCTAATTTCCATAGAAAGATGCGTGACTCGATTGTAGTACTGTTAGGAACGTAAGATGTCGCTAGTGCTTTAATCTGCGACATGATCGTCACAATTTCTGCTCGACTTGAAATAGAAACCCAAGCTAACGCATTTGTAATGATACGGAGAAAAAACGCTTGTTATGAATATTTTTGTAATAATAATATCAGTACAATTATTAAATATATATTTATTTGCTAAATTCAATAGATTCTTAAGAGATGGCGTTGAAAACATTATTTTGGAAACATATTTTCTAACTAGTTTATTGAAATATCAAATTTGAACGAAATACCGGTCATATTAATACTATGTTTCTATATGAACCATACTTTTATCAGCTTTTATAGCGGTTTGGACAGTAGCTGACTAAATATACGCCATCTAGTTTTTGTTTTTTAAAGACATTTAACATCCAATTATATCACATGGCGATGAGCGCACTGCGCACTTATAGATAACCGTGACGCTAACCATCAGGCGAGCTACTTACTCGTTACGTTAACCAGTTGTATTAAAATAACATAGAACTGCCACAAATCTTACGAAACTAACAATGATACAATTCATACTATAAAACAAAACTTGAATGAAAACGCTTCATGGCGTAAAAATAATACTATTGTTATCAATGATCAAATCTTTTTAATCCGTCTAATCTCACGTTTCATTATTATCGGGCATTCATCAGACAGAACAGCCAACGTATCTGTAGAGTTGAGTGGAAGGACCACAATCGTATTTTCTGTACCAAACTGACTTCTACCAGTCTTTGGTTATCTATCTATCTTTGGTTTTTGTGGATCGCCTGTTGATAAATCGGTGGCAGCCGTGATCGCCCTGGTTCGCGTGTTAGGATCGCACGCCGCCAGGCGTGGGTTCAAATCCCAATAAGCTAAAGCTTCCGGTAAAGGAAATCACCGAGAGGAAACCAGATGGCATGTTGGTAGTAATTTGTAGACCTCGGTTGGGTAGCTAACACCCTCAAGTTGAAAATCAGTGGCCTGTCTGTGGAGAACCAGTTTCCTCTGAGGTTGTTGTAATCAAAAGTCTAGCCTATCAATCATTTAAATAAATCATATCAAGCAAAAGTGTTTATGTGGTTCTTGACTATGCAGTTTGTAATAATTATGTTCATCAATGGTTTATCAGTATCGGTAATATAGGTATGATAATATGTATTTAGAATGAGCTGATAGTCATAGAGAAGTATTGGTGACACACGAAGCAATGACGTGGACTTCCTTGCGATAAAACACGTCGAATAATCATAACAAGAGTTATTCTACAATCGACTTATCTCTAATTGTTTTAAATTAAAGCGTGTCACTGCTACATTTGTAGTAATAATCGATTCCGCAATGTTTTTCTTACCAGTATCTATAGCGCTCCTTGCCACTGAGAAGTAGTTTTTTATTTTTCTTAAATTTACGGCTCTACGCATTGTGTATTTAGCGATTGTCAAGTTTTGTAAAATTTGAAGTGATTAATGGGCACGATCTCGTCTCATCTCGTCGTGTTCGTGGATGACGAATCACCCAGTACAAAAAAAAATAGTATCCTAAAATAATTATTATGTCCTTCATCTAACCTCACACTCAGTATAAGTTTGAGGTGTAATCAGATTCGCTCCTCTACACATAAAGTGTGACTCAAGGCACGTCTCAAAGACAAATTAGATCATCTACCTTTCCTTTCTGCGGTCGTTCATAATGACAGACGGCCGGATCACGTTTCGGTTCGCCCCCTAACGCTCGTAGGACGATTCACATGCAGTTACGTAAACACACTAACAAATGATAGCTATCGTAATCAGCTCTTTGTACTTGTGTGACCTAATGCGCTGTTTGTTCCATGCGCAAGCTAGTTCCTGCTCTCGAATTTAAACAATAAATTCAAACTGGCGATTATAGCTCACACCCTACTCTTGCAAACTGTGTGGATTTCTATCCCACACAGTTTGCAGTGTGGGATTTATATCCCACACAGTCTGATTTTATCGATCCTTTCTCCCGATCACTTGCATGATGTGAAACTTGAGGGTGAGATGGTTTCCTATCGTTGCTTTGCTTCGCCGGTTGCTCAATTTCATTGTTGGGATTTCAACCCACGCTCCGCGGTGTGCGATCCGGAAGCGTTGACTACTATCATTGCTTGTTTAAACTTTTTCTATTTTAAAGGTATCATCATGCCAGATTGCTGATGAAACTAACAACTGTTCCGAAAACTTGCAAATATTTATCACAATACAAGAGATAAACATTTGATTAAAAAAGAGCCAAACATACGTACGGATTCACAACAAAGCAATTGTCATCATATCAAGAATCATTTAGCATTTCCTTGTAAAACATAATACGAAGTTACAAATCAATGACTCAAGACATAATAATGAGCTGAATTGAAAAGGCACGGCGGTAGGTATCGTCAAAACGATACATATTATATTGATATATTGAACAAAGAACATTATTATAATTACATTTAAGAAATATTGTGCGGAAGGAATAGATATTTTGAGAAAGAGACGTCACGCAAAAAAACTTAGGAAATCAGAATTTTCACAACGCGTTTAGTGAACCAGACATTTTGACAAATGTTTTGTTAGTGCTGTTTTCAGAGTGGGACAATTTCCTAGCAGCAAATGTCAATGGTGCTGGCCATTAATTTTTGACGTAAAATATGAAGAGCATTTCAATTAATTTATGCGCAAATCGTCCGACCATCTGTACAAAGATAGGCCTGTCTCCCCTGATAACAGTCTGCCCCAGTTCCCTTATCAAAAGTAATTATTGGTATCAAAGAGTCACAGTCCACGCTCCGTCTGATTCACACACGTTTCGAAATGCAAATTGCGCTTTTGAAAAGCGTGACCGATTTTCACACACATACATTAAATACTAAGAGTAAGGTGACTAAGACTTAGTTTCGCCATTATGCAGTTCGGTTTGTTAATTAGCACGAATGATTATTAGCCGCGTGATTAGGTAATGTGTGGCCTGGTTTGCGTCGCTATCCGTCGAGGTCGTATCAGTCTGGTGGTGGGGGTCAGCTACATTTCCTTAACCAAAAGAATTATAACGTTCTTATCGTAGTATCAGTGGTACTAAAGAAAATCTACTTCTCTATTGTGGTACTAAGCCGAAAGGAGCTTATTGTACTCATCATTGTAAACAACTTTTACTATGGGAACAACCATAAAATCGCGAAAACAAAACTGCTGTTCCAAAGAATTATAAATCACTAGCTTAGCCGTTCTATGTAATCCCTAAAGAATCTAACTTACTGTTTTTCTGTTGATTTATTTTCAAAACTGAATCGAGCTTGATGAGATATGACAAAAATAGTGTACTTTATGAGAATATCTATACCATTGTTTTATAACGAATACTATAAATGGAATTTTAATTATTCTGGTCTTCGTTTGTTAGCTTTTCGGAACTTCTTGACTAAATTAGGATTTTTATTAAATTAGGATTAGGAAAAATTTTTTGTTAATGATACAGAACGATTCTTTGGCTGACAAAGAAGCGTTCTGTATCATTAACAAAAAACTTTTTTTTTTTGTGGGTTGACATGATATTGCTTATCCTTAAAGGCTGAAAATTAAATGTTGATCGAATTTGGCTTTATTTATTTTGATCTCAACATTGACTGACGTGTACATTTAACTCGAAAAGAAATCGGGTAAGCTGCGTGGCTAGTCGTAGCAAATAAATATTTCTTTTCAATTTTCAACCATTTCACAGACATTTCTTTGTCCGAGGAATGTGGAGCGAACAAAGAAGTCTATTTTCATATTAGTCGGGACGTTCTTGAACGCCTCACAAATTCTGATAAATGACCGTCCTAGATTAACGACCTTTTTCGAATGTGAAGGAATGCAACCTTTTGTGATTTTTTGGGCACGAACGCAGGCAGGTACAAGGCAGGTTTTTGTAGTAATTTCTTTTCAACGATTTTGAGAAAACCCAACTTTAGACGTAGGTACCTGCGAAATATGTTAGTATTTTACATGAAGCGTTTCGACATTTGACTCAGTCTTTGACTACAGCTCACAAGATGGTCTGTGGTTGAAGATGAAAAACGCGTAACCTGGATTGGGAGTTACATTTCAAGCGTGGGTACCACAGATCACACTAGATACCGCATTATGAGATTCGTTGTTCTTTAAAAAAGTCACCAAAGTTTGAGGAAGGCGCGAGTCGCGAGGAGTGCGACCAAGCGTTATCGTTGGCTATCTCAAGGTTACGCCTACTCGCGCCTAACAATCAACCAATTTCTTATAAGTGTATTTAGACTGATGTGTGGTGCGCTTCGAGCGTCCTGAATGCAGAATCTAGGGTGTGATCTGTGGTGGGTGCCTAATCACGTCAAATTATGTATTTATCGGCTATTTCTGCGAGCGCTGAGTGTTTAGCCTTAAAACGCATCTGGTCCGCTTTTACATCTAACACAACCAGTGCGAAAGTGACAGAGCGACCAGTCTCGCCTTCTCACGCGCGTTTCACTCCTATATGTATTTATCGCGGGTAGTTACGCTTCGCCGTGCGTGCTCTATAAATAACATTGATGGTAATCTTAGGTAATTCTCTAGTAGTGTTTTTAAACACTCTTCCTTGCAATTAAAGATCCCACAACCCCATAAAGTGGCATCCAAACCGCTGAGCTACAATCTGCAAGGGCGTGTTAGTTATACCTCATTATCGACTTATCCAAACATCCTTCAATGAGTTATTGCATTGAATTGTACAAAAGATAATGGCCCGCGGTTCGAGGCCAATACCACTTCCTGTACATGCGTCAAAGTATAGCTTTGGAATAATTCACCGTATACGGAAATTCCTGTAGTGTGCTTACACAAAGTTACTATTCCCACGCGAGTCATTTATTACTGTAGTGTGTTTTGCTCGTGTAAATTACAAAACGGGTTTTTGAGTGATAAGTACGTGTAAGAGTAGTAAGTGTATATGTCCTTATAATTAAATAAAATGTAATAAATAAATATTTGTGGACTTTTTTCACACACAACGCCATCTAGCCCCAAACTAAGCTAGGCTTGTACTATGGGCACCAGATAACCGGTAGAATACCTACATTTTTTTTTTTTACATAGAATAATAAAAACCCAGACAAAGAACAAACATCCATGTTCATCACACAAATGTTTGAACTTATCGAACGTTTCGTATCAACAAAAAAATACAATAAAACATACATTCTGATCGCATTCATAAGCTATCACAATAATAAAATTAATATGATAGTTTATGAATGCGATCAGACAGGTCTGTCAAGTAATATCATTATTAATAACCGCTAAGTAGAAATATGTGGTTTCCGTTGTATAATAGCTACTAACGGCCGCTGCTAATGAGCAAGAGCCGTGTGTTTCCGCCTTTACCTTGTGCAACTGGTAGAGGATCCCGAACAAGGATAATATAGCTACTAGATCGTGAATGGAGGTGATCTCACCGCGTCGGTCGTCGTCGCGTCGGGCGCGGGACGAGGTATTGAAGTTCGAATCTTTTGCACCACTAAACTTAACCATTCTGTCAGTACTAAAATTATCAGCGTCTTCTCAATATAATTATGCGAAAATGATGGCAATAATTTTAATGCTGACAAATTCAGTTTATAAAATAGTAAAACAGAATCGACTTAAATAAATCACGCTAACGATTGGTCGGCTCTAAATTCATTAATGCAATCCGTATTTGAGTGACTTTGATTTTTGAATGAGTAATTTTGAGTTAACTTTTTTGACCGTATTATTTTCGAGAGGGGAATAGGTATGATCTGTCTACTGGCTGTATGGTCTGTTATCTAGAAGTAGGTTATGAATGCGACTGTACGACATCCTAGTATACGCACACACATATACTACTGGTATCTTACAGTAAAGTGTAGTTGTAGGCGTAATGAGGTCAAGATTTTTACCAAGAAGGACAGGACGATAACGCTTTCTGTCAAAGTTCAGTTGAAAATCAGTCCACTCGGATTCGAAAGAGAATAAGAGAGAGCAGCGCATCTGCCATTTCTTTCATTCCTGGACTTTACAGAAGGCCAGTTCCGATTCGTGCGTCTCGGCCGTGAGCTCAAATTTCGACGTACGAAGAACGAGTTTCGCATTGCCTTACTTATTACTTTCATTGTTCCAATTTTGTGACATCGACACAATGTTTCGAGCGCCATCTTCCTGTTTTCACATTTGTTCGTTCAACATAAAAACAATACAACCTTTGTTTCCTCAACATCGAGTATTTTTTCAATAAAGGTTCAGCAACATCGAATGAGTGTTTCATTTTGAAATTAAATTTAAACTCTGCAGGTTTTTTTATCCTACGTATTTTATTGTTGATTTGTAAAGTACAAATAATTAATTTCACTAGAAACAGTACTTACATCAAAGATTTCTGTGCTAGCACTCAAACTGGGTTTTCACCCGTATCTTGAGAGTTAGGCTTCCCATACACGAAGAATTAAGTACAGCAACGAATAAAAGTTTCCAATAATTAAAAGAAATATATAATTAAAAAAATTATAGGATATGTTCTGGTTCAAATTTTTGTAGTTGGAAGAAAAAATAACTATAATTGATTTTTTTCACATAAATATAGGTTATAATTTTACCTATATAATTTTTTGAAACGTGTAACCCTACGTGTAACGTGTAACGTGCCCTAATAATTTTTAATATAATAATAATAAAAAATAAATAATAAAATTATAACCTATGATATTTGACTTTATTTATCGTTAGTCAGAGTTGTGTCTATGTGTAGTGTTTGTATGTGTATGTGTATTCACTAATTAATTACGAAAAGATTTTCGGTTTCAATTGTATGTTTGCTCTTTCTGCTGTTCATCAAAAAGATGTGATAGATAGATAGATAAACCCTTTATTGTTCAGATCGTACATAGCTAGGACAGAAAACAAAACATTTTAACTAGTGTAACAAATGGCGGCCTTATCGCTAAAAGCGATCTCTTCCAGGCAATCTTGGGATGGAGAGGATCGTAGAAGTTATAAATGACGGGGTATGCAATAATGGAAATTATGTGACATGACAATTATACTCTAAACTACACTAAATACTCGTATAGACATATAACAAACTATTATTATTAGATGTGGCGACGCATCGAGGACAAAATGTCACAACAACAGACAACATTCGCAGATAATTTTTTGCCCGTCAGATAGGTATTTATTGCAATTTAACGGTTGGTCTCATCTACAAAAAGTTGTCCAAAAATACAAGCGCAATACACCTTTCGGTTTCATACTTTATTAACGAGAATACAAAATGATTACAACAGAATCTAATAATAACGCAATAAAACTGTTCGGGGATGTGCGCGGTCTGCAAGATTATTATCAATTTCGTATTATATATTATGAATGTGTACATTGAACATTAACCTCGCTCAACGTCTTTTCAGTTGGTTTTTCTGTGTACACAAGTTTTGAATTACGATCTAGAACTGTTCTTATCTAAGATATCTTGCTTTGTATAGATTGTAGTATGCGTTGTGTGTAAAAAAAATAAAAAAATAAAAACGGTTTCAGCCGACATCGATCAGCATTTTCTATGCTTAGCTAGTCTGACAACAATAAAACTTTCTCCCTCTAAATTCCAAAATGTGAGAAGAGTCCAATTTTAGTGACGTCAAATCTAGTTAAATTAAATAATATATCATACTGCAAAATGTAACCTATATCACTCCGGAAATAAAGAGGAATCAAACGACACATCAACCGTCAAAATCGATTCAACCATCATGCTACAAATATGACTTACTTACATACAAACCACCCTCTAAAAAGGAAGATTACAACGGAATATCAGTGCTGTTTGCTAAACAGCATTATGCTGAGTTGAGGCCATTTTTGTGACACATAACCTGCCTACCCTTCAATATAACTAATGTTACTGTTGTTGCAAAATAAAAATATTTTCTTTCTTTCTAAAACATACTCTCCTTGGGCAGCGGCTAAAAAGTTTATAATCGAAAATCTTAAAGAAAACATTAAAATCGACTGACCTCGTTGAAGATATCAGTAGCGTTATCAATAGCGTGCAAGTCGACCGCATGAATGTCGTTCCCTTCGTCCAATTGTCGTTCAATATCGGGTATGGGAGCGCGCAGGGCGCTCAATTCCCTGAAATTAACAAGCACAATCATTAACTGCCCACAAATAAACCACAGAAACAATAAACTACAATAACATAAGACTCATTCTGCATGCCTTTTAAAAGTCCCACTGATCGATCAACCCTCAAAGGGTGATCGGGCCATATCCAAAACACTGAACCCGCAGTTCGCGGATTCCACATACGCTATTCAATTTCTTCTCCAGATAGACAAAGCTTGCCTATGTTTTCCTTCACCGGAAAGCCAGTGGTATTTCAGTACGAAGTTCCAAAGAACTAACTGGTGCGGGCCCGCCCGGGTTCGAACCCTCTACCCCACTAATATGAGGCGAGCGTGCTCCAACTGAGCTAACAAAACTCGATAAGACTCATATGACAATAAATAGATATCATTCACACATCACCCCGGCCGGGAATCGAACCCGAGACCTCCTGCTCATAAGCCACTATTATCGAGCGAAACAGTTCGTAATTAGTAGATAGTAGTGTACATGCGGTCACCCATCCAAAGAACTTGAGACGATAAGTTCTTACATTGAGCTTTGCATCTAGAACTGCGTCACGAGCTTCAATCCATATTACGATTATGTGTTTGAATTTTACAATAAATATCCTTTAGGTTAGACATGACGACATAGTGACGTCATGATTATTTAAGAGATCTATCGCTTCACTATAAGTATGACAAAACCCGTTATGATCGAAACCAGAGAGGAAAACGACATAATTACGAAAACAACATGCGGTGGAAAATCCCTACTGCAAAAGATAGCGCATCCGATTGCAATTTTATTCATGATAACTAGCTACTAGAAGTGGGCGTTATTATGTACAACAGCCAATGCAGTGACACTCAACATTTTTAACTTCCAGTCCAAATTAAGGTGGTAATGCACTGCGCTCGTCGCCCGAGATACAAATGTGTTATGGCCAGTAATTTCAGCTATCGACGCTGGTCGCGCGTATATACTCACATAGCAATCACAATCTCCGAGATGATCTCGTGGAAGTCCTTCTGGTGCTCCCCGTTAACCTTCACCGAGCCGGCGATGGGCACCACCTTCATAACACGAGCGCGGCCATCCCGGGCACGCCACAGGAACACCTCGCCGTACACGCCCTCGCCAATCTTGTGACAATTCTTTAGGACCCTGACAAAAGATTACACTTATTAGAGGGACATCCGTTTATCACCTTACCTTTATTACGGCATGTGCACAATATTTTTTTTTTTTATTATATTCCAGTTATGGTAATGGGATCCCTCAAATATTATAAACATACATATAGCGATTTTGGTAGCAAAACAAGCATTTGCATTCAGGAGGTATAAGAATTTGGTGAAGAGGAACTGATGGAGAAACCACAGATGGCCGGCAAGATAATCTCGATTATGATAGTTAAGCGACTATGACGAAGCTTTAAATAATTTGATATATATAAAATAATTAAATAAATTAAAATAATAATTTGTTCTGATCATGTCGTTTTTTTTTAAATTATATTGAGAAACATTTGTAGATCCTACAGTTTGTATTAGCACATGTTAATTTGTTAATGAAACTTGTGTTTATTTTGGCACTGTTGCAGCTGGCTACCGGTTTGTAACATTCATAGCAGCGCTCCCTAACCCTGCTGAAACACTAAATTGTTTTCAAAACAATGCGAGAACAAGGGAAAAATATATTTGGGCAACAATCCAACAGTTTCTGATAGCTTGATTCGTGTTACTTGGGCACGATTCCAAATCTACATTTCCCGTAGATTTTTTTGTGTTTTTATCCTATTGCTATATTTAGAAAAAGCGAGGTTATCTACGCAAAAAATAGCGAAAAGCTCGTCTAGTACAACTGATTTGATTCTTTTTATTAATTAGCTGCGCCCCGCGGTTTCACCCGCTATTATACAGAAATAGTAAATTTTTTCGGGATAAAAAGTATTGCATTTAGTTAAAACTTAAATAAAACCTGCGTTTAACCCTCTTTGGTATAATTGTAAATAATATTATTTGGATCGTAACATAATTATTAATAACTCTCTGCGCCCCGCGGTTTCACCCGCTATTCTAAAGAATCAGTTTTTTTTTAAATGAAAATTAACCTATGTGTTAATCCAGGGAATAAGCTACCTCCATACCAAGTTTCGTCCAAATCCGTTCAGCCGTTACAGAGTTGAACCGGAACGAACACACTTACATACTTACACACAAACTTTCCCATTTATAATATTAGTGTGATTACCAATTTTTCTAAAGAAAGCTGCACTCAAATGGATACGGGCTATTTTCGATGTAGTAATGGTAGACTAGTTACGGGCAGTGATCCACTTAATTAATAAAAACTTTGATAAAAATGTGTTTATTCTATTTAGTGCCCATCATTAGTCATGTAGATAGATATTATATTTTATTTTGGGATATATGTTTTTTTGATTGTGTAATCTAGTATTGCATGGCGGGAAAACATGATTACATGACATTTTCTCGACAAAAAAAACATTGAAAAGACCTTGATTTACACACATTTTTCGCTGGCGCTTGTTACCCTTAGTGTATATTCAAGTGATTATTACACTAATAGTGAGGTAACAATAATATCTAGGATTGCATGGCACAGAATTTCGATTGATTTCCTAGTTTAGATGTAATTAGCAATTATCTGTTTTTTTAACTAGCGCACACTTTAGCCATCTCTTTTCATCCGCGCGCGAAAGTGTATAGCGCTATCTTTCTCTCGAAATACGCTCTTAATCCGTTACACCTACCGTTTGCTTCATACAATAGAAGCTTTTTGCGTCATTATGATGTCTTCAAATCCAGGTCACAAGATGTGGCCTTGTAGCTGTACTGACATTGTTCTTCACAATTACATAAGCAAGCAAAATAATTTGCAACACTATTCAATGCTAACTGATGATTCAATATACCTATTATGTATGTATCTATTTACTAGCTTTCATGTATTTTTTAAAAAACAGCTCTCAGTTTTCTTATTTTTATTCGAGAGAGGGGTGATAAGTCCTGTGGGCTTATCCCGTAATTCAGAAAGCGATAGCGAGAGTTGCGCGAGCGGGATTGCGCATAGTGCGACTAAGTAGGTACGAGTGAGATGGCATGCTCTCTCAATCAGAATCCCTAACATTTCAAAGGTAGAGGATAAGCCCGCTGATCCTGTTTGGGTTGTAGTGTGCATTTCCCTGCCAGCATCTACCCGTGCCAACCCAATTCATTTCTGTTGTACCACTAACTAAACTAATCGGACACGACTAAACCTATCTGCATCTCTTTTCATTAGAATATGAGTGAAAAGGATGGCAACAATTCTAGAGCGTCAATTTTGGTTGAGTATATTTAGTTTTAGTTTAATGGCACAACAGAATCGAAGACATTTTTTTTTTTTAAATTCTTGTAGGGTTTGAGTTTAACCAGTAATGGGATGGGAAAGAAATGAATTCGTCTAAAATGCTTACCTAGAAGGAGAGGGAACTTTTAGCTATGTTTGATGAAAATCTGTTCAGCCATTTAAAAGATATACTTTTATTTTATTAGGGTTTTCAAAATTTTTATACAGACCTGTCAATACACAACATTCCAAAGATTATCAAACTTAGTTCCAACAATGTATGACTAACAATGCTAATATTTCTAAAGAAAATGTCTTTGAAGCTTATGAATCACAATTCGTAGTAATTTGTTTAAGATGCTTGGAAGTGTAAAGTTGTAAAGTCCCAACTCAAGGATAGTTTGGACATGTGCGTAGGAGTTTGATATATTAATTTTTCAATGTTATGTTCCTTACATGCTGTGTGAAGGTTATCATAAATGAGTTTTCATTAGTAACATGTCAGTTGTTCAAATTACTATTCATCAATTTGAGTTTTTATGTCATCTATGTACCTAATAATCTACAGTGGAATCTGGTTATAGAGATGGCAATACACTGAAGAGGACCTAGCGCATTGCATAAGGCAATATTTCCCGAACATTACGCCCATAAAGACGCAGGCAGGGAATACCAAAGCCAAATTCTAAGACTATGGGTCCAGAATTTTATATTATGTACCTTCATCGAGGCAGCATTTACGATGTTAGAAGCAGTCATTTGTTATAACCAGATTCAACTGTATGATTCAGGTACATATCTAATCTAATTTAACAAAATTATCTGATGGTTCACTATTGTTTATAATACAGATTTGTTGTAAGAAAAGAAGCATGCACTCTTAGCAGCGGAAGAAATAATTTAGTGATGGCCTGATTTAATGTAATTTTTGAAATCAGTTCTAAAAATGTAATATTTCTACTATAAAAATCGCTATATTGGCTAATGTATGCTTGATCCACCTTAGGATAGAAAATATTGATATTCCTGAGATTTAATTAAAAGCGATGTAAGGTTACTAGGTAGTAATGATTGAATAAAAAAAACCACAGAATGTGCACCAACAAAATGAGAAAAAATTACCTCCAAAATGTTTACAAAAATACCACCATTTTGTTAGCATGACCTACATAACCACAACGTTATTGACATCCAGTCCTAGACAAGGGTAAAGGTTCATTCAGCTAAGTGTGTTGTGAAGGAGGTAATAATGTCGGTACTCACGTTTCTGGATAGCATTCATCAAACAAGATGGGCTCGGTCTGATTGCATCGACGCAACACGTAATCTCGAGCTGTAGTCACTCGTTCTGTCACATGGAAGCTATCTAGTATTGTGACTTCGCGCTCCGGGTCAGCGATCGAGAGTTTTGATAACTCGATAACAGTATCATCACACTCCTCGCTCAAAAATCCTGAGAAAACATCCGAAAATACCACTCGTTAGCACGACATGACACATAACAAGGAAGTGAATGACAGACTTTCCCTACCGCGTAATCTACTGACGCAACGCGAATTCACATTTCACTTTGATAACTGACCTGTGTATTGCAGGGAAAGATGCATGCACTTGGCTTTGGGCACTTTTTTACAGAACAAGGGCGCAGAACCAAGCTACTATCCCGTTACGGATAATGGCAGTCACAAAACTATAATTTATAAACACTGTTTTTCACACGAGCAAAGTTTTTTCTGCTATTATCTATTACTAATAGCAGTAAAAACACACTACACTAAATAGTGTAACACGCAATTACTAAATTAAAATTAAAATAAAATTTCTCGGACAAAGACCACGAAGCGTCTTCTTCCGCGAAACGCACGAATTGGTATTGCCATGTGACGGCAAAGTTTTATATTGGCAGTAAAATGGTAGAAAAATTCAGTGTTCCCAGTTGGAATGAAAATACTACCACAAAGTTGCGACCGCTTACCTTTCAAATCATCGAATACTGAACTCGTGTTAAGGCTTACTCTGGAACAATTAGGATCCTGGAAAACAATAAAAAAACAGAAATAAAAAATATCTAGATATGTTTTAGCCAAGAGTTGCATTTGTTACTCACTTTCACAAATCTAATAGTAGGTCTGCCTGGATTTGATACAAAAGTACTTCTTCGACTATTGATTGTATCATTCTGTAGTGAATCTGAAAAAATCGAGTAGGTGTAATAAGCACTTACTATTTTATTTAATGTTCTTTAAAATAATAACAAACCTGACATTACACTGAAACTTTGGATGGAAGTGTCACAGTGTTTTTTTGTTTGATGCCCATCAAAATCAAAGATTACCTGCCAAAAGAGGACATAAACAATAAAAACAATACCAACCTCTATATTCCTGCATCTCCATCGTATTGATAACACTCTGCCTATACTTTCTTCCTTTATTTTGCTTGCAATCATCTTCTAAAATAGACTGATCGAAATGGTCAGCCACCATTGTCATTCTTCTGTAGATACTCAATGATCTCTCCCATTTCTTCCCTGGTTGCAGAACTATGGTTGGTTTTACTTCTACCCCAGCATAAGATGTTCTCTCTGGTTGGCTGACTAAGCTTCCTTTGAGCACGCAAGAAATGTTTTCAGCTGGCAATGGTGATATTGAATCTTCAAGAATTTGTGAGTTGTCGTGTATATTGGAGTCATATTCTGAAATATTTTCAGCAACAGTCATATTCTCTTCAGTTGTATTTTCTCTGTTATGTACTTCTGGATTTGTAGAATTAATTCGTATTGGTAATCTACAACTTTCTCTTGTGGTTATCTCTGAAATCATTTTTTTAGATGGACTCTTAGACAATTTTTGCTTGGAAGTTGGACTGACTAGTTTTGTAGCATTACTCTGCCTTGAAATTCTTGATCCTCTTCTTGTATTTATCATTGCCATTCTATCAATATTGGCTGTTTTATCAGATTTAAAATCGACATTTAGTTGTGGGCTTATAGTATTACTTTTATTCGACAATCTCGATTTTCTAGTAGATTTTCTTGGAATTATTTTGGTTTGTACACTATCAGCTTTTATAGATACATGGTTTTCTTTAGCGTATTCTTTATCTTGTAAATTATCTTCTGGAATATTCTCTACATTTATATTATCAGTCGTGTTTATAATAACTTTATTGCTTATTGCAGTCTTGTCACAATCAGTGCTACTGCTACCGTAAGAATGATCGAATTGGAACATCGAATCGTTTGTAATTTCATTTCTTCTTCTAGTAGTAACAAAACTGACATATTTTTCGTCTTTTTCGTTAGCTTCGTCCTCATTATCAAATTCTTCAGTAGAAATAACATGATCTGCTGTAGAAGAATCAGACATCACAATATCAATTGCTTTAATTTTGTCAGAATCTGCACTTTCACTCTTTGATCGATTCATTTTATCTACATTAGAGTCCTTTGCTAAGCTTTCGAAACTTTCATTATCAGTAAGCTCACTCATTCCTTCATCATGGGATTTAAGCATTTTTTGGTAGTACTTTAGGAATATGGAATCACTAATTCTTTTTATAGCGACTATAGGCTCTTTTTGAACTTCATTCTCATCTACTGTAGAGCTTAGATCGCTACTACATGTGTCATATAGAGATTTGCTGTCAGAACTTTCAGAATGTATTGTTGATGCACTGGTATTAGATTTGTTAGAATAAATACTAGTGTTTGTATTACTGGTATTTGATTTAAGATCATTATCATCTATATCAACATTAATTGATGATGAATTCGTAGAATATTTTTTATCAGTATTATATGATGATGATGATATATCATCAAGATAACTTTTTTTGGTTCCTAATTTGGTTTCATCAGTGTCAATATTTGATGATGAATTTTCAGGATCACTTTTTTTTGTTTCTGATTCGTTTTCATTAGTATTGATACTTGATGATGAATCATTAGAATAACTCTTGTTACTTACAAATATTTTGTCAGTTCCTAATTCGTTTTTATCAGCCTCAATGTGTGATAATGAAGCAGCAGGAGCACTTTTGTTAGTTACTAGTTCATTTTCATCAGTAGCAATATGTGATCTTGAATAATCAGAACCACTTTCTTTAGTTCCTAATTGGTTTTCATAAGTATCAATGTACGATAAACCATTATGATCACTTTTGTTGTTAACTTTGTTTTCATCAAAATCAACATCTTGTATTGACTGATTTTCTAAATATGCACACATAATTTTCATCATTTCTTTAGTTGAATCTTCAGCTCCATTATTTGAAAAACCCAAAAAAGGCTCAGTCTTAGTTATTTGACAGGAGCTCTGTTCATTATATGATATATATTGATCACTCTCTTTTTGATTATCAAAGCCCTCTATTTCATTACAGACTTCATCCTCAGGCACAGTAACTTTAGAATTGTCTTTACTAATGTTAACTGATACATTAGTTTTGTTTTTACTACTGGTATTTGTTATGTGTGCAAGTGATGATACTTTATAGGCATTAGATGACTTTGGAATCAGACTTTTGCTTACAAGTATTAAACTACGGTTACTATCATCATTATTTTCCAATGTTGGACTCATTTGTTCTTTTAGTGTTATGGGAGAAAACTTGAAAATTGATACACCTCGATACTTTTCTTTGAAAGGTGTGCTACATAAGGGAGATTTTTGCATTATCGGGGACTGATAATTTCTGGTCTGTCTATTTCTTGTCTTATATGAAGTGGTAAACGATCCATTGGTGCATTTGCGTTTTAAGTTGTTAATCAGAGATAGGTTATCAACTATTTTGTTAATGGACTCATCAACATATTTAAGGTTGTTATTAGTTACTTTTTCTATGAGTAATTCATGTGTTCTTATATCAGTTGTGTTTGAGTCTATTGAATTTTCCTTATCAGAGTCTGAAAAGAAAAAAAATATATTTTAGTTTTCACTTGCATCTTGTCCGTCATTATGATGTCACACTATTTTCTCACTACATTCTATCAAGATTAGTTCAACCACTTTTAGCTGTGAAATTGTTACAAGCAGACGGACAGTACTAATAGATAGTAGGTTTTCAGTGATAGAACTCTTTTGCATGGTTCTTCTGATGGAATCCAGACAAAACTTGCCCAGTTATTTTTGTGGCATGCAATGTTTTTCCAGATTGTAGGGTAGTTCTCAGTTTAATTACAGGGTATAAAGAGATATAACATCGTATATCTCGGGATGGCAACTGCAATGCATTGCTGCATATGGTTTTGAACTGTTTTTAAAGTTCAAAATTCTGAGTGACAATGAACTGTAATACATAGGCATTCACACTTACCATTGAGTTAAGCAGGCGAGACTTTAGCGAGTTAAGCAGGCATTTGAACAGAAATAAGCAAAATCTATATTAACAAATTAAAATTAATCTCACCAGTGCTCGAGTAATCAAGCTTCTTTATATTTGGCTTTCTCTTTCTCGCATAGGTTTTACTTTCCCTGAAAAACACAAACACCCATTAATAGTTATGTGATGCTACACTTTTCTATGAAATGTGGCTTCAAAAAAGATGTTTTCTAAATCAGAACTGTTACCCTATACATTACCCCTGCCAGCCTTTATCCATGTTAAGGTATGAGCACTTTATGCCAGGGCACAGTGGGCAACATCGCAACACAAAATTCTTGCTTAGCATATTAGTGACATGCACATTGGCTGATATTAAGTATGGTATAATACTGCCAGACATTATGACTGCATGTTATGGTTAGTTCTGACGTCGACTTGGGCAAGCCACGTCACACTAACTGAAATCTTCCGCACAATTATCTGACTCGCTGCACCCCAACAAGATTGTAGTGCGATGATTTTAAATAAGCAAAATAAAATGCAAGCAATCTGAGCGGATTTTTGCAATGTGTCCCGCCCCGCCATATTGTGCTTGTACCTTTATCCTCACATCTCAAAGTAGCAGCTAATTGCTAGCACAGTGTTGATTAACTCAGGTCCAGTTATTTATGGGTACCTACTCCTTTGGAGGTGTAATTACTTACTTTTTTGGCACAGTCGCCTCAAATATTTCAGGCTTGCGAGGTTCGTGGGGGCCGAGAGATGAATTCAGCAGCATGTCAAACGGATCTAGGATCTTATTCACGCGGATTGACTTGTCTGGAGTTAAGTAAGTCGATGTTGACGACTGCTCTCTTTGGCGAACTGGTTCCACCTCCTTCACTATTCTTTTCACGTATTTCCTTCTACGAACTTTATTCGAAACAATTCCCATGTGATTTGACGGTGCTACGGAGGATAACTCACGCTTGGTTTGCTTTATGTTTCGGATGTAAAACGCATCAAAAGCTGAGCTTTTCTCGTCCATATTTAATAACACATCTCTGTGATCCAGTGCGCCGCCGGTATCCCTTTTAGATCTGTAAGTTCGTCTCATTTTGATTAAAATACATTAATGGTGTATGAACACGACTCTTCGTCAGAAAAATTGTATATTATTAACAATTTCAATGTTTTATTTTGTTTTCGGATTTCAAAATCGGATTTTGTTCGATTTCGATTTTGAATGTTCGTTCAAACTTCAACTGTCAATCTGTCAAACACAACATAATTCAGAAAAAGTGTAGCCACCTTACTTTTTGAAAAGGTGCTATATACTAAGCTAAAAAGAGCTAGGAATGCTATCTAATCTTGGTCGTCAAAAAAAGGCTAAGAAATTAATATTATTAAATAAATAAATAAATATCTGGGACATTATTGCACACACGGTCATCTGACCCCAAACTAAGCAAAGCTTCTAAAATGGCTGTCAGAGACTGATATACGTACATAGATATTTTTAAATACATACTTATATAGATATTAACACCCAGACATAGAACAAACACAAATATTCATCACATAAATGTTTGTCCTAGATGGGAATCGAACCCACGCCCCCAAGCACAGAACGTATTCATTCCTTACTTAAGGCCTTGCTACATGGCCTGACCTGACAGCGTTTGAAACAGATGGCTAAATATAAGTTTCTGGGGGAGCGAAAGGGAGAAGCTATAACCTTAATAGTTTGTTTCTTTTGCTCCCGTGAAATTCAAATCTAGCTATCCCTTTCACACGATGTCAGGTCAGGCCTTGTAAACGGATTCTAGCACTGTAAAAATTTAGCCCGAAATACGCTAAGGTGGCAGCACTGTCCAAACTTTGACATGCGATTGGTAGTTCTTTGTACGCTTTTAGTGTGATCCGGAACACGCCTCCGTTATAAAAGAAAATATTTATTGCTAGGTCGAATTTATGTACTATTTTAGTAGTTAAATATTTAGTTCTTGGTCGAATGCTAGAAAAGTTCCTCTTATCATATATTGTATTTAATACCCGGGTAAACCTATTCGTTGGTCTTTTGGCGTACTGTAATCACTATTTTTGTATACCTAAGCTCCTTCTCGACATCACGGCTAACTTTGTTACAAAAATAAAATATCTAATTCATGAATATAGTTTATTTTAAAAATACATTTCCTGTTGCTTATAGTAATGCAGTTGCAGCCGACTACACAAGTAAAATATAATAAGATTCCATTTTATATTAATAAGTTTACTATAACTTTATTATTATCTAAGACAAAGATCCTAAGTCTTTGGCAGAATTCATAATTCCATACCTTAGAATAATTAGGTACCTAGCCTAGGTACTTATTCTGTTCCATACTCATTTTAACCCGTGAATTACTTATCATTGAAAAGTTCCGGTGGCCATCTGTGGTTTAATGTAGTACAAGTTAAATATTAAAGTGCAATAAACTTATCTGGTAGTGGTGGTTGAATGGGAAAACTATTTTTTTAAAGCAATTATGTCAATTTTACAATATACGATGGTGGGTCGGTCGCCCACTTCGCTCTACAGATAGAATGGTCCAGCTGTAACCATTGAGAAATTATTACTACGTATAGAGAACACCCCACACATCACTACTGCGTTACGTTCAAGTGCGGCCGTCCAGCATCCCATCACTCAGTTGAACGTTGAACGAAACGCGTAAGCCATCAAAATCAAGGCGAATTCGACTTTTTAGTCGAGGCAAAAATACACAATACATCTTTTATTAATGCGATCTAGCGTTGCGTGTTTAAACTGTTTTATAGAACAAGTTATTATTGTTTCAGCGCAGCAGCGAATTTCTGTTTACTCTTAACAACAACAAAAAAAAAAAAAAAATGAATGATTTTTTTTTCATTTGATTTTTTTCAAAAAATGGAGCAAGGATAGCTTCTCTTAACGTAGTAATAATACTTTATTAATATTATATAACATAATACTTTGTTACATTGAGCAATGTAACAAAGTTTTTGACGGATTTTGCTATTAATATTTTTGTTGTTGTTTTACCTACATTATCCTTTCAAAATACTGAATGAATAAGTTATAACTACTACTCGTGCATGCTGATCATAGTCTCCAGCCGATATAAGCATTGAAGGCCTCGCTACATTACACGACCTGACATCGTGTGAAAGAGATGGCTATATAAGAGTCTCTGGGGAGCTAAAAGAAAAAGCTATAACCTTAGTAGTTTGTTCCTTTTTCTCTCGTGAAATTCAAATCTACCTGTCCCTTTCGCACGATATCAGGTCAGGTAATGTGTAGCCACTTTTAGCTAAACTACATTGGCATAAAAAATAATACATCTAACTAATAAGTAAAGACTATTATTCCGCATAACATACAACAAAGAATATAATATATTTAGTGGAATAATGGAGTCGTAACCATAAAATAGGTACACATTAAAAGTAAATAACAACTTAGGTTCTGTAACATTTTCATTTAACACAATAAATTCACAAAAATTATACATGCACTTTTTTTTTTTGGTTTCTCGGCATCATGTCAAAACATCGACATCTATACCACTGTGTATTATAATCTATTACACTGCTAACATTAGATGTCCATGTGTCAAAATATTTATTATTTGCTACTTCTGATCAACATAGTTAAGTTGCCACTAGGCCTTAAGGCCTCGCTACATGGTCTGACCTGACATTGTGTGAAAGAGTTTGCTATATATAAGTTTCTGGGAGAGCGAAAGGGTGAAGCAATAACCTTAATAGTTTGTTTATTTTGCTCCCGTGAAATTCATGACTAGCTGTCCCTTTCACACGAAGTCAGGTCAGGCCATTTATAGCCACCCTCATTTGCCATAATAACATCCAGCGTCGTCTAAAGAATAACACAAAATATGAAAAAAAAAAAAAAAAAACAGAGATAATAAAGGAATGATTAATTATCAACAAAACTTAGAATCAATTCTATAACAAAATAATAACATGTGTAACATTTCTTGTTGAATATGTCAAGCATTTTAAATATTAAACCGATATACCTGTATATAGATAAGAGGGAGAGATACTATACAATACAGAGTCACAAGGAAAGGATACCCTTTCCTACTATGAGCCGAAAAGGGCTCATAGTACTCATCATTATGAACAACTTTTTCTATGGGACCAAGTCTGAAATAAAGAAAAAAAAACACCTGTTCCATAGAAAGCTGTCAATGACATTCCCTATAGTAAAAGTTGCTCACAATCTTAGAGCCTTTCGGCTTAGCATACCCTTTCCATATAATCCTGTTTAAAAAAATGTCAGAAATGTAAATGTGGCTAAATTAATATTTTAAAAGTAAACTATGTTCTGCACTAAGCATAATATTGAATACATACATTACAACTTTTTTTACAACTAACCGAGCTTATAAGTACATAATGGCGTCGATTCTATTGTACCACTAAACTAAACTAATCTGACAGGACTAAAACTATCTGCGTCTCTTTTCGTCGTGGGAGAAAAACATGACATCAATTTTAAAGCTGTGAAATTTAGTTTAGTCTAGAAAACAGCATAACAGAATCGACACCAATATGTATTAAATTGATTTGCTTTATGTTAACTAACAGGCCAATCCTAAGTATACATAATTGTTCATGACATATAACTTAAAAGACTTTAAAATCATACTGTATTTGATAAGTACATTATTTTGTAATTGAAAAAGTGAAGAAAAAATTAGTAAGAATCATTACTGTACATACTAACAACCCTTTTATCCCTTAACTACGATTAGTAATAGGCCGTGCCTCCACTGCTGTAGCCGGCAACAATGAAATAATGGAACGTTTGCCGGAGGTACGTCCAACCTAATGCCATCAGACTCAAATCAGCCCTTATAATGTTCCTGACCGTGACAGTGAGCGTGCGAGACCGGGACTTACGTAGGGCGAGTTAGTTGGTACGAGCGAGACGGCATGCTATCGCAATCATAATTACGGACGTTCCTAATGAGGGGGCTGTTATTGTTTTGAGATTATAAAAAATAAAAAACTGAACCTACCGTTATATGAGTCAGTTATACTCAGAGAATATAAATACTACCTTATATTATTACACCAGAACGGTTTCCTGGTTGTCTTAAAATGACTTTAAGAGAAAAAAAACGAGACTTCGAGATGTTCTTGTCGCCTGAAATACTTACCATTGAGGAGTTCCGGTGGCCATCTGTGGTCTTCTTCATCAGTTCCACTTCACCAAATGATACTTTCTAATTGCAAATTCTCAAATGGTACTTTCTGAATGCAAATGCTCAAATGGTACTTTCTGAATGCAAATGCCTGAATACCAAAATCGCCTTTAATGTTTGAGGAGATCCCTCATGGTTCCCATTATCAGAATTGGATTTATAAATGAAGGAGCGCAAAAAAAAAAAATTAAAAAAAAAAAACAGTCGTCTCTTGCAAGTCTGTTAGCAAAATAAAAGCTAAATCTAAGGCGCGAATTATATCAAAACTTGTTCATACAACGTATGAAAAAGACGCGTTTTGAAGTATACAGAAGAGATGGGGCGGGGAAGCGATGTGGGCGAAGAACAGATAGAAGAGACTAACAGTCCGATAGGAGACGTACTATCGTCGTCTATTCAATGCCGCGCGTCTGATCCCCGCCGACATCGCGTCTGAATCGTGTCTTATCTGTATTTTTCGTGGACGGAAGTTCGTTTTACCGTCCACCTCCAGCAACTGTCCCAGTTGCCGGCTCCTGCTGTGGACGCACTTCCTTTGTAATAATTAGTTATATTAAAGAACGATGAAATTGCACTATCAATGAAATGGTCCAATACACCGAGTACATAAAGTAAAGCTGTGTTTTCAATACAAGACAAGTCCTCTATAGGTAGCGTGCAAACATTACTGTGTTCCGGATTGAAGGGCAATGTTTCCAGCGTAATTACTGGGCATAAAGAGATTTAACATCTAATATCTGAGGGTGACGAGCGCAGTGCGTTGCCGCGATTATGAACTGTTGAAATTCAAAATTCTGGGTGGCACTGAATTTTTATGGACAAGCGTGACACTTAACAACAGGTTAGCGACTTGCTCGTCTCGTCACCGAGTAAAAAAAATTAAAATTGTACATCTACATTATATTATAGTTTACATTATTTTATTTCCCTGTCTAATCACTATTTATGGCGAATGTTGTATATGACTATAAAGGGTGTTCATATCAGTTCCTTGTACCCACTCACGTAGACATATATTATAAGAATGTAAAATATGTTCACTGTTGGCGTTGGCGTATCTGTTGGTGTAACTAGAGCCTTGGCCGTGCTCAATCATTTTGCGCACAAGTTCCAGCATATCGACATATTTAGTGATAGCATCACTATTATTATTAGAGAATTTAAGTTGTTTTGTACTCATTGTAATTATTGTTTAAGATAGTAAGCGTTTTGGTATACTGTTAGCTTACTATTTGTTTTTTTGGAAATAAATAAATAAATAAATCTCAATAAATAAATGTCGCTGGCTACCAACATCGTAATTAAAGCAGTTTCTGAGGGAAATCGCATGCCTTGTTTGCATGGTACATATGACTATTGTCCCATATTGAATACACAGGTTCAACATTCAACACTTATGGCGTTTTTGCACACAAAGTACAATAGAAAAGTGATCTTAAAAAAATCTAAATATAGCTTCAGAATACAGTTTGCACGGTATTCGTTTGCTCATGAATACATTCCTGTTTACCATGCTCACTGATTGATGAGCATTGACATGACAAACATGATCACACCTAAAAATATCTTATTTTATCACATAAACCCTAACTTTGAACACTAACGAATGTTGATTTAGTTACAGTCCATTTCATAAAATGCTTCCTATAATTAAACTGGCTTTGTTTTTTGTACATGTTAAACACTAGCTGCGCCCCGCGGTTTCACTCGCTGTTCCACAGAAACCGAATATTTTTCGGGATAAAAAGCCTATGTGTTAATCCAGGGTGTAAGCTACCTACATACCAAATTTCACCATAGTTACAGAGTTGAACGTGAACAAACACACTTACATACTTACACACAAACTTTCGCATTCATAATATTAATTAGTGTGATTTTGGGAAGTTAGCATCGAGATAGTTTATTGCAAGACTGTAAGGCGATGTTGAATTAAAGTGTATTATCTGTCCCCCTTAGAAAACAGCAGGGCGGGGCAGACAGGAAATAATTAGTTGGATCTGCCCCCTCATTGGTAATAGCCATTGGTAGGAGACAAACCGAAGTTTTTTTCCTGTTTGTCCCCCTGAGGGGACAGATTAGGTCGAGGGACCAAATGGAATAATCCAGGTTTTGAACCACAGCGGGCAGCGGCACAATGATCAACTATGCATTCATCTGCATGAATTTTTGTCTGGATTATATTGTGGTAATTTTTTAGGGTTCCGTAGTAAAACTTACAGTTTGGACATACTCGTCTATACAGGGTTATAAGGAAAGGGTATGCTAAGCCGAAAGGGGCTGATAGTACTCATGGTTCTGAAAAACTTTTACTATGGGACCAACCCTGAAATCGAGAAAAAAAATCAGCTGTTCCATACATTTTGTCCAGCGTCATTGACATTTTTCCATAGAACAGCTGATATTTTTTTTCTCGATTTCAGGGTTGATCCCATAATAAAAGTTGTTCATAATGAGTACTATGAGCCCTTTTCGGCTTAGCATACCCTTTCCTTATAACCCTGTATATTATGTCCGTCTGTGTATCACGGTCATTATTCAAATAGAAATTGAACCAACTGCATACAAATAAACCGCACGCCGTCACACCACTCTCGCGACCCGCTGCGATCAGAAACGCGGCCTATAAATTATGAAATGGACATGCAAGAATTTGTGCATTGAATAATTAAATATCACATGAATTTGAGTAAATTCGGGCGTGGATCACAACATTACGAGAACACATCGATGGAACGTGGTGATGCCAACGGGGTAGGACTTCCCAGGGGGTCACAGTCATCTGCCATTTGAGATTCATTCTGCGTCGCTTCTATCGTCGCCTGTTTCACAGCCTCTTTGTATGGACCTCGCTTCTTCTTGTTGAACCGTATCTGAAAAATTTACAGATTACTTTTGTATAAGTAGAATGGGAGAATGTGTATAATGTATGTATGAATGTGTTTTACAAATCGGTTCTTGTTGAAAATTGCGTGTCTACTCGTGGAGATCTTGGGGTGAGAGTGGCGGAGTGATATTTAAACATATAAGTATGTATAAGATCAAAGTATTAAGTGGCTGTGACAAAAAACAGTGGCAGAAGTGGTTTGCGTTTTGAATGCATTACAATAAAGCAGAAGTTTACCGCGGTAGCTCAGTGGGGGCACGCTCGCCACACGGTCGTGGGGTAATGGGTTCGAACCCGGTCGGGCCCGTACCAATGAGTTCTTTGGAACTTACGTACGGATATACCACTGGCTTTTCGGTGAAGGAAAACATCGTGAGGCAACCTGCATATTTCCGGAGAAGAAATTCGATGGCGTGTGTGAATCCGCCAACCCGCCAGTGCGGGTTGCTACGCTACACTACGCTGGTCCAGTGACCAGCGTAGTGGTGGTGGTGGTGGGTATGGATCACCCTTTGATGGTAGGCCGATACCTCAGCAGTGGGATGTTTAAAGGCTGATGCAGAAATTCACCAAAACTTTACTGACAATTTAATGTATCCACCTGTTTTTGACAGTTCCTTCATTAATGCCAGGCAGTTCAATTATTTAATCGTCAGTAATGTTTCGGCAATCTTCTGCCTATTGTTAATAATAGTGTTAATTTTTAGTGATTGAAAATGTTTGATGTAATTTAGCAGAAGCATTTAATTTGGAAATGTAACCCCACATTTCCAAATTATTTATCTAAAATTCAATGGTCCTATTTTCAAAAGTAGTTCATCATAACTAATATTATATAAGCTAATGTAGCTCTGTCTCTGTCTGGGCGTTTGTCGCGGCTAAACGGCTGAACGGATCAACCTGAATTTTTGCATAGATATAACTTAAGAGTAATTCAATTCACTTAATTTATTCGGACCCTGGGTTTGCACAATACTTGGTAACGTAAAATACACAGTTTTCATTTTAAATACATTAAATATATGATGATATGATATGATTGTAATTGTGTATATGTATGTATGTATATTATTATTATTATTTAGGTATGTATATATTACTAAGTAAGTACTATTAAGTACGTACTAGTAAGTACTTAGTATATTTTTATTATTTTACTATGTGCAGTAGTATGTAGTCTTATTATGTAAGTATGTTTATTTTTCTGTTTGTGCGTTACATATTCCTTTATAAGGACAGGGTCCTTTACCTCTTCCTTATAAAGCCTCTCCATGCTAAGGTTGCCTGGAAGAGATCGCTTTAAGCGATAAGGCCGCCAATTGTTACACTAGTTTTAAGTAGATTTTTATATTATGCATGTAATTAATGGTTTGAACAATAAAGAGTTATCTATCTATCTTAATACAAATACATTATTATAGCGGCTTCATAATGGCCTTGTCAGTTATATGCAGACAGGAGACAGACAGGCTACTTTTTTTATTTTTTTTTGGCCTACGTGAACAAAGTCGCGTCAGCGTCAGTTAGTGGTTCATAAATAGTCGTAGTCATTGTCAAAATAGACCAATGAATCACATCTATGAAACAAGAGTAGAACAGTGGGCTTATCCCGTAACTGAAAGCGATAGCGAGAGTTGTGCGAGCGGGACCGCGCATAGTGTGTCTAAGTTGGTACGAGCGAGATGGAATGCTCTCGCAATCACGAATGTTTCAAAGTTAGAGGATAAGGTCCCAGGTAGAACAGGTATGCCAGTGACCCAAGGCCCTACTCCATTCTTATAAGAAGCTCAGCCTGAGAGAGATGCACAAAACAGCCCAAGGGCACATCATTGCAGCTCTTATCACCCCCAACCAATTAGAATTAGACCAATGAATTTTAGATAATATTCTTAAATCTGACCATAATATGCTCTAGATAAGTTGAACAACTTTTCAGTTTTAAGATAAGGAAGGCAATCAGTAGTAGATTAGAACTTGTTGTGATAATAAAGTAATTGTTTCCATTTTACATGTTATTATTGGCTCTAGTCACAGATCACAACCCTAGATTCTGCATTCAGGACGCTCGAAGCGCACCATGCATCAGTGCAAGTAGGCATAACCTTGAGATAGCCAATGAGAACGCTTGGTCGCATTCCCCGCGACCGGCGCCTTCATCATACGTTGGTGACTTTTTGTAGGAACAACGAATCTCGTAATGCGGTATCTAGTGTGATCTGTGGCTCCAGTGAAAGCCAAACATGTTTTGTTGATGCTTATTTCTTTATTATCACATCAGTAAACAACTCCAAGCCAACCTCGGCAAAGTATTTACGCAGATGTTCATACAAAAATGTACAATTTCGTATGATTTTGGGGGTCACCACCCATCCACCGGCTTCACCAACTAGTGGGCGCACGGGTAATACGCATTTACCTCTGAAACCACTGCATTAGAGTTGGAAACTAATAAAATTAACAGTTCTATTGATTGAACTACTGAGCCTTGTTAGTCCCTGTAGTTCAATGAAAAATTGCAAGATAGTGGAAGTAATTAAGTAGGTATCAGGAATTCAGAAATGAAAGCAATTAATTTAATTACTATTTTTATTTTGTTTCCAAACTGCAAGATGGTGGAAGTAGGTAAGTACCAGGAAATCAAAAGTTAAAGGAGTTATAATATATATATTTTTTTTAGCACACTAAACAACCGACCAACACTGCACACCACATCCTCAGCAACTGAGATTTTCACGATTGAAACAGGAAGTGGTCTCAACAAAATCTATAAATACTTATAAAAACAAGCTAGACACTTGGATAATTAAGAAGATAAACTTGTCTGACAGTTATTAAGTTTATACTCTGTGTGATGTGATATAGACATATCAGCTTATAGCTCACCCATAAATAAATAAATAAAACAAACCTATCATAGCATGGTATCCTAAAAAGAGATTAAAATAAAAAGGTAGTTAGGTAGTATAGTATTTAAGCAACAAAAATAAACCTGCAATTGAACTACTGAGTCTTCTGAGATTCAGCAGTTCAATGAAATTTTTTCATAGAACGGGACTAACGAGGCTTCATAGTTCAATCAATTGAACTGTTAATTGTATTAGTTTCCAACTCTAACATAGTCGATTCAAAGGTAAATGCGAATTACCCATGCACACACTAGTGGGTGGAGCAGGTGGCTGGACATGTCACGGCCCGAATTTGGTACTTTGATGACAGTTAAATGTAAGTTTCTCAAAAAATAAATAAGCACACAGAAGACACTCACATTGTAGTCTGCTAGGAAATGACTCAAGCTATCACACGGCATAAGCGATGATGTTTTTGATGCAAACCACGCTACATGCGCTCTACACTTCGAAGTTACGCTCAAAACCCTCCCAGGCCACCAAGGGAACCCCACTACTTTCCCCCAGACTATATCCCCTGGAGATACGGTTAGTAGTCTACCACCTACCCCTTCCAAACTGTTTTCTGGAAACTCTGGTACCACTTCCCCCTCCCATTCATCTGAACCACTTTCTTTCTCACTCGGCCGTTCGTACGAATTACTACTTAACCTACGTAAACTGATGGAAAGTTTCTGGTTCATACAATGCTCTTTAATGTTGTTAAAATAATCAATTGATTTGCTGTCTACACCTTTGGTTGTATTCTCATCTCGTTTCCTATCCGATTTGTACTTCTTTTTGTGTTTTACTTTATGCTTATGCCGTTTTTCTAATATGTGTGTTGAGCTGTCCGATTGATTGTTGCGCGGTGATAGCGCACCTATACGTTTTGGTGATTGACTTGTTACTTTCTTTTCTATTGCACTGTTTTTCTTTGCTTGTTTCCTAGCTTTTTTCAGCGCTTTTTTGGCAGCTTTAGATTCAGGTTTAGTGGGTGTTTTATTCATATCACAAGATACACCAGAATCTTCGTTAAAATCTCCCGTTAAGGGCGGTATTTTAACTACAGTGCCTTCGCCTTCACCAAAGCAAATTTTAAGTGTCCTCGCACTTGAAAACAATGAATTGAATGAAGTGTCCTGCTCGTTTTTAGTCTCATTATCGTCTATTTCACTATCAGGCACACCTACGAATGTTAGTTCAGGAGTTGTATCTTCGTTGTAACTTTTAACGCCTTTTATTGGTTTTTCACTAGCTTTATTGGAATTTTTGGTGGCGCCTTTTATCGCACTCGTAATCTCACTTGGTTGCAGCCGCGAAATTTTTGGAATCAACATGCTGCCCATAAGATATTTCTTCTGAAGGCTAGATGCGTCTGATTCCTGAGGCGATTCGTCATCGGAATCTAGCTTCCGTTTCTTCGACACGTCTACATTCTCATTGTTTTCGTTACAGATACCTTTACAATTGGAACAGAGCACTTTCCTAGGCCTCAATCGTACTGTCATCTTTTGTCGCTGTTGTGGTTTGCTCTTTGACGCTGGCTTTCTGTTTTTTTGAGCGTTTCTAACTTCATAATCAGGGTCTTCGTACAAGAACCTTTGGCTAACGGAATGTAATTTATCATCATTGTTATCGGCTGGTGCGGCTTTTATATTAAATGCAGGGTGGATATTGTATACTCCGAAAGGCAAAGTACTGAAAAGAAATACACCACAATAAGCTAAAAACTGAAAATTCCGCGAATAATGGATAATGTTTCACACGTTGCGTTGCTTCCATGAAAACCTACCCTTTGTTGGAGTCCAAAAGCACACCTTGGAACTTTTTATCATCAGCACAATATGATACAACGATTAAATCGGCGAGAGCCTCTTCCACTTTTACTAAAATTTGAGAATTCTTCTGAATCGTCATATCGGCTGTTGCAGCGACAGCCGCCATATTTTAGTTGGTTTTGGTTGGAGTTGTCATGTCAAATCATAGCATAGACAAAAACTTTTTTCATGGACGTAGTACCCACGTCCATGCCTTTTCTGTAGAGATGTCAGAGTGAATCGCTTCTTGAAGGAAAATAAAAGAAGCCTAGCCCATGAAGCTTCATGGCCTTGCCTACCCATAGGGCGAAAACCAAAAAAGAGCCTAGCATCTGTGAGCCTAGCTCATGAAGCTTCATGGCCGAGCCAACCCATTGGGCGAAAACAAAAAAAAAGTTTAAAAAAATAGCTGTCAGTGTCAAAATTTGTCAATTTTGACATTTCATTTCATACTTTCAAATTTTCGATTTAGCGATCCGTTCAGTCGTATTGCTTGCACAGCGAAATTAAAAATTTGAGTTAAAGAATTATACAAAAGCAATAAAATAAATTTGTGAGTATACTATCACATAGCTTAGATTATCTTCTACTAACTAAAATGTACTCTATTGCATGTAGCTGAGCGTAAAAAGGCTTATTATGGCACTTACATAACTACATGTTCATATTTGAATTTTTTTGAATTTTTGTGTGTTCTTACCTATAGTTTCAAGGTCTGTTAATGGTAATTAGCTGTTTCTTTTCTAATGTATTAATAGTGGACGAACGGGCCTGCTGTTTTGACGAAATAAGCATAGTTTATTGATTTCCTGGCGCACCTATATGCACTTAAAAATTGCATATGTTCTGATCAAATTTCAACTCTTTAGTGGCATTTTACATTCTTTGGCTCTGTCCAAAGAGTTAAGTATAACAAAAGTCACGGACCCCGGTGTCATTAGTGGAATTGCACATTAAATTTTTTTTTTTTTTTTTCGCCTTTTTTTTTGAAACCAGGTAAACATGTGCTAGTTGATTACACTTAACAAAACAACAAAGAAAATAATGCACTGTGTTTATTTTCAGTTGTGTCAACTTAGACAGTGACTTTAAAACAATAGTAAATGTTTCATCATCATCATCAGCCTATCTAGTCCACAGCTGGTCATAGGCCTCATAACTGGTTTTTCTGTACTGGTAGGACTCGTTTGCAGTGTCCCTCGGGACTTACAACACTTGCAAACCTTACTGTATTTGCTGTAATAATAATGTAATAAATGTGGTGTGTAGTGTTGGTTTGAGATGGTATGAGCTGTAGCAGGGTCTTGTGCTTACTGAGATTGCTGAGCATAAAGAGATTTAACATCTAATATCTCAGTGATCAGTGCAGTGCATAGCCGTACAGGCCACATACCCCACAGTGTAGTGCCACCCAGAATTATGTGCCACACAAAATTCAGTGCCACACAGAATTCAGTGCCACAAAAAATTTTTAACTTCATCAAAATTTTAGATGGCACTGAACTGTTATGTAAGTGTGGCGCTTGTCATCAGGTGAGCAACTTTCTTTTCTCATCACTCGGTAGCATAAAAAACATTTTAGTGCTAAAGCATTATCAAATAATAATAAGTAATTTATGATTATGCTGCTCCTATGTTATTATCCAATGTTTTTTTTCTTTCCAGAAAATGTCCTCAGAAAAGAGGATAGACATCACTCAGCCGCTCTGGGACCAAAGCACATTTTACGGGAGATTCCGGCATTTCGCATACATTTCCAACCCATTGCTGTCTTTAGTCCCAGAAAAGGAGCTATATGAAGCAAAAGAGCTGTATTTCAAGTATAAGTATGTATCATTTATTTATTATTATTATTTATTTATTATATATTATTATAGTGACAATAGTAGGCTTCATTTTTAATTATTAATAATAATCATCTAATAAGTGATAACTGTGACCTTATAATAACTGCAGTCCAAAGACAGTACGCATGTTTTTTTTTGTGCAGGTTCTGGCAATAATAATTTACCAACTGTTAAGTTACCAGCAGGGCTATCATGCAAGAACGGGAGACGGCTACTATTATGTATAGGTTTGTCTCATTTTTCACGACACGAAGAGTAGAGAAGATTTTGTCATGGTGCGCATGCTAGCCCTGCATGTTAAGAAAAGTGTTATATTCATTGCTTGATGAAAAAAGGCATTGGCACATACGGTGCTTTTCCTTTGACCCAATAACAACTACACAATTAAATATATCTTACAAGTGGTCTTCTACAGTTTGTAGATTATGGGTACTTGTATAATCTATCACTTCTATCAGACACTTGAAACAAATAAAACTCTGTTGTAACAAAATTTACGACATCTACAATCTACTTATTGATAAAGCTGGCATTTCTAATCCTGTTGTAAAATTATATAGCGCCATTATAACTCCTGACACAAAGTCCAAATGTACACTGCATTGACCTTCCTATACAATTGTTATGTCAAAACTAGATTTAGTTATTTTACCCGACTGCCCAAGAAGGAGGGTAACGTTTTCGAGGTTTATGTATGTTTATGTGTTCCTATAAGACGTCCTGTAGCAATGGCTTCACCGACTTTGACAAGCGAGGTGTTGTTGGATTCCTTTTGACGTCCGGAATGAGTGGCTAGATTTTGCAATCGGGTATTTTGGTTTTTTTTAACGATATTACTTGTCTATGGATTATTCACGAAAAATAGCAAGTCGCACGCCAAGCCTGCCCACTCAACATTTTTAAGAGGGTATCACGAGAGAAAGATAGCACCATACACTTTCGCGCGCAGATGAAAAGAGAGATGGCGCGCGCTAGTCAACAAACCAGATAATTGCTAACCAGGAAATCAATCGAAATTCCGTTCCATGCAAACCAATGCAACCATTACCTCACTACTGGCTTACATAAATTATTTGCTCATTGTAATAATCATTTGAATATACACTAGGGGTTCCGAGCCCCAGCGAAATAAGTGTGTAAATCGTCTTATATAATCGTAATAAAAGGTCTTTTCAATGTTTCTTTTTATCGAGAAAATGTAATGTTTTCGCGCCAAGCAAAGTATTGCGTGGCAAAGTGTTATTGTATTGTATTGTTTTTTTGGTTCTGTCATCTAGTGAGGTGACAGAACCAAAACACCATGAGATTGTTAATTTACAAAACTAATGAGGAGCACTAAATACAGTTCCAAACCACGTGTGGCAATGCACTGTACTCTGTAAAACAGAGGTAGGCAGAGGAATAAGCGCTATTAAATATTTCTGATGAGATTCGTTTCACTCAGGGCAGGGCAAGAGCCCACCGGCACGCGCATGGAGCAGCTAGTGCGCGCCAAGCAGCTATACGAATCGGCCTTCCACCCAGACAGTGGCGAGCTGCAGAATGTCTTCGGAAGAATGTCCTTCCAGATGCCGGGAGGGTGCCTCGTAACTGGCGCCATGCTACAGTGGTACAGGTAAATAAATCTAGTATTATTAAAAAGAAACGATTTCGGATGTAAATACAGTTTCAAATTCAAAATCAAATTTTCCTTATTTATGAGAACAATGTTCGTATTTGGTTAGTAAATACAACAGACTTAAAACTAGAGTTAGTTAGAGTTACAACAAAATTATTTACCTAATTACATAATAATTGTAGTAGGTACATGAACCAAAGAAAAGACAAAGAACTCATGTAAGACTGATCAGTGGTTCATGTAGTTACGTGGCACTCCATGCGGGATCATGACCCACACTAAATGCCTAATGACAGGCTCATTGGTGTCCTCACCCACTACCTCAAGGACGCCGTTGCTACTTCCCCGTACCCTCGTCGCCAAATACAGTGTTTTTGAAAAAAGTACAGCATTTTTGAAATGATAAGTTACACCACTTTCTAAAAATACATTCATCATCATCATTTTCAGCCCGTAATCGCCCACTGCTGAGCATAGGCCTATCTTCTTATCCCGGTCCTGTACCAATCTTGTCCAGGTTCGACCCGCGATTTTCACCATATCGTCATCTCAACGAGCTGGAGGGCGCCCGATGCCTCGTTTACCGGTCACGGCCACCAATCCGTCAACGTTTTAGTCCATCTGCCAACACTTTGCCTGAGAACGTGTCCTGCCTTTAAAAAAAAACATATTAGTATTAGTAAAAATGCAGAGTTATATGTAACAAAGTTCAGAGAAACCTTATCGCGCGTCGATTCGATTCGCAGTCGGCGGCTCAATCTAACAGTTATTGCAATAAGGACGACACTGTCCGTTCCCAGGTTTTTTTTTAACAAACAGCGTTTAAAGAAATGCTAGTAAACGGAGCAGCTCTACGAGACTACCTTTCATTTTTAGTGATGAGCTGAAGAATATCTTTGGACTAATATCCTTACAGTTTCCTGCCCCTTTATTATGAATGTTCGTGATTCTGATTGTGATAGCATGCCGTCCCGTTCGCACAATACGCGCTCCCGCCGTCGCACTATCACTATCAAGAACATCCATAGTAAGGGGGCTGGAGGATGCCTCGTTACTGGAGCCATGCTACTGTTGCACTGGTTGGTATTATAGCCATTGCAGAAAAGCTAAGCGGAAATAATGCTGCGTTTCCAGAAGAATTCACGGGAATTCAAGAAATAAATTTGTAATTGTTGCAATTTTCTGTCTATGAGGAGGAAACGTCGTCTTTGAAAAAAAAAATTGCCTCGGAAGAGATACAATGTTTTGTGAGTAAATACAGAATTCTCGCGATCTCTACCAGCCTCGTATTTGAAAGTAAATTTATGATAAACAGGAAAATGTTGTGAACCATATGTAAATTTCCCAATGCTATTTCAGTCTTCGTTGAAGGAGCTCTTTGCATCTTATCAATACTAATTTTCAATATACATGAAATTTCAATAACTCGCCTGTACAAGGTGATTGACCTGTGGATTCTTGAATGTCCGCCAAAGTACTACAGAATTATTTGTGTCTCTGTCTACAGCGGGTCGATGTTTTAATCACAATTTTTTAGCGCAGTCATATTCCCTGACTAGTTTGGTGCCGGCCAACACTAATTTCAGAAATGAATTTGTAGACTCCCAATCAAAACCATTAGATTTTACCTCGCTCTGCAACTAGAATGAATTTTGCTGTATGTGCAGTCTATGTTTCACGTGATTCTATAGTGCCAGATGGAGTATAAAAAAAACAAAATCAAATTGATTTATAGCCATATAAACTTAGATTAATAATAATAAAATAATAATATAATATATTATTATTCTGTAACGACAAGGATATATCAAAGATCAAAAATCCATAGAAAAATGTCAATGACACTCGTCAAATTGTATGGAACAGCAGATATTTTTGTCTCGATTTTAGGGTTGGTCCCATAGTAAAAGTTGTTCATAATGATGAGTACTATAAGCCCTTTTCGGGCGGTCACTCCCCGATGGGCCATCCTGTATATATATTTTGTGTAGTAGTTTAGTATTTTCTTTTATTAAAGTATTGCTTCTCTATTCACAGAACAGTAACCGCTGTCGTTTTCTGGCAGTGGGTGAACCAGTCGTTCAACGCGTTGGTGAACTACACGAACCGGAACGCCAACTCCCCGCTCACGACTCAGCAGATGGCGGTGGCGTATCTGTCGGCCACCTCGGCCGCCATGGGGACGGCCATGGTGTTCAAGTTTGGCGTTCAGAAACGGGCGAAGAACCCCATTTTAGCTGTAAGTGTATTTTATCTTAGGAGGAAATCTATTTTCGTTCTCTCTCGCTTGTGTCTTCGTTTTTTTATGTAGTTTTTGCTCGCGGTTTTACTGTGTCCATAAACCCAGTCCATCAAAACTTATATAACTTAGTAGTGGTAGGGCGCTTCTCCAGAGTCCGCCTGGGGAAGTACCACACCTTTGCCAGTTATTCAACTGCCAAGCAGTAGTGTGCTAATATTCCTGTGTTCCGGATTGGATGGCAATGTTTCCAGGGTAATTTCTGGGCACAAACATTTTTAACATCTAATATCTCAGGGTGGCGAGCGCAGTGCACTGCCGCTCATGGTTTTGTTGTTGAACTGTTGAAGTTCAAAATTCTGTTCATTGAACTGCTATAGGCAAGCTTGACGCTTAACATCAGGTGAGCGACTTGCTCGTCCCGACATAAAGCTTCAGAAAAGATAAAAATACACTAAAATAATGTACAATGGTGTACATTTTCAGAGATTCGTACCATTTGTTGCGGTGGCGGCAGCTAACTGGGTCAACATTCCATTGATGAGACAAAATGAAATCATTTTAGGTAAGTAAAATTATATCAGCTGTGGGATTCTGCATCAGCCTTGTGAGATGCCACTGCTGCTACCCTCGAAGTGTGATTAGGGGTGGGTTGGCGGATTCACATACGCCATCTGTCTTCATAATGTCTTCTCTTGAATTATGCAGCCTCACGATGTTTTTATTCACCGAAAAGAAAAAGTGGTATATCCATACGTAGGTATATTTTTTTGCCACTGACATGACCCACTGAATATTCGTCTCGATTGTGAAACTTTTGAATATCATGCACTGGCAACACCGTTCGGCTCGATACTTTAGGAATAGAGTATACCGCCGTCTCGTCCATACAAAAAGCGTATAGTCTGATCCCTAAATGTTACCCGATTTCAATGTATTTTACATTTTATCTACACCGTGAAAAACTATGCTTGTATGTTTGTTTTTATTTAAATTTTCGCAATATATTCGTTCGTTGTTAAAGTGTCAATTTTTATGCGTCCAAAATACGACGAAGAAAAGTAGTGGTTATTAGAATACCATATACATTTTTTTAAAAACAAAACATACCGGCATAGATTATAGTCACAGATCACACCCTAGAATCTGCATTCAGGGTGCTCGGAGTGCACGACGCATCAGTCTAAATGCACTTATAAGAAATTACTCTGATTGGTTGATTGTTAGGTGCGAATAGGCGTAACCTTGAGATAGCCAATGAGAACGCTCGGTCGCACTCCCCGCGCCCCGCGCCGCGCCTCAGACTGACATGAGTTTTGTAGGAACAACGAATCTCGCAATGCGGTATCTAGTGTGATCTGTGATTATAGTTTATCCAAGCCATTGACACCAAAAACAAAAGTTTTTGTTAAGATTTAAGAACTTTGTTAAGATTTAAGAACTGATAACCGACTCCCTCCGAAACGCTAATTTCATCAAAAAGTTAGGAAAACTCACAAACTCTCTCTATCGCATGCACGATAAACAGAGCGACAGCTATACAATTTCAAATATCGAATGCGCCAAAAACTCGCGGAAGGACTATCCTCTTAAAACAGATTCTTTTGTTTGTTTCTTAATAGGTCTAGATGTGACGGATGAAGATGGAAAAATCATCGGCAAGTCACAAATCGCGCCAGTCAAGGGAATCTCACAAGTGGTCACCTCAAGGTAAGTTCTGATTATTTTTATGTACCTTTATATGTTATTTTTTTCCCAGTGGTACACATGTTACTTATGAGCTTAACTAAACCTAAACTGACATTAACCTTTTACAGTGAATGAAGTTAAAAATTTAATTTAGCTAGTCAAACCCTAGTCTCCACACTAAGATTGCATGTAATGTAGACCAGTTTTTTTTTTTATACGCTGTGAAACTCCATTTAGAAAGCTTTAGTTTTTATTTTTATGAAAATGTTTGATACGAGCATGTTGCTCGCCTGATGGTAAGCGCACGCTTGCCCGTAACAATGGAATGCCACCTAGAATTGTGAACTGTGGCTGTTCAAAACACTGCTTGTCTTTGTCCTGCGCACATCACTCTGAGATGTTTCTTTATGTACAGTAATTAAGCTGGAAGCTTTTCCCTTCAATTAGGAACTCAGTAATGTTTGCACACTACTGCTTGGCGGTTGAATAAGTGGCAAATGTGTGGTACTTCCCCAGATGGACTCTGCAAGAGAGTTTCGCAACCAAAAAACTTGCTGTAAAGATAAATTAGAAAATAGATTTTGACGTATGATTAAATCATAAAATCGGTGAAGAGGTTTTCAAGATAAAAGATCGTGAGGTCTAAGTTCCATGTCCCGACCGGAGAACTCACGACCTTTATCTTGACAGCCCCTTGACTGATTTTGCTCATATTCAAAAATATTGTTTAGAATTGAGTGCCAAATATTATAAAATAGTTGCGCCCCGCAGTTTCACCCGCTATTCTACAGACACTGAATATTTTTCCGGGATAAAAATGTAGCCTATGTGTTAATCCAGGGTGTAGGCTACCTCCATACCGAATTTCATTCAAATCCATTCAGCCGTTACAGAGTTGAACGGGAACAAACACATACTTATATATTTACACGATTACACGCAAACTTCGCATTTATAATATTAGTGTGATGTGTCTGCCAAAATAAATATTATCAAAATCGACCGACGAAAGTAAAATTTGCCAGTTCAATTTCGCATCGCTCACTCGGTCATTAGATGCGAAAGGTCGTGAGGTTGTCAAGATACGAGCTGAGGTCGTGAGGTCTGCGAATGTCATTGCAGGATAATAATGTGCGCGCCGGGCATGCTGCTGCTGCCCGTGATCATGGAGCGCATCGAGCCCAAGCCGTGGATGCAGCGCATCAAGTGGGCGCACATCGGCATACAGACCGCCATCGTCGGCATGTTGTACGTATACCGATAACATACCGTGACATTCTTTTACATTGTATTTTGTATTCGTACCTGATATTAATGATAACTTTTAATTTTTATTATTTTGAATTGTGTTATTTTTAAGGGGAGGCCTATGTTCAGCAGTGGACATCTTCTGGCTGATGATGATGTATAATTTTTTATTTATTTATTTATTTAAGTATACATTGCCACATAATGCGTAATGGTAAAATTTTTCAGAATGTACAGTATAGTTGCCTACATACTAAAAAAGTAAAACTACCTATTAATAAATACAGAATAATACAGAAAACTTATACGACTTATAACAAAAATTATAAATTTTTGTACTCCAAAAATTTTTCTATATTATAGTAGCATTTTTTTATGATCTGTAATGAAAATGTACTGTATACTGTATGATACTGTGTATTTTAATTCTATTATTCTGGACAATTTAGTTTTTTTTTGATTAGCTAATGTCATTGGTTGAACCGTGTTAGTTAAATAAATAAATAAATACCACGATCATTGCCATTAGGGCACGGTCACATTTTGGTGCGGTTCGTCTTCATTATCAAAACTTTTAATCTCATTCATCATCATTTCTTTATAAATAGTACACTGGCTGTTAACTGGCTGTGACTGTTAAAAATTAACTTGTGCTGTTTGATAATTGAGGACCGGTAAAATCCTGGAGTCGAGTCGAAAACGAGACCTGGAGTTACTGATTACCAGTTAAAACATCATTCTCTGCTGTATAGTCTGTGTATCTGAACTCTTCTTTCATCTATTCTATTCTTTCGGTGAATTGGAAATAATAGAGAAGTCTATTTGCACATCTTCACTGGACGTTCCGCTCCCGTTTGTATGAAAAGGTTCGTTTGCACGATTCAGAACGCATAAATCCAGTAAAGGATTATTGTTTTTTTTTTTGTAACATTAGAACTGTCAGTCCATACAAAACGTCAAAAATACACGAAAAAAAATCGTCTATTTCAGCTTAACATTCATGGTGCCAACAGCGTGCGCTATCTTCCCTCAAAGATGGTAAGTCAAATTCAAATTTTAATCAATTTATAAGTACGAAAACCACAGAAGAAAAGAGATAAGTGGAAGTGTAAAGTCTGTTCATCCTTTTACCTGACAAAAAAGATTTAAAAAAAACTCATTCTCACAAGATCGCTGTTTTATCATAGATATATACACATATACACAACCTAGGCACGCACTAACTCCCAGGTTACATAAAAAACATGAATGCAACGTACGGATATTCAACGAAATTCATCATAATTACACAATATTTTGAATAAATACGAAAACAACAAAATAAACTTATCGTATTTTGCGGTCTATGGATTTTAGCGATGGAAATGGCAACTGAAGGGATTTAGTGAACTGTGCAAATGAATGTGGCCATTGGTATGTATTTATTAACTTATTTTAAAAACAAACAAAAATACAAGTCAAATGTTTTTAGAATAAAATTACAAGCATAATTATCATGAACAGACCTTTATACATACGAATTTTGACAGATATGTAAAAAATATTTTGTGACATAAAAATTCATCGTTTCATTTCAAATCATATTAGGTTATGATTAGACCATTTTTTATAGCAATTTTTTTTTACTAGTTTTACCCTCTTTTTGGGCTGTTGAAAGAATGGATTCAGTTGTTCATTCACTTTATATCTACTTGTCGTTCATTCGATGGAACCTCATCACTAATCTTATCTATGGTTTTGTTTGTTTACTTTTTTTGTCGGGTAATGATGAACATAATTATTTTACAATATATAAGTAGGTGGACCGACGACATTGTGAAAGTCGCGGGCAACCGGTGGATGCAAGTGGCCCGTTGTCGGTCGGTGTGGCGCTCTAAGGGGGAGGCCTATGTTCAGCAGTGGACGTCTTATGGCTGATGATGATGTTGATGATGATGATGATATAAATACACTAGATTGCCCGCCCGGCTTACGTCGCCTGGTAAATGAAACTCCATTTCATCGCTTTAGGGGTTGATTTTCGAAAAATTCTGAGACATGCCTCTCTTTATTTTTAATGCTTATTTCACGAACCGAGTTTCATTGGCTTAAAATGAAAAAAAAAAGTGAACGGATACCTTGAACCTAGCCCACTGTTAAATTTTCAGCAAACTCTCCACAGACACGATCAAGAGGCACGAAAAAGAAAACTACGAAGAAATATTGAAGAACACCGACGGAAAACCACCGCAATATGTATACTTTAACAAAGGGTTGTAATCGAATATAGCTACATACTATTTACTAGGTTTCACCATCTGAAAGTCCTAAATGACGGATAATTAAGGAAATTGAAGTTTTCTATGACAACAGGCTTGATTGTTGGACATCTGTACAGTAAAACCAAATCTTTTTGAACTATATGAATGTAGATGCAAGTCGCCCTGCGCAGACTCGACTAACTAAATATGCGTACTGCGCAGCCACTTGCGCTAACTTAACAGTATAAGTTGGAAGTTGGTTGGCATAAGTATCAGTATTATTTTCGAATAATTTTCGTTTAATATACAGTTGAATGCCGAGTAAGTTATAGTGCAAAATTTAGATCCAAAAATATATTTAATGTTAATCTAACAGTTTATCAAGTGATGTACAGTGGCGCACAGAATTTTAAGTTATGTTTGTCGGAATGTTGCACCATAACTTTGCAAAGAATTTAACGCCGACTTTTTTTTGCCATCTTCCATTTTTGATTTGTTTTTGTCGGAACGAAAATCTCGAAATACTGTAAAATTGTTATCAGAGAGTCAGAATGATATAGTGCTAACACACCTGACACAGACAGCGAGAGAAAATAAGAGGTGACTCTTTCTCTCTCGTTTGGTAGATGGCGAGGCGGTCCGCAGGTGTGTTAGCACTAACAGATTTGTCTAAAGTACTTTAAACTTATCTATAGTCTCGTGTACTCAAATTTTGCAAAGAATTTAACCGTAGATGGTGAAACGGATATTATTAGGGTTAGCGTTAAACTGTAGATTAAGTAAGCAGAATTATAACTGAGTCGAGGAATTGTTTAATTAAACGGGTGTTTTACTGCGGACAGGCAAATAAAAAATTTTATTACAAAGCAAACTATTAAATATTTAAACATTCACAGGCTTACACAAAACCGTTGCTGAAATTTAATCTATGTTTAAATTGCGTTTAGTAGCAAAAATGCCTTTATAAGTGACTACGGATCAGTGACATCTCTGGTTACCGACACATTTTCAGTAAGAGCTAAGAAAAGATTTCTTATGGTAGTTATTTTTGACTACATTAATCAGAGACGGTGCAACTCAGTCTAAAAGGAAACAGCCTGTTAATAACCAAATCTCGAATTATTTTCAAATCAAAACGATATTTATTTATGTATTTTAATACTGTGATTGATTTTTGGGTATTGTTAAAATTTGTATTTTTTTTAAAATACAGTTTGTTATTTTTGAAGTCTTTTGGATCTGTTATTAGTATTGGATTGTTATTATAGTATTTTTGTACGTTGGTATTATTTTCTGTTATTATCTAAATGTACAACATTCCGTTTTAAGTGGGTTATTTTTTCTTCTTTTATTGCATTTTGTTTTAACGCTGCACTATTTTGCTCGAGGCTTTCTTACCAACTACGTCGCGCTTGGAGCTCTGCATAAGAAAGGTGCGACCTTCTTAAGGGGGCGTATACCCTGGTTCTCGCTGTTTCGTTCGCAGACAAGAAATTAACAAAGATGTCTAATCATTGACTTAAGAATACCGTTGCCAATTTTTTACAACAATATTCATGTTATTATTTATTAATTTGGAGAAGAAAAAGGCAAAAAAACAAAACAAAAATTTTTTCCTTCTTCTTCGCCAAAAGAAAAATATAATAACATGAAAATTATTATAAAACATTGGCGCAATGGTATTCTAAAGTCAATGACTAGACAGTTTTTTAATTTCTTCTCTGTTTTTTATTTTTTATTTTTTGATATAGTGCGAAAGAGACAGCGAGAACCAGGATATACTCCTCCTTAAAAGGTGACTTATCGACCGTCTATTCCACACAAACGTATTCTCTCCTTTTTGTTTTAATAAAACGGGAATACTCACGTTAAATTGAGTCGGTTATTCAGACTATAGTATCGTTCACATTCGGTGACCTTTATCAATTCTAAGCGAGACACGCGCGCGACCTCTTCGTGCCTTGTGAGTATTCCCGTTTTATTAAAACAAAATGTATCAAAACCACGTCAGTTTTCATAGTATTCTCTCCTGTTTCCTCCCAGAATAACATTACAGAAAATATATCCTGCCATAAAGTTTATATCTACCACCGCCATGCTCCAATGTATTTTTTTACTTTATTGAAAAAAATAATAGTTGGAAATTAAATTTTCTGGCAATTTTTTTTTTTTATGTATTGGCAACTCTTAAATCGCCAGTGTAAGCCGGAAAATGGTGTAGCTTTAAATATTTTAAATACACATTCTAAACTCGTGAATTTATTTATTACTTTCGAATACTAATTTGCTAGCATTTTATAATTTTGCTTAACCGTTTTTGGTAATGCTTGTTTGTTGTTTGTTGTAGTTTTAAGTGATCATTATTTTAAAATTATAAGCTCAAGTTTTTTTTAAAACTTTTAAAATATATTTTTTTTGTGTTTTTTTATACTCAGTTACTTTTTAATTACCAGAAAAATATCGCTTTATCTTCTGTAGAGTTTCATGAAAAATTACTTAAAAAGTATGTCAAAATTTTGTTCTGGTATTTAAGACTTAGTTGTGTATGTGCCATTTATTGGTAAGTGTTTTTTTCTTGAAATGGCGGCTTATGTTTTTTTTTTGTGCCTTTCAATAAGCAATAAGATAATCAGATGTTTTTTTAAGTGTCGCACTAACTTTTGTTTTGATACAAATCTTACAATGATAACAGATCTGAGGACACGGTTCTCGCGGACCTCCGTCTTACAAACGAGAGAGAGATATATAAATATATTGTCCTCTTATTTTCTCTCGATTGTCTGCGGATCGTGGTTTTCAGGTACGTCAGCACTATGAGACCTAATTATTGAATGGTCAATCTTTTGATTAAGATTGACAGCTTTTTATGTTAAAACTTGATTAATTATTGTTCAGTTAAAACTAATCTGTTCTTACTTCGGCTTGTATTAGAGTAGATTTTTTTAACCGGAGGTCGTGTAACTCAACACTCATGATAAATCTGAATAGAGAATGGATTTGTATTACCAAAATACTGATATGGTAGTATTAAGCGTTACTTAGAAGTTTTATTTCACTTTTAGCTCACATTAAAGCAAAAAGCTAAGACAATAAAGTATTAGAAATTAACTAACGACTTTAATTTAAAAACTTGTTAATATTACTTGCGTATAAAATAACAATATTATTACCTTTTTTTTTTTGATTTGGGGGAATCTAAAAATATTGTTGCTTTGTGGTGCAGCCGAGCTATCTAGGATTATTCCCATTAATATATACCTGGTTGCCTGCCTGAGTGCTTGACGGAGTGCTCCGGGATCTCCAGGGGCACGCACCGGAGCTCTTAGCGCTACGCTTTTACCATTTGATCTTGCAAATAAAGTTGAAGAGTCAATCGTTAAATAATTGACACGTTCGGCTACTGTCGGAAATCGGTCTGCGGTTTTCTGCTGGTGTTTCGGATTATGTGTTGTGTAAAATTGTACTCGGCTGGCTCGCTACCACCCTCAGCAGGCCTCACGGGCGCCGGGATAACATTTCGTCCACCATATTTGTCCCGCGAGAACGAGACAGATGTATCCAAATTCTAGCTTTGTCACGTTTTCGCGAAGACAAAACGGGTGGCCTTAACTTTATTCCTACAGGTTGAAAATCTATCGCCAAGCGCCTAACGGTGTGTTTAATAAAATATCTATATATACAATAAAACATCCAATAAATAATAATTAGGTATATTCGATAAAATCTTACACAAGATAATAATAATTATTTGAACTCCACTCTCGACTAAGTAAAGCATAAATTACAAATATTAATGTACATAACTTATTATATTACAATATTTAAGGCACCGGCTAACATGAGTATATATAATCTTCAGTTCTATTTTGGCACCTAAATCCACAAACTGTTAGATTCGTACAGAATTGAAGACAATAAAGTGCCAAATAAAATAGCAAGAACTTATACAATCTTGCATAATGAAGCGTACGCTATTTTACGCAAGGAAGCTTGTAAAAATTCTACGTTTTCTTGCTTTATTTGACACTTATGGCCTGATTTACTGAGTTTTAATGGAAGAATATAGTTTTGATAGGTTTTCTATACGAAGGTTATTAGATGCTATCAAATTTATTCCTACGATAAAACTAACTGACGATTATAATATCGGCCTAGATTTTTATTAAATAATTATAATTTATAAGTCTTCAGGTGCCTTTATAATCTAAGGCTTATAAGTTAATTTACGTACCTACGCTAAAGTTAAAAATCTTAGTTTTCTTTCATATTTTGCACGACTGTATTATAAATTTTTGCAGCTTGTAAGTTTACATATTTGGAAATTTTAAAAACAAAGACAAACAAAAACCCGACTCCAAAATGTTGCATACGAATCTACCGAACCTCGCAACCCTAAATCCGCCAAACTGCTTAGGCGGTAGGAGGGCACACAGGAACTAACCGACATACAAACTTACATATACATGGAAAACATTTACTCTCCTTCTAGGCAGCCGGGTAAAACAGATAACAGTCTGCAAGAATCTAAATAAACGTGCGTGGTTTACCTACATAAGAAAAACAGCAGTTATTACATTTGTCTCTTTTTTGTTATTACATCAAAAATTATAAAACATAGATGGGACCGCCTGCCTGCATCGGTCGTTCCAATTTTATCCACGTTCATTTAGAACCAAACATGATTTGAAAAACAAATTTTGTTTTGTTCCAAAACAGCAAGAAAATTAACTTCACGTACAAAACCTAAAGTCAATACACGTTAGCTTTCTCCAACAACACCGAGGCGTCACACATCGCTTTAGCTGTCGACCTTACCAAGAACATCAAATGCAACTGTTCAAAGACATTCAACTGAACCCTGGTTCGCACCAAGCCGTGTAAAACTGTCGCCCGTTCAAGGTCTAACCATCTTTGGAGGCTTAGCTCTCTATCTTCCACTGGGACACCTTGGACGACGTCTAAGGGACCCCAAAGCATGAATTCGAGCACAGATTTAGCTTGGTTCAAGGATATGGCGCGTTCTTCTTGTAGCATGTCTTTGAGTAGAGGGGTAAGTTTGTCCCCAGGAAGGAGTATTTCCGAGGCTTTTATGGCGCATTTACAGAGAGAATTGTGTTGCTCGTCGGTCGCTTTGTTGCTGTTGACTTCGTCGCCCAATCTGTGGATGGAAAATGGTTTGATTAAGAATCCATTTATATACAAAATTGTAGGAATTGGTTTAGGATGATATTATGATCACCACATGCAAACGTCATCTAAAGGACGATTCATTTAAATAGAAAAGGGACCTAAGCAGTGCTAATCTAGTTTTTATTCGAAAATTACCATTTTTTTCTTTTTGCTTTGCGAATCAACTACTTACCACACAGAATTTAGAAATCGTGTTAGGTACTAGTCTACGAAAAAAATATTCAGTGGGTGCAGCAAAGATATTAGAGAACTAGAAATAAAAGATTCAGAATTGGGTTACAAACAAAATGGAGGAAACGTAACGAAACCCGTAAGAAATCCCTTTTTTATCTCCGAAACTGATTCCGTATTTTTGTCTGGAGTGACATTTCCTGCCCTCAAAATAGATGTTGGTTTGTGAAGTTCGAGCGTAGAAAAAACTTACTATAATACAAAATACGGTTTCAGCTTTCTGTTCCAGACGACTGAAAGGCATCTCTCTCTTCGAATCAAGGTATTATGGCCACTGGGTCTTTTCGAAGCAAGGATACTTTATTAATAGCACAATATATAATAAACAATTCTATTGCTTCGAATAGACCAAGTGGCAATAGTACAGACTACAGACCCTATAGGCCCATAGGCCAATGTACCGGGTTAGTCGTACACAGTCCCTTAGCTTCTATCCTACCTAATACGATAGTAAAATGAAACTAAGGTTTGACCATAAGTACAACCAGATTTTAATCAGCAAAAAGTGAATCTACGTTACAAATAATAAACAAAGGTTAAAATTAAAATAGAATAAAACAAATGAATTTACCAAACTAGCTCAGAAGGAGGGCACATGAATGTATAGGGAAAAAACCTGGAAAGGAAGACACCTTGCATGGCATCAAAAACCTATTAGGTAAGTTTGAAGTAAACAAATAGGCCTGGCGAGGACTCTCACACACAACAATATTTATAAAAATAGGTATTATAAACAAGCTCATTATGCGAATACCTACCATTTTTGTTACAACATCAGGTTAGCTTGACAAAGCCTAGCCTTTCAGTACAAAATAAGTTATTACTCACCCTTGCAATATACACAGCCGGCCATAACAATTTGTTTTCGGTGCGGACAGCGAGTTCAGCCTATCTTCCGTAGCCTGCTCCCTTCCCGTCTCCTTCAAGGATATAAACGATGTTAACGCTTCTGAAGTCTCTTCAACTCCTCGCGCTTGGAGACACTTGAGGCCATTGATTAGTTGTAGCATCATGAATATGGCCTCGTGGATCTGTTCTGTTTGGACTAGTTGGTGGTCTTTTGTGAGCCCTTCGGAGGAGTGTAGGCTCTCGCCGTACGATCGGATGGTGTCAACATGAGCGTGGGCCAGGACCACGATTGTAGCTAGAAGGAGAATTAAAATAAGGTTAGTATCAACCTGGTATCAACATAATGTATCGAGGCTAAATATGAATAATCACTTATTTGTGTAAAGTAGTAAGTATCTAAAATTTTTGTGTCAGAGCATTTAATCTTGTTTAAATAGACTTATTTATGTCAATGAAGTTGTTTGAATGTTGGCCTGTGATTATTCCTTTGTGGTACTCATGAACTTATCCGTGTTCGTTAGAGGCCAGTTCAAGCTGGATAAGGTATTAAGATACCTGACATGCTCGCTGTGCTACCTAATTAGACCAAGTTTACGACGTCAAGACAAACGACATACCATCTACGATTGATTGCTGCCGTTTGCTGTTGGTAACATCTAGCAACTTACTCGAGAATGTTACCTACTCGTAAAATCTTATGTACGTATCAGAACAAAAATCTACAAGCTTGTTACATGTTCAAAATTTGAAAACTATGACAACGTCCGAACTTGTAATACATTTTGTAAAATCATACCTTGAACCAAATCGTCTCCATCTTCCCCAAATTGTTGTCTTGGCACGAGATCACAGAACTCCGTGATCGCATTCAAGCACAGCGTCTGCGGCTGGACCGACTGCTGGCACACCATTTGTGAAGCCATCTGTTCCTTATACATCATCAGGGTAACGTTGACTGGTCCTTGGTTCGAGGTCCAGACTGCTGGGTAGAATATTCTCTTTCCAGCGCGAACTGTCTTGGTGTTTTGGACAGAGAAGTCACTCCAGCGAAGGTTTGTGCAAGCTTTCAGGCCTCTGAGCGAGGGTTGCATGGCTGCATTCTGCTGTACCTGGAGAGTTTGTTTTATCGGAATAATGTTGTAAGATTTGTTAACAATTCGAAGTTTGGTTAGTATATTTTCTAGAAGAGAATAGTGTCTTTTAATTGGTTATTAAAGTTGCACTTAAGTACCTACTTACCTATTTTTTATTTTGCTTTTGAAGTAAGTAAAAATATATTTCGCCTCAAAAAGGAATCGGCATGTCGGCTTATTGTTGAGGCCCAGTTTGCAGCGATTGGTTTTTGGCTCCTGAATGACTTATTTGCTTTTATTATGATTAAGCTAACTAACCAGGGATATTTTCTCGTATCCGCTACTAAATATGGTAGGCTTTATAGAAAGGAGGAAAATAAGCGCACTACAGTTTGACATTGAAAATAAAATTACTCTGTAATGGGTACAAACGAACGCGCTAACTGTATCAAATCATAGCAGCGGTCGTGAAATAACTAATACGACTCGCGGTTAATTTATGCTATAGTATATAATCAAACCAAATTACCTGTTCCAAGACCTGCGCTAGCGCTTCGTGGTTGGCAATGACGACGGCTCCGTAATTATCCTCTAGATTCCTATGGACCACACTCCGACCCTTTCTTACACGAAGCTTGTTTGTCGTGGTCTTTGGAGTCATATCATTGGAGTAATCTTCGTTTCCAGTAGAATCCATATTATCATTTGAACTGTAGAAACTGTACGGTGAATAGATTTCTGATTCTGTCTCGCTCCCGCAGTAAGGCAGTGATGATCTGTTGAAAATTCCGTTGTTGTACGTAACAGTGTTTTCGACTTCTCCTTTTCTGTTTTCGCTTCTAGTTTCTACAGGGTTTTCTCTGGGTTTTATAGCTGCGTCGCATTCTGGAGAGCTCGAACGAGCGTGATGGACGTATTCGTAATCGCTGTCACTATTTTTAGCCGAGTCGCAGTTCTCTTCGTCGTATTTTGCGGAGCTGTAGACGTCATCGTAGCTGTGAATGACGGTGTCGTTCCTTGCTTGCACTAGTTCTTCCACCGGTCCGTCGTCGAGTTCATCTTTATCATCATCGTCAATCGAGGTCCTACGTTTAGGAAGTTCTAAATGAGCTTCTCTTTCGCGCATACTTGCCGTTCTTTCCGGCTTCCTTGGAGCTAAAGCTGACCTGATCTCACCTGAAAAGTGAAATCACGAGTCTCAATGACCGGAGTTTTCGACATGTCACATTCAAGCGGAAATATTAACTCAATTAACATTGATACCATTTGAATATTATCACACTACAGTGCATTAATATGAAAGTTATGTTTGAATATCTTACCAAGATTTGCATAAATGTTGTCGGTCTTGTTGCCTGAAGGAGTCCAAGCTTGCTGTTTTTGTTTCTTTTGCAGAGCGACAGATTTTGGCGGTGGTGGCCTGGCGGGTTTCGGGATGCTGGCCACGGATTTGGGATCTTCACTGAAGTGTCTCGATGGTGGAGGTGGCTTGTCTAGGACTTTAGGGGTGTCGGGATCGGTAGCGGAACTGCTTCCGCTGTAAATGGACGAAACATCATCGTGACTCAGCCGACGGAGCTCGGTTATTTCACAGTTCGATTTTACAACCTCGACATTCGAACCATTGATGTCTAATGGATGTATTATGACGAGACGTGGCTTAGGTTTAGGAGTTAGATCGTAAATCTCTTCCTGCTTGCTCGTCACTTTTATGACTGTAGGTACGGTGAGTTCTTTTTTATCCAAGTCTTTGGATGATCCTATCCGTAGTAATTTCTTGATAGAAAACTTTAGTTTGCCTTTCCGCTTATCATCTATAAGTAGGTTATCGTGAGATAACGATATGTTTCTCCGAGGTGCCGGCTCTGGAACCATATCAACTTTTTTTTCTTCGATTTCTTCGACAGTGCGTGATCTTGGGATCGAAGACAGTGTGGCTCTCTCTCGTTTTTCCATTTCTCTTACCACTGGCGAATCGGATTTCATAAACCCGTTTGTGTTTCTTTGGTACAAATTGGGGTATTCTTCCACTGTAGGTGACATCGGTGGAGTTGGCGCTTTTCTTTTGCACAAACTGCTGAGTGATGAGTCACTGTCCTGTTTGGTTAACACTGGTTGAGCGTAATATATGGTTTCACCTTTGTCCTCTTGTAAGTCAGTGATTTCGTTATTCCGCTCCTCAGATTTCATAACTTTTTCATCATCTTCCTTTTTTATCATCTGTTGCGAATGCATGGCCATTTGAGTTGAGGTAACACTTTTTTTGGTCGTCTGTTTTATGACTGGTTTGACTGGTAGCTTAGGTTTTTCGGGTAGAACAGGTTTGTGCGCTGGCATTATATCAGATATCATGCCGTGTAAAAATGATGGTCGTGGATCTAGAGTAGGTATTGGGCTTTTAGGAAGAGCTGGAGCTTCGGAAGCCTCGTCCGGGTCAGCTCTACCGTCGGGCTCACCCGCTAACTCGCGACTGGCTTCCGCAGAGAAAATATGGTCAGGTTGTTTCGACAGAATCGGAGGCATGTCAATGATTGGACTTTGGAATGTTGAATAACCGCCGCTAGGTTGTCCATCCACTTTTCTAAGCTGCCCGATCGGCGACAGCTTGATACCTTTATCGCTCTCATTGAATACTTTAATCTTAACGGTTTCTTCGCATTTCTGCGTTTCCGAAAAATGACCACTATCATCGTTGTCAGAGTCTGTGCGACCGCTAAAGCTCTCGTCGTCCGATGCGAGAGAATTATTTGCGGTCGAGTTCAGTGTACTAACAGCTGAGTCAACGCTGCTGTTTTCGATATTTATTTTGCAGAATTTAAACTCTGACCTACTTAAATTGACTTTGGGCCTTTCTTGTGTCTTTATAAGCGGAGACTTTCTTACGAGACCGTTCTTTTTTGTTTCGGTCATCTCCTTTCTATCAGTTTCTTCTGACATGCTTTCTTTCATCTTTTCTTCTACGACTGTTGGCTTTGTATTTTCTTTTTGTGGTAGAGTTACCTCAGTGCCACTCGTTCTCCTATTTTGCTCCAATGTCTCGGATATTTCTTCGAGTAATGACTTTTCCGTGCATATACTTGCAGCCGTAGTTATATTATCTGCACTGATAATCGTTTCGGTTTCCTTAACGTAAGTAGACAAAATTATATTAGTTTTATAATTAGTTTGCGTTTCTTCGGCGGTCGCTTCGGATACGTTAATTACAGCGGCGGGTTTACGTATATGTGACTTCACATTCTTATTTTCTTGTCCAAAAGGAGTTACGGACACTAGTAACGTCTTTTTCTTGCCATCAGAGTCTGTACGCATCTTACCTAACATTAATGATGTATAAGATTTTGCCATCGAATCACCCAAGAGATTAGCTTTTACAGTGTTAAAGTCTGTGTTAGATTTAGTAATCTTGTACAGTTCTCTCTCCTCTTCTGTGTCGGGGAATGGGTCGTCTTCATCGTTTTCTTCAGAAACTTCAAACTCTTCATCGTCTGACCAATCGTCTCCTCCAAAACCTATCACTTTGCATACCTCCTCAGGAAATCTTACGTTTCGCTTATTCTTTTTCTTTGGATGTACTTTGAGTATGCTCGGTGGTGTTTTCTTGAAAAATGCACCTCTGTTTTGGAAGGGCGTGGCGAGGTACTTGCTGCCGTCCGTCTGCCTCTCGTGCTTGACATGCTCTTCCCTGGATTTGAAGCAGTTGGAGCAGAAATCCTTCTTCCAGGCATTCTGCACAAAGCTGTGGCACACTGGCGACATCTTGTCTCTTGAATACCGACGATTGATTACGTAACTGGCATTCTGGAAAAAAGGGAAAAGAAAATTTGTATGTTTTTTTTTTTGTGTAGGTTCTGAAGTCGACTGATTTTTTAAATACTTTATGTGATTCTCAATATAGAGTTATTAGCACTGCCACTGCCACCGACTGGCAAAAGTGGAATTATGAAAGAGAACGTGTAAATGTTCTACTGTAAGTAGTTAAATCGTTTGAGAAATGTAGTCAAACTAGACGATTACTTTGTATCCAATATAATAATCCAAGACTCAATAGCCCCCGCCTCGTCCCACAATTCTAAATAACTCCATACTTGAAGATACTGGTTTGCTATACATTAACGGTAAAATCGACTATAACAAGAGTGAATCGTACTCAAATCAAGCAATATTACAATACGATGTTTTATATAACAAAGCATCGATTAAAAAACACGCACGATTTTTGCGTAACGCAGAAGAGAATCGATGTAATCGAAGTACCTATACCTACCATCAAATGCGGCCAATGAATCAGTAGAGTTGAATGGGGGAGCCACCTTTATTTCCTAAGCAATACTGACATACGCATCTATAGAAAACGTTTAGTTCCATCACTTGGCCAACTCTTCAGATAAGTTGGTCGGTCTGTACTCATGTTGTGTTCAAAGTACCTATTACAGATAGAAGTACCTATTCAAATTAGATTTCTACGGAATTGATAACCTGACAAACACTTGTAGCGTAATAGTATTTTTTTTGTTTGACGTAACAGTATTGCTTCCTCAAGCTCTTAATAGCTCTACCTTTATTTTAATGCGTTTTTAAAATATTGTTTTGTTTACTTCGTGTTTATATTCGAAAACTGCGTCTAGAACCGGGGGACAGGCCACAACGTCGTCTTAGTAAACGGTGAGCGTTCTGCAATCCCCGAGCCGCCTGCCAAGCGAGGGGTTTATGACATCAGCCTTTAATGGGGCGGTCTTTGTTCAGCAGTGGATGTTCCGGCTGATAATGACGATGATTTTTGTATTCAATTTAATTTATATATATTAATTAAAACGGAAAAAAACACCAATTACATTAATTAATTAAAGTTACAATTATATACATGACTAGCTGTGCCCCGCGGTTTCATCCGCTATTCTGCTGAAACCGAATATTCTTCCGGGATAAAAAGTAAATTTCATTCAAAACCGTTCAGCCGTTACCGAGTTGAACGGGAACAAACACACTTACATACTTACCTACTTACACGCTTACACACAAACTTTCGCATTTATAATATTAGTGTGACATACACCCCAAAAACATTACCCTCCTTCTTGGGCAGTCGGGTAAAAACCAAGTGAAATAAATGTTTCATTGTAATCAAAAATCTAGTGATGTGACAATGGAAGTGATTTCCATATCAATATTGCTTTCCCCTGTGCCTTGTCACATCACGGTTGTTATGCGCAGCCAGCACTAGTCATAAGCATTTGCTTTCTCTACAAATAGTTGACCTCACACTTTACATACTAATAATAATAAAATATTCTTACATACTCATGCAGGGAAATGCAATATCGACCTCTTCTTTCTATATTATACTTAATTCTCCATACGAAAGTTGCCTGGAAGAGATCGCTTTTAGCTAAAACGAAGCGATAAGGGACTAGATATCGCCCCTAAATCATTCATCAACAAAAAGCTTCCTAATCCATCCCTACTTATCTTAAAAAAAATTCATCTAAATGAAAACTCGTACTCAATTATAATGAAAAAATAAATAATTCAAAAGCTTCACAATTTAAACTACATAAGTCATACATACATACATAAGTCAGTCCGGTTGAGGATCGAACCGGGAGTTATTAGATTGTGAAGCGGACATGCTACCGCTCGGCCACCATCGCTCTCACGACGGGAATGCTAACGTTAAATTGAGTTGGTTAATCCAAATACAGTTTATTTAAAAAAAAATGTGTCAAAAGCACGTCAGTTTTCATAGCAAATTAGTAGACTTGAGACTAGTACTAGTAGAATCTACTAGTACTAGTAGAGTCTACTAGTAGAATTAGACTTGAGAACCTCCTCCTTTTTTTGGAAGTCGGTTAAAAAATGTGTTTACACTTCGCCAAAACTGTTTTGGGAGAGCGATGGCTGGCACATGCGTCAACTCGTGAACGGGTGCTGCTCGCGGGAGCTGGACTGCTCGGTGTATACACGCAACATAGTAATAAGTATAGTAAATTTTCCTCTTGTTATGTTGTTAGTCTTATATTATATCAGTAATAGTTGATGAAAAATTTAAAAGTTGACAAAGGGCATGGACCTCAGAGTCCGTGGAGCTACACCAAGAACAATTAAAAAAAAAACCGTTTTGTTACTGAAATAAATTTTATTCTATGGATGATTTTTTCAAAGCTTTCGTCATAATTAGCACATCGTACATGGGCTGTAAATGCGTACGTCTGTTCTGTAATTATATCGCCAGCAAGTAACTATATTTTGTTTACTCATAGAATCGTTTGCATTCTCTTTCGCAATCTGTATCGAGGTCGATGCACGCAAGCGGCCATCCTTGGCTGGAATAATGGTATGGTCAGTAAATAATTGTTAGTATGTACTTACAACCTACCAACTTATACCTTTTAAGTTTTTTTTATAACTTAGCTCAGCCAACCTTGTACCCTTTTTACCCGATCAAGAAGGAGGGTAATCTTTTTGTGTTGTATGTAAGTAGTGTTTGTGTTCCCATTTTACCAGCAGGCCTACCATGGGCGCCGGGATAAAGTTATGTCCACCCGTTTTGTCTTCGCGCCAACGTGACAAAGCTAGTATATGGATACATCCGTCTCGTTCTCGCGGGATAAATATGGTGGACAACATTTTATCCCGGCGCCCGTGCTAGGCCTGCTGTAGGTTTCAAAGATTTTGACGACTTAAGGTGCTTCGTTTGAGTCCGCTAGGTAGGTAGGCGCCAAGAGATGGCGCTGTCGTTGAAAACTCAATTGAGGTAATCTGCCCCAGTTTTAATTCACTTTGCGACCTCTTACTATTGTTATAAACACATCTCAAAAATAATAGAGCCCATTAATAGCTGCACTCGACTGAAAATTCAAATAATGTTCAACGCCTGTATGCACGCATGAACATTACGCACACATGCGAATTCAAAACGGTTACAAGCAAATACGAAATTTCGTTGCTCTGTATATCGTCTCGGTGGCCGAAGTCATCAGTTTGATTAGGTCGCGCTCGTGAGGTTCTGGGTTCGAACCCCTAAAATTAGGTAGTATTATTTTTTATAATTTAATTTCGAGAATACTATTTATTTTAATTTTTGCTGTGGGTTTCTTGACAAACTTATTCAAAATTAGTAACGAAACTTATAAAAGTATATATCTACTAATAAACCTAATATTGTCGCACAAATATTTAAAATGCGAAAGTTCGTGTGTAAGTGTGTAAGCATGTAAGTTTTTTTTTTTGTTATTTGGTGACGAGACGAGCAAGTTACTCAGCTGATGTTAAGCTTCACGCTTGCTCATAACAGTTCAGTGCCACCCAGAATTTTGAACCTCAAAAGTTCAAAACCATGCGCGGCAATGCACTGCGCTCATTACTCTGAGATATTAGATGTTAAATCTCTGTGCCCAATAATTACGCTGGAAACATTGCCCTTCAATCCGGAACACAGTGATGTTTTGCACACTACTGCTTGACGATTGAATAACTGGGTCCCTGGAATAACCCCATATCGGGGGTTCTAAAGGCACCGAGTCTGGTACCTTCCGAACAAATTTTCGTTTGAACTTTTAAAAAAACACTTTTTTTCGTTTTTTTTCAAATTAATTTCGAATTTTACATACCTAATACCTAATGAAATATGCAATACCCAAAAATGTTGTGTTTTCCGCGTCGATAGACATTATTCTGCGACTAAAAATATGGATTTTAGACCCGGGTTAGATTAATTTAGTCCATAGTAGGTACTGTTGTTTGTTATTTGTTATTTTGTGTGTACACAACACACAAAACTAACTTATAGGTAGGTATGTAGGTAGGTAGGTTGGTTGCTTGGTTGGTGGCTAGGTAGGTATTATTAGTATAATGTGCATATTTTGATCGCGCAGCACGAAATATTCAAGATTTTCATATACCTCTATCTACCACCTTACCACCTACCTATATAGGTACCATACCTATATAGGCACCTTTTACAAAAAATCTATTATTTCACTAAGAAGGAAGTTTTTCAGAATGTTTTCAATATTTTTCCCGGGATCAGTGAGCGTGCGCGCAACGAGATCATACATAAAAATGCAAAAACCACATTCATCATCATTATCCCACTCATGCTTTTCGTGATTATTTTCTAAATGAAATTTGTTGTATGACAATTTTTGAAGCTACATACTAACCTAACCAGATCATTTTCTTAAAAATTCTAAAACCTTACACTAAAGAAGCTATACCACGAGTTAGGCAGCAAAGACACATTGTGAGTTTTTGGCGGATTATACTATATACAAGTAAAAAAATTATATAACATGAAACATATTCTTCCAAAAATAGATAAATAATCACTTACATACGGTATTTTTTGTTTTAATCCGTTTTACCTCCTCGGGAGCTAGGAAATGTATGAAGGTAAGTAATGTAATGTATGTGTGTAGGTAAGCGTGTTATATTATTATATTAGGTATTATTTTATAATAATGGTATTGAGGTCGGCAGCTGGCAGCTACCGGAACGCGACGAGGTGAAATTTGACCGGCGCGTGTGTACTCACCTTTACAAATACTGCCACACGTGACTCTTTTGTAATATTAGAATAACAGACGTGACTTTGCCTGCTGCAATTTGATATTGCCAGTGTCTATGCTAAACAACCAAATATATTAACCGAGGGTAGGTAGCCTACCTAATTAATTTCGCCTCTAAAATCTATAGAATGAGTCCTTATCATTTTAAACTACAACTCTATACATAAAAATGATATTCAAAAAATATTTTTGTTTTAATAAAACGGGAATACTCACGTTAAATTGAGTCGGTTATTCCGACTATAGTTTCGATCACATTCGGTGACCTTTATCAAGAAATGCTCAGCGACACACGCGCGCGACCTCGTCTTGCCTTGTGAGTATTCCCGTTTTATTAAAACAAAATGTATCAAAACCACGTCAGCTTAGTTCAGTGCAAGGCAAGACGAGGTCGCGCGCGTGTCTCGCTGAGCATTCCTTGATAAAGGTCACCGAATGTGATCGAAACTATAGTCGGAATAACCGACTCAATTTAACGTGAGTATTCCCGTTTTATTATCTATGGTAGGTATGCATAGGCAATAAATACATTTATCATTTAAGTATGTAAGACGTCCAAACTATTCAAAAAAACTCGTCGCTCTACCAGCAGAATCGCCCCGAGGGTTTCTAGTTAGGTACATTAAATAATTAATGCCAAGACAACTTTTAACATATATACACATAGGTAAGTTTGCCAAGGTATATTGCGTAATTTGAAAAGGTATGAAAGATATTCATTTGTATATCAACTTCTTGTTTTTTTTATCAAGGGCATTTCAAAAGAATTTTATTTATTTATTGAGGCTTCACATTTATAACAACATTAATTCTAACACCATAATCTTACACTAAATTTAAACAAAATGCGTTATATATCTAAGGAAGCACAGCATGCATTAATATTCCTTAATTTTTAACTATTAATAATAAAATCAATATAAAACAAATATCTAGAAGAAGAATTTTAGTTGTTAGTAGTAGTAGTTTGTTAGATTTTGAAACATCAACTAGGAAGTTAACTACAATACTATCTAATAGACCCTGAAACATGTGAAAAACAATATAATATAACGCGTAGAAAAACAATGACGTAGCAAAACAAAATGACAAGAGAGGCACAAACAAATTTTCTACGGTCCACTGATAAGGTCGTTTCCCAGCCCGCTATCTACGATTGGAGGTACCGCTAAATATTATCTCTACTTTTAGGTATAACCCACTGAGAGATAAGTCGTGAGAACATATTTCAATTTCTCATTCAAAATAAAATCTACACAGTTAAAAGTTAATTATATTGAGTTACTTTACTTTGTATGAAATGCTCAAAATAATTACAAAATAATTAGTTCTCACGGATACTGTTCATAAAAAATTTAAACACCTTTCTTTCACAGAATTCTCCTTATAAAATGCTTTCTTTGTATGAAAGAGTTTTCTGTAAAAATATTTCCATCTACATATTATTCTACTTCCACAGCGCACCATCGACCAATATGTTTTTTTTTTATTTTACAATATTGCTCCACGGACTCCGGTGTCCGTACCATTTATCAAATTTTACAAATATTTTATCAACTAAAACTGAATATAAAAACTAAAGACTTTAGAAAAGGAATATAGTAATAAAGAGCTAAGTGCTATTACCACTTAGACCAATATGTTAATATTGGTCGATCCGCTCTGAGCCCAGCCAAGTTACGAGACTTAGTATGGACCCTGACATAATTCATAACTCAAATATTAAATTGTGATTGGTATAATTTGCTAACGTAGAAACAAAGTTAAATTAAATTAAACAGTCTTGAGGTACGGAACGTAGAAAAATGATTTATGCTTGAGCCATAACACATTATCGTCGACGACGACTTACTGTCGTGCTTACGATCGTCATCTGAAATAGACTAAAATTGGAGTCTATTTCAGATGACGATCGTAAGCACGCAAGGACAAAATGCGTGTCTGGATCAGACTAAAATTGGAGTCTGATCCAGACACGCATTTTGTTTAGTTATTGTGTATTAATATGAGAGGCTGGTTCTACAATTATGTACCGAAAAAAAACTTGTTATTAATTATTTCCGGGTCAAACGCTAAATTTACTATCTAAGGACGATTGAAGCGCACCACGCATCTGTCTAAATATACTTATAAAAATGTTCATTGCTAGGCACAAGGTAACCTTGAGATACCCAATGAGAACGCTTGGCCACAGTGCTCTCAACCCACGCTTGCCTCCAACTTTGGTGAGTTTTTATCTTAACAACGATCTTAGAATTCGGTGATATTATATAATCTGTGGGTCTAAAGCAGCTACAGGAGTAACGTAAGTAAGCACTTAGAAAAGATTTTTGAAAATTCATCGCTCAAGGCTGTTAAATAGGATATTATAGTTTGTATGGAAGTTCGTAAATTTTACTTTGTATTTCGAGGCCAAATGCCAAGCGTCGTTTCCGAGCCATCGTACGAAGTCTCGGGCATCAGCTAGTACATCACAAAAATCAATAGAAATAATAATTAATAATTAAGGTTTATTGGTAGAGAAGAATCAAATTAGATTAATAAATAGATAGGTATATACTATAGATGTAATAATATCATTACAACAAAAACAAAATAGCCGAATGCAAAATGTAGTCTATGTCACTTCGAACGTAGAGTCCAACGACACCTCAGTCGTCTAAATCGGTCAAGCCATTTAAGCTACAAAAGGTTATATAGGAACACAGAAACAACAATACATCTAAACTTAAATACTAACATACATCCCAAAAACCTTACCCTACTTCTTGGTAACATGTTAAATCATTAAAAGAAAAACAAAATACCCGACTGAAAAATGTAGCCTGACACTCCGGACAGAAAGAGCTATCCAGCTACAGCTCATTCGTCAAAATCGGTAAAGCCGTACTTACATAAGCACATAATTACATATACCCCAAAAACATTTCCTACTTCTTGGGCAGATTCAAGAATCAAGATTCATTTATTTGTCGTGTAAAAAGACATAACCAGTAGCTTTGAGTAGCTTCTTGGGAAAAGTGAAAAGCAGTGATTTCTAGAAAACATGTCAGCTTGTAAGTGACGTCAGGTTTAGTATTGGAGGGAAAAACAAACACGTTCGAGATCTGTCGATGTTTTTGCTCGAAACTTTCAAGAAAGTTAAATTTAAGAGCCGGCTCGCCTGGCTCAACTATCTCGCTCGCACTGTTGATTACAGAGAAGAAATAGTAAAAAATTATCAAAGAATATCTTAAGAATACCATTGCCAATATTTTAAAGCAATTTTGATGTTATTAATCGCCAGCCAAACTAAGAAATTAAGATTATTGCACAAAACACCCCGAGCGGGACGTCAGTACAGGTCTTATCACCCCTAGTTAGAATTAGATTAGCTGTTACCCGCGACTTCGTTTGCGTGGCCCTACAAAAAAAAAGTAGCCTATGTCCGTCTCTGGATTTAGCATCATTGTTTCGTCCCAGACTCCCTACATTACAACATTTTTTTTTTGGCGGGAACGTGAAGAAATCATGTCGCGTCTTTTTATTATTTTCCAAAACTTGTGTTATTTCGAGTGTTAATGTGTAAAAAGCGGTGAGTTTTTACCCGTTAAGTGTTCGTGAACATGCACGAGTGTTGGTGAATGGTATAATGTCGTGAAACGTGAATTTTCGTTGATGAATTTGTTTCCAAAACTCCATAAAGGCTCTAGTAAAGTTTTCATCACTTTACTGGGGCATGACTTGGACTTGACCGTGACTTTCTCTGCTTGACTTTGATCGTTACTATGACTTGTTTGATGATATCTAACAAAACTTGAGAATATATTATGCATACTTGACACTGGCAAATGCATAAGACGTGCGAGGCCAAAATCCTCTTAGAAAGAAAGAGAAAAAAAACAGTCAGTCCATATAAAAGGTCAAAAAATGCACAAAAATGGATCAACGCCATCTAGCGAAGTAGCTATGTCTCTCTGCCTGGATGCTTGTCGCGTTATCACGGCTGAACGGATCTTGAAAGGAGTTACTGTATATAACAAAGACAGATATTAGGGTACTTCTTTTAGGTCCACGCGAACGAAGTCGCGGGTAACAATTAGTAGTATATATTTTGATGTATCTTACAGATAGTTTTTGTACTATTTACGTTATATTTCCTTGTTTACAATTACTTATCGTAGACGTAGTACAAGTACAATGCCATGGAAACAATATGAATCAGAAACAATGAGTAACGTGTTACGATACGAATCTAATTGGATGTGGACGTCGTCTGCTCACGTATAGTATAATTACATGGAAACCTCAGCACCTTAGCACCTCGGAGTGTTCCAATAGCATCACTTGAGAGCCAGTTTCCATTCCAGGCTAGGTGTGTTTACCATCTTCCACCACACCGTCATAATTATAACATCAGGTTTAACGCCTAGTCTGACAATCATAAAAAAATACTATAACATTGTAGGATTATTAGCTTGATTTAAAGTATACATAGGTTAGGGACCCGGGTGGGCAGTAGCGTCCTCTTAGTAAGGCGTGATCGTTCTGCGAATCCCCAAGCCGACTGCCAAGCGTGGCGTGGGGATTATGCTCCCCCCATTAAGGGGGAGGCCTTTGTTCAGCAGTGGACGTCTTCTAACTGTTGATTGATAATGATAGCTTAGTCAACGTCCAAGTGTATATAAAATTTGGTGTGAACAATAAAAAGATTATCTATCTGTATATATATTTCTCTAGTCAAAATGGGTCAAGCCATTTGCCTAAATGGCTTGACCCATATTTTGACTAGTTATTTCTACTAGTTTTCGTATATTAGCTCCTGTATCCTTAAAGGAGCTAATATACGAACACACAAACATGCCAGCCCGGCACCCCAAAAAACCTCCTTCTATAGTCTGGTAAAGTCATAAATACTTTTGGAGGTAATAAGTTTAACCCTTTGACCATAATATTTAATTTCATGACAGTAAAATTAAACACCTTATATGGTATACCTAATGATTATTATATTACTTGAGCGCAACATAAAATTTAATTTTATAAGATGCATTATTGTAATGATACTGTAATTTTAATAATATTATTGAATAGGAGTTTTATTCTTGCAATTAACATTTGAAAGGTGGAACTGTTGAACATTCTTGTTGCGACCTTGATTTCTCAGAATCAAGTAAGTAAGTACCTACTCGTAAGTAACTTCACGGATCTGAGTATTTTTATCATTGCTACGTTACTTCTCTTTGTATATTCGACGAACGTACGTCTCGCACTTTTCACAGACTTACTCCCGAATACTGAAACGTTCATTAACTTTGACAACAGATTAATTCTAATACTGCCTTTGTCTGGCACTAAGCAAATGATAAATGCAGCAATAGACATAATCTGTTGTCAAAGTTAACATCGTTTCAGTATTCGGGGGTGAGAGACTGAGAGCAACTGATTAAGAAAGGTGATCGCCGGCGCTCACTTTACAGTCTTCAAAATTATCTTCAAATTCAAATTATTTATTTCATCAAAGTACAGATCAATAAAGTAGTAGTACTATTCCCCAAACTGGGTTCAATTAAGTACCCGTATCTTGGGGATTAGGCCTTCCCTTCAAATTAAACTATTAAAAGTACATTTCATGAAATATTCGGTTATGGAACTACAATATTATATAATTAAATTAAACAATGTATCTCAACAGGTTCCGCAAAAAGAAAATGTGTACATAGTATTAAAAGAATTTAGAAGGCTTAATAGTTATAGTTTTATAAATTTTGAAGTCTTCATTACAATTTCATATCATTCGTATTTTTTGTTTTATTTTTTAAATATCAAGTTGCATTCAGCCATTATAAACTAAAGACAAATTACTTGGGCTCGTCCATTAATTTACTTTGGTAGGCCCAGCAATTGATGATTGTAGACTGATGATAATGATGATTCTGGTAAAAGAGTGGTGGTTTAAATTGTTTTAAAATGTGAAATTGACATCTACTTATTTTATTTATATTTCAGTACCAAAACGATCGCTGCTCTAGACCGAACTGAGCTGATAGACGTTTGGTACTTATATTGTTGCACACCCCTTAAGGAGGTAGTTTGTAGGGTACATAATTGTATTTTTTAAGAACTGTTTCCACCTACATTCTGCAATAAATATCTTGAATCTTGAATCTTGAGAATCTAAAGAGGAATTTCGTAATAAAACAAAAAAATAACATATTCAATCCGTATTCTAGTCCCGAGAAGAGAATCCGAGTCGTCCATAAACCACTTTTTTTATTGTGCAGCTTTTATGCAAAGGTGAGGTGAGTGGTCGGCCCAAAAATAGAGCCCACGCATATCAATCGGATATTCGTTTACAGGAATTCTCATCTTTATTACCAAAAGAGCAAAGTTCTAAATGTGTTAGGACTGCAATGCCCAGTGACATTTAGGTTCCGTACGGCTATAGATGAACTACTAATATATTCAGATTCAAGTTTAATTAATCAGTTTTTGCACTCGGAACTAGTTTTTGCTAGGTTTTTTGCGCTCAGAACTATGTATTAACTTGTTGTTGGTTTTGGATGTGTTCATTTTAAAAATATGATTTAGGTACCTATAGTTCAGTACATATTAATATGTACTAATACAAAAATTCAAAAGTATTTTATTAGGAAATGTCAAACTAGAATCCTGTTGCTGTTCCAGGATCCGAGCTGTACGCCTAGCATGCGTTTGTACACAGCGACAAAATCTTCTCGACTATTTATGACTTGCGAAAATTAGACAAACTCATACATGTATACCGTGTCCTGAATAATCGTAGCCGTGTCCAGTTTTTGCACTAGAAAAGTAGAGAAGATTTTGTCGCATGCTATTATCAGACTGCATGACTCTTGCATGATATTTGGATTCAAAAACTAATAGATATGCATTTCGCGTGACCATGATCGATCGTTACCAATAACCCAAGTGAACCGGTCAAATGATTCGGTCGATGAATCGATCTCGTGGCCGATAACCCAAGTGAACCACTACAACTCATCATTGAAAGAGCGACTGGATCCCGTGCGAAATGACTGTAGAATATAATCACTATGGTCTTGGACTAAGTATATAATTTTGTTCGATTTTCATTTTATCCTAGCTGTCACTTTTAAATACTCTGCGGTAGCTTTTGAGTCACTATCTGCATACAGCGGTATTTAGTATTATAGAAATGGGGAAACTAGGACTAGAAAAGTCTACATTAGGTTATTACTATTCAGCACTGCATCTGTCCAAATTACGTAAGCTGTTGTTTTGACATTTCGCCTTAGTTATAGGCCGGTTTACACAGGTAGCTCGCAGGTGTCCTTTGTTTCAAATGGTTATATTTCTTTGAAAAGGTTAACAACAGCTGGTAATTTTTGACATAAATGTACAACGAGACATTATTAGAAACTGGAATTTAAATGATGAAGTTCGACGGATGAATTTGATCTAAGCTTGCAAAAAATATATATGTATTGACAGTAGATGTTATAAACGTAAGACATACTTTTCCAATTACTATTACACTATAATTGCCACTTGCAATTAATATCTTTATTTCAGTTTACTTATTATATCAAATGGCATTAGTCCAATAAAAAAGTTTTTTGTTTAGAAAAAGTAAATCATACTTATTTACGCATTCATTATCGTCAACTTACAGAGTTTCATTAAAATCGGACTGGTGGTTTGCGAAAAAATTATCATGTTTGTTTGAATGAAAATGTCAATGACCGGAAACTAATTAAAAAATAAGTCACAATTTGGAATCATTAACATCTTGATATGTTCTCATTGCAAAGTTTTTAAGCGCAGACCGCATAATTTTGAAATCTTATATTACTGAGCAAATGTGTCACTAAAATTCAAAAGCCTCGGACAAATGCCAAGGGCACACAATATTAAAATTGGGACATAATTCTGTTGATTCTTGATTCCATGTGCATTTCTCACGACATTGAGCAACGTGTATCAAGTACATTTGGCAATTTCAAACTGCAATTTGAGACCGTTTTAGATTTCCCTCTATAATTTGCCTTGTGCATTTTACTTGATGTCTAGCAAGCTTGTCTTGTGTCCGGTTTACAGCCCGTGCAACTTTAGTAAATTGGAATTAGTTGTTTCTTAATTATATATTTATAAGCTACATAACCCACGTCAAATTATGATGATAACTCTCTAATGAGGTCCAAAAATTGGGTATTCTTTCCAAGTCCAAGTGAGATACATGACATTACGAGTATTTGAATTATTTTTCATTCTTTTCTTCTTTCATTTAAATGATATGATTTATTATGTACATTTATATTGTTATACATATTCTTAATAAATGATTTATAATTATGATTGTTATATTTTTTACACAAAAAAAAACATTTAGTTAAAATAAATAAATAAATATCTGGGACATTATTGCACACACGGTCATCTGACCCCAAACTAAGCAAAGCTTGTAATATGGCTGCCAGAGACTGATATACGTACATAGATATTTTTTAAATACATACTTATATAGATAATAAGACCCAGACATAGAACAAACACAAATATTCATCACATAAATGTTTGTCCTAGATGGGAATCGAACCCACACCCCCAAGCACAGAACGTAGGTTCACTACCAACTGAGCCAACGGGCAGTCAAGTTCAAAAAGCGTTTTAGTCATTTTAGATATAATTTATTTAAGTAATTATATAATTTTTTAGTTTTAGCTTGTTTATTTTGTTAGATTTCATATAAAGTTATTATAAAAAACAACGTGTTTTTCCTGTAAAAAAAAAAATGTTCTTTGGGTCTCAACTTGATTTAAATTGTTTATTCGAGTGATAATGTCTGGGTTCCACAGTTGATCCCATTTAAGTTCTGTCTCATCATCATCCACAGCCTTCCTTATCCCACTGCTGGGTATAGGCCTCTCTCTTGCTATGCCATCTGCCTCGGTCCTGTGCCAATCTAGTCCAGGTTCGACTCAAGATGGTGACGATATCGTCGACCCATCTCGCAGCTGGACGACCAGTTGTTTTGGTTCTGTCTAGTGCTTACTAATTATATGACAAAAATGAACCATGACGTTTAAAAGTACAAATTCTTATTTCGAGCTATAAAAACTGCGCTATAAATTAAACCTAATTAGTAGTAAGAACCTTTAAAAGATTGTACATGTACCTAGTATGAATTACGATAAAAAGGGGGATAACAATAGCGCACGTATGCAAGGCATTGTGATTTGTAGACACAATAGATGTTTGAATTATATCCGACTTCAATAAACGTCAATACCATTGAACTCGTTTGATTAGGTACTGATAGAGCTTTCTAAAATAGGCTCAAGCATAAAGTATTTTAATATTTTGAGAACGTATTTGCATTGCAGTGCGTTTTGATTTTATACTTATGTATATAAAACCTTACGTCGCAGCTCCTGCTCGCGCATTTTTAGACTAATAAAGATTTAAAATCACCAAGTGCTAATTTCAAAAAGTATAAGTTGTATTGGATTATGATAAAATTACAAATGTTTTATAGGAAATTAAAGTTCTGTATATTAAAATTTGACAAAGGATATCAATTCTTCAGAATACGAATACGGATATACGGATACGAATTCTTCGGAATATTTATAATGTTATTATACAGATACAACAAACAGTTTTTGAAAATGTACACTACATAACCTTGCAAATGTGCGCAAACTCAGATCATCAGATGGCTTTGGCACGACTATAAACCCTGAAATAGATTTTATTTAAATGAATGAATTGAATTAAGTTTACTTAAACTTAGCGTGAGTTACCTATACCTAGTGGAAAGAAAAAAAATAAGTCATAATAAAATTCTCAAAGCTAAAATAAAAACCTAATATCTCAATCAAAACAAATACCACGAGCTATTTCTGGTTTCTGATTTAAGCATAAAACCAATTCTACATGATGATTCGATTGAAGCCCATATGAAAACCTAGAGTTGATTCGGAGAATCTTAAATCTCAAATGATTTTTACAGATTTCACAGGTGCCACACACCGATTAGCAATTCCACCTGACAGATGACATCACTAAGTGGAAGGTCACGTGGTGCAGATCATAGTCGCAGGCTGAAGGTCGTGCTGACATTTGGGTGAAACAGGTTAAGAAAATTAAAACAAAATGGAGCCTCTGACGTGCTAAGCTTAAAACTTTTAAGGTTTTCAAATATTTGGTTCTTGAGAATGATATACTATGATAATTTATAAAGCAGCAAATGCTAAATGAGGAATAATAGAGAACATAATTATTATACGAATAGAATCCGTAAAAAAAGGTATAAAATATAATATTATGTTACGTTGAATAAATAAATATTAAACTATGTTTGGAAAAAATATTTAATAGTGTTATATGTATAATCATTTCAGGGAAAGCACTACCGTCAATGTTATATCTATTCTGTGTTAGCGCACTGTCAATGAAACAATTCACAGAAGTTTTATAAACACTATTTTGAGAAGTGTCATTGTCACATTATATTATAAAATGATGCTTAGATGAACCACTATAATATTATGATAGGTATGTACATAGTTCACTGTTCTCCTACTATTCCATAAATAGCTATATTTCAAGTATATCTGCTACATAATTTAACATCAACAAAGCCATGATCTAAATGAATGAATGATCTATATTATGAAGAATTTTGTATTTGTAGTAATTTTAATTAATTTAGCTTGACTGGAATGTTGCTGGCTTGTCATACGCCTTGGCGTTGCTGTAAGTATGACAGGTATTTAATAATAAATAAATAAATACGAGAGTATTTTAAATACAATTCAACTGTACTGTACACTTGCATAAAAAGTTAAAGCTGTTTTTGTGAAGGTCCAAAAATGGTTTGAACCATCAATTAATAAAGAACAGCTAACTACTTCCTGTATTCATTAACTACATTCTATTATAGAATAGACTATATAGACGGAGACGGAGACGGTCGTGGGAGAGGCAATGCCGGTAACGGCACTAACTGGTTAGGTCAGTTGTTACCAATGCAGGATGGGATAATAATCGTTTCAGGTAGTTATTAATAAATGAAGAGATTTATTATCATTTAAAATTGAGCACTATACAAAACATTGAATTCAGGCACCTTAAATTAATGTTAGATCGCAATAATTAATGATTTGTTTAGCAAATAATCGTATTGAAACAATATAAATGTATACTTAAGATTGAAAATTGAGAAGGTGCTTGTGCTAAGTAATAAGTAAGTACTAGTAAGACTAGTAACTCGAAATTTTGTTTACGAGTTCATCAATATAATGTAGGCTAAGAAGAAAGAAAGAAAGAAGAAATATAGACTAAGAAAGGATATTTGAAAACTCATCCCGTAACGAGGATAAAAGTTTGTATGGAAGTTTGTATTTTTACTGTGTATTTGCGAAGTCCATGGCCGAGCCTTGCGGCCCTTATTCCTAAGTCTGCGGCGCCGAAGACCGATCAGGGGTGCTAGTCTCTACTTTTCGCTACAGCACTTTGCGACCGAATTCGGTCGCTATGACACAAAAATTAGACAACGAACGCGAATTGTTAACGAAAAAACGCAAACATAGCGTTGAATTTTGCGTTCAAAATTCAAAGCTATGCTTTGTGTTCAAAAGTCGAGACTAGCGCACAGCGCCGCTTATGAAGTCACTGGCATCCGCTGGCATTCTATAATTTCGCAACATCTTTTTAAATCAATGTATAATATGCAGGTACTGACAAAAAAAATAGGTAGTTGTAGATTTCAAGGTTTTAACCGAATAAGAATCATAAAACGAAAATATTCAAAAATAATGTTATTTTTTTTTTTTTTTTTTTTTTTTAATTTAATTTTATATTCTATTTTAAGTGTACAATTGTAAGTATGTTGCTTCATTAATAAAAAAATTATATACGAATATATATGTTATTTTATAATTGTAGTTGAAGTACCTACCAGCCATATATGTGCTGTATCTCTAACATACAATAGTAAATATAGTACGAGTAACATAGTCGTGTAACAAATCGCAAAAAGACACAATAAATCAATTATCAGCACCCATTAACCGGTGATATATTGTTACGTGAAATATTATTGTTATTGTTACTGCATACTGATAAAACAATCCAATAATTCAGATGGAAACCCCCAAGAACAGCAGTAGATAGAATCCAGAACAGTGGTAGAAGATCCCAAAAATTACAAATAAGGACGAAAATCTCTTCGGATTAAGCTATAATATTTCTGAATCAAGTTTAATACGTTCATAACCTCAAGCCTGGCAAACAGTCTGCTGAGTGTGAGCGTGTCATTACAAAATAATTATTACAGCAAACGACATTGATTATTGACGTCGATTATGTTGCCTGACAGCTCTAAAATAAGCTGCATCTCTTTTCATTTGATGTGACGAAAATATGTAAAAATGTTTAGAGCTGTCTTCGCACTGAAGAAGATGTCTTTGTAGAACGGAGCACCTAAGAACCAGCTGCACGAGTGCGAGTAGTGCGACGTATGAATATATTTCATGAAGCTATTTATGGATGGTATGTTACATTAGTATATTCTGAAGATACTTTAACGGTAAGTACCTACTGTGATCCGTAGTCGCTAGTTTACGTAAGTGGCGTTTTTGTATGCGCTTTCTCTGCTCCACATTCTATTGTGCGACTATGAGATACTGATGTATCATGTCATGATATACGTGTGATTTAATTACGGTAAGACGTATGCTACATATATTTATATTATGATATTCAATGTGCTCTAGGTCTAACTATTCGTTTTATGTAATAGAGTAATTTAGTAATTTTTTATGTAATTAGTTTGGGTAGTAATAGTTTGTATTTATTCTTTTGAGTTAAAAAACCCGGCAAAAAATAATGATATATATTATTATTGTTTTCCTCTAAAATGGTTATTACGTAATGGATTAGGTTCTATAGAAATAAACTATCTTAAACAAATATAATTAAAATTATTATGGTTATAATGTAGATGGTAATAATATAGCGATGGCTTGTGCATGCAAAGAGGATCAGGCAATGATTGAGATGGTTATAAAAGATGATGTACATCTTCTATATAATATAAAAATCAATTGCCACATGTATGACGGAGCATCCCTTGAGAAAGCAATAATATATAATACTATCGTAAAAATATGAAAATTGTCAATTACATTGTATATTTTAATGTTTATGTACCGCATATAACAGAAATAATATGATAATGAACTATACGTAATATATGACATAATATATTACAATTCTATATAAAGGTATATCTCCTTTTATGATGTATTCAGAATATATTCAGCTTACAAAAGCAACAATGAATATCTACCACAATAACAAACCTAATAACGCAAAATAAAGTATTGACATATTTTGTAATGTGAAAATCACTTGCCTTGCTAATTTTCCTTTTCCTTACGTTAACTTCATAAGGTCCAACTTTGAACGACATTACTATTTTTAATATTCACTATTTTTTAAATATATTGTTATACAAAACTTCAACTGAACTCCAAGGTAAGGCACATACTATTCAACATTGCTTGTCGTTGTTGTCATAATGAGTCATGTAACGCAAAGATAATTGCTTATATTTTAACGATAAATGAACACGTTTCTGTCAGCGACGTATCGTTTATTTTATTTTATCAATACTTTTATCATTATCGTAAAGTATCGGTGGTTGACAAATGGCAAGTCATCGTTTTCTTTATTCGTAGATTGCGTACGTTAGTGAAAACACGTCACTCAAATTTAAAAATCATATAAAAATAGCTATGCAAAATATATACCACTATCTTTTACCTGCGATTTCGTTCGCGTGACCTACCAAAAAAAAAATTGCCTATGTACATCTCCGTCTCTTAAGATTTATCTATGGAAAAAATCAGGTCGATCCTTTCAGCCGTTTAGCCGTGATAACGCGACAAACACCCAGAAAGAGAGACACAGATAGACAGAGTTACTTTCGCATTTATAATATTAGTTAGAATTTAACATCTTATTAGAGAGCCAACAAGTACATATTTAATCGAAATGGATTCATCTGTTTTGTTTGTCAGTAGTTGGCATACGCAAAAGGTTGGAATATATTTATGTACACATAAAAGTAATACCTAGAGAATAAAACTGCTATGATTTATACTAGCTGCCATATATTTTAGTCGATAAAAGCATAGAAAAAAATAAAATTGACAACGCAAAAGTTTGATAGTCCAACCGCGAATTAGACCAATCGCGATTTGAACTTTTTACGACAACTGAAACAAATGAGAATCGGAACAAGCGCGATTTAATTACATTTGTTTTTCTAAGAATTAAGTTCTTATAGATAGGGATGACAAGCATAAGAAGTATCTTTGTCTATTTAAAAGTAAACATACCCACCTAATTAATCCTATTGACTCTTTAAACATCACTTTAAACAAGCAATTAAATCAAAATATTTAAACAAGAACCATTAAGCAAAATAACAGAAACTCTTCTTATCACAGTGATCGTATATCAAAGAACACTAATGCACCCAATCTATGTTATTTATAGCATGCTATATATAGCAATAGCAGGAGTCGAGAGGAGGAGTTACTGACCTCCGTTATTTAGCTAGCTGTTGGAAGAACATTGTAAAGTTCTGTTATACTGTATTGTAGTGGTTAAAGCATCCGTCGCACGGAGTTATTAATTTTTGAGTTATAGATAGATGGGGGAGATAATATTGTTGATGTTTATAAGCTGGGTTAGTTGACGGACATATTCTGGGATAAAATGTGTACTCATTATTTTGTACATCTTTGTTTTAATAGAGGACCAACACTGAAATCGCGAAAAAAGGAAATGCTGGCATTTGACCAGCGAGAGAAGGAACGGTTTTAAATGCACTCACAGTGCAGAACCACAAACACTGATATCGATCGGTATAAATTGCTAATACGGTAATAGTGCGTCATCGAATTAAACCATTCAATAGCGTGCTAATGTCAGATAGGTTTAATTTTTCAGGTAAATCCTGACTAATAATATTATAAATTCCAAATTAGCTCAGTCCTTCTGTGTGGATGTTTGTCGCGTTATCACGGCTGAACAGAACGTCTTGAATTTTTGCTTGAGACTGACGAGGCCACTTTTTTTGTAGGTCCACGTGAACGAAGTCGCGGGTAACAGCTAGTACAGTATAAAATCTCAGATTCTCATAATTTGACGGCCACAGTTTCATTTCTGTCTTCACAGAAGAATGTGGCCTTCATTAAATCCTTTTTTTTTCCGATAAAAAGCACACAATGACGGAATTAACAGATGTCAATTTGAAATTGGCGCACACCATGCACTACCTCAGTCAGCACCGTGAGCACGCTAAAATGGCGTCACTCATGACGTCAGGTGGCTGACAGGAACCAATAAATGCGCTACCAGCTTTTTGCGCGCTGACAGTGCAAATGGTAATTTTGTACGCATTTTAAACCGTACTCAAGGTGTGGTTGAGGTTGGACACATTTAGCATTGAATAGGAACTGTCTCTTAAGTGGGGCTGCCGGAACTCAGCGAGGTGCTTGCGACAGATTCAGAATTTAACGGCCTAATTTGATAAAAAAATGATTTTTCTATTTAGATAACCTTATTTCTTATTTTTATCTTATTTATTTTATCTTATTTTGAGAAACATGTTTTTATTGGTTTCATCTAGTATTATAACTGTCATCTAATAGCATAAGGAGAAAACATGATTGTACATGACCTTTTCTCGGTAAAATAAAAACATTTAAAAGACTACACATTTTTCGCTGGCGCTCGGTACCCCTATTAGTGATTATTACTCTAATAGTCAGGTAATAATAACCATAGATACAGAATTTTGATTGATTTCCTGGTTTAGATGTAAATACCAATTATCTGGTTTTTGACTAGCGCGCGCTAAAGCCATCTCTTTTCATCTGCGCGCGTAAGTGTATTAGATCTTCCTCTCGAAATAGCCTCTAGGACTTAAGGGCTTTTAAGATCAAGGGTACAGCCGAGTACTAGAAAGCGCTATGATTTCCTCACGATATTTTCCTTCATTGTCATAGCTCAAGCTCATTGTTGGGATTTGAACCCTGCGGCGTCTGAACTGAACGCACTATCCACTGTCATCGTTAAAAAACGCGATATTATAAGATTTGTGAATTTATACTCAAGGTAAAAATGTGCCTTCTTTCAGAAGTTCTATACCTAAATTACGTTCTGGATCCTCAGGGCTTTGATATTGAACTTGACAGTCTGCCAGTCCATCGATTTAAATCGAGCTTCGTGCACGGGCACGCGCAAGACATCGAGACAATAGAATGGCAAAGAATAGAAAAAGCACACGTGGTCCTCAGCATTCCATACAGTGCTATAGAAACTGTGCTATTCCAAACAATAGATACGGAACGATCAATAGTAACTATACAGCTCGCCGATTGCACTAAATAAAAAAGCACATCTAACATGGGCTAAGGACGGAACGGCCGAATGAAATATTGATTGCACGAGAATCGCAGTAGAATTTTGCAGTCGTGTTAAAAATACTAAGACTTTATTTTAGTTTATAAAAAGTTTAAGAATGTTGCATTACAGGATGTAAGAATTCTCATCAAGATAAAATGTTGTTGCGCTTTCATAATACATAATACAAGTCGTTACAGTTTTTTACTTGTTTTATATACTGAGAAACAGAAAGCTGAATGTCAGAATTCGAATTTAAAATTCAATTTTCTGTTCAAAGATTCTACGACTGCACATAAAATCTTTTTGACACTTCAAATGCCATTCCAATTTTAAAAACTAATTAACAGTTAACGACGAAGTAACTCTCTCAACACGTCCAAAGATAATTCAAACAGCTTTTTTATGGGGTTTTAATCAAAGGCACATGGGAACCGTAACACATGGCGGGAACCGATGACTATTGACGGTTTCTGAAGAGAGTTGGACGAAAGATTAATGTTTAACAGGAATAGACCGTTTCCTGACCGCTTCTATGAGTGGCTGATTCAAGTGCCTGCTACTTTAGACCTTATACTTTGGGAATAACGAATAAAAGACAGTTTCAACATCGACTATTTCATGACAGTTTTGGTAGTAGTTTGAATTTTAAGCTTTATCTCTTGAGAAGAAGGTTTAAAGTGTTGGAGAGATTGGACTTCCTTCCGCAAGTTATTTAGAGTTAGCAATAGCGTATCTACTTCCTTGCTTTTCTGGGAAAGTTCCTTGTTTCGGTATTTTGAGTGTTGATGGGTTTGTTCATTTGTTTAAAAAAAAAAAAACTGTCCTGTGTTTGTTTCTCTCTTATGTTTTTTTTTTACCAGAATGTTCCGATAAATTGTTAAGCTTTCTATGATTATACCATGGTATAATCTAAAATAAATAAATAAATGATTGCAATCATTTGTGTGTAAGTGTATAACTATGTAAGTGTGTTTGTTCCCGTTCAACTCTGTAACGGCTGAACGGATTTGGATGAAATTTGGTATGGAGGTAGCTTATTCCCTGGAATAACACATAGGCTACTTTTATCCTGAAAAATTCCACCGTTCCTGTAGAAACCGCGCGGCGCAGATAGTATCTTATAAATATATAAAGTTTATAAGTAGATATATAATTGTATGTATTGAATAGCTGTTTGACATAATTATATCGCAACTTAATTATTGCAGAATATTCCTTCATTACGCTTCTTGAAGTGTTATCACCTCTGTCTAGACACAGACCTATCAACACTGCAATCTATGGACAAGTCCATAATTGCATATCAATCAATAAATTAATATTAAATTATCTCGAAATACGTAATACACGTCACATCCTACATAATATACGTCATTAGATTATAAATAAACATTATATATTTTACAGTAACTGTTTAAGAATTTCGCGGTTGTTTACTACATTTAAATGAGTACTCATGGGATATTTACCACGATCATAGTTGTTTATGAACTTACAGTACACTTTGTGGTCATACATAGATTAATTAAGAGCAAAGTTTGAGATGATTCATACTAGACCATGAAGAGACCGAACCTTCGCGTGGCAATGGGTTCAATCACACTGATATAACCTAATACCGAATGACTAAGTATAACTAGTAGTTCTCGCCGAACTGAGATCTCGCGACCCCTATATCTTCACAATCTCTAGGCCGATTTAGCTCATATTCGAACTTAATAATTGTATTGAAATAAACTACTTGCCTACAAAATTTCATGAAGATCGGATTAACGGTTCACAAGTTATCATCGGACAAATATACAAACATACATACAAATGCCGATTTGTCCCAGTAAACTCTGAGACCTTCGCTTCGCTCGGTCAATAATCATTTAGAATTCGTTGAATTAGATGTAGAACGCGTACCTATACCTAATACTGTGAAATGCAGCAAATAATGTAATTTAAAAATAAAATGCGAATCTAAACTATAGATAGATAGATTAACTATTTATTGTTCACTCAAAATTTTACATAATATTAAAACAGGCTTAAAAACTAGTGTTACAACTGGCGGCCTTATCGCTGAGAGCTCGAAATATTTATACTATCATGACAATTCTTTATATAGTAGAGGCGCTTTAAAACAAACAAAGATACCTACACTGAACTCGTAATTATATTGAACTAGCTAATTCCAGCGACTTCGTTCGCGTGAACCTACAAAAAAAAGTAAAGTTCGATCTGTTCAGCCGTTTAGCCGTGTCGCGACAAACACCCACCCAGAGAGACAGATAGACAGAAAGACAGAGTTACTTTGGCATTTATGATATTAGTTAGTGTATACGTTCATTGTGTGTTCGTTATTCTTTCTTCATAATTATAGGTTCTATTAATCAGCACTCCAATTTAACACTCCTTCTTCTTTCTTCTTTCTCCTGGCTACTATACCAATTTATTTGGGGTCAGCCCTCCAAGTACTTCTGCGCTACATCGTACGGTTGTGGGTTGTCTCTTTTGTTGTGTTGCTCGCTATCATGTCATTTTTTATTGTTTGTATCCAGGTTATTGGTTGTCATTCACGGCCTCTAACACACACACACACACACTAATCTAGAATATAAGTAAAATAATTATATATATAATTAGAATATAAATAAAATAATTATATGAATATATATAATCTAGAATATTATATAATATATAGGTTATATTTTATTGTAAATATGTATATAATTTATCTAGAATATAAATAAAATAATTATATATATAATCTAGAATATAAATAAAATAATTATATAAATATAATCTAGAATATAAATAAAAGAATTATTCAATACTAATCGTGTCGCAGAAACCCGGACTCGGCACGGTATAGCATAAACCGATCGATTGGACCAGGCTTATCAGTGGGTATATAAATAATCAGTAGTTATAATAATTTATGCGGTGGTCGGCCTGACCGATGCACTTACTTCCGGTGACGTAATCTGCCTGTTTCTGCCCACAATGATGAAAGAGAAATATAATTTAATAACCCCCGAATACTGAAACGTTTGTTAACTTTGACGACAGATTAAGTGTGTTGCTGCCTTTGTCATTTGCTTAGTGCCAGACAAAGGCAGCATTAGAATTAATTTGTTGTCAAAGTTAACAAACGTTTCAGTATTCGGGGGTTAGGAATGTATTTTCGGGGATGATATTATTACATATATGTAGTTACTTATCAGAGCGAGTAGTATCATCATTTTATAAGAAGGATAGTCCTTTCGCGAGGTTTTGGCGCATTCGATATTTGAAATTGTATAGCAGTCGCTCAATCAAATAATAATCTATGCCGCCATGCATTGTTTTAAAAAAATGTTTCTGGTTTTCTAATAACAACTACTTTTCTTCGTCGTATTTTCGACGCAAAAAATGTCACTTTAAGTGCCTATAACAACGAAGATATTGGAAATTTAAAAAAAAAACAAACATACAGTATAGTTTTTCACGGTGTAGATAACATATTAAAAAAATCATCGAAATCGGATAACATTTAGGGTGGATATCAGACTACGCTTTTTGTAAGGACAAGATGGCGGTATACTCTATTCTTAAAAGTGGCAGAGAGATTAGATTGTAATTATTTATTTATTTTCTAGATGTTCATAGTGTAAAGAAGATGTGTAAACGATACAAACATAATGTATCATGTACTTAAATATTATTGAATTTCGTATAAAGTTTGGCATAAAAGTAACACGATTAAATAAGCTGTACAATCTATCGGCTTGCTGAGATATTGTTGTGCCAATTACATCACATTAAAATATATATTATAAAAAAAAATGTGATTTGATTGATGGAGTATTTTGTAACGGTCGTTCTGTGTCAAAGAATTCTACGATTCTTTGATAAAAGAACCTTTCGCTTTCTCTACGATTTAGTTGTTGTTATGTAAGTTGTGTGTAATTTCTTGATTTATTTGTACAAATAGCTACGATGAATGTCGTTGTGACAGATATTGATGATCAATTGAGCATTACATTGTCATCGACGGACGTCATGGTCATTAATGATTTGTATTTGGGCGAGATAACTTCGGGTTACTGTTTTTGAATATTTGAAACAATGGTCATTATTATTTATCGTAGTCATTATGTATATATCGTAGTCTTATGGTAATACAGGAATAAAATATTAACCATGCACGGTTTTTACATGTAAGTTTATGTCACAGTCTAGCTAATAGAGTATTGTACCCATATGAACTTTGACTTGAATGTAATTAATCATAAATCTTAATTGTTCCTTTAATTAATTAATGTAATTGGTGTTTTGTACCTTTTTAATTAATATATATAAATAAATTACGGAATTTAAAACTGTTGTAATAATAGTAAAATTAGAAAACTTAGTCGATTACTAACTGTCATCTCGATTCATACTGTCACCTCTCTAATTATTTACACCAAGGATCTTGTATCACACTGGATAGAGTGATTCGTTTGGCAGCGTGTCCACTTTCTGTTCGCGCGTTTAGTGATTAGGGAAGTGAAAACTAGTGCAGAATCTATCGATAAAAATGTACACAGTGTACAAAACTAAGAATTTGTAAATTAAGAACACAATGTTTGCAAAAATATGTACTTTATTGAACATCGAAACTCGTAATTGTTATGTAAATAGTACGAATATATATATTATATATAGTAACTATGAAAGTTAATAAGTATCTACACCGTCTCCTAGTTTCTTTTATTCTTCCTAGTTTTTTAATTGACAGCCCAGTCATAAAACTAGATTTTTCAAAATGTTTTCAACAAAGTCGAGAGTATTTAGGTGGCTCCCAGTTTTCGCGCCTCACAGCCTTTATCCACTGATTTCTGATTTCCGGACATTTTGGAAACCTATAACAAAATGTTTTATTTTAATTAATTGTTTAACCATGACACAACATGGTACAAATTGGTACAAATTATCATATATTTCAAGCCGCGAAAGCTTCAAAAAGATTAAAATTAATTATCGATAGAATACGTATCAAGCCGATTAAACGCGGAAAGGAATTAACACTTCATGTTTCACTTAATGTAGTATATGTAGGATATTACAAGAATATTATTAGATAAATATCGACCAAATATCGACAAAGTTTGAAACGTGCAGTCGTACTTCACTAGCAGGAACACGTAAAACAATGCATTTATTTATCTTAAATTAATGCTTAAATTCATTACTAAATAACACTGCGTGATAGTTGTATGACTTCAAACATGTATATTCTTTAAGTGAAACGAATATTTAGCTTTGATTCTGGTTATTTTAGGTAAAAAACGCTAAAAAGACTTACGCATGAAATAATAATTCTGGATCTTTTACTCCCCCTTTCGTTGTTCTCGATGCACAATACACAGCACAACACGCCATAATGCCACTATGTATAACAATATTAAGTATTCACAGCGATATTTTGATCCAATTTGCTTTTTTAGTAAGACGGGTCGCAATGTTGTGACCGACTAGTCGGTCAAAGTGGACACAGAGTGCGAGGTTGCCAATCTTACAATAGCTCTCTCGCTTACTCTATGCGACGACCCGTGAAATAAAAAGAGAAACATGACAATGTGAACGTCGGAGCGGCAACGTCTCATGGGTCTGTCCAGTATGATGCTTCGTCTAAGATTTACACTCTACGAGAAGCATTGTCTACTTGCTCGCTCTCACAAATATGTCTGGTCTCTTTCTAAAAAGCCCTAAAGAAATGTACTGCGTAAAAAATAATCTCTCATAAGTTTATTAAATAAAAGCGTTAATTACTCTTTTAAACAGTTTTCATTATAAAGTTGTTAGAAACTAAAAAGAAAAGGGTGAACTCGATGTGGCTTTAAGACTCGTATAAATAATCATTTAATCCAGAGATCAATCTATCTACTTATAAAAGGCGATCACACGACATAATTAGAAACACAATTCTGAAGTCAAATCATGTTAAAAATAGGATAAACTCCTTATAAAGGAAAAAATTAGGTATACGACTACATGTAACAATATTAATTATAATGGTAGGACTGCACTATATAGTTTACTCTACCGTCCAGAAGTTACAGCAAGCTCATGGTTTTCCCGTTAATTAAACTCACGATATACGGGCTAACTAGCAGTTAAGTTCGGTTGGGAGCAGGAAGATAGCATAGCTATCACGATATTTAGCCTCAAACTATTAATTGGAAACAAAATAACTTTATAACATAATTATAAAAAAATTTGCTATAATAATGGAAAAAATATGTTATACTCATTAGTATCAAATATAATATAATAAAAATATAGGTTGAATCACTGCAAACTACTTTATGTTCTTTGAATGTCCTGAAAATTACAATTTTATTATCAACAAAATCTCTAAATAATAGTATCTGATATAAACTTAAAAATTACAATACAACACACACACCCTTACATATTTATATCACATTGAAATATTATTCATAATTCGTAAATTGCCATTAGTACATTGATTAATTATTCATTTTAAAACTTGAAATTAATCAATAAACATCATTTATATTATTGCGCCACTATAATTCTGAATCGCTGATTCTGTGACATGAATGCATAACTTTTAATTTGATTTCATCTGTGACAGGTGTTTATGTAACATGCATATGTTTGAGCCTAACTCAAAACTTTCGTTCCGTTCAAAGGTTCCATTCCTTAAAACCAGGCCATAACAATAATACGTATTTATACAAAATAGGTTATTAAAATGATATTTGTTTGCTAATAGTATCTAGTCATTTCTTAATTTTGTGCTATAGTTGTTGTGTTTCACGTGTCTTTAAAATAACGACATCCTACTATGATTATAATTGACCGAGCGATCGGAGTCTTTGCGACAATTAACTGTATTTATTTTTTCTTTCAGCTTTGCATAATATATATGTTGGTATTCGCGTACAGGTAGTATTTTTCAATAAATATTGACGAAATTCGGTACATACATTCTACAAATTTAATTTTTTTAATGTAGCGATTTTTGATTGGATGGGAGTTTGTTGTGGCGCCATTCACAGGCTATTTTGATAATATTTGCCAGAAACATTTGGTACTCAATTCGAAACAAGAATTTCGAATATGAGTAAATCGATCAAGAGGTTGTCAAAATATAAGATGAGGTCTCATTTCGAGACATTCATCACGAGATAAATTAAGATTGAGCAAAACAGTATGCGCTCGCGAGATTTACTACTAGTACTAGCTACTAGTAATATATGATTTAAAAAAAAAACTAATTGAATTTATGATGTATTAATAAAGTAAGTGCTTTATTTATATTGCTGTAAAAATTACACTCATAATCTCTTCATAAGCAGTTATAAAATATCTTGTTTCAAATCTGCATCTCACAGATGACACAAATCAAATCAATGACAAAACATTTGTTCTCGAAACAACCGTTACAACGACCTGGAAGTATTTAGCACTATAGCACTGTAGTTCTAAATTCCACTCCTCAAAGTCACGATCTATGTCCGCTAATGATCTTGGTAAACCTTCGCTCACGCAAGTTAAGGGGAGCACAATGATTATTGAACTTTTATTGAAGCTAATATCAGAAGTGGGACAGAAAAAGAGAGATTGCATGATTACAAATTTGATGAAACTTGAGTCTGAATGAGGTCAGAAATGAGTTTGGAAAGAAAAACACACAGGACTGTGCCGAAAAAGACAGAATGGAGGTAAAATAACTCAACAAAATACTTATAACACTAGTAACAAAATACAAATAAACGTTGGAATCTAGTCTTCGTTTAGTGACAAAGTTAAAAATAAATAAATGAGGTTTCAAATGCAGGATTAAGCTTTATTAAAAACTGCAATAAAATGCAAGTGTAGTTAGTTATAACAAGAAATATGAGTATTGTGACGTGACTGAAACCAGTCATTGTTACAGTTCTGACATAATCGATGATATCAGCCTTCGTTGTTACCTACTCAATACTACTATATAACTCCTATTTACAAAGCATATTTACAATTCTTCGTCCTAGCTTTACAGCACATGGTGGGGTCGCAGCGCAGTATATTTTTAAAAAGACACGCAATATATTTTTTGCCTGCCTTGTTAATTCTAATAAATTTTCTAATTTTTACGTGTAACCATTTTGGTATGCTTAGAATATATCATAATTGCGAGTAGCTTACTGATAAAAATATTATGAGGAACAAGTTTTATTTATTGGAATGATTCAGCACAGGGCTGAAGATCAAGTTCAATGGTTTACCGATCTGTACTCCGTCCTTTATGTGTTGTAAAAACATATGTTGACGATGATGATGATGATGACATTTTGGTTAAAAGGACGTTTCCTGAATAAGAAAGTAGTACAGAAATGATTGAAGTAACGCCTACACTTAGATTCACTTTCTAGTTCCTAGAGCTGTCGAAAAAGTAGGTGTCAGGCTTAAAATGAGAACACCAGTCTAGAACTATAAGTCGTAGAGTCAACCACAGAAATATGGGGCAAGAGTTTACGACACTTTTCCTAATGGTGCACCATAAACGACAGCGCTTTGTGTGGTGTACCACAAATAACACATTGGTATGGGGAAATGGGTTGTACTCGTATGAAGGCTAAAATGGTTTTTAATTATGTGTTACCGATGTGGTGAAAGATGGTGTTAAGCTAGATGATGTAAGTGTCATTGTGTATCATCTGACTTTGTATGGAAAGTGTATGACCAAAACAACATACGTCGTATTGTCAAGGAGTATAATATAGATAGTACGAGTATTTTATATTAGGGAAATAATTTTTATTTAGAAATAAGAACATTATGTAGATGTATGTCACATAAATATACGTTAATAAATAAATATATAAATTTGCTAACCTCGGTAGTGGTTACATATTTGAGCCGTTTGGAGTAGAGACGTTGGGCCCTTGGGGACCGGGAGCTCATCTTATTTTCAAAAACCTAACAGAGCGCCTGGTTGACGCGACGCGTGACCAAAATGCTGGCGTTTATTTGGCTCAACGTATAAGCATTGCCATTCAACGTGGTAATGCCGCCAGCATGCTGTGTACGCTGCCAACTGGTAGTAGGCTTGAACATTTGGATTATCTATAGACCTTTAATGGTCTCTGGATAATTCAACTGTTATTTTTATGTAGTAGGCTAAGTAGTTTGTATGTATTTTGCTTAGTTAATAAAGGCACTTGTCCGTTAAAAAAAAAAACTTTTATACCGATTATCAAGTCTTACTTATATTAAGTATGTACATATTTATGATATGTGTATTATGATTATATTAAAATACTGATCACCGAGCACGTCCTGCTGATTCTACAACGATAGTTAAGCTTCACCTTGACATTTTACTAAAACATTTTCTGTATCCTTCTATAAATATTCATACCTAATAATATCCATAAAATATTAGTTTCCAATTTACAACAATAATATTTCTTATAAAATATGTAATAAACTATGTTTAAGTTAAAGTAGCAAGAACTAATCATGAGCTTAAGGTCAAACATGCAAATGATATAAAATTATGTATTATTAATTAAAAGAAGGCTTATTTTATTATTCCTGGTTTACTTTCAGAACCACAATATATTATTATACGGGGTGCGATAGCTTTTGTTTTTGAACACGCCATTTTCCTTGGGATAGTTATTATGATCAACTTTATAAGTAGGTATATTCTATATTATAGGACTGTCTAATATTTTATCAAGATACGGTATCTGCAACAAATACCGAGCATAAACACGCCTTGAGATGAGAGATTCGCGAGATAATTATGATAACGTCAGTATAAGAAAGAATAGTTGAAATAGAGAGAATAATTTTCACGTGACGTCGTGTGCTAATCTGCTTTTCTTTTGTCTGTATGCGTGACACTACCACTGTATCTTTATGTTTTATCTTCTTTGATTTATATTGTCACTCATGTATTTCATTACTGTTTAAGATGTTTTAGATATATATTATATACTTTTAGGGCTCTCTTACTTTCAACAATGTTATTTCTTTGTTTGGTGTACTTAGTAAGTCTTTTATTAGTAATAAATAGCAGATATTTTTTAGTTCCATGTTTTCAATAATTGTTTGTGAAGAAGTGTCTGAGAATCTTATTATTTAAAGTATTTATATAAATTTACCTTTCAGCGTTCCAAATATCTAAGAGCTCCTTACAAAGAGGTTCTCCGAAAGAATGTTTTACAACTTTCAGTCCAGTGAAAGTATCCTCGGTGTCTCTTCTTCCAGTTCGATGCACTCAAACACTTGAACACAACACTCCAAACTTGTGCCACTTAACTTTATGACATCACCGGAACTGTCGTATTATCGATTACGAAATTGTCGTTTTTTTATGTCGGATAGTCACGAGAGGCGTGCGCGCGTGGTCTGCGCGCGGGAAACAGTGAGCGGTCGACGGTGAGCTGCGCGAGCGCACGACTGTGGTTCTGTTTAGGAATGCAATCTTCCTCGCTCTCTCGAGCACAGCGTACTCGCTTACGGTGTCGAATCTTGCGACAGTTCACAACATTGTTTATCAGGTTGTTTCACAAGATCTATACGTTGAGGTCTAATCAATGATAGAAAACGAGTATGTCATCATTGTGGTATTTGTGCTTACCACTTTTCTACAAAAAACATTTGCATTATTGAATTACACTTACATTTTGAGGCTAGGCTAGATGACTAGCTTCTACATAATTTAATATGATAACTTTACTTGAATACTTTAATTAATATTTACAAAGTAAGCTGAATAATGAAGATTTGCTACATGAAGCGACGCGTGACATATCATATTAGTCTTATTTTACTAAATTCATAACTCAATCGTCAAGAATACCTCAGGGAATTCACAAATTTAATAAAGTTCTACGGATAGTGCTTTTATCATAGTAATTATAACTGAAGTCTCTACATGGGTATCATTTTCTGATCGCATGTCTAACCCAAGTCTAAGTGCAGTCACGAGGCTTCACCACTGACTTTGCAGTATGTTGCATCGAGCGCATGTTTTCTCCTCAGCCGTCGTCTCCCTATGAATGGTCGCCGTTCCCAATAAAGCCACATTTTTTGCCCATTTCTGCCTTTTTGCTTAGTCCTTACGCTGACCTTTTCCCACATCGCTGTTTTCGTTTCAACCATGCTTGTATATTATAACACCAGGGCAGCTGCGACAGATCAAGATAAAACAAGTTTTGTTTAGTCACGTTTTCGATACCGCTATAGCCTCAGATGAGGCACAGCGTTAAAAGCTAGTTAGAATTGAAATAAAAACCAAGAATAACATCAAAATGTTTAACGTTAGTATAGAAACCCGGAATGTTATTAACCTTGTTGCTTGCGTTCGTGACAAAGAAACGTTGGAAATAATTGTTAAAGTTAATGAAGACAAACTTTTGTAGATTGTCATGGTCACTAATATTAGATAACTTATCTAATTACATGAAAGAATAAGCGTTCTCGAGTCAATAAACGGTAGATGCAAAGTAGTATTGCAGATAGCTTTTAATGACAAATAACAACTGTGAATAAGGTTGATTATTTAGTTTAAAAACTCAAATAGCATTTTTTTATGACCGAGAGAAGCGAAAGTCTACAGGAACGTTTGTTTGTGTATGTGTATGGATGTTTTTTCGTTGATCCGATCTTTATGAAATGTTGAAGGCGAGAAGTTCATGCAATTATAAAAAATTAAAGTTCAAACATGGGCAAAGTTAGTTAAGGTTTCGAAAAATAAAACAAAATGTATGTGTGTATGAAGTGTTTGTGCACATGCACAATCAACATTTTAAATCAGTTTTAAATAATTGTATGTATCATTTTCTATATGTATTACATTGTTTTTTTAAATGTATGTAAAATTTTGTGTGAACAAGAAAGAGTTAATCTATTTAGCTATCTATATTATGATATTTAAAGCCAAATAATTATGATACTGATAAGCAATAACATGTCAACCCAAAAAAAAGAGGTAATGATACAGAACGCTTCTTTGTCAGCAAAAGTTCTTTGTCGTTTTTTTTTCTCTTTCCTCCTAAGAGGATTTTGGCGTCGCACGTCTTATGCATTTGCCAGTGTCAAGTATACTTATATATTTTCAAGTTTTATTAAATATTATCAAACAAGTCATAGTCACAGTCAAAGGCGAGCAAAGAAAGTCACTGTCAAGTCCAAATCATGCCCCAGTAAAGTGGTGAAAACTTTACTAGAGCCATCTATGGAATTTTGGAAACAACACGAAAATTCACGTTTCACGACATTATACCATTCACCAACAACGTGAACATGCACGAGGCATGTTTACGAACACTTAACGGGTAAAAATTTACCGTTTTTACACATAAACACTCGAAATACCACAAGTTTTGGAAAATAATAAAATGACGCGACATGATTTCTTCACGTTCCCGCCAATACTCCCGAAGAAGCGTTCTGTATCATTAAATCTTTTTTTTTTGGGCTGACATGTTATTGCTTATCAGTATCCTATAAATATTAACGTAGTTAGATGACCGTAACTTGTACTCCGTGCGCCAGCGGCGAATAGTAAGAACTTAGTATATTTTAGGAAAATATACTGAGGTCCTTTGCATCATTGCAAAATTAAATATTCCAATCGTGCACAGGTATCTACTAACTTATTGCAAGGAGAGTTACACAAGGCTACGAGAAGACGTTAACGAGAGAGATAGCATCGCACATGTGCAAACAAACAAAACCAAAGGATGTTGCAAATGCACCGCTTCGTTGCAATGGCTGTTAAAGTTTTAGTGAAGTGACAGAAGGATATTGATTCTACAAAAAATTAATATGTAATAGAAAAATTGTTTGAAAAAGAATAGCAATAATGGTCGTCATAGATCGCGCCCATTCTTGTCTCGCTCGGCATTTTCACATTACTGAAGATATTCACTAAGTTTAAATTTACACCCGTAACGGTCATGAGCTGCAGCTAGATTTGTTGTGGCCGCTTGCCACATAATAATTAAAGATACAAGTTTTTGTGGAAATAATATATTTTTCCAGACAAGCTTTAATAAAATCCGTTATTGGTACTTTAATTTTATCAAAATAAGATCAATCTCCATTAATCTCATTCCGTTTTTCACCTTTCGTCTGCATCGTCAGATCAGGGGCCCATATTCGGAGATATGACAAATTGATTTCGATTTCGAGATTCCAATCTCGACTGTTTCTCGTCTCGATTGCCTCCGACCACTCGATGTATCTCGCACGCTAGCCATCGTAAATATTTCGAAAACCTCGTTGAGAATAAGAAATCACGAAGCTCGAAATTTTTTTCGAGACGAGATTGAATCTCAGCTTTTGCGAATAGGGGTCCAGCTCGCTCTCATAATTTTGTATTGTCATCAGAACTTGACAGGCATACAAAATTACAACTCAATTGAACATGGGGTCATAAATTCAGTTACAAGATTTGACCCGAACATACACACTTACATATTTACATACAAACATTGCAAGTTAAATAAAAGCTTGTAATAATAAAATAGCTAGACGTGACCCAGACGAAAGGTGGCGTAACGAGCTGGGACCCTATTCCTGTGCGCTCGAGATTATCTCGGTCACTCTCACTCCCATTAAATTCTATATTAAAGAGACAGTGATCGAGATAATCTCGAGCGCACAGGAATAGGGTCCCTGAACTCGTACGACAACCACCAAAGCCGGAGACTGGAAATTCTGGAAGGGAGGAGGGAAAAGAGGCCTTTGTTCAGTGGGACACTCTAGGTTGGGTATAATAAAATAAATAATAATAATAAGTATGAATTTCCAAAAAGTATAATATGTTGTGATAAGATTACAAATGATTCAAAAAATTGTTATTTTTATATCTTTTAATTTGACGGAGATCGTAAAAACGAAAAAATAAGCTTTGATTCGATTAAATTTGATTCGTTTGAATATGCTCAACTAACACCTGACATGGCACAAGACCGAGCTTAATGGAAAATACGGACAAGGAATGCCGACCCCAAGTAAATGGGATCAGTGGGCTTATCCCGTAACTCTGAAAGCGATAGCGAGAGTTGCGCAAGCGGGACCGCGCATAGTGCGACTAAGTTGGTACGAACGAGATGTCATGCTCTCGCAATCAGAATCACTAACGTTTCAAAGTTAGAGGATAAGCCCGCAGGTCTAGGAGGAAGAAGTAGAGAAGCTTTGAATCGATTCTTCCGACAAGTGAAAAAATACCAAAACGAAAATTTCATTAAAATTTTCTTGCTTCTTCAAAATATTTTTTTTATTAAATCTTGCAAAATAATAATAGCTTGAAAATTGATAATTGCATTATTTTGTTTTTTATCTTCAAACATGTTGAGAATGTGTGTGTGAATGTGTGTGTGTGTGTGTGTCGTAGCGTTTAAATTCATTCAAAAGTAAAGAATGGAGGTAATGTTGCGTGAGTAATGGTGTCAAGGTGTATAATGTGCGTGTCATATTGACACTGAGTTTCTGTGGATTTTATTAGCAAAAATTTTTTTTTTTTTATAAAAACTTATTTCTTTTTTTAAATATTATGATTATTTAATTTTAAGTCAATTATTTGACACTTGGCTGATTTTTGCCACTTTTTTACTACTTTGCCACTAGGCAGTACTAGGCACTTCACTTTGCCACTAGGCACTTAACAATCTTTATGTGTTCAATTATCTCTATAAAGTGACACTTTAAGACATTATATATGTTTGTGACATATTTTGTTCAACTAAATGTCCCTAATTCAAATAATTATACAAGTTTCAGAGCGCGATACGATTTTGAAAAAAAAAAAACCCCGATCAGGACATTGTCATGCCAGACTCTATACAAAAAAAAATCAAACCCCCTTAGGGGTCGTCGTGAATTTCCCATTAACTTCTAAAAAGGTCCAATATTTTATGTTACCATAACCGAGCAATATCTAGCACTAAACAGTTTTAGATTGTATTTTAAGGTTACCAGATGTTAAAAACACGAAGGGACCACATTGCTGGTGTTATTTGGCAGTATCTATTATCATTATTAAATTATTATTATATTATATTATATCATTATTATATTAAAATCACAATAAATCGTATCAAATTCGTTTCTTCTTTAGGTAGATACTGACCTGAGAACACAGATGAACCAGATACCTCGTCACTCGGGTTTTGGTCCGATCAAAAGTCGCCACAGTTTGAGGAAAGCAAGGGGTGCGCGGAGCGTGACAAATTATTCCCATTGGCTATCATCAAGGTTACGCCCACCACTGTACCGAGTTAGTACGTTCCGTAGTGATGGGGTAAGCAGTAGGCTGTGGCAGTAGGGCAACATTATTAATCGGTACTTACCTAAGTTGCGAACACTTGGGTCGAGTGCCGATGTCATAGTAATCGCACTCACTCAACTCACTAACATAACATTACTACACAACAACATTAAAGTACTAATTCTTCCTCAGTGTCGTGCACTCGCGGATTTTTCGAGATCGAGCTGTAAAGTCGAATGTTTTTTTTCGAGGTCCCTGCTTTCTTTGCGCGTTTCAATAGAATGTGTTATTCTAAAATGTGACCTTTTCTCGAGATCACGCGTTTTGTTGGGTCCGAAAAATAATGTTAGTTTACCCAGAATCAACTCAGTTACTTCAATTCATCATCTAAAAATCTATTTAGCCGGGAATCGAAATTAACAACTGAATCATACACCTAATAAAATTGAAATACTTACGACGTATACTATAGTCTACTGACAAAATTATTGCCAACTATTATTAATAAACGCCATTATTGTTTACCAGAAAAACGCGGGCAAAAACGCGGGCGAAGCCGCGGGCAGAAGCTAGTAACGGATAAAAACTTCAAACATCCTACGCACCTACGGAACCCTACTAAGCATGGCCCGACATGCTCTTAACAAGTTATTTTCTCTAGTCTCACCACAGTCTCACGCACATGCTAGATGCTGCCGGTCGATTCTATCGTGATTTCGTTGCTTGTCGAGTTTAGTCCAAGCAGAAGGTCCCGAGTGCACAGTTTAGTTAGTTAGAATTCATCAGTGTTCGAATCCCTTTACGGTATGGTGAAAATCGAAAATGCAATTCTGCGTTTTGTTTAATGAGTCACAACACTACTTTCACCAGAAAGGGACAACTGCATGGGATATCCGCAATGAGGAAAAAGGGATAAGTGACGACGTGTCCATTATACACTGAGCTCAGCTATGTCTTGTAAAACTGAATTATTTTACTTACCGATGAAAAGTTATTCCGTCTTTTTTGTAGTTTGAGTGCGCGGATGACTTTCCACACAAGTTCACTGCACAGATAGTCATTTTTGTTTACTGTTGTTGTCAGGAAAATAAAACAACCGTTTTATTTTGTAAGCCGCACGCACGCACGCACAGCTCTGGCACTTGGTCGGAACTGAGGTTCAATGTTTAGGGCGGCGTCTTATATAAGTCTTATAAAACTTATGTGTTGCGCGCTAGGCTCGTCCTAGACTAGGTATCTAGTTCTATTCATCTGTGCCTGAGAACCACGGACCGCAGACCAATGAGAGAAAATAAGAAAATATATATATATCGCTCTTTCTCTCTCGTTTGTTAGAGCTCGGCGCTAACCAAGTTTTTACGTGTTTTAACGCTCCGACTTCGGACACAAAAACCTGTGCAAATAAAAGAGGCCCCTTGAAATGCAACACCACTTTCGATAATGTATGAGTCAGAGCAGAGTATGTATCTACATATATCCGGTTCCAATACGTTTTTAATTTTTGTTTATACAAATGTAGGCAATTTCCAACTGTAAAGAATAGGTTAAAACACATATCGAACTCATATACTTTGGTTATGAATACCATCATGCTTAGGTATGATTTTGAGACATTGTAAGTATGTATATAATAAGTACCAGTTGTTACCCGCGACTTCGTTCGCGTGGACGCAGCAGTATCCTATGTCCGTTTTTGTGATATCAAATTTTATCAAGATCCGTTCAACCGTTTAGCTTTGACTTTTAGTTTTGATATAAGGCACGGACCACGGAGTCCCTGGAGCAATATTGCAAAAAAACGTAAGGAGTTCTGAATCGCGCAAGCGAAGTTTTTTCCTCGAGACGAACGTATTCATTTTCATACCTCGAAGCTTCATTGGTTCTGATACGACTGAGGCTATATTCCTCTGAATTATAATATTACTTAGGCTTAGGATTAGGATAGTTAGGATGTACGTTTTACCCGATTTTGACGAGTTAGATGTCGTTGGATTCCTCTTTATGTCCAGACTATCAGGCTACAGTTTGCAGTCGGCTATTTTGTTTTCTTTTAATTCCTGCACTAACCCCGGTATTCTGAAACTTTTGTTACCTTTGACAACAGATTAAGTCTATTGCTGTCTTTGTCATTTGATTATTGCCAGACAAAGGCAGCATTACAATTAATCCGTTGTCAAAGTTACCAAACGTTTCAGAATCCCGAGGAAAGTAATAGAAAACTGATAACAGGTCGTTCGCAGTGTATTATTGCCGCTTACGGATTTGAATTTTTGAAGTTCAACATTCTGAATGTCACTGAACTGTTCAGAGCTGTTCTGTTGAACTGTTACGGGCAAGCGTGACGGGCAACGCTTGCTCATAACAGTAACATCTGAGCATGACTAGACGAGCGATTTGCTCATCTATTCACTCAATTGCATAAAAAACTTCGGGATGTTTAATTCTAAAATCCCTTTGTCTTAACACGTAAAACGAAACATCCAAATCAGCATAAACAATCCGACAGCACCGACAGGCAATTAAACACACGTGATCTGAAGGCCGAGAGTCAGAGGAACTTGATATGGCTCGTTTATGGTGTCCGAATGTGTTTACATTGTTGTGAGACGACCGGAACGAGATGCATCTGATTTCTTTGATATTTTTACATACAATGTCTATGACCAACTTGTTTGTAGTGTTGCAGCACAAAATAAATAGGTACATAAGACTTGCTCCGCTCGACTTAGTTCCCACTGCTGGGCAAAGTCCTCCGATTCCTTCTATTTCTAACGCTCCATCGATTTACGAAATCCCAACTACAATTTCTGGTTTTGGTCTGACATCTACAATATTCTACGAAGAGCTAAAATTTGCAATAATCTAATCTAATAATCATGATCTCGTTATTACGATATCTCAACAGAATTATCATTTGCCAGAAACACTATTGTCAGGCTATCAGCACCTTTAAAGTTATATTCGAAATTTTCCTCGAAATGTATCTGAGGACTCCACTGAATGGGATCTTGCAATAAATTCCCCAGTTTGTGAGCATTAACTATCAATTAAGCTGTCAAGGGTTAACCGACAGTTAGCCGTCAATTTGTCGCTGCGGGCCCTTAGCCACCGATTATTCAATTGAAGATGTGAATGCCCTTCGCATTACTCCGTAACATCCCTTCGCCAGGCCAGGCCCCAGGAGGTTAAGAGATAGCATGAAAATTGACAGTCTAGCGATAGGAATCATTAATGTTTATTCGATTTTGGGAAAATCCTAGACAAGTAATTTTGAATTTCCTAAAGAGTAGAGCATTCAAGAAGAAGAGTCTGGGTTTCATGAAGCTTACTCGTAATCTGGCATTTATAAATGCGTTAATCTTATCCAGAAAAGTGACTCTAAAGAGTGCAGTTTCGACCTGCGATTTTGTCAGTTGTCTCGCTCGTGTCAACCAATCTCGCTGATAAACATCTAACACTCGTTTTCGTTAGCTCTCGCTCGCACGTTCAATATTTTTAATGATGTAACTGAGGGTGATATTGAAAAATATTTCTGCAACAAATTCTTTGTAAAAAAAATATATGATGAAAAATCGCGCAGTTAATAGTATCTTATTTATTTAAATGAATAATCAGTATCTATTGGTCAATTATATGAAATTGAATAAGCTTAAATTTAATTGAAAACTGTAAGAAAATGTCGCAAAACACTTGATATATTCTTCAGTAATTTTATATTAATTAATTTAAATAGTTATTTGTGCGAGCGAGATAGCACGCAGGAATTTTGTCATGAACATAAATCAAATAAAATTTAAAACCATAATTCTAAAGCTGTTTTTCCACGGTCATCATTCTAATCCTGCCATTTCAAATTAAGGCCATGAATTCATAACACTCTGTCGTAACAGCACCATTCACCAAACCAGAAGGTATTTTAACTTTCCTTTGACCCAAAACAGTGATGCTCTCAATGACCTCCGATTTGCCTTATTGATGGCAGTGACACAACAGACGGAGCTTCTTATGTAATATTATGGAGGCTAGATTTACCATTAGTGGAATGCTGGTAGCCTGATATTTTGTTTGAATGATGGTAATTTTTAGCTAATTAATTAATTTGTATTTTTTTAATTATATTTACTATTAGTACTCACGAGATAATACCACGACTCTTATTTTGGTCAATAAATTATTAATAGTTTGATGAGGTTTTCCTCTACGTGAGCCAAGGCTTGGTATATATATATCATTATTATTATATTATAATATCAGCTGTTTCATAGAAAAATGTCAATGACACTCGACAAAATGTATGGAACAGCTGATATATTTTTCGCGATTTCAGGGCTGGTCCCATACTAAAAGTTGTTCATAGTGATGAGTACTATGAGCCCTTTTGGGCTTAGCATAGCCTTTCCTTATAACCCTGTAAAATATAACATTATATTAAAAATAGGTTTTAACGTGGTTAAGTCCTGATAACAAGCATCTGGTACATTAATTCTTTTTCTGAAATCTGTATAAAATTGTAGCGGACTTTGATGGATAGTGGCACAGAATGTATTATACTACTAGTAGTGGGCAGTAATTACATTGTAGTTATTGTCTGTAGATGACCCAACCACTGGCTGAGGGTTTCTCAAGGTTGAGAGGAAACAGTCTGTAATATGTGTGTGATGTACGCCTCATAGACAACACGTTCAGTTTCACAGAGTTCTTGATCTAGTCTAGTTGCTTACGTGCATCTATAAAAGCCGAAGGGGGCTCATAATAATGATTGTGAACAACTTGTACTATGATACCAACCCTGAAATCGAGGGCCAAAAAACAGCTGTTCCTTACATTTTGTCGAGTGTCAGTGACATTTTTCTAAGGAACAGCTGATATTTTTTCTCGATTTGAGGGTTGATAAAAGTAGATGATCAGGGTAGGGTTGATCATAGTAAAAGTTGTTCATAATAACTACTAGAGAGAGTACTACTACTGACTACTATACGAGTACTATACGCCCTTTTCGGCTTACCATACCCTTTCCTTATAGCCCTGTATAGTTTATAATGAAAGTAGTTTTGTCTACTACTACTTAAATAAATGTGTTTTATTCAATATCAATACTTGTCTTACAGTTTAACTACGAGAACTTTTCTAACGCTGACGTACCGTGTCTAAAACATATACCCACTTATACGTGTATCTACGTAGTTGTACCAAATGTGCTGTGGGCTCATCCCGTAACTCTGAAAGCGATAGCGAGAGTTGCGTGAGCGGGACCGCGCATAGTGCGACTAAGTTGGTACGAGCGAGATGGCATGCTCTCGCAATCAGAATCACGAACGTTTCAAAGTTAGAGGATAACCCCGCTGGTTGTAACTAGGTCAGCTAGAAGTCACGAACCGTAATCAGTCTCATCTCACTAATGTCTAATTGTTTTCAGGTTTATAAAACTACTAGATGCGCCCCGCGGTTTCACTCGTTATTCTACAGAAACCAAATATTTTGACGAGATAAAAAGTAGCATGTGTTAATCCAGTGTGTAAGCTACCTCGGTACGAAGTTTCATTCAAATCCGTTCAGCCGTTATTGAATTGAACAAGCACACTTACATACTTACCTACTTACATACTTACACTATCTGCGCCCCGCGGTTTCACCCACTATTCTACAGGAACGGTTAAATTTTTCGGGATAAAAATTTGCCTATCTGTTAATCTAGGGAATAGCAATTCATACCAAATTTCATCTAAATCCGTTCAGCAGTTACAGAGTTGAACGGGAACAAACACACTTACATACTTACCTACTTACAAACTTATATACTTACAAAAAAAACTTTCGCATTTATAATATTAGTGTGATGCTTACAAACTTACACACAAACTTTTGCATTTACAATTTTAAAAAAAACAATATTATATTATGTACTAAAGATCTACATATCTATGCTATGTGCCCCGGGGATGTCCAAACTAAACAAACGTTCGTCTTATGGCTTACTTACAAAAATAAACATTTAGATAAGCAATAACTTCCAACTTACAGAAGTAAGAAGTTTTCTTTCAAGTATTATACAATTATTATAACTTACATAATTATATGATCTAAAAGCACCTTAATAAGCTCTGAGGGCTATCTCTGATTATAACAGTCTAGACATTTAGATGACAATAAATATCAAGATCTTACATCTAAATAGGTAATTCAAACAAGTCGTTCGGCAATATTGATAGAGTCAAGTGGATCGTAACTGGCCGTGACTACAAGGTTGACAAATATAATAAAAAGTGCAAGGAAATACCGGCCAACAGACAGACCGTGTCGGATAAATGATACGGTTTATTTTTCAAATGTATTGTCGGCAATAATTCTTGATCATCGGAAATGTTACATTTAGACAAAAAAAAGTTTTAATACTTTTTTTTTTAAACCGACTGCATAATATAGCCCGACGTTACCACCACATAGCATCGCGGGACCTCGTTGCTCTAAAAACTATGACTGTATGACCCTTAACAGAAAAAGTAATTCACTTTACCTGTCAAAATCAGTGAAGCTGTTTAAGCTGGAGGTAACAAACACACTATTAATTATACATACTTACTACTTATATAAAAACTTACATAATCATCATCATTACTAGCCGAAAGACGTCCACTGCTGAACGAAGGCCTCCCCCTTAGACCGCCACGCCGACCGACAACTCACCACTTGCATCCACCGGTTGCCCGCGACTGCCCGCGACCCTCACTATGTCGTCGGTCCACCTTGAACTTGACCCGTAAAACTTACATAAATCCCAAAAAACCCACCTTCTTGGCCAGCCGGGTAAAAATAATAGTAATTGGGTGTCCTGTCCAATATCTAGAGCATCTACGAATATATCTATTTTACTATGAAAACTGACGTGGTTTTGATACATTTTGTTTTAATAAAACGGGAATACTCAAGTCTATAGTCAGAATAACCGACTCAATTTAACGTGAGTATTCCCGTTTTATTAAAACAAAATATATATTATGTTTTCTGCGTGATGTGTTTATATCTTCTGTGATTAATTTTATCAATCCTGTTTAAATGTTTAAAGATTAATTACTTTGCTTAGTTTTATTTTAGCTTTTGATATTTAATTTGAAGAGCGTACGTTATTTAATTTTCGATATTAGCGTAGGGGACCTTATTTATAAGGAGAATTCTGTGGCGTAGGGTGATCATTACTTGCGATACTTATGAAGGCGTGAATTATTTGAAAGTTGAAGCCGAAACGGGCTCATAGTACTCATCATTATAAACAATCCTGTTTAAATGTTTAAAGATTAATTACTTTGCTTAGTTTTATTTTAGCTTTTGATATTTAATTTGAAGAGGTTCTGGCCTCTATATCATCTCTATCATGTGGTTGCGTTGTAAATATCAAAGTTTTATAACGATGGTGAATCGTAAAAATGCGGCTGTGTATTCCTTTATATTAATAGGCTATTGGGGTTAAAATTAAGTATGTAGTAACTAGGACGTTATTTTGGTACAATTGCTAACGAAATGCGAAGTGTATGAGAATTGCACGTTATGAGAAGTAGACGTTTTGCTTACAGTGGACATTTTGAGAATGAGGTGATAAAGGCTATTTCCAATCTGATTATAACGTTATTGACATGTCAATTTAATTAATTCATCTTTATTTTAATTAAAGGAACATCATGATAAATGACGCATATAGAAATCGGTACACGTCGTTTTTTAGATTAATGTAACTCACAAATAATGTTGCCATTTATGACTGATGGAAAACTACCAGACTTTATTACTTTGGTCGATTTACACCATTCGATGATTATAAAATGAAAAAATAAAATGCATAGGTAATTACAAATCAGGCACTTCACAGCACACATACACCATACATTGGGCAGGCCACATCACTCGAGGAACCGATAACCGGTGGGGAAGAAAGGTTCTCGAGTGGCGACCACGAACCGGAAGACGCAGTGTAGGTAGGTCTCCCACTTGGTGGTCCGACGACATTGTGAAAGTCGCTGGCAATCGGTGGATGCAAGTGACCCGTTATCGGTGGATGCAAGTGACCCGTTGTCGGTCGATGTAGCGCTTTGAAGGGGAGGCCTGTGTTCAGCAGTCTTATAGCTGATGATGATGATGAATTACAAAATCTGTTGTTTTCTACAATTAAACCGATCGGGCTGCAATTAAAAAATGTAGTCAGTACAACGACGTCATCTAATATCGTAATTCTCTAGAAGTTAAAAGAAATAAAAAGAATCGTCACAGTCTGACCCAAAAAACTTACTAAAATACCAAATGAAACTCACAAACAAAGAAAAACTCTAGAAGCATTTTACATATACACAAATAATAAAATATACTAAGAAGTTTCGTAAAATGCGTTTTTACGTGAATAATGTTTTTATTTGCCAGTTGGTTTAAAAGTGGTACTTAGTAAGTACGTACTGGTTGAAAATCGGTCGTGAGTTCAAACGCCTGTGTTTAATTTTAGTGTTATGTCTGGTCGAACAGTCATTGGTGAATAACGGGAAACCCGGTATTGCACAGTGGAGCGAATTTGATTGAGATGTGGAATGAACGAGGAATTGATTTGATTGGTCGTTGAAGATTGAGTTTGTGTACTCGTATAGTTTAACACACTCTAGAACAGGGTTATAAGAAAAGGGTATGCTAAGCCGAAAAGGGCTCATAGTACTCATGATTATGAACAACTTTTACTATGGGACCAACCCAGAAATCGAGAAAAAAAATCTACTGTTTTATTATTTGAAAAAACGTGTCTTAGCGAATTTTAAAAACCCTGTTCCTAATCTGTCGCGTAAATACTAAGTTTAGCCTGAAAGTTTAGTCCTGAAAAAGATCGCTTTTAGCGATAAGCTCGTGTTATTGATGAAACCAGAAATGACGTACAAATCATATCAAGTTTTTAATCATCACATTTACGGTGCAAATTAGATGGTTATCCATCTAATATCTAATTTGCACTGTAAAGTTAGAAGTAATCTAGAATCTAAATGAACACATAAGGTAACTACTTTCTATCATAATCATATTATACAATTTTTTCTGTCGAGTAAAACCGCAAAGCGAATGTAGTGATATAGAAAATGTATCGTTTGCCCTATTTTCCGATCGAGTCGACCCACTGTGCGCTTTTCAATGAATGAGTAAGATTCGTAATATTGGCGCAGTTTCAAAATATTATGATTCAAATGAGTGACGCGGCGCGACTACCAGTGAATCGAGTGAAATGGTTTGTATATGAACGCTACGTCATACTTCGAGGACTTAGCCTTGTTTTTAAGGTGCAACGTTTCGCTCATCGCGCGAAATTCAAATTTTCTTTAGTTTTTTGTCAATTACAGCTTAATTACTCATCGTAGATTCATGAAAACTAATTTTGCGATAATAAATAGTTTGTTTCAAGAAATTACACTAATCAAAAATTCAAGTTGAAAGCTAGTATAAGTACATTTGTCACTAAACCAAAAACCAAGATGAAAATCAGCTTATTGAGATTTGTAGCTAAACCAATATTATCTAGGTGATAATTTTACCCCTAATTTCTTAAAACAACTTATTTATTGGCGCAAAATTGGTTTCAATAAATTTACGATGAATAATTAAGCTGTAATTGACAAAAAACGCAAGAAAATTTAAATTTCGCGCGATGTGCGAAACGTTGCACCTTAACTGAGAAATGATTAGAATTTCATTAGTTTATTAAAATTTGGTACGAGCTCGCCCGGGTTCAAATTCAGGCGAGTTTTGTGAGTCAATGAGATCTTTGGAACTTACGTACGGATATACCATTGGCTTTTCGGTGAAGGAAAACATCGTGAGGAAACCTGCGTATTTCCGGAGAAGAAATTCGATGGCGTATGTGAATCCGCCAACCCGCACTGGGCCAGCGTGGAGGATATGGCCTAATCACCCTTCGAGGGTAGGCTGATATCTCAGCAGTGGGATGTTTAAAGGCCGGTGCAGATTAAAATCTCAGAAACGAAAAAATGTAACTAACGAGTTTTTCAATGCTTTTTGTAGCACGAATGAGTCACAAATATTTTGTGAAACCGTCTCATTCAAATTACATTACGAATTGTCTAAAACCAAATCTACTAAAATCCATTCAACCGTTTAGACGCGACTTCATGTTTATTTGTTATTTTCAAATGAATGGTGTGGAACTAGGCGGAACTCTGAATTTGTATTGTATAAATGTTATATTCGGAATTTATTCCCGAAAATACATAGAACATTTAATAGTATACCCGGCGCAGTAAATAAAAATAAATAATTAAACAACAGTAATTAATTAATTTAACAGTGTTGCTCTATTTCTTAATTTAGGATAATAATTTCAAAATTGTTATATTCTTCTTTTCAAAAATTGTTTAACATTTAGAATAAATAATTTGTAATATACTTCTTTTCTAAAAAACTAAATAAAAATTTAAATACATATTAGGTAAAAAACAAACAATTGTTCATTATTCCTATTGTACTGGACGCGACGTTACAGCGGAAAGACACTACATATTGGTTATTTTTGACAGTTTGAAAATGAACTTCCGCAAAGTTACGCCTGAATCAATCAACTACTTAAAAATTAAACATTTATTGATCACTGAGAAACATTTTTTTTTAACAATTTAGAAATAATTTAGTAATTACAAAGCAGTAGCAGTAAATTTAGTACGTTATAATATAATAACTGTCAAATTAATAATTTAATAATAATCTAATATCCATCTAATATTTAATAATAAGAAAGACCATCTGCGGCCTTATGGCTTTCTGAAGACGTTTCTAACGTTTCAAAGTTTGAGGATAACCTCTAACTTTGAAACGTTCGTGATTCTGATTGCGAGAGCATGCCATCCCGCTAGTACCAACTTAGTCGCACTATGCACGGTCACGCTCGCGGACTATCACTATCGCTTTCAGAGTTACGGGATAAGCCCGCAGGTTGCAAAATGATCATTGCTTTATGCCCTCGGGTTGACCAATTCACGTTTTCAATTAAACTTATATCATCATGGTCAACCAACAGTCTAACAGAAGATAGAGAGCGTACTTAGGAAGATGATCATTACTTGCGATACTTATGAAGGCGTGAATTATTTGAAAGTTTAAACCGAAAAGGGCTCATAGTACTCATCATTATAAACAACTCTAACTATGGGCCAAACACTGAAATCGAGAAAAAATAAATTAGCTGTTCCATAGAAAAATGTCAATGACACTCGACAAAATGTATGGAACAGTTGTTTTTTTTTTCTCGATCTTTCATCGAGAAAAAAAAAACATGGTTATGTAGTAAAAGTTGTTCACAATCATGAGTACTATTTCCCATAAATACCCTTTTCTTATAACCCTGTATAAGTGTTTTAAATTTAAAGTTGTGTATATATTGATAATAGTTATTAAATCGTTGTTTATCGACCAGTGGGTCAAACACGCACACCCTAATATCTTCAGTCGACCTAGTGGGAACTAGGTATTGTGAAAATTGTGGACAACCAGTGGATGCAAATGGAAAATTGTCGTTCAGTGTACCGCTCTTAGGGCTATGTTCAGCAGTGGACGTCCTCCGACTGATGATGATTATGGTTATTTATTTTAATTAAATGCCATCAGTAAGCTAAAATGTAATTAAATGAAGTTACTAAGCCGTGCAATACATGCATTTCAAATGGTAATTAAACTGCTCCACCTCTCTCAGACTAATCAAAGTTATTTAATTACATATATCTAATAACGTGTACAAGTGGTCCATTTAGTTCGTTTCCGTTCAATCGACCACGAATCAAATATTCTATTATTTTTACGCAAGTTTATTTGCCTAACATCGAGAAACGAGGTTGATAATTCAATTCGAATGTTTGTAGGTCTGTTTGTTCTAGTTTCGATAAATATATTTATGTGAGTCTATGACCTGGAATGTACAAGTTTTATAGGAAACTAGCTGTTACCCGCGACTTCGTTCGCGCCAATAAAAAAAGTAGCCTATGGCCGTCTCCTACCCTTAAGCTATATCTATGCAAAAATTCAGGTCGATCCGTGATAACGTGACAAACAACCCGACAGGGAGACAGAAGATAGACACAGCTACATTCGCATTTATAATATTAGTTAGGATTTATGGCCGAATTAAAAGCTAGTGTAATTTGTAGTGAGAATTTGAAAGTGCTATTTTCGTTTTACGAAGATTGGAATCTTGAGCTAAGAAAAGACAATATAAAAATAGTTAGTGCCAGAAGAAGTTTACTTACTCGAGTATATTCCACTCTGTAACGTTAGATTGTAAATTTGGACTTACCTGAAACAAAAACAAAAAATAAGTAGGCTGGTAGGACGTAAAGAAGAATCCAACGACACCTCACTCGTCAAAATCGGTCAAGCAGTTTAGGCTACGGGATATCACATAGGGACACACAAACATACATACACCCCAAAAACATTACCCTCCTTCTTGAGCAATTATCATCTTTATTACAGCTAGATTTTCGTCTCATAGGAATCGAATAGTCATTCTAGTTCAAATCCTAAACAAATAACAAGAGATGTGGGAGTCTCACCACAATGCCATTGTTTCTTCAAAACACAGCTCCAAATGTTTGATCGGAAAATTAAACAAATATTCGAAATATCCTCAGAGAAAGAGAATTGTCTCAAAGATTACTCTCAAAATATTACGTAACATGTTTATTTCGAGACGATACACTATTGGGCTAAGAGCAGGTAAATAATCAAGAGTAAGAAAGAGCTAGGGATGATGTAAAATGTTACCAGTAAGATAATAAAATGGAACGCTTAGTAACTAAGAAATTCATTCATTCATTCTGATATATCGTCCTCCTTGACGTATCCATCTAGCTCCGGTCATGACTACGAATGTAGCTCTTAAACCCAAATTTACTCTTGAAAGTTCTGTTGCACGGCGCAAAATGCAACTAACCGTTGAGGTTGTATGTATAATTGTATAAGTAAAGGAAGGCTTTGGGCTGGTCTTAATGATAATGTTTGTTTTGTTAGTCTTAATGTTTGCAACACCTATAACAGGGTATAATGAGTAATTTGGAGTCTGGAGTCAGTTTTACGTACAAGATGCCCGCACCATTCTGATATAAAGTGCACAACTGTACCTAAAAGTGTATCTAATGCCCGTCTGCACTAAAAACAACAAAGATAAAACTAAGTCGGACTTACGCAAGTCAAAGGAAAAGTCATGTCTTACGCATTTATGCAACCTCCTAAGTTTAGTTCAACGCATTTTTCATTGTTAAGTACGTCCTAGAGAGTAAGTATGAACTTAAGAGCTTTCAAAGTTTAGTGCAGACGGGCATAAAAAGAACAAAGTTATTGTCCAAGATGACTTACAGGAATAAAATCGAATTATTTTCAACTGTCTGAAAAAAAGTGTATCTACGAGAAATAATTAATTGATTCTCATTCGTCATCATTCGATTAGAAAAGTTTGATCAAATTCTCGCTGATGTGAAAACGAGACAAAGCACATGCTAAAACGGAACAACGGCTCTCACACTCACACTAGACAATAGTCGAATAGTCGAGTATACAGAATTAGTTATGCATGAGACCCGGATATCAGGTTCAATGCGCACTCCGCTCGTTGGGAGTTAGGAGACTACTGGGACTGTGGTCTCGGGCACAGGACAGGGCGGAAGATAATAGGGCCCTTATATATGGAGGCCCCTGATTGTGATAGTGATCGTTCGCGAGCTGAAGCGCATATGGTGCAAGTGTGTTGGTAAGAGCGGGATGGCAAGTGATCACAATCAGAATCACAAACTTACATAATAAGAAAAAACTTACATTATGTATCAGATCGATACATAATTTTGTTTGAAGATTTGTAAATTTAATTGTCATAAGACTGATCATAACGTATCCATATAAATTAGCCTGTAAGTTTGTAAGTTGTAAGTTGTTATTCAACCGCCAAGCAGTAGTGTGCGAGCATTACTGTGTTCCGGATTAAAGGGCAATATTTCCAGCGTAATTACTGGGCATAAAGAGATTTAAAATCTAATATCTCATGGTGACGAGCGCATAGCATTGTCGCTCATGATTTTGAACTGTTGAAGCTCAAAATTCTGGATGGCACTAAATTGTTATGGGCAGGCGTCAAGCTTAACATCAGGTGAGCGACTTGCTCGTCTCGTCACCTAGTCCCATAATAAAAATTATATAATATCTTTATCTTTATCCTCTATGTCCTTCTGTTAATATTTAATTGTGTTCAAGGTTCAAAAACAGAGCTCAATACTTTAAAGAAACGTTGATTCTTTGTCTTCTTTGTCACCGCTTTGTCTTTACACCATGGACCATAGACAAATTTGTCTGAAACACATCTGCCACGCAGAGGTTACGAAATGTCTTCTTATGGTTTATAGCCCCATTGAGTGGTATAACAGGTTCCGTGCGTTGAACCTGTTCCCTCTCATTCCATCGCTGTGGGTTGCTTCTAGCTTTAATTGTTTGTTTAATAACTAGATGACTGGGCAGCGCGGGTTCGAAGGCAAGAGAACTTGTAGAGATTGATTATTTTTGTCAATTAAAACTTGTACTTATGGCTTCGGACCCACAGTCTAAAGTTAAAAGATAAGGTAACGTAAGGGCCAAACATCAATAAAAATACAAAGGTTTATTTGATTTGTAGTATTAATGCAGGGAAGTTGCCTCCGAGGTATTTGGTTAATCCAAAATAAACAGACTAATATTATAAATGCGAAAGTTTGTGTGTAAGAGTGTAAGTATGTAAGTGTGTATGTTATCGTTCAACTCTGTAGCGGCTGAACGGATTTGGATGAAATTTGGTATGGAAGTAGCTTACACCCTGGATACTTTTTATCCCGGAAAAATATTCGGCTTCTGTAGAATAATGTGTGAAACCGCGGAGCGCAGCTAGTGTTGTATATGTATACTTGTAATATCCCTTTCTGGTGACATTGTTATTGTATTGTACACATAGCTTTATAAAATCGACAATTCAAAGCTAAAGGGAAGCATTACGTAAATACGATGCTTTCAAAACTGGTATAATTTCCCTCTAGGCAACATTTCCCTGTTTATTATTCTATGCACACGGTATTATACCAACTTTATTTATATTCAATCTGGATCCTATTACGATAACGATTCCGATCGCAATTAAATTAAGTAATTCGTGATTCTATTATCGTCTTACGAAACAGATTGGAGGTAGAGACGTGATGGCAGGCAAATGCAAGCCTATAAATAATAATTTTAAAAAAACCCTAAATTTTTTTCACATTTTTAAAGCCTACTTATATTTAACTCGGCGATCGCCGCACCCAGGAAGAGCCAGTCCCTTCAATTAGGTATTTATTTCTCGGCCCGCCGTGGGAGCGTCATTCGTCTGGAAGAAGTCACACTTCGTTGCGTAGACGCATGTTTTTGTAACGCCCGCTGGGTAAAGGAATTCAGATATTGGGTTGAAAGGAAGTACGGGTGGGAAAAGCGAGAGTGAAGATGTCGGCAGGGCTTCTGAAACTATTTAATGCTTAAAATGTTATTTGTTAACAAAATAATGTCTTAGTATAAATGAGTACCTAAACCTAAACGTATTCTAGCTGCGTTTGAATTACTAACTGAATTTTAGTAATTCTCTCTGTCAGCAAAATGCGGTTCCTCCTCGTGGTCAAATCGGAAAGTCTTACTGATTTATCCAACAGGGAAAAAAACTATTTGGTCAAATTACTCGGATTAAAAACTCTTTTCCAAATACCATGACTGTGTCACTGTATCCTATACTATACCACGAAAGAAACCAGAATGAACCAGAAAACCTGAAATACTTACAAAATAAACGTGCATACCTACAGTATCCCGGCCTAAAAAAATGCGACTAGGACAGGAAACAAAACAAACAAATCAACAGATTACAGATTAAAAAAATACGGCCTTTACGGGACCTTTCACGTAAATCGATACTTAAGGACAACTAGCTGTTACCCGCGACTTCGTTCGCGTGGACCAACAAAAGTAAGTCGCCTAAGTCCGTCTGCGATCCTTCAACTTCAATAATTCGGGTCGATCCGTTGAGCTGTTTAGCCGTGAAAACGCGACAAACACCCAGACAGAGAAACAGAGTTACTTTCGCATTTATAAGATTCTAGCGTTCTGACGTGTTCGCTCAATGTTTCCCCCCGTAATTTACATGCGGCTCCATTGATCCCTCAACAGAAGCTTCACTTAATTAGTGAGCTTCGTTAACAGAGCATCTTTCTTTCACGCCCGGGTCATGGCCAATGTTGGCTTACGGATGGGACGCAACAAGGGCGGGGGCGGGAGCCTAATACCCTTACAGGTTGGAATCGTTGCTAACTAGATTTATTGAGAAAAATCTATGTAATGTGACAAAATACGCCTCAATTGTTTTTTTTTTAAATATGTTACTTAGTACCTGCACTATAATAAAATGTATACGCACAGAAGAGTACGTAAGTGCAGGATTTAGTCACTGATTACTATGGAAATTATAACTTGCCAAACAACAAGGCAAGTAAATCAGGCAGGCAGGGAGGGATCGCTAGGATACCAAGTTTGTCATAAGTAATACCTATTAATATACTTTTTAATGCCTATGTTTTGTGTATCAAAGTTTGCCCTATTTACCTTCATCTTGAGTACGTTCCACTTAGGCCCTTATTGGGCTACTGTACAAACGTAACTACAACTTGTTTCTGGAATACCTCTCTACTTTAGATTCTATAAATAGATAGTAAGAGATGGATGAACATTTTAGAATAACTTGTTAAGAGCATGTCGGGCCATGCTTAGTAGGGTTCCGTAAGCGCGAAGGAAGTTTGAAGTATTTATTAGTTTTTTTCCGCTTACCTTAAAAAGTCATTATCACATGTTGCCCGAAATCATTTTAAAATAAAGTTTTTACTAAGATCTATCAACTTCGAAGATAACAAGATTCTGAGATCCATAATTTAGAAATGGCAGGGGGGAGGGCACATTACGAGCAAATTGGATAAGGCTCTAAAGATTCAGACTGACAGACAACCGGACATGACGATCTTATAAGGGTTATTTGTAGTACTCTCTGCATCAGCCTTTAAACACCCCATTGTTGGGATATCGGCGTACCCTCGAAGGGTGATTAGGCCATATCCACCACGCTGACCCTTTGCGGGTTGGCGAAGTCCTTGTAGTACTACGGAACCCTAAAAATGCTACAAAAGCGTAAAATGATGACAAAAATACTTGTTTCAAAACTAACTAGCCTAACTTATTTTCAAAACATATTAAAGTTTGTATCAATTCAAGCGACGAGGGCACAAAGTGCATCCGACCATCGTTTTACAAAATCATAAAACTTAAAGACACGGTTTTAAATCCGAAACAACTTTTTCTACCAGTTTCGTTCACTCGTAACAAATTATTACAACGTGATTTTATTTTCTTTCTTTATAACGCAGTAAAGCATGTTTACAGTAACGCAAGACGGTAGGGTTGAACAAAAAGTTCCAAATTTGAACAACATAGTGACTAACAAATTGTCAAACCATGCAGTTACTTCGTCACAAGCCTTCACATTACTGTAATAACCAGCCGAAGTTTTTCCGACAAGGACTCTTACGTAGACGGAACTCCGGTTTCGTCAAAAAAATAACAGCCTAATAAAAAAGGAATCTGATGTAGACGAAATTGCTTTTTCGAAAAAATGACAGTCTAATATTTATTCCGACGAAAGCGGAATCTGACCTAAGTGAACCAAATCACTGCTACATCCACTTTGTTAATCTAACAGAAATTACCGTAAAATAAATAAAAATGTTACTTATTATTCACAGCATACAAGTTACAAAAAAAAAAATGTTCCGAATTGAGCAACTGCTTGCATTCTGTACCAAGCTCATCTAATTCTAACTCACGAAGGATGTTCATTATAAAGCGTTATATCCCTGGGTTATATTATTAGTTCGTTGCCCGACTGTCGCTGTCTATCTCCCATCTTGTAGATTAGTTTAAAATAGAATGATGGGCACTCTATCCCATCATTCTATTTTAACTAAACTACTAAACCTTAAGTCATCATTATTCGTCAACAGACATCAACATCAAGAGGCTAGATCTTGGATTACGAATCGCGTAACTAAATTAAAAGCTTCACTTTAATTGGTATGTTTGTGATAATTTATATGTTACCTGCTACAATCAATGTGTATAAGATTTAGCCTCAGAAACTTCTTTTTGTATAATACTTTTTTGACCAGTTGGAAATCTTCTCAGGCTCTCCGGCTGCGGTTGAGTGCAACCGGTGATGTGGTGTGATACCCCAAGGTGCCCAGACTCAGCGCCTTACAGCGGGCCCCGGGAACTCCGGAGGAAAGCATACTCGAGAATTGTGTTTCAGTATACAAATTTGGAAAATTAACGAAATAAGAACGAAGAGCTGGGAAGAAAGACTCTTGTGTGGCGACAGACAACGAACTGCAACAGCGTAGATAGGCCTCCCACTGGGTCAACCGATGATATTGCGAAACTTTCAGGTAACTGGAGATATACTAGTGTGGTGTAGCCAGGCTGATGATGATGATGAGTTGCTCTCCTTACAACAACATGGACCACGTAGCGTTGTCGTCCTTCCAGAGCCCGTGAAGGTTTAGGGAAATGGCCAGAACCCCACCTCCAACTGTCTCCGAAATCAAAGGTTTTTTCGTACGCTTTTACTACAGACTGTACCAACGCCGTTTCTAAGGTCCAAGAGATCCGAAATCTGCTATAGCCAATGTAGTTCGTTCGTCACGAAATAATTGCATTGCGTCTTATAGATTGAAGAATAGACATGATCATTAGTGGTTGCAGTTTAACCAGGTTTGACGTCGTGATCTTCAATGTATATCGCATGTAATAGACAAGTTAATCAGAAACCAGAAATATTTATTAGCCATAAATAACATTGAATATTACAGGCAAGTCACATTTACAAATTAAATAGAGTTAAATTAGGCATCTAATCAATAATTTAAATAATTGAATAATAGTAAGACAGGTAGGTATTTATTATGCTTTACTCCGTTTGTTAATTACACAAAAAAGAGGATTCCGAGAATTTCATTGACATATATTCACTTAATTTGTAGAACGGATTGATAGAAAGATGAATGAAACGAAAGATTTATTGCAGAAATAAGTGAATACAATTTTTGCGTAGACAATAAAGAAGACAATTTAAAAAAAATATAGTTTCGACGGACTTAGTCCCATACATCATCTATCCATCAAGGACCCTATTCCTGTGCGCTCGAGATTATCTCGGTCACTCTCACTCCCATTAAATTCTTAATTAGAGAGACAGTGATCGAGATAATCTCTAGCGCACAGGAATAGAGTCCCAGGCAGGCTAAGTCTTTTCCTGTTTTAAAAAACCTCGTGTATAATCATTATCTTTCTTCATGTTAATTGGTACGTAAGTATATATATATTGTTATTTATAGTATGTATATAGTATTATTTCGTGTATTTCTATTGTATGTACGTATATCATATTTATTTATACTTATTATGTAGTAATTTAGTAGATAGGTACTTACCTGAATTTATGTACACCACCGACCGTATTTCTCATTAAAATTTCTGTCCATGCTAAGGTTGCCTGGAAGGAATCGGTTTAGGCGATAAGTCCGCCCATTATACTGCCGGATATATATAATTTTAATTGTATTTTCGGTGTTTAATAAAGTTATATTGTATTGTATTGTATCATCTAAGGTGAATTATATTTCTCTATGTGCCATCTGTTTTTTTTTCGCTATTTTTCAAGTTGTTTATAACGACAGTACAAAATAAATACAATGATAGCCGTCTGTAATAAATCCAAATACCCATTATATCGTTTTGAGTAATGCACAATGTAATTTGATCGTACAACATGATCTTTATAACAAGTGGGAGTAGCGTAGGAGTTGCAAATCTGAAGGCGTTTGTTAGATTAATTTGTGATTTGTTGTTTGTATTTCAACGTTAATTTCGGTTTGACGGGTTTCGACACGAAATCTTCGCTATTGTATGCCTTCGATAATTAATGTGATAATAAACGAATGAGGAAGGTCATATGCCAGCGCAATAAAATTAAGATTTACTTATGTAGATACAGAATCAAAGGTACAAAGCCGCGGTGTGCCGCAGGGCACCGGTGCGTTCCTATGGAGATTCCGGAATGTTCGACCACTGAGGGCTGTTTAGTGGGAATCATTCCACATTACTCGACTGCACTCCATATCCAAGAAACAATCTAATTTCGTAACAAGTTTATTATGGAGTTATTATTATTGTCAAAAAAATCCAGACTGAAAAATTTTGCCTACCTATGAAAGCCATAAAAAGGAATCCAACGACACCTTTCTCATTAAAATCGGTCAAACCGGTTAGTTATACAGGAGATAATAAAGGAGCACCCAAACACACATACTTACATAAATACTCACACCCCAAACCTTTACACTGCTCTGTTAGGACACGGTTAGGAAGTAAATTTCCTGACCGTCAATGCCCTCCTTCATGGGTCGTGTAAAAACGACTAACAACATAGTAATTTCAAAAACATTTTCAAACAATTTGCTTATTTGTATCATATTTCGGATAACAATTTAGAACTAACAGTTATGGATGTCCTAGAAGCCTAGACCCAAAATCGTTATCTAGAGTAAATACTATCTTAGATACGTACTATTTATCACGATCCAACAATACTTTCACACAGTCTGACATCTCGGATATAAACAGATAACACTCTCTTTCACGACATTGTGCCACATAGTGTGACAAGATCGGTCGAATGGAAGATTAGTGTTATGTTACGGAATTAGACTGTTCCGATTTATTTTGTCACTAGCTTGCGCCCGCAGCTTCGCTCGTGTGGACGTAACGTTACAAAATAACCTAAATCGAATCTCTATATCTGTTTTGAACTTAAAATACTGGTGAGGTCAAAATGAACTGCCGGTAACTTGTCAAAAATCAAAAACTCTACAAAACAATTATTTGGAGCTCATCGAATCGATTCATTTTCGCCTGGGTTCGGAATATAGAACATAACATACTTTAAAGTACTACAGTAGGGCACAAGTGGTTTCTTAGTACTTCAAAAAACTATTATTTGTTACGTGTAATCTTCTCGAGTAGTAAAAATTCGACTCTACTTCTCTACGATTCCTGGACACGTCGGTGGCTTCGTCGGTCGCGGCACTTAGCAGTAAATATCGTAAGTTCTCACATTGTGAGTGTTCTAGACGTAATATAGGCACCTACATAATAATATTTTGATTTAAATGTTTTGGAATTTAAGTACCTAATAATTTTGTTTATTGCTTGCGCGAGGTACGAATTGCAATTTAGCATGACGTCGCGACGTCTATAAGAAAAATATATTATTTCAGGCTATTAAATTAAATAGCTAATAATTATTCCTGTAACATTAACATAAATGCGACAATTCCTGTAAACTACTTTTGGATAAGTAATTGAAGGTAAATTAACGATCTTTTAAATTTCTTATAAATACATAAACATGTTACGTGTAAGGAAGGTTTTTTCGGTGTATGTAAGTAGGAATGTATGTTTATTCTATCGGTCGTTTTTAAGATTCTTTTTCTTTGAAATTCCTCTTGAGCAATGGTTATCGGTTTTGTTATCTTTAAATATTTCTTTCCATAACTGATGTTCATAGCTGAAATTTTACCCACTTTCGCTCAAAAGAAAACATGGGTATCAAACTATCAATTCAAATTAATGTGTGTTGCTAAAACTATTCTAGTTATTTACCTCGAGGTATCGATCGTGTTGCAACAGCCGTTGTCACGAGCTGACTGAAGAATACGGGGTACTCTCGGTGCGTAATGAGGGTGTTGAGATCTAATCTCAGTTGGTCTTGCAAAAGGTATAAAGGGTTGTCACCACGGCACACAATACTGACTGTATCAACAGACTTCTCAGGAACTATACGGCGATACGTAAGTTATGATAGGATTCCACGACGCCGATAGATAACCTAAATCCATCCTCCCGGTTGAAATTACGATGTTTTCTAATTTCAACCGCTTCAAGAAACAAATCAATTTGTAACACTTATTTTTTTGTACCTGTGTTGTTGGAAAGTCGCTCGCTTCATTCTCGTCCAAAACAGCTCAGTGATCAGTGTTACCCAGACTTTGAAACTTCAACAGTTCAAAAAGCTGCACGGCGATGCACTCATCATACTGAGATATTGGCTGTTAAATTCCTATACAACAAATTATTTCACTGGAAACATTGCTCTGTGTTCCAGAACATAGTATTGTTTGCACACTACTGCTTGACGGTTGAATAACTAACAAAGTTGAGGTACTTCCCCCTGGGGAATTTGCAAAAAAGTCCTACGACTACAACGGCGCAGAAGATGTTTTCTGGAAAAAAATAACAGTTTGTTTGGACCCTTTAAACTAGACTTAGATTTATTAGTGAGCATTAAGGTTATAGGATGTATTACATACTGTATGATCATAACATCCTCTATTGTAACCTTACACTTGGAGTAACTTGTGGATACTTTACTCTGTTGTGGCTTTGTTACAAATCTGTGTAAATATTATGTACGTACGTATCTACTTCAATAATAGCATTATTTTTAACTTAGGCATTCGATTATTCCATTTTGTTACTTTTTTTAAAGAAAATTATTACTAAAAAAACCCTCCGACACAAGTAGTTGTGTTGTTGTAGTTATAGAAAAGAGCGGATGATCTTCAAACGGCTGAACAGAATTTCTTGAATCATAGCTAAGAACTAAATCAAAATCGGTTCATCCGTTTGGAAGCTTCCATGCCACATACAGATACACTCCTTAAATTTACCACCATACACCAAAGGCTCATTTGTGTGCAGTAAGACATTTGTGTTACGTGGACCTTTTGTGAAGAAATGTGGTGTGTTGTCTATTACCGCAATCGTATTTAAATGTAGGTCTACGACAAATCATTAGTGTGGTGAACAACATTTGTAGAATTGGTGCACCTTAGACCTCTCTGCTTCAGGGGTTAAAAACATTTTCTCAAGAAGAAATGGCAAAAACTCGCCTTTGTTGTGGACAGGCGTTTTCTCAACTTCGGTTTTGACGTATGATTTCTGGGGCTAGAAAATACGAAAGTTCACCTACTAGACTACTAATAATAAACTACATGCTCACATCCTGTGATAGAACCGCGTTGTAACCTTACTCTTGCTCTACTTTGCTAATTTGCAGTGTTACTGGCTTTGTCTGCTAATGGTGCACAATTGTTAACGATTTCAATAGATCTACCTATCTATTGTTAGATGATATGTGGGCAGATGATTGATTACATAGGAAGGGTAACAGGTGTTAAAGAAACTATTAATTTAATGGTTTTAATGGTTTGGTTGTTTTGATGGAATAATGTGGGGGAAGGGACGGTACCTTGTGGAACACCGTGCACGATTTGTATAAACGCCTATAATCACGCTTGTTCATAACTGTTGAAGTGAAAAACGCCTTTGACCTTGTATTTTATCTATGTAACCAAATCCTGCTTCGCTTTACATACGATCACCGCCCTACGTTATCTGTTGAATGTAATGCTTTTATTACGTGCTATTCGTCTGTGATTACGTGCGACATATATCTTTCAAAAATGTAAGCAAATCTTTTTTGTGTTGTACACTGGGCCGTCACCTTGCTGCGATGGATAGGAATTACTTCAATGTATTCTCTAAGTACCTGGTTCACATAGTACAAGCTTGTTTAGTTTGGGGCTAGATGGCGCTGTGTGTGAAAAAGTCCACCAATATTTATTTATTTACTCGTCATTAAGAACAACTTTTACTGTGGGACCAACCATGAATTCGCGAAAAAAATACCTCTGCGCCATAGAAAAATTACATTCATCCTCGGCAATAATCTTATCCCAGCAATTTTTTCGCGATTTCAGGGTTGGTTTCAAAGTAAAAGTTGATAATAATGTGCACAGTAATCATCATCCTAGAATACTACCGTTGTCTAACCGAACACCCAGTTGTACATTACTCATTATCAGCCAGAAGACGTCCACTGCTGAACATAGGCCTACCCTTAGACCGCCACACCGACCGACAACGTGCATTTGCATCCACCGGTTGCATGCGACTTTCACAATATCGTCGGTCCACCTAGTGGGAGGCCTGCCTACGCTTCGTTTTCCGGTTCGTGGTCGCCATTCAAGAACCTTTCTTCCCAATCGGTTATCGTTTCTTCGAGTGATGTGGCCTGCCCATTGCCACTTCAGCTTGCAAGCTTTGAAAGCTATAATAGTGCCTTTGGTTCTTCGGCGAATATCCTCGTTTCGGATTTTATCGCACAAAGAAACTCGAAGCATGTCCAGTATGTACACTTCGTCTAGAGTGAAAAACTAGCTTGGAAACAGAAATCCGTTTCAAAACCCGTGTCATATAATAATCGCTACATTTAACCACATATCAGTTAAAGACGGAAGTGTGTCAGCTTTCTACGTAATTATGGTGTATATGTAGTAATTAAACGCCTCGGGGCGCTTACGGTATGATCGGTAGCTAGGCTGATAAGCTGTTTACAAACGTACCTTCTGCTATTTAGTTTGTAATATCAATTCTATCTCACTTCGAATACCAAGCGTTTTTAAGACTTGGAAGCTGCCGGCGGTGCCGCTTTTACATGCGCTTGTTAAATTTATTTTTCGGCTATGGCTTATAATGAGGCATTTTCCAAAAAAAAAAGAAATCCCGGTAATAAAAGTACCCAATAGATGGCGTTAGATGCACCTTGAGGTTTTTCTGTCACTGTCAAGACATGAACGACAAAAAAATGTGTGCCTTTTTTTTCTCGTGTTTTTTGGCTCCACATGTGTATTTAGACAATTTCAAGTAATGTAACTATGTATTTGACATCATTTGAAATATTACAATAGTTGACACTGGCTAAATACACAACGTGTGGAACCAAACTTTACTATTTAAAAAATAAACATAAAATATTTCGACAGAAATGACAATGACAGGTAAAACGATAGGACTCCTAAAACGCCATCTAGTAAGTATTTTAGAACAATTTTTATTTTTTTGGAAAACGCCTCATTAACCACTTAGTGATCTATATAATAATGTACACGAGTGTAGGATATGGCATAATCCTGTAAAGCTTTTTTTTTGATTCTGATGTAATTACACGCCAGACTGCTGGGAACTTTTACAAAACACAAAGAAGACACTACTTCAATATGAATTCCAACAGAAAACTCCCATATATTGTTCCCGTGTCATTTCCTAAAGAATGCTCTTCACATTGTACCTAATCGAGTCCATAGCCAAACCTATATATCGTATCGTTATCGTATACTGTCATTCCAACAATTAAACCATTCAGCTACTTCCTCTGCACCAACGACAATAAATTCACTAAACCACGCATGCAGAAAATTCTGTTTAGTATAATACTAGTAGTTCGCGGCGAACTGAGACCTCGCGATCTCACAACCTCTGGACCGATTCAGCTCATATTTGAACTTAAAAATTGTATTGAAATGAACTACTTGCCTACAAAATATCATGAAGATCGGATCAACGGTTCGCAAGTTATCATCGGACAAATATACACACAAACATACAAACAGACATACAAATGACGATTTGTCCCAGTAAACTCTGAGACCTTCGCTTCGCTCGGTCAATCGACGCGCCGGTTACGGGAAGATGTAATTAATAGAAAATAATAAATAAAATTCGTTCATGCAGTTTATGTTTAATATCGGCCAGTGCCAAGAGCACAGTCGAAGCAAAGCAAAGTCGAGACTAGCGAATTACGAGATTCGTTGTTCCTACAAAAAGTCACCGAAGTCTGAGGAAGGCGCGGGTCGCGGGGAGTGCGACCACGCGTTCTCATTGGCTACCTCAAGGTTACGCCTACTCGCGCCTAACAATAAACCAATCATAGTAATTTCTTATAAGTGTATTTAGACTGATGTGTGGTGCGCTTCGGTGGTCCTAAATGCAGAATCTAGGGTGTGATCTCTGGCCAAGAGCCATAGTGGATCAAAGGCCATTGTATCGCCTTTGAAAAATTTGATCGTGGCTCCATCATTCAAGTGTACAGCTTATATGGTTGTAATGTATGTATCAGTTGCATGTAAATGTTTGCGACTTGATGCGTGACGTTTCGCCATGTTGCTCTTGCATTGCAGGATGGGGATTGCAACTTGTGGTTGCAATTTGAATTACAACTTCTCCTGTTGCAATTGTCACGAGTCTATTATTGCCTTGTAAGGAGATTTTAAGTACTGCGCCATTTTGTTATCGTATTTCATGCATTGTCTTTTTTCTCGTCTTTATTGGCTCATAGTGTATTTAGCCATTATCATGTTTTGTATAATTCCTGTAAAGTTTAATTTCATAACCAAAAACATTTGAGACCCTATTCCTGTGCGCTCGAGATTATCTCGATCTCTGTCTCTCTAATTTAGAATTTAATGAGAGTGAGAGTGACCGAGATAATCTCTAGCGCACAGGAATAGGATCCCAGAAGAAAACAAGTACTACCTATCAGTTATAGTCTAAGTCAACTGCAGACACTGTCCAGACCCTAATTCATTCCAATAAATAAATATATATAAATAGGTGATGAAAGGAGGAATAGGGTTATAGGAGATGACAGTTTTTATGTATATTCGTCCTTAGCTATACCTAACTTTGCAAGCCTCGACCTAGAGCATTAACCGCGTACGAAGCCCGGTGTATTAACGAGTATAACAACAAATAATTAAAAAAATTAAGAAGGCGGGCAAAGTGGTGGTCTTGGTGTCAACCGTCACGTATAACTTGTTATTTAAAACAGTAGGTTAATATGTAATAATATTATTAGATAATAATTATATAATCAAAGAGTTATATAACTTCTTACTTTCACGCTTCCTTCCTTCTAGTCTAGGTATATCGCTTAACAAACTATTCACATACAATTTCCGGTTTTTGACCAAGTTCAGCAACTGCTTTACATACCTATTGTAGATGTTATTCTCATTTCCTATCAGCTCTTAGTCGTCCACGGACGAAAACTAATATTAATGGACTAAATTTATAAATAACTTAATTTACAGTTATCTACCTATATTTTCGTTTAAAGTTTTTTTGTTTGTATGGTAAAGGTACTAGTGGTGCGACCCGCGGTTTCACCCTCCCTCAGCAGGCCTAGCACGGGCGCCGGGATAAAGTTATGTCAACCCGTTTTGTCTTCGCGTCAACGTGACAAAGCCAGAATATGGATACATCCGTCTCGTTCGCGCGGGATAAATAATAAATATGGTGGATAAAATTTTATCCCGGCACCCGTCTAGGCCTGCTGGAATCGTGCTTTTTCTCGGGATAAAAATATGCTTTATATTATGTTAACGTAAGCGACCACAAAGAATGATTAATGATTTTTTAAAATAAAACATAAACTAAGCAGTAGAGACCACGTCTTGCATATGAAAGTCCGGAAGTTTGACTAGACTTAAATTGAGAATATATTTCATGCTGCGTAAAGAGTACAAACTTGTTTAAATTTGGCTATTACCTTTGGTTTACAGCGGAAACATTAAGAATAAATCCGCCGTCTTGTCCAAACAAAAAGCGTAGTCTGATGCCCTCCCCTAAGTGTTATCCGATATCAATGTTTTTTTTTATATGTTATCTATACCGTGGTAAACTATGCTTGTATGTTTGTTTTTTTTTACATTTCGCAACATCTTCGTTGTTATAGGCACTTGAAAATACGACGAAAAAACTAGTTGTAACAAAAAAAGTTTTTTGAAAAAAAATACAGCAGCATATATCATAGTTTACTCAAGCCATAGAATCCAAAAACAAAAGATTTTGTTAAGATTTAGGGGGTGATAGCAGACTAGCCCCGAAAATTCACTTAAACTATCGCACTCACGAGAAACGGAGCGACTTTATCACTCCAGCCGTAAAGAGGAATCCAACAACAACTCACTCGTGAAAATCGGTCGAGCCGTTTAGGCTACAGCTGGTATTATAGGAACACACAATAAAAGCTTACAGACTCACATACTTACAATCAAAAAATATATATATATAATTTCTTTTTTTTTATATCGTTTTTTTTTGTTTCTAGTTTAGTTTTTTTAATAGTTTTAGGCAGTAAAAAATATTACAAAAAAGCGGGTTTCTCGCAGCATACGCAAAAATACAGCTATAACGATATTTTTGTTTTAATAAAACGGGAATACTCACGTTAAATTGAGTCGTTATTCTGACTATAGTTTCGATCACATTCAGCGACCTTTATCAAGGAATGCTAAGCGAGACACGCGCGCGACCTCGTCTTGACTTGCACTGACGACGATATTGATGTGGATTCTGTTGTACCGTTTACTGTACCTATATACTAGACTAAATATGGCAGTTCTAAAATTGTTGCGATCCTATTCTCACATATTGAAATGAATACGAGATACAGACAATTTTAGTCCTGTTGGATTAGTTTATTTGAGTAGACACAAAATCATCATCATCATCAACAGCCTGACGACATCCATTGCTGAACAAAGGCCTCCAACATTGAACAACAACAACAAACAACTCTACAATAACAACTCTGTAACAAAGATACATAATAGTGCTACATAGTCGTGACCAATGTTGTCGATTCTGTGGTACTATTTTCTTAACTACATAAACTAAAGTTGACAGCTCTAAAATTAAAAGAGATCATTAGTTTTAACAGAATTGACAGCATACTCATCGTGATCCAGGTGAACTGAACTAAAGATGAGTGCAGGTAATTAACCTCAATCTTACGGTACCTTTTAACCTTTTGGGTCAGGTTTGGGTATAAAGTCGTCTTCCAAATGTTGTATTCTCAAAGAGTTGAATTCTCATAACGTTTATTTGCATAATGTTGAATATCCAGTATGTTACAAAATCATGTTTTCCCAAATGTTTAATTCCTGAAATGAATATTCCTATTAAGCTAAATATTCAGAATGTTGAATAATAATTATAATTTTCTAACGTGGTGTATTCCAGTAATATATATTACCATATTTATGAATTTTTAGAATGTCGAATTCTAATTTCTCAAAAATTTAAATTTCCCGTAATGTTAGTTCCATAATTGAATATCTTGTAATATTTATACTAGATGTTTACGATTCGTTTAGCAAGGTACTTGCGTATATAGGTACTAATCTGCATCTATATACCCAGTTGCATCATTATAAGATCATTATTATGAGATCACCGGTGGCTTTACCGTTTTAAGATGGATTTCGTTTCTTTGGATACTCGTAGGTAGGTAGGTATACTCGTAGATGTCTGCCCAAATTAATAAAAGGTTTTGATTTAAATTGCCTAATATGTCACTAGGTAATTTTTGTTATTGCGTTGTATTCTATACTAGCTGATGCCCTCGATTTCGTTTGGCAGCATACTACTCGGCTTCTGGGCTCGAGACTCGACCTTCGGCCTCGCAAATACAAATATAATGAAATATTACGAAATTCCATACCCTCCTGAATATTTACTTTCCTATTTTTTTTAGGAAATTAATTTTCAAGAACACTTTTTCGTGCACCTGCATTATAACTAAAAGGCAAAATTTCTTGCTTCTTGCATTTTGTCTATTAGATATTTGTTAGAATTTTAATATTTAATGTCGAGCATTGGTAGATCGTCATGTGAAAATTAAAACATAGGTTAACACCGATGTATAAATGTTGTTTTGCACAAACGTTAAGATTTTAAAACATTTACTAAGCAATGAGGTAAAATAACTGTCAAGTTTGTTCATTCTTAATGCTTACTAGCCATAATGGCTATGTGTGTCTTGATCAGATATCACTATGCTGTAAGTAGGTCTCTACATCAGTTTACAACGGGACTTCAACCAGTCAAGCCATAGGTACTATCTATGGTAATTCTAATATAAGGTAATTTCGCTGAAGTGGTAAGAATCTTTTGCAGATACCGCCTTGGGAAACATGGAAGGCCTGTTTCAGTTATTTAAAAGCAGTATTGTGCAATTATCCGAGATCAAGGACAATGTTTCCAGTGAAAAAACTAGTATCTCAGGGTGACGAGCGCAGTGCATTGCCGGATTGACGCACAGGTTTTTAACTACCATTATGTACATTATGTAGGTACCCTATGTTTACCATCAGGTGAATGACTCGTCACTCAGCAGCATAAGAAGAAAATATAAGTATAAGGACCATCTAAGAACGATGTTAGCAAAAGTTTTTGTTCTTTTTTCTGAAATATATGCTTGAGTTAGGTGGGTCGAACCTGGACCCCTGGCAATAAGAGACCGGTCTATTTATACCCAGCAGCGGATAATAACAATATCATTGATAATGACGATTGATGACGTGAAATATGTTATATAGATATAGAGCTTTTCAAAGGTCAGAGTGAATAGGTATCTTCTAAGTCTGCGTGCTTCATCTCGGCCACATCGTAGCTTAACAACAGGCGAGTTGGTGGTCGAACGAAGACTTATAAGCATTAAAAAAAATAAAAACAGATCAGTTTCGTCTAGAAAAAACTAGTTAATTTGCAACAGTGCAAGGACTTTCAAATAATTATATGAGAGTACCATGATCTCTGTAAAAGTGAAATGATTTCTTTGTCTCCTTGACGTGGTTCAGTATATAGTTGAGTGAAATTACGAGTGACTAGGTGTTCTTCTAGGCAAATATGCAATGTCGCTTAGCGTCTGGCAAGGCCTTTTACCCATTTTTTATCCATATTTTATTAAAAGGCTAACAAATTTGACCAGTTTTTTTAAGTGGCGTAATCGTATCTTTCATGAAACTCCATGGACCATTTTTTCGGTTTATAGTCTAATAAAATCATAAGTAGACATTGAATGAGAACAACGATGGCATGCGGAAGCAACGAAGATTTTGTGATTGGGAACGCGTACAAAAACTCATCGGTGCGGATAACGGTGCTGAATTGAGTCCAAGTCTTCGGGTAGACTCGAGATTTATCGACTACTAAGACTTTACTGAGTTCATACATTACGTTTATCAGATGTATCACACTCTTAGATACGAAATTGAACTCTATGTGTGTGAACTAATTGTTACTGTGTTATTTTACCCAACTGCGTAAAACTTGAACAGATTTACACAAAGTTTGGGGTCGACGTAGCCTACGTGTACCATGTACCTTTGTTTAGCTATTTTTTTTCATGAAAATTGAACGATTCTTTTATGGCTGTAATATCAAAAGCCCTGTACTTTGTTATGGTGATTTCAACAACGATAAATCTTCTGTATATATTTAAACATTTTTAAAAACAGAGTCAATCTCATGCCACAGAACTATCCAGTAGATCCAGTAGATCTTCAAAATCAATGATTTTATAAAGTAGATGCATACAATTTAAATCAGAAAGAGAAACTGTAATGTAATAATGACAATTAGCACAGACAGTGCAATGTATTGTTAAATTAAGTTAGTGTAGCTACGTGCATTTCCTTACTGGAAATTCAGCATTCCTACAACCAGGAAAGCTATACCTACCTACCTGCTAATTTGTTTGGAAGAATTTAATAATAATGGGGATCCCACTTCCGATTCAAATTGTAAGTATAAGCGAAAATCACAAAGAAATCTTTGGTCTGAAGATCGTTAAGTGACGAATACACATACAGTTAAATTGTAAGTTCTCGAAGATAAGCCTTCGTTAAAAGATATTCTAATGTTTTAAGGTCTAAGATTTAAAAAATTCTGTATTTTAACTTGGTAAACGAAAGTTCCAAACTGTGCCTTACTGTAGTAACTTAGTCATCTCAACATTTAGAAAAGAAATGGATGTCGCCTGTTCCGGCCTACCGATCGTGTTAGTTTAATAATTTAACAACTTTCTGCAAACTTACCTAGAATATTGTTTGTTTTGCAAATCCTGTCATCCACATAACAACACTCCACATCACAAACAACCACTGGCCGGTAAGAAGATTCAAGAACTTTTAGATAATTCCCATTCAAAAACTGGTTTAAGAAAATGTATTCTAAGTTTGAAAGTTTGAAAAACCAAACGTCGCGCGCCAGCGAAGCGCGGAGGGCCACTGGTGGCGCCGGTGCACCGCCGGTGCAACGGTAACCGCGTACTGACTATAAGCTAATCTGTGCAGTTGCAGACGCAGGAAATGCATCGTCCGTTGAAAGGTCAACCAATCGTCTATGCAACCTCTTTAGATTAAAATTACAATATTTTCCTATTTCATTAAGAACCGAGAACCTGGCAAGCGTCTATACTGGACTCTAGGTTCAGTTTGGTTAAAGTTTTAAGATGGATAAATATAGAAAAGTATGGACTTACACGGGCCGTACCAGAAGTTAACTATTAGATAACTCAACAGCAATTACTATAATTTATGAGACGTACTGTTTTTTAAACTACTGTTTTTCTGTTTGTTGGTATTGTTTTTTTACTGTTTGTTTATAACTAATTGTGAAGAAAGGTTCTTGAATGGCGACCACGATCCGGAAGACGAAGCGTATTCATACCTCCCACTAGGTGGACCGACGACATTGTGAAAGTCGTGGGCAGCCGGTGGATGCAAGTGGTAAGTTGTCAGTCGGTGTGGCGGTCTAAGGGGGAGGCCTTTGTTCAGCAGTGGACGTCTTCAGGCTGATGACGGTGACGATGATGACTGTTTTTTCAAATGACCCCCTCTAGCCTATATAGATATATTCATCTAACTAAAATGGCTTTCAAACCATTTAAAACAAGATTGAAAAACAATCAACTGAAGCTATCGAATTTCGAATTTAGAATTGAAATCAAGTCGATAGCCCGACCGTTTGCGCGCATTAGAGGTGAGGAGGCCTTGACCTTCTACCCAGAATCCTCACCAAGCCATAGCTATAACTTCGAAATTCTGATGCGTCTAATTTAAATCTGACATTGGTAATTTTTGTCATTGTCAAAACTGATTTTCATGAAGCTGTCAGAAGTGAAGAATCTGGCTTGAAGTACATAACAAAAGGAACGAAAACCGCAGGGCGTAGATTCATATCCCAACAATGATTCGGAAGCCACTCGAGAGCCAGTTCCTATTCTAGGCTGGGTTTTTCATCTTCGACCACCTTGGTCTATCCTACCGACCATAAAAATTACCATTTTACTGTGCGTTACATTTATATTTCAATAACAGCATTAAATTCAGTATTATTACTACACAATGGTGTACACGAAAGAAACAGATTAATAATTCCTAACACATTAGAAAGAGCCATAAGGCTAGCTTAGGAAACCTTTTGGAAATAAATCAACTTAAGAGAAATAAAACAACTTATGTGCGTGCGCACTTTCACACGACCAAATTGACGCTTTTACGGCACTAAAGCAACTGCAAACTGTAATTATATTTTGTTTATCTGTGTTTACTATGAGTATAGAGCACTGAAATGTTAATAGATCTGTGTCTTATAGGACGAAACAGGAGAATATGTTTGTCAGTCACAGGGTTCTTCTTCCTCTCCCTGTTAGGGAGAGGTACAGCACTGTGAACCAACGGAACTTTTTCCCAATCGTCAACAGTGTGGACGAAGGGGTGTTACCGAGCGGGAAGTTCCGAATGTGAGAGCTCTAAAATTGCTGCCATCCTTTCATTTACTGAAATGAAAAGAGAGGCAGATAATTTTAGTTTTTTCAGATAAGCTTAGCGAGCGAGACAACAGAATCGACACCTTGGCTAAAGCAATATGTTATATGACAAGACTGAAATTGAATCCTGTTAGATTATTTTAGTGAGTGCTATAACAGAATCGAGGCCAATTATTCAACGTACGATTATCACGAAGTTTTAAAAGAAAGTGTTAATCTCTCCAAACTCCCTTTTAATTAACAATAAAAACTTAAGTGGATTACGCAAGATACGACTTCATATAATTATTCTCTTTTAAAGTATATATTTTAAGCAGTCATAACAAAACATCGTGATCTGCAATATTGTATGTGAAATTGTGAATGTATGTATGAGTCTCGTAAATAGACAAAAGCTCGTTATATCATTCAAAGTTGTAATAACCCTCCTTTTTCGTAGACGGGTAAAAATAATGCGATTATACATGCTTATAATGACGTAACATACAAAAAATTTAGAAACTCGCAAACATACTTTACTTTAATTTGGATGAAACTTTTTACAAGAATCACACTAATATTATAAATGCGAAAGTTTATGTGTAAGTGTAAGTATGTAAGTAGGTAATTATGTAAGTGTGTTTGTTTCTGTTCATCTCTGTGACGGCTGAACGGATTTGAATGAAATTTGGTATAGAGGTAACTTACATCCTGAATCAACACATATATACACTTTTTATCCTGGAAAGTTATTCGGTTTCTTTAGAATAATAGCGGGTGAAAGCCGCAGCCCGCGGGGCGCAGCTAGTATTAGATACAATGTTGAGTGTGAAACATTAGATACAATGTGTCGATCTGCCTAAAAACGTTTGCCCGAGAAAAAAGAAAATATCGTGGGCGCACTAGCGAAGGTACAAGTCCGTACAACGTCCCGTCAATGGCGTCACAAACTGATACACGTCAAAAACTTGAATATCTTCACTGCTATGATGTAGTAATTTCACGTGTTGCACAATAGTGACGCTCTGCTAATTGCCTTGTTACCTCTAATTAGGAACGGTACTTAAGTAGACTTAGTTACCTTTTGTGTTCAGTGTTTTTATATGCGACAACTAGTTTTCCCGCACGGCTTCGCTCGCATACGCATAAATTAAACATCCCATTATTTTCTAAAAATCCCGGGACACGCCTTTCTTTATTCTTTACTAGTTGCGCCCCGCGGTTTCATCCGCTATTCTACAGAAACTAAATATTTTTATGGGATAAAATGGTATATATGTTAATCCAGGGTGTAAGCTACCTTCATACCAAATTTCATTCAAATCCGTTCAGCCGTTACAGAGTAGAAAGGGAACAAATACACTTACATACTTATACACAAACTTCCTTATTTATAATATTAGTGTGATGCTTAGTACACGAATAGAGTTTCATTCGAGTGAAACAAAAAAAAAAAAAAATTTTTCTTACAACCTTTGGGGGTCCATTTTACCCCTTTAGAGGTGGAATTTTGCAAAATCCGTTATTTTTGTTACAATTTGAGGAGTAAGTACAAGTATTGTCTTCAAATTTTTTTTAAAAAAACCTATAAGTATTTATAACAATAAGCCCTTTTCTAGGAATAAGCGCACAGACCAAACCTCTTAGCAAAAAGCAGAATTCTGTGGTATAAAATTTTTCGAAGCGAAGATCCAACATAAACGCCTCAAGTTTCTATTGACATTGACACAGTGTTTTTTTTTCCATTGAAGAAGTATTCATTGTTTGCCATTTTTCCTCTGAAGCCTTTTTTGTCAGTAACTGGGACACGGTAGTGCCTCCGCCAAGTCGAGCAAACAACAAGGCCACGGCCATACCATCCATTTCTCGAAGCACCTCACGGCATTTTTTTTTTTCAGCTTATTGTTGCTTTAAGCTTATGTGGTCAATATATCTTGTTGGTATTAACTTATGGAAATCATGGGAACGTTTCAATGCCATTTGTATGGTCCCACGTCATTCAAACTTCAAGGTGTTAATTTCTGCCTAATTATAATAAAAATTACTCAATTCATCTCAAACAAAGTAAACTTTCTTAACCACCGAAAAAAATAGAGACACATCTTGTCAACTATGCCACAATAACTTTGCACACCAAATAACATAATTTATTCGAAAATCGTCATAGCACCGTTATAATAAGAGTTATTAATATTTGAAAGGTGACAGAGCAGGTGTGCAGGTTGTCTTAGCAGGTAGGTACTTTGGTTGAGAGGTTGTGAGAAAGGTGGCTAGATTATGCAATGGGCTATGTGGTGTAGTTCACAAGAGGCAAGAGAGTAGATAGATCTCTTTATTACAGAAACACAAATAATAGAAAAACGGATATGTAAGTAGTTAGTTATAATTAGGGTTCGCCGATATACATCAGCGGATATATATCATGATATATATCAAGATATATATCAATTGATATTTATCTTTATATAATTATTTATATTATATAATATCATTTGTTTTTCTCCTGTCTTCAGAACTAAAAATTTTGGAGATTCATGTTTACTCTATATATATATAGATATTAAAATAGTTTTTTTTTTCTAACTCTGGTTATAATAGTTAGTTTCAACAATTCAAAACTATGAGCGGCAATGCACTGCGCTCGTCACGAGATATTAGATGTTAAATCTCTTTTTGGTTACTTACGCTGGAAGCATTGGCCTTCAATCCGAAACACAGTAATGCTTGCACACTACTGCTTGCCGGTTAATTAACTGGCAAAAGTGTGGTACTTCCACAGGCGGACTCTCCAAAAGAGCCATATCACTACTAAAGCAGGCCCGTGTGGCGATAACTTCAGATGATTCAGATTCAGGTGATAATATAATAATAATATAATATAATAATATTAATATAAATAATAATATTAATATAAGTAATAATATAATAATATTTTAATAATAATAATATTTTGTCCACCATATTTATCTCGCGAGAACGAGACGGGTGTATCCATATTCTAGCTTTGTCACGTTGACGCGAAGACAAAACGGGTGGACATAACTTTATCACGGTGCCCATGCTAGGCCTGCTGCAGGCTTAGCACGGGCGCCGGGATACAATTTTGTCCACCATATTTATCTCGCGAGAACGAGACGGATGTATCCATATTCTAGCTTTGTCACGTTGACGCGAAGAAAAAACGGGTGGACATAACTTTATCACGGCGCCCATGCTAGGCCTGCAGGTGGTATAAACACATATTGAGATAGTATAGTTTCTTATGGATCTCGTCGGGCACAGTAAAACTGGACGAGAAGTGAGCAATCAAAATAAAATAACTGCCTACAGCCCGCGCTTCTCTCATAACTCGCGCCACCGCCAGAAGGTCGAATGCTATCACGTCGATTATGACAACCACAACTAGTAAAGTTAGTGTTTTCTCTTTTTAGCGCACGTGACCAAACAGTATCGGTACTATTGTCTTGGACGTGATGAAATTTTTTCGATTACGCAAGTGTGATAAATACCCCAGATCGGCAGATTGGACGGTTTCATTCAAAAGCAATATGATTATTTCTACTTGCATAATTTTTTATCTGAACATATTGTGTGAAATCCGGAACGAGGATATTGGCGAAGAACCAAAGTCGCATAGCTCTCACGGTTTGCAAGCTGAAGTGGCACTGGATAGGCCGCATCACTTTAAGAACCAAATAAAATAACCGAAAAGGAAGAAAGGTTCTCGAGTGGCGAACACGAACTGGAAGACGCAGCGCAGGAAAGTCGCTGGCAATCGGTGGATGCAAATGGCACACTGTCATTCAGTTAGTAGCAGTGGTTGAAGACGGGCTGTCCTATGATGCAGTTTACCTCAGGTGGTACCATTAATAATTTATTATACACGTACAAACTAGTAATAAACATAAAAATACTTAAATTTATATATTATACTAATAATAAAATAATACAATACCATTATCAGACAAGGGTGGATGTCCAAAAATTGCAAAGTCAGACGGAAAACCGGAAGACAGCGCCCTCTTAGTAAACGGTAGCGAGTTTTCAGAAACCAAAAGTAAAAAAGTTTATATTTTCAAATAATAGACTTATAAATCATGTTGTTACTAAGGTAATGAGTAAGCAAGCCCACTACATAAGCCGAAATGCCAATAAAACTTACTTAATAATGTAAATAAATATGTATTTAATTCATCAATCAAGTGACGCACACGCACTGCCAGCGCCATCTGTTAACGCCACTATAAGTACGTCATTCACATACCACTTCACATTACATTTTATTTTAAAGCTTAGCTGCTGGAAAATTAAGTTCAACTTTGATTGCTTCTTTAGCAACTTTTCAGGGTATGTCTTACAGCACCTTATTCATGACAAAATAAGGCTTAACTAGGTGTGATCTTAACGATCGAATAACTTAATTATGGTGCTTAAGTTCTCAGACTATAAATCACGTCTCGTTTTATTGTGCATCCTTAAAGCCCACTCGAGTGCTAAATTAGGAACTCTTCTGTACTGACTGATTTCCTACCTTAGTCCTCGTGTGCTGAGCTCATGCTTTATTAAGCAGGATGTCTTTTTCTTCATGCTTTTTATTTGCAGTTTGTTTTTCAGAGCAAGAATGATTGAAGTTGGGTTTTGTTCACGCTGTTACAAACCTGAAGCATACTGTGACATAAAGATATTTTTTTCTTGAGTCACCAGTTCGATATTACCTACGCTACTTCTTCAGAATTGTAGTTTTCTTTACGTCTTTCGTGTATCCACAACAAAACCTTCAGTGTTTAGAAGCCCCGAAAACTCACGTCAGCAAAAACCACTAAAGCTTTCAAAAGTTTCCGATTTTTTTAATAAAAAAACAATGAAATAAAATTATTTTATCGTAGCGCACATTTTGCGATCATTTCAAAGTGAACTGGCTGCCATAGTTTGCATTTATTTTCACTTACAAGACTTGCCATAGGAATTTTGAAACGTAAGTCAATTTAACTTTCCGAGTTTTTCTACCAGGCCGTAGTTACCCTGTAAGTTCTGTCCTCCATCCTTGAAGCCAGACAGCACCTAGTCTGTCTATAATTATACAATAGTTGCGCAACGGGGTCGCCTCGGTCTGATTGGTTCGTTAATGGTACGTACCGTGACCGATCCTTAAATGGTGAACATATTACAATAGGTCAAATAAGACACGTATCATAGACATACCATTTTATAGTGTATCTGAGAAGGTTTGGATAATGATTCTAATTCTATGTGGCAATATTAGCACTAAAGTTTCCCTGCATGTGTTGCGCATGATATAGATAACGCATTTAAGAGCTTTGTTTCGCCAAAACAAAATACCAAAAGAGGAATCGTGGGTTGCGGGGACTGAGACATTTCTGTTTGCTATCTCAAGGTTACGCGTAGACGTGCCTAAGCAATGAACCAATGAGGGTTATTATTATTTTTAGATATGCATAATTATTTATATAGAATTATCATATATTATGACCGACCATGGTGAGCTTCGACCGTCTTGATGCCGGAATCTATAGCATGGTATCTGTGTATGCCCCAAACAAGCCAAAATATTTAACTTGGCTAGGCACGGCTGTTTCACTGCTAACCCTGGGCCTTGATCCACACTGATTCTGGATACATGCCTATCTGGAATTACTACGGCTCTCAGGTGTTTTTTGTCGGAAGATACTGCGAGGCTTTTAGCGAAGGATGTTTAACTCTGCACAGTTTTGTCCTCTAGATAATCAATAACACGTCGTATGAGGTCCTTTTTACAAGACTTGCAATATTTGTATGTATGTTCGGCAGGGCTAGCATACGCACCGCGACAAAGTAGCCGTGTCCTGTTCTTGCATAACAAAAACATTTTGTCACGGTGCGCATGCTAGCCTTGCGGTTCATATCTTGCAACTGAATTTTACACCAGTTCAATTGTTCAATTGAGTTGAAATATTGCATGCCTGTCAAGTTCCGATGACAATACAATATTACGAGAGCGAGCTGATCTGATGATGGAAACGGAAGGTGGAAAACGGAACTCCGTAGTAACTAACTGTAGATTGATGGAGTTTGTATTCGTTTTGTTTAGGTAACATTACCAATAACGGATTTTATAAAAGCTTGTCTGGAAAAATATTTTTTTCCACAAAAACCTATTAGATTCTAAGCCGATTCTAAAGTCAGTGATTCATTTGATGCTATACTTAAATAGTAAGTTCAGCTTGGGCAGCATAAGATATAGATATATAGAAACCAATTGCCCAATCTAGCCTCCCGTCAAATAAACACTAAAATAACAAGCTGCGATCGATGCGAGGTCGACCGCATTTTGCAACCACGTTCCCAGCACTACTCTAAAATTCTACCACCGCATTACACGCTTCATGTAATTGGGTTTCGATTATTGGGTAATTTTAATTTGAAATTAAAATTTTATGATCCAATTGAAAAAACCTTATCAGATGGCCAGACGACGTCTTGCGACAATATTTGTTTACATTTCAATTTCGCAGCTGTGGCGTAACAACCGAAGAACTTTAAATAATCATTAAATCATCTACATATTTCTCATCGCTTCATATTTCAGTATACCTGTAAATGCCAATGCCAAGATTCCGTTAATCGGCTACCCTTTTTTTCTATTTTTGTTGTCTTTTATGAAGAGCTCTGTCCACTCCAAGACCTCCAAAAGTATGAACTGGTTCATAACCAGAAACATATTAATTTCTACCTCGATTTGGGTGTTCGCTTTATAAACGTCCATCATTACCTAACACCCGCTCGCATGACCAATCTTCCTCGTTCGCCAATTCCCAACACTCTGGGAATTGGCCCTTCTGCGTCGAATTATAACGAATGGACACACTGGCACCAATTAATGTGGTTGTTTGTTTTTCTTAACATCATTGACATGGACCATCGATTTGTTGCGTCATATTGCCGGAAGATGTGAAAATTTACGATAGCAGTTAGTTTATATTGATGACTATTAAATTTGAAGAAGAAAACTTCGTCTTAATTAGACAAGCCGTATCTAATAGTGATGTTTATACTTTACGTAAGTACGATTATAGGGTTTTTTTTTTTTGTATGTTCGTATTTTAATTATGATGCTCACTTTTTCGTGAGCATTATGGCCCGATTATCTACAACTTTAAGTTTACCTACTAGGGTCGCCACAGAAGAGAGAAGTAAATAAAAAAAAATCCTCTTCTGTGAGGGACGCAGTTTAATAAGTTACATTAGGAGTATGATAAGTAACATAATTCGTTTTACCTAATCTTAACCTTTGTTTTCAGCTGTTCTCTTATTTATTGACTATTGTTCATATTTTACGTTCCATAAACATCAATACAATTTAATACTTGTGTCATGAAGAAGCGTGGAAGAATACAAGGATTTTACCTTAAGTACATACTTAGTTTACCTTATGTTTAAGTTTTACCTTTAAGGGATTGGTTATTAATTAACTGATCAACTTCAGCACTTTTGACTGCAAAAAATCAGACTGCTTGGATGAGCAATCGTATCTTTATTGCAACCATACAAACTTGAGGTCAAATCGGCTGAAAATTGGCAATGCGCCAGTTTTAGGTATACCAAATTCCATACACGTAACAAACACTCAGATATCGTAGGTGTCACTATTGTTAAACTGATGATTCAGTCGCACAAAAAGTAACCAAACAACCAGGATTTGTTACCACGGTCTTGTGTTCTTGGCTCGGAAAAGTGAAAGTAGCTTACCTCGAAGGAACCAGGTTCCTGCAACACCATCACTTTTTTGAAGAAAATCTGGGGCATAATGTCACCTCCGACCTCACTCTACCTTGTCTGTGGCACGGCACTTGTCAAATCAATCTGTCACGGGCCGTTCCAAATTCAACTTTAAACTTTTTTGCGAATTTCAATGCAAACTTTTTTAACTTTTATCAATAATGTTTTGTCACCAATTTTATGTTTGCTCACTATGTACCTAAGAGTTTTATTTAGTTATGTAAAATTAAAAGCCGGTGCTTATGTAATATTTGTTTATGCGCCTACAGCGTATTCAAACACGGACCTTTCCCTTCTAGCCACTTGTAGTCAACTAAAGCACGCAACAAGCAACAACTATTAATGTTAGAAGTATGAAACCATGACTTGACTGGCACTGGCTGTCGCAATTTTACATTCCTTCTTTGATTCTGTGTTTTATCGGTTTGAAATAAAATTTATTTTAGATTACAAGTCTATCGCAAATATAAAGTTTGTTTTGTAGGTGCAATACTGCGCATAGATTCACAGATAAAATATGTACTTAGTAAGTAGTTATAGCTGATTGTAATTTTATGCCATAACCTCGAAAATTTAATGAAAGTGAAGGCAGAAGAGCGTGAAAAAAGGAAAAGTTAATGCGCATCAAAGTTCTAACTAAAACAGTGTTAAGTTGTTTATTTACTTTTTAAACAAAATGAGAAAGGTAGATTACGGATGACTGACAATGTTTATGAAAAGCTTCTGGGCTGATGGTAATTCTTCTCGTATTTTTTTTTGATCATTGAAAAACTTCGTTTTTTACGCCGCCAATTAGAATCATAATCGATAGTACTAACTACTTAAGTACTGTATCTGTCACTCAATGATGGCGCTTTGAATTCGGCTCCGCTGCAGCCTGTTTACAGCTCATTGTAACCAAGCAACCAAGTTTCGCCAAAGAGTGCAAAAGAAGATGCGAAAAGTAAGAGAAGAAAAGAGATAGCTGTAATGACATTTGTCTTAAGTCAGATTTTGCGGGGTAATTTTAAGGGTAATCTCGAGTAAAATATCATTGGTTTTACTATAACTTGTGTGTTTCTGTCAATATATCTATCATAGGTAAATAAATACCTACCTAAGTACAACGAACATCAAAGTCAAAACAATTTACATTAAATAAGGTGTCAGTGTGCTTCGCATTTACATTCGTCTGCGGATTGCATTCTAATGTAAAGGATTTAGAATAAGAACTACTGTGCAGTTTTATCACGAGCCTAGGAAATTATTTTAGGGTACCCAGACTTGTTTTTCATTCGAATAGCATTACTACTAGAGAGATAAGCTCTTTATTGTTCAATATGACATACCTAGGACAATAAAAGGGTATAAAGACGTGTAGGTATAACGAATGTCGGACTTTTCGCCAAAAGCGACTCTTATTTGTAGACTCGCGGGAGAATATTTGGTAGTGCAATGCCGAAAATAACATAACTTGTAATGTTTGGGTTTGTCTTTCTTAAGATAAAAACAAAGTGCAACAACAGCAAACAGCTGTTCCATAGTAAAATGGCGTTTACTCTGTACGAAATATTTCGAACAGCTGCGATTTAAGGCTTTGGTCCCATAGAAACAGCTCAGCCAAGCCACAATTTGTGACAAATCTAAATCTTGGCTATGATTATTTATTTTTACGTCTATTCGTGACTAGGCTGATCGTTAGCTCCTAAACTGCGACATTCAAGGAAGCTATGAAACAGCGTCACGCCTATTCACATTGCACTGAAATGAGACATAGATAAGAGAAAGTGTAAGTGCGCTTAGAATACTAAGTAAATTGATGTAGGCTACACAGGTGAGATGGTAATGTTGTGTGTAATAGAGAATTAGGTAAATAGGGCGTGTTACTAGTAAACTTAGTTCTTACATACTTAAGTAACTTGGTACGTACTGTACAGATACGTTGTTTGTTACGTAGGTGTTCAAGAATAGTATACCGACGTCTTGTCCATACAAAAAGCTTACCCTCCCCTAGACGTTGTCCGATTTCGATGATTTTTTTATATGTATCTACACCGTGAAAAACTATGCTACAAGCATGTTGTTTTTGTCATGTTGTTTGATTTGAGTTTTTGGATCGAAAATACGACGATGAAGAGTAGTTGTTGTAAGAACGCCATAATCATTTTTTGAAAAAACAAAGATTGGCTTAGATGGACTATCCAAGCCATTGACACCAAAAACAAAAGATTTTGTTAAGATTTAGGGGTGATAACAGACTACCCCCAACGCTAATTTCATCAAAAAGTTAGGAAAATACACTTTATCGCAAGCACGAGAGCAAATACGATTTCAGATATCGAAAGGGCCAAAACTAGCAAAACTAAGGTGTGCTTTTTTTCTCTCGTAGATATTATATTCGCTATCTCTTTTTGTAACAAATGTATATAGTTTTAAAAACCTAATTTCTGATTTGATTTGTTTTTTTAAGACTAATTTTTCAACCTCTGAAAATTAAAATTTGTTTTGTTTTTTTTTAATGATCTTAATAACTTCAAAATGTCATAATAATAGTTGGATAAAATTATTTTTCATTGCTCTCTATAATCGTACAATAAAATCTGTTATTTTCAAAAACGTGTCTATTTATTTATAAATCTATGATTGAAAAATTGACATTGGAAAACGGACCAATCAGTGATATAACCTCATAATATAACGACCAGTGATATTGTCAAAATATCATTGCCTTATAATTACTATTGTGGCCCCGTGAAATTACAATGACACTAAAAACAGACCATTAAAATTGTAAAAAAATTAAGCCGATTGTCAATATAGTGTAATTATAATGTATGATATCATGGCTTTGACAATATCCCTGCGACGCTTCATGGGATGCTTGTGTTCGAACTCATGAACTACAATTTCTATGCGTCCGACCGATCAGCCGACTCTTGGAGAAGCCTGAGTAAGAGTAGGAGCCTCCGATAGATATGATAGTGGGAGCATCATTTTCTGCGGGGAGCGGGTATTGGGAGCTTAGAATAACAACTAAGATTCGAAGGTTGGTGACCGCGTACTAAAGTAGGTAGCTAGGTAGGTAGGTATCTCGTGTGGGCATTAGACACATGCAGGCATTTTGTGTAAGTGCATGCAAGATTTGCACTTCTACGAAATTAGTTTTCCTGCGCTTCTAGTCGTGTTTTCATAACTAAAACCTATTTATGACGCTTACTTCAGCACTCGCGATTTCACTGTTTTGGCATAATTTTATGCAAACAACCATACATTTAAACAGTTTACGTAACATATGTAAGCAAAAATTGTTTAAACAAATGCGTTCACACATGTTTGTATCAACAGACTTCACCAAAGTTCTCAATTTGTTGGGATTTTTTTAATACCTACTTGTTCAAGTGAAACGCGTTTTACGGTCATCAAACAAAATCTTAAATAACGCACACACAAAACTCCCCACTACAGGTTTCGCTATTTTGGGGGTGCTAGAAATGAGATAGTACCCACACCATAACGAACAACCAACACCCATACCCAGAACAGAAAATCACTTAAACATCTGCCCCCCGGCTGGGAATCGTGCCCGCCTTCTGCTCCTAAGGCAGTTGATATAGTATATTAGATGGCAGTTGTTCTACCAAATAAGCCCCAGGATGGTCCATCACTATCAAAATCACAGAAGAGAGAAGTATTTTTTTTTTCTCTTCTGTGATCAAAATCGACAGATTTTTTTGTCAGATACTCATGCCTGTAATAGTCGACTAATAGTCTAACTATGGCTTTGCAAGCGTAACATGTGTTAGCTATTATTTAAAATACGCGGATAAATACACTAGTGGACGTGGATAATACATAAAATAATTTTTTTTAGAAAAAAAAACAAAATGAAAACTGACTTCAAGATGTACAAACTTACACTAAAAAGTAGAAAATAATATTTTAATTACTTCAAAGCAAGGAGCATTACAATCAATCAAAGAACTTATTGATACCTAAATATCATTTTTTATTTATTTATTTTCCAACTTACAGCTATCATTACCTAATGTGATAGCGAAGCTAAGTATACATAGTTAAGAATAACACAACACCCTTAACGCTATCTTTGTAAATTCACTCAGAGCACAATCAAATAGGTCAATTTCAACCGCAATGACGTTGAGAGTGCGAAGTACCCGTGTAAAAGGTGCCTCCTGCAGGAGATTTGATATATTATAAATTTATACCTAATTATAAATTTACAATTTATAATCAGTTATTTTTTAAGTCAGTGTCAGCTACAACATAAAAACAACAGTCGGTAATAACCATAATAAATAAAAATAAAACAGTCGAATTGATAACCTCTTCCTTGGGACTCTTGGCGGAAGCGCGTCGCGCGAGAAGTAGTATTTGGCTACGCACTGTGGATCGGTGTTGAAAGTTATTGTGTGAAGGAGAATAAAACTAGGTACTTATAGATAGTAACGAGACGATGTTCCTTTACATGAGGAACGATGCTAAATAGTTTTTTTTTTTCTAGGACGTGTGAGCATTATTGTACTTAGATAAGTAAGTAGGTAGTTAGATGTGAGCATTTTTGCGAAAAAACTAAAACACTTACGTTCAAATCATATCTGCTAGTGATCCAAGAACGCTTATTCAGGATACCACTAACGTATTTTCTTCTCCACTTTGCTAGAAATCCACCACTGTTAGTCCTCTTCGATCGCCGGCTCACAGTGTAACGCTCCATTGGGCGCTACACAAAAACGTCAATGTACCTACCACAATCACCTAAAGTCTGTTTTTCTTCAAACACGGTGGTCACTGTCCAAAGTCGCGAACCAACTAAGTCCAATTAAAATATAGTATTTCGACCGCGAAACATGTTAAAATATTACATAAAAAGAAACGGAGCGAATAGAATTAATTACGTTTTGTACACACTTTACCGTTCCCTTCAAAATAGAAAGTGATACCTTAGTAAGCCAGACTGTGGGCGATTTGGCAGAGGCTTAGAGACGCGTCGCTTTGTCCTGCGACCTAAGTTCCTAAACTGCGGATAGTCGAAAAAAAACTACGAATAAGCTAACTTTGAATGTATTTTTCTTGTTTTCACGAAAAGTCAAAGCAAAGCGCGTCGTCAAACTCCTTGACTACAGTTAGACAACAACTTTTTTTTGCGGCAAAAGAACGTGAGCGTCGTCCTATGTTTATACTTAGACTTGCTTAGACTGCGGGTAGACGAAAAAAAAACACTTTTTTTTAATGGCAAAGGAACGTAACGCGTCGTCCTGTGACCAAACTCGCGAGGTTAATAATATCGGTGGTAGGCATTGTTGTCGCCTTATTCGTGTTACGGTATGTTGGAACGAATACAGTATGCGCGTGATTGGAATACCACAATAAATTCGTAGGTACCTACACTCAGCTGCGCCTGCGGTTATTCTCACTATCTTCGGGTGAACTTTTCTCTCGGTCTCACTGAATGACTGTTTTATAGATGAGTGCTCTTGCTACTGAAAAGTACTTAGGTACTAAAGTAGGTACTTTTCAGTACTACCTACAAAAACATTACTCTCCTTCTTGGACAGTCGGGTAAAAAATAAAGGAGATTGTCATGTACATTTTATCAGGAAGAGAAGAAGAAGAAGAAATTAAGAATAGAATAGAAGAATTAAGAATACCATTACCATTTTGTAAAGTCCTAGATATCAATGATACTAGATACCTAACAATTTCCATGTTTTTTTGGGGGATGTAGGAAAAAATCTGGAAATTATTGTTTTATTATTCTTCATCAAAATAAATGTCGTATAATTTTATTTTTTTCTTAAGTTTCCGCGTAGTGTTTAAAAAAATTGCGAGTTTTCAGGAGGTGTTAAAATTTTAATTGTCTGGGAACAAAGTAAGTATATACAGACATACATTCATAATGTTCTCATTTATTAGATTAATGTGATTCCATTGGCAATGTTGTCCATACAAAAGTGACAATAGGCACTTGGCTATGCGTCGCGCGCTGCGCCCTCTGTTTGTCGTAGGTAATTTTTCTAACCCAAATAGCTGAGCAAGGACGTCTGTGGGAATGGGGATAGAGACCATGAATAGGGATTATTTAGGTCACTAATCATGTATTCTAGGATTTTTTTGGGTGTATGTAAGACAGTATGTTTGTGTTCTTATATTACTTCATGTAGAGCACAGATGAATAGATGTAGAGAAACCGGCTTGACCGATTTTGACTTGAGTTTGAGTGAGGTGTCGTTGGAGTCCCCTTTACGTTTAAAGACTAAATTTTGCAGTCGGGTATTTTGTTTTAATTTTAATAAAATTACTTCTTGTTAATGTTTTTTGTACTACAGGCGCCTGGCAGACATAGGTACATCGTGGTCGTAGATGGTAGCATGCTACACCCTCATGCGTCCCTCTTTGCTTCCCGTACCGCTCATCTACCTCAGGAACCGAGTCTTGGAACATTGTTCGATTTTTTAAATCTATCTACACCAAAATTCTTTTTAATTTTTATGTTACTGAGTGACGAAACGTAACATTTGCCCATTCAGTAGGTGCCACTGAACTGTTAGTAGGTACCTATAGAAGTTTGACAACATGCGCGCTGTAAGCAATGCCCTCGGCACCCTGTGATATTAGAATGTTAAATCTCACCAGATAAGATTTTTAATCAGTAATATTTTCACACTACTACTTGGCGCTTGCATACTAAACTACTGGTGTTGTCTACTGTGTGGCGCTCTAAGAGGGGGGACAAAGTTCTCCCCTCTTAGAGCGCAGTTGTCGTCTTCAGTCTGTTGATAATGATGAATATTAAGCCATATGAGTGAAATCACGTACCCATGAGCGTGGCTAAGTATGAAATGTTATTACGTATCATTTAAACATGGCGTCTAAGCATTTGGCCATGTTTTTGAGGCCTCCATTACTTTACTGGGGCATGACTTGAACTTGACCGGGACTTTGTTTGTTTGACTGAGACTATGACTGAGACTTGTTTTAACTGCGAAATATGTTACAAGTATTACAAAACTTGACACTGGCTAAATACACAACGTGTGGAGTTCAAAGATAAAAAACTTTTAAATGTCATGGTAATGTCAATACTATTTGATATTGGAACTTGGAGGAGCTGGAGGAGCATGGGAAAGACATGGGTGTCTATCATGAAGCTGTAGGTAAAACCATGGATTTAGCAGTATGATGTTTCGTCCAAGGGTAAAACAGCTTCATGGTGTCTATAATGTAATAATGTACATCCCAATAATGTACGACCCAGATAATGTACGACCGATAATTGGTGTACCGGGCTGCAAATTATCAGGTCGTACAGTACAGGCCGTAAAATACGGGCTGCACATTATCAGCACATGCCAATAAGAGTGTCTACACATGGCCTGACCTAACATCGTGTGAAAGGGACAGCTAGATTTGAATTTCACGGGAGCAAAAGAAACAAACTATTAAGGTTATAGCTTCTCCCTTTCGCTCTCCCAGAAACTTATATATAGCCATCTCTTTCAAACGATGTCAGGTCAGGCCATGTAGCGAGGCCTTAATGCACGACCAGGAATGTATAGCCAATAATGTACAAAATAATGTAAAGTGCACGTTTTTTCGGGTCGTACATTATTGGCTGTACATTTCTGGTCGTGCTTTGATGACGTGATTGACGTGATGATAATGAACGGCTGATAATATATAGCCTGATAATAGACGACCCAAACCGTATTGGCTGAAAGACTGCTCTTATTGGTCAATGTGTCTATGATCTGTTTTGACTCCATGCTTCGTTTGGACGCGATAGGCACTGATAGGCATTGATTAAAAATGCCTTAACCAATTACGGTCATGTTACAAGACATAACAGAAGGTTTCCGAGTTGTCATAAAAAAAAACCTTAACCTACTAACTGTAATCCTTATATTATTTTTTATCTGTGTCATATTTTTACTATCGCGTTCAAACGAATTACGAAATCGTTAGATGTCTTAGACAAAGAGGCTCTCAGCCAATGAGGGACCGGTTTTCTTTTATCAGGCTGTACATTATCGGCCCATGTCAATAATGTACGGCATGATATTGTACAGCCTGATAATTGATGTACCGGTACATGGTATATCAGGCTGTACATTATCGGCCCATGTCGATAATGTACAGCGGATATTTCACGACCCTATAATCCTCAGCCTGATATTCCATGTACCGATACACCAATTATCATGCTGTACAAAACGGGCTGCACATTATAGTCGTACATGAATGTCGCCCTATGGACGTAGTTTTGCTCCCAGTAATATCATTATAATTTCTCATTGTTTTTCCCCAGTATTGGACAAGCTAAAGCCATTTAGTCACACCACCCTGTCTTACGTACTTTCGAGATTCTTACGCATTTTTTTTAGCATATTTAAGTGCGATCTAGCATATTTTTAGGATTATCTGCGCCAAAATCTAGCATATTCTCCAAAAACAAAACGGCAGCACTGATTCAAAATGTCAAAATCAAAAGTTGACCAAGATGGTTTTGAAATAGTAAAATCTAAACGTATTTCTAAAAACAAACAAACAAAAATTCCTTCTTATAGTATACAGCAAGACATAGAAAATATTGAAGTAGACGTTGAGAAAGCTGTAAGGTAGTTATTACTTCAAAAACAAAAAAAAAACTGCTTTGAGGTTATATCATATTTACAAAACATTTGATTTCAGGCGAATAAAAGCTGCGATCGAAGATTTGCAAATATCTAACTATTTTGAAGACTTTTCTAAAGCTGTGAGTAAATTGTTACAAGCGCGAGGAACCGTCGAAATCATTTGTTTTGGGTTAGGGCATATAGCGGAGTGCAACATATCCAGATATCAACTCGCCCTGTTACTGTGTCTCAAAGACATCTGTAGTCCTACCAAAGTGTTTGTCCATGACCCCATATTCTACAAAGGCGAGTGCGAAGTATTAAAACAACTAGGTCTTCAAGTTATACTGGAAAATAATGAAGGTGGTTACATAACAAGTGATAAATGTACTACATTAGCATACCTTCCTCACTGTCCCAAACAGTTAACGAACAATTTTCTATGGAACAACTGGGGTGTTAAATTGCAGCATTGCCTATTAATCTGTAATAGTTTTATTTCATTAACGGACAACAACCCCAGTAGAATCATAGCCGAAACCGTTCCATACATTTATAAAATCCATCCACATACCACCGAGCTGGTATTAGAGAACAATTTCAAATTCTCTGATATATTTAATGATACGTCACTTCATTATTTTCCTAAAGAAAAACTTGAGAGACTAGACTCTGAATTTTGGATAAAAGGTGTCAAACCAACATACGAAAACGCAGAAGAATTTATCACATCACTTATGATAGAAAAGCTGAACATATAATTTATTTTGAAGGTAAAATGACATCGATTACATCAAAACCGGTGCTTGTAACGCTGAGGCAACTGCTATCTGAGATACGTAAGCAGACGTCTTCCAAGAAACTTGCAGAGAATCAGATGGTACGATACATATTCGACCAGTACCGTAAACATCAGACGACCGATCAGCAATTATGCAAAGCGATTGACGAAATGCATTTCAAAGCAAGAACATACTACAGCTACTTGCATCATACAAGACAGTATAAAGAAATAAACACAGAATTTAAGGGACAAGGAGAGCGTTCCGTAAAAGATACTGCAAACATGGTTGGATTTAAATTGCCTCATGATCCAAAATAAGTCTTTTAGTCACCCGAATAAGTTTTCAAATCATGTAGTTGAAATTGTTTGTAAATATTAGAATACAATTTTCCGTGCTAGCATTGACTTTTTCTTATATTTAAGATCTGTTAGGTAAACTACACCAGGGACGCAATCAGAAGCATTCCGATTGCTGCAATAACATTGTCAAAATAATGTTGAATGTACTAGAGGAAGTGTGCCTGCGACTCAAAGTTGTCATGCCATACTATTATTGTATAATATCGATAGATCATCAACCTAGGCTGCTCGCCTATAAATAAATAAATTGAACAAAATATTAACTGTTTAAGTATTATTAACTCAACTAAATTATTTATGTATATCTTTTTTTTACTGGTGGTTTTTCTGGCATAGGTTCTCATATCATGATTTTGCACCACTTTGGTCTTGTCATTTTGACTTTTGGTACCAGAAACTGAGGTTTGTCCCGTATAGGTACAGTGGTATTTTTACACAGGCACAATACAATTTTTATAACCCACTGTTTTGGTAGTTTGCACATTTTCCATATTTCCACAATATTGTCGCCGGAACTGTCCGTACTGCTAGCGGAAAAGTGTCGAATTTCAGGATTTGTGTGGAGTAGATATATAATGCATTAGGTCGTGTAAGTGTTTTTCTCAAATAGCTCAAAAACGGCTGGACGCACAAATTTGTAATTGCCATACACATTTACACTACCTCATACACTAAATATTATGTACTCCACTCAATTTCTGAAATTCGACAGTTTTCCGCTAAGAGTACGCCATGTACGCACGCACCTACGTATCGTACTATGCCTCTATTGGACAGGCAAAAGCGCGCAAATATATTGAAAATTCAAACGTTTATAGGCTTTGTTTTGGTGTGCCCCGCGTTTTAATGAACCCCAACCACCCCTGTCCTTAAAGCTTAAAGAGTCTGAGACGGACATAAGCTACATTTTGTGTTGTAGGTCCACGCGAACGAACTACTTGTCGCCGATGTATTATCATCTAGTTTCGCAAACCAATAAAGTCATTGTATCATTGTCTTGTGTAACTTCTAGTAATAATATAATCTAGATAGATAGATTAACTCTTTATTGTTCACACAAAATTTTACATAAAATTAAATTTAAAAAAATAAATAATAATAATATTAGCAATAATATATTTTTTTTTTTTTTTTATTGATATATATCCAAAATTTGGTAACAAAAGTAAATTCACTGATTAAACCGAGGAACTAGATAGATTGAGATAGACCGCCTGAAGGCCTGTCATATTCTTAGTGTTCTTACTAAAATATACTTCGGTCAAACAGACCCACAGTAGCGGTCAGTTATAAATGCACACCTACTAAAAACCTCTGAGCTAGTAGTGGCTCCACGGCTCAGATTGATTTGAGTAATAATAGCTACAAAATAGGGTCAGAAAATTAAGAAACAAACAATGGATATTTTAAAGGTTTTTATTATAATAAAAGTTTTTAACCCAATGATATTTTAATTTATCATTGTTTTAACCTAAGTAAATATGTAGGAATGGAAAAACCAAGATTTTAGTATTGTACAATAATTATTATAAACCCTGTACTGCGTAGGTACATATACCTACTGGTAAAATAACGATACCTACTTGATTTTTAGACATTAATCTCAATAAATGGAATAACAAGGGCACTTTTAGGGTTTCTTAGCAAAACGCACGTAACCCTTTTTCTAATAATGGCAAAAATAAATTCTGTACCTAAGACAAAATTATTTCTTATACATAAAGTAAAAAAACAACTACTTTTGAATAACATTTCTATCTGAAACTTTATGCACTAAAGTTCAGTCTTCTTCTCAAAAAGTATGATCGATCATGTTACTACGGTACGGTAGTGTACCGAGCCAAGTTTGTCTTTACAAGGGTTGTACCCAAGTTGTACCTACAACTTTGATTTACATTGATGTTTTACATCGTTTAAGATTTTTGTTGAAGAGTAGAGAAGATTTTGTCGCAGTGCGCGTGCTGGCCCTGCTGAGGTTTCGATATAGTTTCGGTGAGAGTTTCTAGGCACGGTAGTGTATCAAGCCAAGCTCTATTATATTCTAGTATTTATTTTACTGAGTGTATTCTTTCTCGATTAGCTTGGCAATAGTCTGCAGTTGCATATTGCTGGTGCCTTCGTAGATGGTACCGATCTTAGCGTCTCGGAAGAACTTCTCTTGAGGGAAATCCCGCGTAAAACCTACGCCTCCCATGAAGTCTATGCACTTAGATGTGAGAGTTTGGGCGATTTCTGAAAAAAAAAAAGCATTAGCCAGCTACCCGCAATTGCCAAAATTATTTAACTGTACGCATAACCTAATTTTAGTGTGATTGTAATACTTAGGGAATTTTGTAGGTAAAGTTGAAATCATAAATAAAAGAATTTACCATTAAGATTATTGTCAAATTTACTGACTTTATATTTTTATGCAATTTATTGTTTAAAATTATTTTCTGTACACTAAGCCATTTGAAGGTCACAGTGTTAATAACTTTTAAATGTATAATAAATTAAATGTTCAATATGTACATGGCGGTTCTTCGACCAAGTTCAAATCGATAAATTAATTAACCTAAAAGTGAATAGAAGTCGCATAAAATTTAAATTACAATAGCTTCATTAAAACCAATCTGGAACAACGGTTTGCATACATTACAAATATTTTAGTAAGAAATGTAGATCCAATTTATTTTTTAATTTTAATATTTAACTTGGAAAGTTGAACTACAGCTTTCATTGCATTATAACATTTATAGCAGTTATTTTAAAATTGAAAATTAGTGCTATTTTTCTATTACCCCATTAGTCATCTAATTATATTAGAGATATTATGTTAAGAAATATGTTTTTTGGTTTTATCGTATAAAGTAGCCAAGAATGAAAATAACAGGAAATCAAGTTTACATGACCATTTTTCGATAAAAAAGTAAACATATACAAATTTTTCGCTACACCTTCGAACCCCTAGCGTTTATTCAAGTTATAATAATTTATTTTTTTAGGTTAGTGTATTAAATAATATTGATTGATTTTTCTGGTTTTGTAGTATCTACCGCGCGCTAAAACCATCTCTTTTCATCTGCACGCCGACCTTTATGTACCTATAGCGCTATCCTTTTCTCGAATTAGCTGCGCGTTGCGTTTTTACCCTCGAAATATATTTACTATAATATTCAAAACACAATTTTACAATATGATAAGTTTACCTGAAGCGTAATATTTAGCCATGGCGGCTTCCTTGACGAAGTCCATGCCGTGTTCCTTGAGTCGCGCTGCGTTGTATGTGAGCAGGCGCGCGGCTTCCAACTGCGTTTGGAGGTGCGCGATCTGGTAGTTTATACCCTGGGAAAATATATTAAATGAACGACTTGGCGGTGGCTACCCTATATAAATTCTATTAGATTTGGGAAAATTTGTACTTATTATAATGACAGTAAATGTAGTACAGTACAGTCATCATCAGCCTGAAGACTTCCACTGCTGAACAAAGGCCTTTAGTACATTACTATTAGTACTCACGGGATATTTACCATGATTCTTATTTTTGTTGAGTTCTCGATATCCCGTGAGTACATAGTAATGTAGTAAACCACCACGAAAGTCTAAAAGGTCTTTAGACTTACACTGGACGACAATTTGCAACTTGCATCCACCAGTTAACCGCGACCTTCAAAATGTCGTCACCTAGTAGGAGGCCTACCTACGCTGCGTCTTCCAGCTTGTGGTTGCAGCTTATCCATCGGTTATCGGTTCTTCGAGCGATGTGGCCTGCCCATTGCCACTTCAGCTTACAAACCCTGAGAGCTATGTCATGTGTATGTATGTATAGTAAATAAAGTAAATGTGTAGTTTTACCTGGTAACACGGATTAGCTGGTTGGGAGCTGGCTTGATTGTTATTGGACGAAGTTAGTCATAAGGGAAGACATTGTTTTATTTGGTAGCCTACAATAACGAAGACCGCACCATTCTTTTGCAGAGCTCGAATGCGCTTTGTAAGAATTTGGTAATTTTAGGTATATAGTCTTACCACAGATGAATAGAACTGTGAGTCTTACCAACTTCTAACAACGCAGCTCGGCATAGGAATAATGCGAACTTCTTGATTCGGCACTTACAGAGACGACTTATTTGACGACTGCTTTTCTGCTTCGACAAATTCACAAAAGCCTACTGTTATCGTTATTTGTGAGAGTCAGTAACGTACTGTTAATCTTCTAACTCCGTCGCGGAATGTCTCTATTCGGAAAAGGTTAATGTCTCAAAAATATCTAAATCAAAAAGTGCTCAATCATTTTGCGCACAAGTTCCAGCATATCGACATATTTAGTGATAACATCAATATTATTATTAGAGAATTTAAGTTGTTTTGTACTCATTGTTTAAGATAGTAAGCGTTTTGGTATACTGTTAGCTTACTATTTGTATTTTTGGAAATAAAATATATAAATAAAAATATCTCAGTTGTAAATATAGCTCCTTTTGCAAAATATCCGCTTCAAATCTTGATAATCACCTGAAATGCGTAAATCTTGGTGCCGAACTGCTTCCTCTCAAGAGTGTATGGGATTGTAGCGTCCATGCATCCCTGGCAGAGGCCGATCATCTGCGAAGCGATGCCAATACGACCCTCGTTCAGGAATCCGGCGGCGTATTTATAACTGTCAACAGATCAAATTAAGCATTTCAATTGATTTTGATTGGTGTATTAAATGTTTTTTGTGGCTAGTTGGCTGCCTACGTTGACAATAAATTGAGTGTTTGAACAATGTTTAAAAGTATGTTATTTAGGTAGTCATTAAAACTAATTTTGTTTTTTTTTTGAAATCTTAAGAATTGTCAGTATTTTACCGATTGTAGTATTGAGTTAGTACTGAGATAGTAGTATCTTCATTATTGAGAGGATATTGTCAGTAATATTTTCTGCTATTATATAAAACTGTACAAAATGGGAACAAATAAATAGGTACATGAGATTTTTTTAAAGTTAGCAAGCTGTAAATGTATTAGGTATACGTATTTTGAAAATAAAATTTGGCAGTTGACAAAGTTCACAATGAGTAAAAAATCAGACTAAGAACTATACTAATCCACACCAACCCTTTGCCATATTCTCCAAGAATGTTCCCCTCAGGGACCTTGACGTTGTCAAAGTGCACCATGCAAGTGCCAGACGCCCGGATACCCAGCTTGTTCTCGGGCTTGGCCACGGTCAGCCCAGGGGTGTCACGCTCGACTATGAAACAGGTGATGCCTTTGTAACCCTGGAAGAGAATTGTAGATGTTGTAATTTAAGATCAAATTTTCAAGTCACTTGCTAGGTTTTGTGGAAGACATTGGTGTTTTAGTTATTATGCTAAGATACATAATATAAATTGCCGCATATTGTACAGGACGAAAATTGCGCTAAGGATAGAAGACAAGTCAGTGAGAGTTATTAATCCACCTAACATGGAGTTGGTGTGCGAAAAATTACGCATTATTTTGTTGAAGGTAAAGCCGTCCATGACTTCACATCATTGAAACTAGTGGTTCTCAGAAATAATATGCAAGATAAAATTGCGCTAAGGATAGAAGACAAGTCAGTGAGAGTTATTAATCCACCTAACATGGAGTTGGTGTGCGAAAAATTACGCATTATTTTGTTGAAGGTAAAGCCGTCCATGACTTCACATCATTGAAACTCAGAAATAGTATGCAAGATGTGTTACTTTTAAACATACCTACTCACTTTTTAGTATGTATTACACGGCAACTGATTTAGAGAACGGGAGTCGGAATACTTGTTGGGCTGGTCCCAGTCTTACGCTCATTGTTAAGGTCTCTATTCATGGGCCTGATATTGCGAAAAGAAAAGAACAGATAGACATACATTTTATTGGAGTAAACAAAACAGACTAAATAAGTACTACGGTCCGTCATAGGTTCTTTCATTAGGTTAGGTCATAGGTGTTTCTTTTACTCCAGTAAAATTCACGTTTAGTTACTTTTTCAAAAAATCAGATCAGGTCTTTATGCCAAAAGGGCTTTGGTTCAGAATGGGGACAGATAGCAATAATCCTTAGCCGAGTGATATCCCGATGAATAATTGCTTACCTTAGAAGGATCGGCGTTAGCCATGACTAAGAACACTCCAGCTATGTCAGAGTTAGAGATCCACATCTTGGAGCCGTTGATGATGAAGTCGCTGCCTTCTTTTTTGGCGACCGTCTTCAGTGCGAAGGCGTCTGAGCCAGAGGTGGGTTCCGTCAAGCAGAAACTGCCGGCCTGGAAGAGGTAAAATTGAAATTAAGTAGTGGAAAATAGGCCACGTCACAATCCTGTTATAGCAGAGTGTAATAATATGCTACATGAGCAAAGGTCCGTATATATGGACTATATCTATAATTATGTAGATTTATTACCAAGAAAACTACTAAAATAATGACAAACCAACCAACGATATAACTACTAAGACACAGTTACATTACAACTCATTCTTGAAATCGCCACAGTGCAATATATTGCCCTGGATTTTGTTTGCATTGAGATATTTATGTGTCTTACTTTGCCGTTTTTCTCGCGTTAATTATGAATAGGTACTTAGATTTAAAGATCTTTGTTTTGTACTTTAGTCTCCACAAAAACGAGAAACTATTTGGCAACTCTTGTACCTACTAGTCAAAAACATAGATAGATGTAGTCAAGACGCTAGCTAGCAGCATGCGTTCACACAAATAATATAACAGGTCTGTCTTTGAGCGGCAACGTCGTAGGTAGGTATTTTTGCGTGCAATTAAATTTAGTTATATATTATTATAGGAACTAACCTCGATCCCTAGTAAGTGGACAATAACCCCGAATTCCATTACTAAACATCAATGTTCATCACACAAATGTTTGTCCTGAGTGGGAATCGAACCCACACCCTACAGCTCAGAAGGTGGAAATCCTCCCACTGAGCCACAAGGCTAGTCTAATTTGTTAGGTACCTAACATTTTTTGTTTTTCAACTTAAATGAAAGTACGTTCGTATATTTTATCGGTCGAGTGGCTAGTCCAGTAGGCCTGGCATGCCCACCGCGATAAAATCTCCCCTACTCTTTATGTCGTGTGAAAATGAGACAAACGTATACATAATCGTATCCGTGTCCTGTTTTTGCACGACAAAAATAGTAGAGAAGATTTTGTCGTTGTGCGCATGCTACGCCTGCTGATGTCAGAGTTTTAGGCCGCTTCAAGGCCTCTGAGGTGGCTTAGCGTTTGCTGTAATACAATTAGTAATAACTGAAGTTATATTACTAATTTTCATACTCTTGTTAACATAAAATAGGCAAGTATAAGTTTAGTGTATATGTAGGTACACAAGTGTCACATGTAAATGAAAGATCATGAGTCCGATATACGTAGTTAAGGTTAACACACAGATCACACCCTAGTTTCTGCATTCAGGACGCTCGAAGCGCACCACGCATTAGTCTAAATACACTTATAAGAAATTACTCTGATTGGTTGATTGTTAGGCGCGAGTAGGAGTAAACTTGATATAGCCAATGGGAACGCTTGGTCGCACTTACCGCGACCCGCGCCTTCCTCAAACTTTGGTGATTTTTTATAGGAACAACGAATCTCGTAATGTGGTTCTAGTGTGATCTGTGTCTGTGGGTTAACATATTCAAACTAAAATATACACATTAGTCCTCAAACTTACATATTCTGTGCACAGCTTAGTCAAATACTTCTTTTTCTGCTCCTCAGTCCCCAGTTTCATGAAGAGTGAGTTGACGAGCGTGTTGTGGATGTCTACAAGCGCGGCCACCGCCGGGTCCACGCGAGATAGTTCTTCGACGACCAACATCATGGTGAGGAAGCTGCAGCCAGAACCGCTGTATTCTGTTGGCGTCTCAATGCCCATGAGCTGAGGAAAAATTATGATTTTGTAATAAGTAGCTTCAGTATTGACCACTACAATCTAAATTACTTTGACGTAGATTTGAGAACTAAGTTAAATGACCATAACCATACAATGTTACCATAACATTGTATCTTGCAAGTTTCGATGCCCATCAGCCGAAAGAAAAGGTGGAATTCATAAAGTAAATATACTTTTTTTTAAGTATCAGAGTTTGAAAGGATTTTATTTATCATGCGAAATTATTATGGTATTGTGAATGTCCAAAATGGTACTTGCTAACATCCAACACTAAATTTGGTAGAGTCTCAGACTGGTTTCACCACAGATGAGAGAAGTAATATTTTTTTCTCTTCTGTGGGTTTCACTTATTTGGTAATAGGTATATTTGGTTTTGTAGTGGTAGCGCTGTTTTGCAAAGTCCGCCTGGGGAAGTACTACTTACTACTACCAGTTATTTAACCGCCAGGCAGTAGTGTGCAAGCATTACTGTGTTGCGGATTCAAGGGCAATGTTTCCAGCGTAATTACTGGGCATACAGAGATCTAACATCTCAGGGTGACGAGCGCAGTGCATTGCCGCGCATAGTTTTGAACTGTTGAATTCAAAAGTCTGGGTGGCACTGAACTATTATGGGCAAGCGTGGCGCTTAACAACTGGTGAGCGACTTGCTCTCGTCACCGAGTAACATAAAAAAAAAGCTTTTAGGCAATAGTTGATACCTATAATCAGGAGATTCCTTTACTACGACTATAGTAGTTTTTCGGGATGTTTTATTTATTCTATACTTACGCCATTGTCAAAAAGCATTTGTCGGATGCTATCATCAATGCGGTGCTCGTCTTCCATTTTCTTGACTAGAGGCGCGATCTGTTCCGTTGCCAGTTTTCTGACTGCAAACAAAAAGAGATATTATGAACGAGATCCGGCTCGCCTGATTCACTCATCTCGTTCGCACTTTTTATTATAAAAATAACGAGGCCATTAAAAAAAAAAAAAATTTAGAATACCATTGTCAATGTTCTAAAGCAGTTTTCATGTTTTTTTTTTTTTTTTTAATTTGGCGAAGGAGAAGAATAAAACAATTTGAAGCCAATAGGTGGCAACTTGGCAAGTTTGATAGTACTGAATGTCATAAAACAATAATTGCAGGTTGGTAGCAATTTTGGAACTTGGCAGGACAAAAATAAAGCACATTTCGGTAAGAAAGTGAACCGTCTGTTGGAAGTATTTTAGTGCGGTGCACTGAACTCAACATCAGCTGATACTTAGTAACTACTATGTATAAGTACCTACAGCTCATTGACCAACAGTACCTATAGATTAGTCTTCGGTAGGTGGCGCGCGCGACGTCACGCTGCGGTCACGCTTACCTCACCTACCCGCTATTGGCATGTTTATAGGCAAAATATGTTTAAAATGTTAGCTTCGCAACGCAGTTAGCAAGTTGCTATTTGCGTTGTTACAGGCACACAGGTGACCAAAGAGCTGGCGCTTACCTCGGTCAAAGGCTGAGTTTGGAAATTCCACGGGGTAATGTCGCCAGCTTTTTGGGTACTTTACCCGTAGTGACTTACTTACCTTACTTACTTACTGACTTACTTAAATGCGGTTTTTTATTTGTGGACATTTTAGATTTAATTTATTTCAGTATTTTGTTTATTTCTTTTTATTCTTTTAGTTTGCATATTTGAGTTTAGATTATAATATAGTTTATATAATATTTTTAAGTATAGTTTTTTTTTATTATATCCTTTATGCAAATAATGATAATATTATAATAAATTAAGTATTTCTAAAATTACTAATAATAGACTTAAATTTTATTTAAAAAATAAACCTGTCTGTGTTCTCGCAAAACAATAATCTTTTTATTATTCAATGTTTGATACCGCTAGTAATAATATACACTAGCGTTTGTACCAATTGTATTTAATTAATGTAATTGTATTTAATGTTTATTGATGTTTTGAATTTGAATTGAGTCTTCGCTCCAATCAATTCGTGTTAGCATAAATTTTGTCGAAAATGCTTAGTGGTTATAATATACTGGACTTACTCCATTGTTCTATCTTTGATAATGTATTTGTAACTGTTAGAACAAGAAATGAAATGAAGCATAATTATGTGCATAATACTAAGTTACATACACCAAAACTCAGTACAGTAAGTAAGTATATAACACTTAATGCCTATAAGTAAATTTTATTATTCTGTAGTTTTTTGAACTCCAGGCTAATATTAATAGCCCGTCATCCTCTGATAAAAAGAAAACAAGTTGAATTTCGAAATTCCTATCTTTGTGTAATATTTTATTTTCTTATACTTATCTAGAGCGTTATCTTTATTTTAAACTTTTTTTATCAACACTCGCATTTACATTTCACGTAGAGATAAAGTTGTTCTGTTGCCAACTATTCTGTAATTCGGTGACTTTAATGTTATCTTATCTATCATTACTGTTTGTCATTCACTACACTATTAACTTTGTCATAGAGATTGCTTGTTCGTGGGAGGGGTTCGAAAAGCTTGACTGTAACCTAAACAGGGTGGCCCATCGGCAAGTGGCCGCCCGAAAAGGGCTTATAGTACTCATCAGTATGATCAACTTTTACTATGGGACCAACCCTGAAATCGAGAAAAATGCTGCTGTTCCATACATTTTGTCGAGTGTCATTGACATTTTTCTATACAACAGCTGATATTTTTTTCTCGGTTTCAGGGTTGGTCCCATAGTAAATTTTGTTCATAATGATGAGTACTATAAGCCCTTTTCGGGCTGTCACTTGGCGATGGGCGAGATTGTAATATTCAATATATTAATCCTAATCCTAACTAATATTATAAATGCCAAAGTAACTCTGTCTACCTGTTTGGGTGTTTGTCGCGTTATCGCGGCTAAAGGGCTGAACGGATCGACCTGATTTTTTTCATATAGGTACCAGCGACGGACATAGGCTACTTTTTTGTTTGTCGACTATACGAAGTCGCGGGTAACAGCTAGTTTAGTATATTTCATATATTGTACTAGCTGCGCCCCGCGGTTTCACCCGCTATTCTACAGAATCCGAATGTTTTTCCGGGATAAATAGTAGCCTATGTGTTAATCCAGGGTGTAAGCTACCTCCATACCAAATTTCATTAAAATCCGTTCAGCCGTTACAGAGTTGAAAGGCAACAAGCAAACTTACCCCCGAATACTGAAACGTTTGTTAACCTTGACAACAGATTAATTCTAATTCTAATACTGCCTTTGTCTGGCACTAAGAAAATGACAAAGACAGCAATAGTCTTAACCTATCGTCATAGTTAACAAACATTTCAGTATTCGGGGGTTACATACTTACCACAGATGAATAGAAGTTTAATCTGGTTAATCTGTGATACTTACCTACTTACACACAAACTCTCGCATTTATAATATTAGTGTGATTCTAAGTATAACTATAACTGTGTAACTACTTACTTATATAGTTTTTCTCGAGTTGAGACCTCGTAATCGTAACCCGAATACGACAGATTTAGCTCATATACGAATAAAAAAAAATGTTGCTTGCTTATGCTACAAGCCGAAAAAAAGTCGTGAATAACGGATCTACATACTTAGGTACACTTTATTAGATTAGGGCTAGTTTTAAGTTGTATATATTTATGATTTATTTTTACTTAGAGTTTACTTCAATTTATTTACTACTTAATGTTATTTAAGTTACGTTTCCTTAGTTTTCTTTTAATAAATCGGTACACATACCTAGAATCATATAAAAATCAAAATCGATTTAAAAGTTGCAGACTTCTACAAAACTTTGCCAAACATTATGGCCGCATTATTTTTGTAAGTATTTACTTATTTGTTAACCTAAATATTGCATCATTACTGAAAACATCAGATAGTACAACCGAGGAACATAAACAAGTAGAAAATCACAACTATACATAACGCATCATTATACAGGGTTATAAGGAAAGAGTATGCTAAGCCGAAAAGGGCTCATAGTACTCATCAATATGAACAACTTGTACTATGGGACCAACCCTGAAATAAAGAAATAACTATCAGCTGTTCCATACATTTTGCCTAGTGTCATTGACATTTTTCTATGGATCATCAAGTATTATTATATCCATGCTTGTTTATAGCGTTTTTTTTTAACCTGTCCGAGCGAAGCGAAGGTCTCAGAGTCTACGGGAGAAGCAGTTGTATGTATGTTTGTTTGTTTCTATGTATATTTGTCCGACGATAACAGGTAAGTAATCCGATCTTCATGAAATTTTGTAGGCAAATAGTTAATTTCAATAGACATTTTTAGTTCAAATATGAGCTGTATCGCCCTGGACCGATACAGCTCATATTTGAACTAAAAATGTCTAAACTAAAAAATGAGAAGTTATATCGCTATATCGCGATGTCTCAGTTCGGCGCGAACTACTAGTTACATAAAAATTATTAACTATTTTGAAATACCTACCATTTTATAGGAGCGAAATATTCATGCAGACAGAGACAGAGAAAGATGCAGGCCTATCATACGCACCGCGAAAAATCTTCTCTACTCTCATTGTCGTGTAAAAACAGGACACGGCTAACGATTATGTATACGTTTGTCTCATTTTGGTACGAAATCAAGAAGAATATAAAATTTTATCGAAGTGCTCATACTAGGCCTCGGACTAACTTTAAGGCCTGACCTGACACCGTGTGAAAGGGATAGCTAGATTTGAATTTCACAGGAGCAAAAGAAACAAACTATTAAGGTTATAGCTTCTCCCTTTCGCTCCCCCAGAAACTTATATATAGCCATCTCTATCACACGATGTCAGGTCAGGCCATGTATAAGACACCCTTACTGTTATCATAGAAAAAAAGCTACGCTGATAAAAATATATATATACTTATATCAAAGACATTTTATAAGGAGAATTCTGTGACTTATATGAAAGAAAGATTGTGACGTAACTTTTTCCAACGCAAAATATCTGCTAGTTGTAGCAATCTATTAATTACAAAAATTATTTAGTTCTATTGCGATAAGCCTCTTCAAAACATGTTATTTTATCATATCTGATAACAATTCCATATTGGCGGTATCTAGGTATATCAAAATTATATATACACAACGAATGCTATCATGTTTGAGTAGTACTTACGATCTGTTAAAAACCTATTCTTCAAGTCAAACCGAAATGTCAAATAAGTGTGGTAGTTTTTTTTTTATATTTTAAAGTAGCTGATCCATTCCATAGGTACCTATTACTATAAGGTAAAGTGTAATAAATACCTAGGTACATGATTTCAATATTCTTCACAAAACCTTCAGTGAAGGTAGGTCGGTATTATTGGTAAATACTCAACCTTATTTATAAGGAGAATTCTGTGTACTCAATAAATACTTAAGAGTGTTTTGGTCGGTCCCGACATCGCTTGAAAGAGATGGCTATATATAAGTTTCTGGGAAAGCGAAAGGGAGAAGCTATAACCTTAATAGTTTCTTTTTAAGGTTATAGCTTCTCCCTTTCGCGTCCCGATGTCGGGACCGAGCAAATCGTTTCGTGTGTAGACACTCTAAGTATTCCAAACCCTTATGACATAGACGTGATTTTTGAATTTGAACCCAATTATATATTATACTCATATAATAATGAATACAAGAACGGATATTGTGAAATTCCGCCTCTAAAGTCATAAAGGACTCCCAAAGTTTGGGCTTACTCCATAAATCCCCTTAGACAATCCCCTGCGAAGGGGATTTTTGTCTTAAATCCCCTTCGCCTCTTATGCTCTGATGCTAAGGGGATTTTTGGTCAAAAAATTAAAAAAAACATTGAAGTGATCGATGAAAATGTTTATTTTTAAATTTAATTTTAATTTATTTCTGGAGTAAGCCCAAAGTTTGTATGGAAATAAGACATTTCTTCATGCTAATCTTAAGAAACTCGGTTTGAGTAATAACCAAGCAAAAAGAAAGGTATTTTTCAGGATTTTTCGAAAAACAACCCCAAAAGAGGTCAAATGCGGTGTTTCAGTTACCTATTATATTATACCACAGATGAATGTGTATTATAATAATAATAATAAATATCTTGGACATTTTTGCACACACGGTCATCTGACCCCAAACTAAGCAAAGCTTGTAATATGGCTGCCAGAGACTGATATACGTACATAGATATTTTTAAATACATACTTATATATATTAACACCCAGACATAGCATAAACACAAATATTCATCACATAAATGTTTGTCCTAGATGGGAATCGAACCCACGCCCCCAAACACAGAAGACATTATACCTATGCGACCGAAGCCATGCGGGAAAGATAATAAAATTTTAACATGGCCTCATTATCATATTTGTTATGGCATTTGTAATTTAGTTGCTTACGCGTCTGCTTGAGTACTTAGATCTACATTCTTCAAACATAACAGGTATTAATATTCGGCTCATGTCGAATATGCTCGTCGATTTGAAGCGGCGCGGCGAAATTAATTCTTACTAACTAAGACAATGATGTCGATTCTGATGTGCTATTTTCTAAACTAAAGACAGCTCTAAAATTGTCGCCATCTTTCTCTCATATTGAAATGAGACGCAGATTATTTTAGTCCTGTCAGATTAGTTTAGTGAGTGGTACAACAGAATCGTCACTAATAAGTACTTAGTACGTTGGTAAAAGTTAAAGTATATTTTATGATCTTTGGTATAATTAGTAGTATTGAAAAAGTTACTTACTCGTTTCTTTCATGGCCAGTTCATCTTCAGTCAGTAAGGTCAAAGGTCGCGGAGTAGCTTCCGAGCTGTACTTCTGCTTCGCAGCAACAGCGACCGGCGCACGCCATTGCTCCAGAATCTGCAAAGCCGCGCCAAATTCATAAATCGAATATTAACTCCTTTAATATTATTTTTTAATTGCATTGCACGGATTGCACACCTTGCTACCAACGCGACGTAGTGGAATCATTGTTTTAATAATTCTATTTGCGAAATCGCGCGCGGGTTGATGTGCGCCTGCGCCACTGAATGCCGACTGACTGGTTCTGTTTCTATTACTTTTTTATTCTGACGACTGTGGCCGTAATGTTATCTCCCTCGCGCTGAGATAACAAGTTTTATTACACCGATTGTTGTCGATAAATTATTATTACTCAGTCCAGGGACCCTATTCCTGTGCACTCGAGATTATCTTAGTCACTCTCACTCCCATTAATTCTAAATTAGAGAGACAGAGACCGAGATAATCTCGAGCGCACAGGAATAGGGTCCAGTTAGTCGAAGTATCTTCTTAGTTCGTGCTCCAGTTGGAATGACCTACAGGAATGACCTTGTGATTATAACTTTATCGATTCCTATCAGCAATACGTAGTCAAAGTTGGAAGGAGGTGCTTTTTTTTGTATTACTTAATAAATAAGTAGCTAAGGAGTTACAAAGGTAGACGCAAACTATGAATTAAACTTTGATTTATTTTAGTTTAATAATCAAAGGAATTAAAGTAAACAACGGGAATTGCGCACCAACCAAGGACCTTGGTTGGTGCGAGGGTCTCCGACCAAAGCTACCAAAAAGTACTTGTTTTCCTTCATTCTGTTTAAGATCCGACACACACTTTGAGCTTGAACTTGTATAATTTTATAACCGTTTTTGTTTTTGTTTTTATGACGTCAAAAACAGGAAATATCGAAAAAAAATAGTTTCTATGTGGAATCGTTTCTATATTTTGTAGTTTCCTTATATACTCGTACCTAGTATGGCAATAAACAATAACCTATCCTATCTTGTCCTGTCCCGTCCTGTCCCGTCCCGTCCCGTCCCGTTTCGTCCCGTCCCGTCCCGTTTCGTCCCGTCCCGTCCCGTCCCGTCTCATCCCACCTATCCTGTCCTATCCCATCCCCATCTCGATGGTAGCACATGACCTTGTTGTGGGCATATCTGTATCGCTAAGCTATTTCTGTATTTTATTACCCGACTGCTCTAGATGAAGTACTGCTCTAGGTTTTTGGAGTGTAAACGTATGTATTTGAGAGTGTATGAGTATGTATGTTATTGTTATTATATTACTATCTGGTTTGTATCTTCGTGTATTGCTATATTACCTCTATGCTATAATGTACGGCTTGACCGATTTTGATAAGTGAGGTGACGTTGCATTATTTTTTATGTCTGGATTGTCACAGGCTACATTTTGCAGATAGGTGTTTTGTTTATTACTCGTCGAGTGGCTACTTTCCACGCCACTCGACGAGTGACAAGGTTAATGGATAAAAATAGTGGATTCCAAAATTTCCAAAACTCCATAGAAACCCAAGTAAAGTCTTTACCACTTTACTGGGGCATGACGTGGATTTGACCGTGACTTACTTTGCTTAACTTAGACTAAGTATGTCTGAGACTTATTTTAATGAGTTCTCAAAAAAAAAAAAGGTCTAAAATACTTACTAAATGGCGTAATGAGGCGTTTTCCAAAAAAAAAAAAAGTAGTTCTAAAATACTTCCTAGATGGCGTAACAGACCTACCGTTTTACCTGTCATTGTCATTTCTGTCGAAATATTTTATTTTATTTTTTAAATCGTAAATTTTGGCTCCACACGTTGTGTATTTAGCCAGTGTCAACTATTATAATATTTCAAATTAAGTCAAATACATAGTTACGTTACCTGAAATTGTCTAAATAAACATGTTGAGTCAAAAAACACGAGAAAAAAAAAGGCACACATACATTTTTTTGTCTTTCATGTCTTGACAGTGACAGAAAAAACGTAAGGTACATCTAACGCCATCTATTGGGTACTTTTATAACCAGGATTTCTTTTTTTTTTTGGAAAACGCCTCATAGTCCTATCTTTTTACCTGTCATTGTCATTGCTGTCGAGATATTTTATGTTTATTTTTTAAATCGTAAATTTTGGCACACGTTGTGTGTTTAGCCAGTGTCAACTATTGTAATATTTCAAATGAAGTCAAATACATAGTTACTTTACTTGAAATTGTCTAAATACACATGTGGAGCCAAAAAACACAAGAAAAAAGGCACACGTACATTTTTTTGTCTTTCATGTCTTGACAGTGACAGAAAACCTCAAGGTACATCTAACGCCACCTAATGGGTACTTTTATTACCAGGATTTCTTTTTGTTTGAAAACGCCTCATTGTGAAATATTAACTCAAAATATTTCAAACTTGTCACTAGGTAAATATACAAACTGTAATGCCAAAACTTAAAAGAAAAAATACTTTTGTTTGACATTGACAGCCGGAAGTTGGCATCGTTAGGTTGGCAATAAATTTCTAGAAAGAAACAGAAACTAAGATAATGTTGCTAGTTTTTAATATTTTCCCATTTTTATTGTCGTGTAACAAAATTGTAATTATTATAAGTATGTATAAAATATTTTATTAACCTATATTTTACCCTCGTATCTATAAAATAATGATGAAGGTGATCTATATCAAAGATGATCTATCTATATCCTAAATAATAATAAATAACACCAAAATTCAATTGCCTTTGCTGTTTCAAGGATTCCGCAGGATATCTCCGCATATCTGCATTTTATTAGGCTTGGGATCCTAACATAGAGTAGAGACGCTAAAGCTTCTAAAGTTCTAAAGCTACGAGTATAATTAATCAATTTATAAAATTGAAATTATACATTATTGTCATTATTTAGGTATAACCCTTGTGTATGCTTTGTTATTTTGTACTTTTTCATTTAAAAGTATTAATTGAAATTTGTTTGTCCTGTTCTTATTTTATTGGTATTTGATATTTATTGTAATTTTTATCTCGATTCAGTTTGACATTTGTTATTAATTTATATGGACACTGGAAGAACACAATCAAATTACTATTTAGATTTTATTAGGTCTGTACAATATTGCTATTGCATACAATAGCAATATTAGCATAATATTGCTATTGCATACAATAGCAATATTATGCTATTTGAAATCTTTGAATTTTTTTAATAATGGCCTGTGTAAACTTTGTCAATAAATTGATTATGAATATGCACTGCAGCTCTAGATAACTTCTATCGAAAGAACTTTCTGCGTATTTATTATCAAAATTTATTTAAAAAAAAACAGTGGCCCAAATCATCTTTATCCACTGCGTTTTCTATCCCACTGTCAGGTATAGAATCTCTCTTGTTGTGCCATCTGCTTGGGTTCTGTGTCAAACAGAGATACTGTTGCTTCCAGAGCTTCCAGATCGAGTCGACACGATTCATGCTTGATTCATGCAGCACTTTCTTTACTAACTGCCGGTAAATTTAAATCAGATTATGGCAGCATTCACTCTACCTGTCATTCGTTTAAATGTCACTCAAAACGTCAAGACTCAAGAGGCCAAGGCATGGTCTGTTTTTCTTTCAGTCATCGCGACGTTTCTCGAAAATTGCAAATTGCCGTGTGGTTCTGTATCGAAGACGAGTTTCCTGAGAGTGTGACAATTAAATTATTGTGATCATCATTTTAATCCCATACTAAACAAAGGCTCCGTGTCTTAATCCCGTAATCCCGTGTCGAATTTACTCACCGTGAAGTGAGGTCGTCCGCTAATTTCTGGAGACCTTGTGCCTGGTTGTGGTGAAAAATGGCCAAGTGGGGCGAAGGAGATCCTCGATGGATCGTAGAGGAACGCCCTGACGCTACAAACGTGAACAACTGGCACTGGACCGAGAAAAACGCCGGTCCTTGGTCGAAAGATCGTCTCAAAGAACTGTTCAAAGACTTAAAAATTGCACAGAACGGGATAAGTTGTATAGTGTCTGAAGTGGACAAGATAGACGGTGAGGCCACAGCGAACAATAGGAAAGGGAAGTTAATATTTTTCTATGAGTGGGACATTAAGTTGAAATGGGAAGGGAACCTTGCTGGTGGCAATGAAACCGTTAAGGGGGAGATTCATATTCCTAATTTATCTGAAGAAAATGACGTTAGCGAAGTGGATGTAAGTACCCAATAATGTAGACCTTTCTTTATGGAGTAGTTTTAATACATAATTCAGATGAATGTGGTTTGCATACTGATGTAACCTCTAAAGTAAATATCTTAGTGCCTACTTTACAGCAAATAAAGCTTCTATTATATTCGCACTATGGTAACAATCGGGAACTTCCCATTTGTCACCTGTGGTAACGGAGCCAGTGGCGATAATTGGGAATATACAAATGTAGTTACAATGAAATGTAAATTCTATAAATTTCAGATAACTGTAACACTAAAAGGCAGCGGTGATGAGGCCCAGCGAGTTAAAGCCTTCATGCATAATGTTGGCCGCAGTGAAATCCGGAAACAGCTTACGGAATACCTTCGTAGCCTTAAAGAAGAATTCTCCAAAGGTCTCTTTATTTATATATTTTACTGTAAAGCCTTTTTTAATGTTTATAATTTTCTCTGTTTCTCATATTTACCAAAGATTTTTTTCCTTCAAAATGGCGCTTTGAATTTGGCTCCGCTGCAGTCTGTTTAAAGCTCATTGTAACCTAGCAACCCTCTTTCGTCATAGAGTATGAAAGAAGATGCAAAAGTAAGAGATAGCTATAAGGAAATTGACAGATTTCATGGGAAATTGTTCCTCAAGTAAAATATCATTGTATTGTACACATTGGTTAGCACATTTGGATCTTACGCTGCAGGGTGTGGATTCAAATCTTAACAATGAGTTTGAGCTGCTTATGAAGGAAACCATCATCATCATCATGGTTGTACTGCACGCTCGCCAGGCGATCTACCACCATCAACTGGAAACAATATCGCTAGGCTACTAATGGATGTTCTATTAGTGTCACTTGAGAGACTTCCCTTTCCAAGCTAAGTGTGTGTACCATCTTCGACCATGCAATCATTTAACATCGGTTGAGCTGTGGTCAAACGCCTAGCTTGTTAATCATAAAATAATTCTACAAAAGTATTTTTAAAAAGATATTAATAAAATAGACAGGCGATGAGAAAAATTTCTTGCGTCTGCCGCTCTGCCAACACGCGGCAGCCCGCATACTTGTGTTCATTACATACCGAGTTTGAACTCTATTTACTAGGACACAGTGTTCAAATTCCTCGCAATCACCGAACCGCGCGGTATCTAAGCGGCGTCGTCGCGGTCAAAGCGGCGCCGCCGCGCTGTGTCTCTAGATGGTCGAACTCAGTGGTGGTGTGAAGGGTATCACTGCATAAACAATTTTAACCATAACAGGTAAAGACGTAATGTTTATTTTACTACAACATCGGAAAGATCGGTAAATAATTCGTGTCGAATAATCGCGCCCTAAGCGTGATGCTTCCTGCAGGCGGTGGACTTGCTAGGAAAAAATACTATGCTAACATTTTGTCTTTTGAATTATCAGGTCTCATATTACCTAAGAAAGGCGAAGCGCCCGTCAAACCAGACAATGTGTCTATGATCACGAGTGGTTTCAACAAGAAGATAAATATGGAGCCGGTCATATCGGCAAAGGATAAGCAACAGATTGGCTGCAAATTAGACACAAAATGCATTGAGCTGACAGAGAAGTTCCAATGCCGAGCGCAGGAGTTTTATGATGCAATGACGAGAATAGAAATGGTCACGGCCTTTACACAGGTAACCTTTTCATAGGATTTTTCTTATGTTTTCTTAAGTTGTGTATTTAGCCTAATTAAAAATAGTACAAATTTTGATTAAGGATTTAACACAATATTCACTGTAATTATTCATTACCAGAAGCTACACGAGACATGGTTTGTTAAAAAAAAATTGCCTGTGTCCATCTCCGACCCTTAAGCTATATCTATGGAAAAATTCAGCTTGATTCGCTTAGCCGTGATAACGCGCCAAACACACGGACAGATAGAGAGACGGAGTTACATTCGAATGTATAATATTAGTTAGGATTTCATACTATGAAATTATTAGGTTCATAAATACTCAGCGAACAGAAATAGTAACACACAGTCGATAAATAAAAACCACAAGCGAACAGGAAACACCGTGAAACCAAATACACTGGTTATCAGAGTACTAAACTTGTAAGTATTATTACTATTGTATTTTAACTCACAAGAACTTGAGGAAGAGCTCATTTGAAACTGCCTTTATAGTGAAATGAAAGACAAGCTTCAATTTAGAAACAAAAACTTCGAAAGTGCTTTTAAAATTTTACTAATGACAGCCTTTCAGAAAATAAATAACACCAAATCAGAGATCTGATTATATCATAAGAATAGAGTATACCGCCGTCTTGTCCATACAAAAAGCGTAGTCTGATACCCTAAATGTTATCCGATTTCGATGGTTTTTTTTATGTTATCTACACTGTGGAAAACTATGTTAGTAAGTTTGTTTTTTCTTTTAATTTCGCAATGTCTTCGTTGTTATAGGTACTTAAAGTGACAAATTTTTTGCGTAGAAAATTCGACGAAGAAAAGTAGTTGTTATTAAAATACCATGAACATTTTTTGAAAAAACAAAACAGCAGCATAGGTTTTGGTTTATCCATATCATTGACACCAAAAACAAACTTAGATTTTGTTACGATTTAAGGGGCGATAACAGACTACCCCTGAAACGCTAATTTAAAAAGCTAGGAAAATTCAGTAACTCTCTAACAAACGCACGAGAAACAGAGCGACAGCTATACAATCTCAAAATCGAATCGGCCAAAACCTTGCGGAAGGTCTATCCTCTTAATAAATTGATAAAGAAGCCAGGATAATAAAGGGAGGCCAGTGTTATCCTAAAACTATGACCAGAACCACCAGTGTCTGGCAAAGGTGTGATATTTCCCCAGGCGTACTCTTGCAAAAGAGTCCTGTATGTACCACTACAATTTATTTTTTTAACTCTTATTTATTGATAAAGCCAAAGTAATTTTTAGTTGATCCACAAATTCAAAATTCAACCCATTACTTTCCAGGGTCATGTAAAATTGGAGGCGGAAAAGGGTGGGAAGTTTGCCCTGTTCGGTGGTAACGTGTCCGGAGAGTTCAGGGAGCTTGTGCCGGGGAAGAAAATAGTACAATATTGGCGACTAAAGCAGTGGCCAGATCAACACTTCTCCGAGGTCACCTTTACTATTGAAGAGAAGGTATGTACGTGCTTAGAAAGTATCAGGCGAAGTAATTATAAATGATGGTAGTGAATGATTATTCGTTAATATCTAATTCAAACAATTCATATACAAAATTATAACTATTAATTAATGTAATATTAATTTAATTTATAGTTTCTTTTGAACGATAAAATCTGAACTAGATCATCACTACGACTTGAAAGCTGGCAACATTATTTTGACAAGTGACATTTCGATCTGTCAATTTATTCTGTCGGATTAAAAATTCGATTGTAGTTCTTCTTCTTCTCTTCAATGTTGGCTTCACACATTGTGTATTTAGCCAGTGTCAAGTTTTGTAATATTTCAAGTGAAGTAAAAGTATTTCACAATTAAAACTCAGTCATAGTCTAAGTCAAGTGTAGTAAGTCAAGGTCAAGTCCAAGTCATACCCCAGTAAAGTGGTGGAGACTGTACTAAGGGTTTCTATGGAGTTTTGGAAACAACACGAAAAGTCACGTTTCACGACATTATACTATTCATCTCGTGCAAGTTCACGACTAATGAACAAAAATCCACCATTTTTACACATTAACACTCGAAATAACACAAGTTTTGGAAAATAATATAGTGTGCGCAACTCCGATTGTAATTACCGGAGCAAGTTCACCCGTTCACCTTTCTCATACTTATCTGAGCATTTTCCGTGTTCAGGATGACCACACGTTGGTAAACTTGAAGCAAGAGCTGGTCCCGGCGGCGGAGGTGGACCAAACCCGCGACAACTGGCGCCGGTACTACTTCGACAGCATCAAGCGGGCGTTCGGCTTCGGAGCCTTCTTGTGATGCAACACGCCACATAGGTACTAGTCGTCATCTCACACAGATCACACCCTAGATTCTGCATTCGGTACGCTCGAAGCGCACCACGCATCAGTCTAAATACACTTCTAAGAAATCACTCTGATTGGTTGATTGTTAGGCGCGAGTAGGCGTAACCTCGAGATAGCCAATGAGAACGCTCGGTCGCACTCCGCGCGACCCGCGCCGCGCCTCAAACTAACGTGACTTTTTTAGGAACATAGAATCTCGTAATGCGGTATCTAGTGTGATCTGTGTCATCTCATCACACCACAGCCTTAGCCAAAGCTACTGATTCCACAAGCTAAGTGATCGCGTAAGTGATATAATACGCTTTCTGTAGTCTCTTGCAGAGCCCGCCTGAGGAAGTGCCACATCTTTGCCAGTTATTCAACTGCCAAGCAGTAGTGTTCGTAACGTTCTAATATTTCAATCATAAAACATGGGCTACTATATATATGGGTTATACTCGGACCGGCCCCCTTATTATGTAATAGTCTTACAAAAAGTCACGTCAGTTTGAGGCGCGGCGCGGGTCGCGGGGAGTGCGACCGAGCGTTCTCATTGGCTATCTCAAGGTTACGCCTACTCGCGCCTAACAATCAACCAATCAGAGTAATTTCTCATAAGTATATTTAGACTGATGCGTGGTGCGCTTCGAGCGTCCTGAACGCAGAATCTAGGGTGTGATCTGTGGTATCTGACTACGCTTTTTGTATGGACGAGAAGGCGGTATACTCTATTCTTAACTTGTAACAGAAATTGTGATTTGTCCGCAGGTTGAATTCACCGGTTTGTTGATAGTATGGTATATTATCACAGGATCAGAGCGGAGCTACTTTTTTTTTGCCTTCGTAATGCAGGTTTATCTTTATGTTGAGGAGCAAAGTGCCTTACAATAAATAATGAAGTATGTTTTTCTATACAGGGTAACTTCTTTTTAAGTAGTGCGCAAATTTTGTGTCCTTAAAGATTGTTGAAAAATAAAGGATACGTATTTTTTGGTTTTACCACCTCGGTGCAAAATTGTCGAAATAACTTCAAATGAAAGTAGCTACAGCGAGAGCTGTAGTCATGGTCACTCTATTCGTGATTGTACTACGAACACCTGCGATACGTGTATGTACCTACATCGCTTCCTCTCGCTCGCCACAGCGAGAAGGTAAATAATTATTGTATTATAGGTTTTCCGACATTTCGTAGTCAATAAAATAATAAATGCAAAAAAATATATATGTATTTTTTATTGGTTAAACTTGTTCTATTAGCGATACCGATTGCGTGATAAAAATTTGCGCACTACATAAAAACCCGTAGGGGTATTTTCAGTTACCCTGTATAGAGTTATTTTTAATTTACGAAATAACTTGCAGGCCTTTTCCAAAAAAAAAAAACCTATTAATCTGTATTCTGTATTTATTTTATTTTATTGATTCTTTATTGCATACATACATCGTACTATGCAAGACAGGACGACTAATTTAAATGCAAAATTGACGAATTATTAACATAATTATTATTGAATATATATTATTATTAATTCCTGTAAACTAAAGTGGTCATGTATTATGTAAGAAAACCTGCGAGTTTTTCGTCATTAAAAATAACCCCGTATACTATTACATTATGTCAAAACCATTATACATTATTATGTAGTGTAACTCTTATAAAAAAATAAACACTTTTTTGGCCCCACACATACCTAGTGTAAATATCCAGTGTCAAGTTTTGTAATTCAAATTCAAATTATTTATTGACATAAAAACGATTTACACATTTAAATTTATGTCACAACATTATTATAATTATCTTAATATAACGTAATCTAATCGTAATTTAACATCTAAACTAAATAATTAAATGAAGTCTCAATCATAGTCCAATACATGCACAGTAAGTCACGGTCAAGTCTAAGTCAGTCCCCATTAAAGTGGTGAAGACTTTACTAGAGGTTTCTATGAAGTTTTGGAAACAGCACAAAGTAACGTTTCACGACGCTCGTGCACTTTAGAAGCATCCACAGATTACCCCCATAAATTCCGCACTCAAGACGGTTGTAACGCATCGGTCAAAGTACACTTAAAAACATTTATTCTCATTGGCTCATTGCTAGGCGCGAGTATCTGTATCCTTTTGAGATAGCCAATAATAACGCTTGGTATCAGTCCCCGCAACCTGCGTTTTCCTCAACCTTTAACGATCTCAAGATGTGGTATCCAATGCGATCTCCAATATCAGTGCGTTTTCGGAACAACGATCTCGTAATGCGGTATCTGTACGGGATTATCTGTGGCAAATTCTAATAAGGTATGTTAAAAGGTACTTTGCGGAGTTTTGGCGGGAACGTGAAGAATTCATGTCGCGTCATTTTATTATTTTCCAAAACTTGTGTTATTTCGAGTGTTAATGTTTAAAAACGGTGAATTTCTACCCGTTAAGTGTTCGTGAACATGCACGAGTGTTGGTGAATGGTATAATGTTGTTAAACGTGAATTTTCATGTTGTTTCCAAAACTCCATAGAAGGCTCTAGTAAAGTTTTCACCACTTTACTGGGGCATGACTTGGACTTGACCGTGACTTGCTGTGCTCGACTTTGACCGTGACTATGACTTGTTTGAAATCTAACAAAACTTGAGAATATATATGTATACTTGACACTGGCAAATGCATAAGACGTGCGACGCCAAAATCCTCTTAGGAGGAAAGAAAAAAAAAAAAAAAAAAGGTACTTTGCTCCTCTTTACACTTGCAACTGTGATTTTAAACTGAATTCTAAAACTCGCAAAATGGCCCCGACAATATCATACAAAAATTATACGAGAAGAATTACAATCTGACACAAATAAGTGCACCCCCGATAAAACAGCATAATACTAAATGGCGCTTAAGTATTTAGTTAGCTAATGTTTAAACCGCTATTAAAGCCGATGAAAATATGGTTAATATAGAAGCATAGTATTTGTATATTTGTCCGCAATTTGAGGTTTAGTTCAAATTAGATGGCAATATATGACGTAAATGTTTTTAACGCCACCTCTTGAGAACTTAGCGTGTTTTGCAAATAAAATATAAAGTTTATTATTTTACTGATACATATTACTAATACCAAAAAATAAAACAATTAGCTTTTTGCTCCATCTCATTACGAGTGAGTTAGCTTGAGTTTCTATTTCAAGTCTAGCAGAAATTGTGACGAACATGTCGCAGTTTAAAACACTAGCGACATCTTACGTCGTTATCAGTTACTACAATCGAGTTACGTATTTTTATGTGGCCAAAGTCAAAATCAAATTTATTGATAAATATAAATTTCCCGATCAAATATTAAAAAAAATTGTGTATAAAAAAAATTATAATATTGATAATTCCAATTATTAAATTCATGAAAAATAAAATAATTGATAATAAGCGATGTCAAAACCATAATAATAATTAAATGAAATGAATTTTTTTATAAAATTATATTTTTGTTTTCACATCTAAGTATTTTCTTAAACTAATCAAAATCGTAGAATGGCCATTGGCACTTATAATTTATCTATGACTTTTCGCAATTTCTGCATAATATATTTATTTTTTCTTTATAAATTAGATCTGCATCAAAAAATAAAAGATATCGGCAGTATCTCCTCTTTTTTTGAAGTCGGTTACTAATATCGTGTATTTTTTAGTAATGTCGGGGCCTAAACATTAGTTTAATAAATCAAATACCTAGCTAATAGTTTAGTAACGATTTGAATTGTCTTCGCTTCTCTGTAAGTAGTTTGCGCATTTGATGTTTTTCTAATTTATGGATAAGTCCAATAAATTATGTTACACATATTTATGTGTTTTATTTTTTAACAACAACCCAAAACTTTTAAAAATGTGAAATGACGACGTTAGCTTCTTTTATAAGAACTCGATCATAGTTTAACTAGATCTACTTACTATATTATCTTTAAAACAAGTTTAAAGTGTTGTTGTTTATTTTATTTGTGAAGTGTTTATTTTCCCTTAAAGTGTTATACGTAGAGAAAAATGCGATTTTTCATGTTTTGTTCAACCGCCGAGCTGTTCCACTCGTATGATACATGTTTTGGCTCTGAACACATTAGCAATGCGACTGAGCATCTACGACGCAGAATAAAAATCAGAGGTTATCGTCGGGCGACCCTCGCACTCGCTAGGTACCGTGTCCTCAGTTATTCCTGAACCTTCTCCCGGGTAACATGAAGATACTGTGGCTCTTTGTTATAATACATACGGTAAGTATATCAATGATTTTTTTAAATTGTGAGTGAACAAAGACGTGCCGTTAGCACTAAAGTCAACGAAGATAAAACTTAGCTAAGTGTCTCTAAACCAAAGAATTTTTACCTACATGTATTTTATCTATGCCTAAACTAAGTCGGACTTAAGACTTATGCATGTCAAAGGAAAGGACAAAGGATATGTCTTACGCATTCAGGCAACCTATGTTTGGTGCAACGCATTTTTCATTGTTAGGTATCTACGTCCTACAGAGTTTAGATTTGTTGAAACGAAAATCTGTAGAAATGGGAGACTGTAGAAATGGGAATCTGTAGACATGGGAAGCTTTAGACATAGACTTGTTTCCTTAGGAACTGTCAAAGTTTAGAGACGGTATAGTGATAAAGGAGTCTTGTAAAATAAAAAAAAAACAAATGTAAGTACGTTAGCGGTTTCATGTTTCTGGGATAAATGTTAAAAATCAAAACCAGGCTGTTATACGTAGGTACTTATATAATTTTTATCCGGCTGTCCTAGAAGGAGGGTAATGTTTTTGGGGTCTATACCGTCTATATAAGCATGTACCTAAGTATGTTTGTGTACCTACCTCCTGTAGCCTAAACGGCTTGACCGATTTTGACGAGTGAGGTGTCGTTGGATTCCTCTTTACTTCCGGAGTGACATAGGCTACATTTGCAGTCGGGTATTTAATTTTAATTTTAATAATAATTACTTGTTAAATGGACCTTACCTAACTAGGAAACTAACAAAACTCCAACTCTCGTAACTACGAGACGGGAATAATAACACCGCCAACTCCTTGGTAGGCAAGAAAAGAGAAAAAAATAGAAAGCTAGGGAACTGGAATAGTACCAGATATAACTCTAAGTAGCTATAGTTTTTTTTTAAATGGGAATTGTTGACGAGGTTTGCAAATCGCTCATCTGTACTTAGGCAAGCTTGCAGAGTTTTTAACTTCAACAGCTCAAAACCAAGCGTGGCAATGCACCTCGATACCCAGTACCTCAACACTAGATATAATAACAAGTAAAAGGTACATTCCGAAAGAAAAATGTTTTAAAAACTATGAGTTAACTCTCGAGAAGAATTAGCGTCGAGGTAGTGATTTGTCAAATCTAAGTGAAATTAAATTCTAAAGTTATGATAAATTCCATTATTACTTTTTTTTAAACTGGCAAGTGCCTTTACTAGGCAAAATATATACAAACTACAACTACTCAGCCTACTACATAAAAATAACAGTTTGATTAACCAGAGACCAGCAAAGGTCTAAAGATAATCAAAATGTTCAAGCCCACTACCAGTTGGTAGCGTACCCAGCATGCTGGCGGCATTACCACGCTGAATGTCAATGCTTATGCGTTGAGCCAAATAGCCACTATTACTTGAGTCGCATGATCAAGACCTCAGTCTGTATTCTGGGTCGGTTGATAAGAAGTTTGTTGATAGTTGAATAAAATCATAATACTTTATTACTGGAATTGTATTTTTACAGGCGTTTGCGCAACCAGGCTTCGGGAGATCGTATTTGAGGAACTCTAGTTTGGTAAGTATTGATAGGTAATTTACAACAACACAATCCAGTTTTAGAATATATTTTTTTCATAACGATCTAGTCAAGCGTTTGACCACAATCTCACGTCGTGGAAAGCGACGATGTGGTCGAAGATGGGTTTATAGCAAACAACTGTACGCACACGTATGGTTTACAATTTATGTTCGTACGTATTTGCTATGGAATTGACGTACCTAATGGTAAAAGTAATCCCTAGGCCGCTGTGACTTATTGACCGAGCAAAGCGAAGCTACGGCTGAGGAAGTAAATCGGCAGGTGTGTGTAACTATTCGATGATAACTTGAGAACCATTGATCCAATTCTCATGAAATTGTGTAGGCTAGTAGTTAAATTAAATACAATTTTTAATTTCGAGCAAAATCGGTCCTGTTGTGAAGGCTACATCTACTCTTTCAGTGTCACCAATGGAGTTGCCTCAACACGAAACTCGGCCTCTCCGACTCCCTGCCCACGTCTGAACAGTTCGGCGCACTCCTCCGCAGCCTGCTCCCAGCAGGATGGCATGGGGCGGTGGACGATGTTCTGAACACCTGCTACCATGATCGCCCCAGGAGATATAGCAACACGTGTCCCGGCCAGGCGATCATGCATTGTGCTGTTGATCAGCTGATTGCGGTAAGATTTATTACTTTCCTTGTACATACATATCATCATTAGCAAAAGAACTCAACGCGAATTGAAATGTCTGTGGACTGTAAATATACTATAACAAGCACCTCAGGCGATTCAAATTCAAAACTGGGCCCGTACCATGAGGTGGTTATTGCGATGATTGTAAGGTTCACCCATCGACGCTGCGCGACCACGAACCGTATCGCCGCACTATAAGGTGTATGCAGCGTCGTCCGGTGAACCTAAGAATCATCGCAATAACCACCTCATGGTACGGCCCCTGTATGAATTTCTTTCAGGCATTGAAAAACTACCCAACGAACGAGCGACCGGGTTCATCGTTTCAGGCGCGCGCCTCAACCACTTTCATAAGATTCCTTAGGCGTTTTCGGCGTGACCTTTATTTCATACAAAACCGAAATTAACCGAGTATCTACATCTCCCTTGCACTCGCTTACTTTACATGTTTTTATATTCTAGAACTGTCCGGAATCATACCAGAGGAAAGAAGATGCATGTGCACCGGTCAACTCCCTTGCTGGATTCCACTACATGTTCACACAAAGGTCCTCATATTCACATACTATATGCCACAAGTACAAAGATTTCCTAACTGTAAGAGAATATTTTTTTCTGGTGTTGTTTTTCGGTACTGGGTGACGTGACGAGATTCCTCGAAGGTAAGCGCTCTCGTTAGAGAGTATTATGTTCCTTGGGTAAGTGTCACGCTTGCCCGTATCAATTCAGTGCCACCTAGAATTGTGAACGTCAACAGTTCAAATCCACGCCCGGGAATGAACTGTCTTTATATAAACAAGATGGCCAGTAATTTCGCTGGATTCATTGCCTTTCAGTCCGAAATACATGAGTAACTCAGATTAAGAGGTTTTTAGTCTGAGATGAGTAATGCTTGTTACTACTCTAGTGATACTTTAATTTAAGTATTGTCTTTACAGCCGGTATGAGAACATCGAAAGAAACATAGCGGTCGAACGTCGCCCAGTTTGGTTTTTGAGAAACGTGAGTAAATCGTGAAAACCATTAAAAATGTACAACCCCAGCAGGCCTAGCTCGGGCGCCGGGATAAAGTTATGTCCACCCGTTTTGTCTTCGCGTCAACGTGACAAAGCTGCAATATGGATACATCCGTCTCGTTCTCGCGGGATAAATATGGTGCACAAAATTTTATCCCGGCGCCTGTGCTAGGCCTGCTGATGAGTATTGCGTGGAAGACTACAGACAAGAGTTACTAGACAAAGACTTTTTTAAACTATCAAAATGACCAACAAAACCATAATTGTAAAAAAACTTATAAATTTAGTTTAGTTAATAAATTAGTATAGTAAATTAGTTAGTAAATTAGTATTAGTATTAGTATAGTTAGTAAATTTAGTTTAATTTAGTCTACGTTACGCTTTTGTTGCCGTTTTTGGCGCGTCGTTATGAATCTATAGAAATCCGACTGCTCAAGAAGGAGAAGATGTATTTTGGGTTAATATATGTATGTAAGCATATCAGCATGTAAATATGTGTATGTTTGTGTGTTCCTATATTACTTACTTCCTCTACCCTAAACGGCTTAACCGATTTTGACGAGTGAGGTGGTATCGATAGATTCCTCTTTATGTCAAGATTATTATAGGCACAGAAAAGAGAAAGAAGTAAAAAAACTCTTCTGTGTTTATAGGCTATATTTTGCAATCGGGTAGCTTGTACTTAGTTCTTTTATTAAGGTGCATCGTCTCACGCGCGAAATTCAAATTTTGTTGCGTTTTTTGGCAATTACAGCTTAATTACTCATCGTAGGTTCATGAAAATTAATTTTGCGATAATAATGAGATTGTTTCAAAACATTACACCAACCAAAAAATCAAGTTGAAAGCTAGTGTAAGTGCATTTTTCGCTAAACCAAAAACCAAGATGAAAATCAGCTTATTGAAATTTGTAGCTAAACCAATGTTATCTAGGTGATCATTTTACCCGTAATTTCTTAAAACAACTTATTTATTGGCGCAAAATTGTTTTCGATATATCCACGATGAGTAATTTAGCTGTAATTGACACAAAACGCAAGAATATTTGAATTTCACGCGATGAGTGAAACGTTGCACCTTAATTCAATTTATTAAATATCTTTTTCCCTTGAGCAAAAGAAAGTCTAGCTCAGCTCACAATTCCTGTTTATTTTCAGTACTTCAACACAAAATGCTGCAACGTGCCTGCTCTCGTCAACTCGACAACGCTCTCTGAGTGTGGCTTCTCCGAAATCATTCAGTATTATGTTCACAACCCGACTATACCCAGCCCTGGCGTCTTGCCTTCACAGGTATCTTTTTTTTTTTATTTTTTTTTTATAGGCTTGCGTTTGATGCTTGGCTGGCGCCATCACGCGCAGCACAACTCACCTCGCGGCCACACACTGTGGCCCAGTCAATATAGCGTTTCACCCGGAAGTAACAACAAACAAAAACAGCAATAACAACAAAACAAATAACAAGTTATACATAACAACAAGTAGTAATAATAACAAGTTTTTTTCTGTACATGATTGTAGTACCAACCTCTCATATTAATCACACTAATATTATAAATGCGAAAGTTTGTGTTTAAGTAAGTAAGTGTGTTTGTTCCCGTTCAACTCTGTATCGGCTGAACAGATTTGAATGAAATTTGGTATGAAAGTACCAATACCCTGGATTAACGCAGGCTACTTTTATCCCGGAAAAATATGCTGTTTCTATAGAATAGCGGGTGAATCCGCGGGCGCAGCTAGTATATAATAATTGAACATTGCGTATCCGGAACAAACTCAAATTTTACATTTTGCAATATCGTCTCTATATGCTTAATGTTAGAGTCTATTTCAGATGACGATTTGAGTCGTCGGTGACTATACTGTATTATGGCTCAAGCATACATGCATTTTCCATCTGCATTCATTTCATCATTTCCGTACCTCCAGACTGTTCATTTTAAATGTTGATTCTACGTCAGCAAATTATATTAAACAATTTTATATTTATGTTATGAATTATGTCACACTAATTTATAACTTATATAATAATATAATTTATTTCATACTAATTTTCGTTACTACTAGTCCTATTATTATATCCGTTATTCATCTCTTTTACGTCTTTGGCATTGCCATTGCTGTACCTTTATATCCATATCTATCTCGCAGAGCCTTAGGAGTCGTCCATTCATCACGTGTTTTTTTTTTACCAAATTTTTTAAACCTTCCCTGATACGTGGTGAGACCACGACTTTAGAAATCGTGTCCAGACAGATATTAGAAATCGCGCGTTTACAACAAAAACATTACTACACCCCCCCTCCTCTCTTATGATATTTAGTGTTTTTTTCCCGAACTCACACCCCCCCCTCGATCCTCGCGTGATTAGTGGACGATCCTATAGTAGATTTGCTTTCCAACCCCAATTGCACTAAAGTGCAGTTTTATATTTTCAGAGACGTTTCGTTGCTTTATCACCACTGCCGTCATCATCTCCAGCACCATCAGCACCACCACCACCAAACAACGGCGATTCTCTACAAGTTGTAAGCCTCAAAGACTTCTTGGCTGGAAACACACCAGTAAGTTATATAAAATATAGATACACATTTTATACTATTAAAAATGTCGATTGTGAGAGCGAGAGAGCGTGTAATCGGTACAAAAGTTTTGTTGTTTGCGCATGCTTGTAGAGAAATGTCTTCACGTTTCCAGACCACGGACGATATCCTAGACTGCTGCGATATATCCGACTTCATCCAACCCTCATGGCGACAAGAGTGCAACTTCCAAATAACCTGGGAAGATCAGAGTAGACTGGTCATCAAGAACGAAGCGCACACTACCGCGGCGCCAGAACCGACCAGTGCTAGCAGACCTGTTGTCAGGAGAGATGTTACTATTGTACCTCAGACAGTGAGTAGTTACTAACATATCAACAAAAAAAATAAAAAAATATATAGCACTATCGATATTCGATACGTTCTGGGAGACCACAGATCACACTATATACCGCATTACGAGATTCATTGTTTCTACAAAAAGTCACCAAAGTTTGAGGAAGGCGCGGGTCGCGGGGACTGCGGCCAAGCGCTCTCATTGGCCTCGTTCACGCCTTACAATCAGCCAATCAGTCATCACTGTATTTTGGTGAGCTTCGAGTGTCCTGAATGCAGAATTTAGGATGTGATCTGTGTCGGAGACCAAGTGTTTATTTATTTATTTATTTTTGCGAAACCGCACATACAATAATTAGGACTTGAGACTAATTATAAAATATATGAGTACCCTGGCACAGTAGCGCGTTGAATTATAACAATTACAAAGAATTGCCAGAGAGTGTAAATTATAAGTGAATTTACAAAGATAGCGTTAAGGGTGTTGTGTTATTCTTAACTATGTACTTAGCTTGGCTAAGTACTTAACTTAGCTTAACTTAGCTTCGCTATCGCATTAGGTAGTGACCTGTAATGATAGCTGTAAGTTGGAAAATAAATAAATTAATATTTGTTATCACTATTATGATTCTAATTATCTACTTACTTACTTATTATAATTACTCTAACCCCCGAATACTGAAACGTTTGTTAACTTTGACGACAGATTAAGTTTATTGCTGTCTTAGTCATTTGCTTAGTGCCGGACAAAGGCAGTATTAGAATTATGTACCTATTCTGTTATCAAATTTAACAAACGTTTCAGTATTCGGGGGTTAGTCTATTAGAAATACACAAATATCAATTTAAAGTTTACCGACGAAGAACTCTTTTATTTTATAATATAATTTTTGTATCAGAAGATTGCGTAGTTTTTTTTAAATTAGCTATCTCAAGAATAACTACTACTTGGCGGTTAAATAACTGCAAAGATGTGGTACTTCCCCAGATGGATTCCACAAAAGAAACTATTACGTCGAGACGCCGGTGTCAGTATGTCCAACGTGATTTTCTCGGAACTATAAGAAACTGTATTTTTGTTTTTCTTAAAAAAAAAAACATTTATTCTAGTGTGAAAAAGAAACCTGCGTGTTTACCAAGCTGAACATCATCACAAATGGCACAGTCGACATCGACGCCTTCACCCGTCTACTAGACAATCTGACGTCAAGCCAGCCGAGCTGGACGAGCGCCAAAGGGCGAGCGCTTACCACTTGTCTGAGGAAACCTCTGACGGACTACACGGATGAATGCGAAATTAATAAAGTACTAGCGTGCACTTTTGATGTACTCACTGAGGTAAGGGAAATGAGGTTTTGTAGTTTTTTTGTTTGTGCTTTGGCGGAAAAATCAACTCGCTATTGCTGTGATGAAAATTTCAATATTAGTTAAATAAGTATATTTAGTAAGCTGTACTATTTGTTACCTGCGTCTTCGTTCGCGTGGACCTATAAAAAAAAAGTAGTCTATTTCCGTCGCCGACCCTTAAGCTATATCTATGCAAAAATCATCTCGATCCGTTCAGTCGCTTAGCCGTGATAAAGCGACAAACATCCAGACAGAGACACAGTTATTTTGGCATTTAGAATATTAGTTAGGATATTTCGTGGTGGTTTACTAAATTACTAATAAAAAAAAAAACAGTAAATGATATATGTAATATCGTGGTAAATATCCCGTGAGTACTAATAGTAATGTAGTTAGGATAAATCCAAGAAACGAAGTCGCGGGTAACAACTAGTATTATACAGATTTTTGTTTTTTTCAGAACTGCCCATATACGACAAAAAATGATTTATGCAAGTAAGTATTTACAAAACAGTTATTGGATTAAATGTTTTCTAGATTAATAGAGGCTTTTTTTTTGCGGGGGAAATCTTCTCTAGGTACTCGACTGCTATGGGGTGCAGCCGGGTTATGGTGGATTATACCCACTGGAACCACCCCCCGGTGGCCTTGGTGCTTGACCGGCGGCTCCGGGATCTCCGAGGGAACGCCCCGGAGCCTTCAGCACCACGCTTCAGCTCCTCCCGCGACCTCCGCTACTTGACGCTGTTGTCCTCCCCGGGCTCGCTTTGGTAGATGGTGGCCCCACCACTAACCACCCCCGAGCCCAGAGGTCCCCTTTAGTCCTGATTAGAGGCTAGTTGTTATTTATTTTATTTTTCTTTTTTCAGACACTCCATGCCTGAGAGGACGTGCCAGATCAGCTCGTCCAAATACAGACCGGTGAGTATCTGCCACCGACGGACTGGCAACAGTCCAGTCCTGTCCAGTCTTAGTAAGCGTCTGTGATCCCCAAGCACAGATCACACTAGATACCTCATTACGAGATTCGTTGTTCCTACAAGAAGTCACGTCAGAGTGACGCGTGGCGCGGGGCGCGGGGAGTGCGACCGAGCGTTCTCATTGGCTATCTCGAGGTTACGCCTACTCGCGCCTAACAATCGACCAATCAGAGTAATTTCTCATAAATGTATTTAGACGGATGCGTGGTACGCTTCGAGCGTCCTGAATGCAGAATCTAGGGTGTGATCTGTGTCCTAGGGTGCTATGCTCAGAGTTTTTTTGCTCGATAAAATCCGGATTAGGATATTCCCCGAAGAACCAAAGTCACCGATATAGGTACAGAGTTTGCAAGCTGAAGTGGCAATGGGAAGGCCACATCACTCGAAGAACCGATAACCGATGGTAAATAAAGGTTCTTGAGTGGCAACCTCGACTCGGAAGACGCAGCGTAGAAAGTCCTCCCACTAATAGGACGGAATAGATGGACTGACGAGTTTGTGAAAGTCTCTATCACCCGGTGGGTGGAAATGGAAAATTGTCTTTCAATGTGACGTTCTAAGGGGAGGCTTATATTCAGATGTTCAGCCTTGATGTTTCACCCGGGATCCTCCAGGAACCGTACATTTTCCCAGGAGTAAAAGTAGCCTTTGTGTAAATCCAGAGTATTCTAAGCTCTTGTAAGTAAATAAACACTTTTATTATCATTATTATTCCAGAAGCATCGTCGTGAAATCTGCGTCCTACCTGAGCTGGTAGATCGCCAGATACTAACAGAGTGTGGGCTCACTTCTATCAGCAATACCAAACCTGTAAACACCCTCGTAAGACCTAACACTTACAAACACTTCACTTCAAAAAATAAGGTGAGAATCATAGAACAAGTAGCTATAGAAAAAATTGAGCTATAGTATAGTTTGGACCTGGGCAACCTGAGCTGGCCAAGGAAGCTTGGGGATTATGGCAACCTCCCATATAGAGGGGAGGGGAGGCTTCGTCCAGCAGCGGACGTCTAAGAGCTGATAAGCTGTATATTAGTTAATTTATGTGTCACTGCAAAACATTGCGATGTCTCGTCACTTTACTCGGTCACTCGCTAATGCTAGCCGTGCGATCATGTGTTGTAGGTCGTTAGTGCTAGCCGTGTGATCACGTGTTGTGTTGCAGGTCGCTAGTGCTAGCCGTGTGATCACGTGTTGTGTTGTAGGTCGCTAGTGCTAGCCGTGTGATCACGTGTTGTGTTGCAGGTCGCTAGTGCTAGCCGTGTGATCACGTATTTTATTGTAGGTATTATTTGCATAATTTGCAGCATCCCGGGCAAATATTTATACGAATAAAGTTTCTTTCTTATGGAGACTGTACATATGATATGACAAATCAAGCAGCAGTTTATCGATTTAAGCTTTATTCGAGATATTTGGAAATCAAATATCCAGATTGAGCTCGGCATGAAAGTCAGGTTATAATATGTATGACTATGACAGAATATAACTAATTAAGAATTTCGATAAAGTGATCAGCCGCGTGAGACTTTCCATGGAAATTAATGTTTGAATAAGTATTATTTATTTATTTTTTGTTTTCAGTGCAAAGATTTAACCCCGTCGACAATCTGCTTACTATCAAAAATGGGCGTCCTCAACAAATACGAATTTGTTGACTATTTCAAGATGAAGGATCGTATCAGAAATTATACAGCCAACAAGGAGCCCACGCTAGAAGGCATTTATCTGGATGCCTTTAACAGTGACATTTTGTATGATGAGCACTGCAACTCACCGAAAAAACTGTTGAATCTACTTGATTCTATGCTGATGGTAAGTTTTAAGATTTATTAATGCCCGTCTGCACGAAAGTCAAACAATATAAAACTTAGCTAAGCATCAACTAAACTAAGTCGTAATTAGGCACGTCAAAGAAAATTGACATGTTTTACGCATTTGGCCAACCTCCTAAGTTTGGTGCAGCGCGTTTTTCATTGTTAGGTTGAACTTAGGAGCTGTCAAAGTTTAGTGCAGACGGGCATAATAAGACTACCACACCACTTCTGAGCCCGAAAAGCCTCCAATTCCAAGGCTGACATTCAAATGTGAGACACCAAAGTTGGAATGAAGCGCGGGTTGCGGAGACTGCAATCAAACGTTCTCATTGGTTACTGAGATAACAGTTACTGTTTTTTTTTTTCCTTTTCCTCCTACATTGATTTTTACAAGTGTATTTAGGCCGATACATGGTGCGTTCTGATCTTCCTAAGCAAGATCTAATGGGGGTCTTGAGATATTTGGGAAATGGGATTTGTAGCATGCATTATACCTACTTACCAACATTTTTGTTTTTGTTACAGACTTGTCCTAAAACAAGAAGCAAAAACACAGTCCAGTGTGCTACCCTTTTCGCCCAAGTCAATAATAACCCCATGAAACGAAACGTATCCCAAGAGTACACCCAAAGAGTTCTCAACCATTTCCTACATGTATTCTACCCTTCAAGGCAAACGCCTAAAGCTTTTCAACCGAAACATATTCGAAAGATAAAAAAATCCCCTTTTTATCATTACGGCATTTTAAACGACAATTACGCGCCTAAAGTCTCTACTATCGATGTCAAACCAAAAACAAAACCTTTGGTAGAAAACCCGTTGGTCCAAAAACCATTAGTTTTGTTGCCCGTTTATATGAGAATACCTCATAGTAATTTAATGATACGGAGGCCCTTTCTTGAAAATGGAGTGATGAGAGGTTTACCGATGAATAATCCTACGAATAATGCTCATATATTAATTCCTCGTCCTATTTCTACCACTCCGGTTCCTACTACGCCTATTTCGACTCGACGAATTTCTACCACTCGGCCTTTTTCTACCATATTCAAATTTCCTAAAGATGAAAAGCTTGATATGTTGAAACCTGAATAATTTCTTGATGTAGATAATATATCCATCTTAATAAAATAAAAAATGAAGCAATAAGTGTATTTAATATAATAATTATGTACTGTTACAGTAACTATTGTACTTAAAAAAACTCCTTAAATATCTATAATAAGTAAACTCAATTTGTAATTTCACCAATCTGCATCAGTCTTAAATATATTTTATAAACAATTTTGCGTTTTTTTCGCATATTGCAACACTGTTTTTTTTAAATATTGTTTCCACGAACGTTTTGTACTAAATTAAATTATGGACTACACAATACACATGATATTTTCAAAATAAATAACGTATCGAACTATTCTTACATCACTCCTTTATATAAAAAAATATCCATTACATACAACACAAACAGAAACAAAACACCACAAATTTCATGATTTTATGACAATAAATTAAAACGCAAGAAAACGGGCACGAGTTTAACTCAAAATGTTAACAAATCTATTTGTCATAATTGATTTGAATTAAGGGAACAAAAAAAAAAATTTCATGTCAATAAACCAAAGTAATTAAAGCATTCATGAAATGGCAAGCTAAAAACAAAATAAAATTACATATTCGAGGCACTAAAACCTACACGATTTTTCTGTACATTGTCATATTGAAAAAAAAAAGAACATTATTTACAGTTTATAAATGTTACCATTACTTAAAACTGTAGAGTATGAAATAATATTAAAAACCTATCTACAATTACAAAAGTCAAACCAAATGAGTAAGTAGCTTACTTTAATTTACCAGATAATATAAAATAAAAATAAAAAGTTTTTCTTCGTTTCGAATAACACCTACAGGGTACTAACTTCATGCTTGCCAAGCGTGGGGATAATGCTCCCATTTGTTCAGCATTGAACGTCTTCTGACTGATGATGATGATGATGATGATGAATGAATTATTCTATTGTTGTATTCCGAGTTGTTGGTTCGTATCGTATAAAAACGTTACAGTATAAAATAACTTTTTATTAAAAGAAAGTTACAATCACTTGAAAACATTTTTTCGTAGACACCACACCTATTGTACTGAGGTCATCAAACAAATTAATAGCAAAATTGTTTTTCGGTGTTTAACTGTATTTTAATAACTATTTCAACAGATTTTAATACAGGCACATTCAGCTGGATAAAATTTATTGTATCAAACGACTGAAATAAAATAGACTCAAAGAGGCTCAATTGGCTTAATTAGACAGACCAGCTATTGAACTGTACCTGTACTTCGTCGTATTTAGTTTTGCACACTACTAGAAACAAAATGGTGTTAAGGTTATTTAAGTTACGAAACAGAACTGGATTTCATCGCTGGTCTGATAGTGTAATAATGTGAAGCGACCTGGCTTTTATCTATTTATTATCTACCTACTTCCAAAAACTAAATCACACCATTGCTGTGTCCATTATATTACCGAATTTAAACCCAGATGGCGCTGCGATTTGAATGTCCTATCGAAACTTCTTTACTTTCACAAAGGATTTCCAGTTATTACAATAAATTTGTTTTTATCAGCTTCAGGGCATATTTAAGCTGATACTATCAAAATTCCTCAGCGACCTGGTATCCCCATTTAAACTGTGCGACCCGGCGTTGATTCTTGTCAATATTTCTTGTTGCAAAGCCTTCAAAGTTCTTACAGCTGATATGTCATTAGAAGGGGCGAGGAGTAGCGCTCGTTTAGCGTGCGGCAGTGCTTCGGAGGGTCTGTTGAGAGCGAGGATCGCGCGCGCCATTGCGTACGCGCACTCAAACGCGTTAGGACGGAGTATAGATGCGCGCGCAGCCAGGTCCAACGCATCTGATGGTTCCTGAAAAGATTTTGTTGAGTTTTAGCTGGACGTGCTGGTTGTATTTTGATAGTTAGGGCCTAGGTCGAAATGACATGGCTTATCTCTTATGTTTTGGCTCCACACGTTGCGTATTTAGCCAGTGTCAAGTATTGTAATATTTCAAGTGACGTCAAATATTTCAAAATTAAAATAAGTCTAAGTCAAGCAAAGTAAGTCACGGTCAAGTCCACGTCATGTCCCAGTAAAGTGGTGGACACTTTACTAGAGGTTTCTATGGAGTTTTGGAAACAACGCGAAGAGTCACGTTTCACAATATTATACTATTCACCAACACTCGTGCACGTACACAAACACTTTAATGAATAAAAATCCACAGTTTTTACACATTAACACTCGACACAACACAAGTTTTGGAAAATAATACAATGTCGCGACATGACTTCTTCACGTTGCCGCCAAAACTCCGACAAGGCTTATATATATTTGACATATTATTATGAAAGTGACACCTATCTGGCTCGAAGGACCAATGTAAGCTTATTTTGACAAATAAGCTTATTTTGGCAAATTTTGACAATATCGTTCCAGTAGAGCTCAAGATATCAAACAGAGCATGAGTACAAAAAATGAGTTGATGAGAAGAAACACAATTAGTGTGAAGTTTGGTATCAATATAGTTGGAACCTGCAATTATGCGGTAAAGTGATGTCATGCTAACTTCAAGTCAATGACAGCGAAAAACCCAGGACTAACGACGTTCTCTTGTGTCGAAGCCACTTTGGGGTCCTGCGCCAGCGGAGTAGGTAATCAATTAGTTGAAATGATACTCACATTCAATTTCCTCTTGCACCTGGAAAGGTTCAGCAGTAGATTAGTCTTGAGCTGCACAAAGGCCGCGACATGCTCCGCCGGCACGGGCTGGGTGCTCGGCGTAGTTAGGCCTTCGTCGCTGATGAGAGGGTTGATCTTCTTCAACGCGTACTGGTAGCGGTGGGCCGCTTCTGAGGGGCGGTTCTTGCGGTACAGCATGTTGCCGTCTTCGAGGAGTTTGTTGAGGAGTACTAGCCTGGGATGGAGGAGGAGATGGTTATAAATAAATAAATTATTACCGCTTCAGAATTATAGTGTCCTTGTGGCTCAGTGGGAGGATTTCTGCTGTACGCAATACAATATTTTGCAACTAAACTACTTCTTCAGGTTTGAACTGCTTGGAGTCTAAAAATTAGACAACGAAGAAGTTAGCGCGATCATATTTTTTAAAATTAAACTCACATGAATTCTGGTTTGCCTGACGCCATGACCCACGTAGTGGGGCCGAGCTTAGCACCTTTCCTCAAAAAGCAATTGACGACCTGGAAAATATTAATGTAAATATAGTTATGAAAAATATTATAACGAGTAATGGATACGAAATAAAAATTAAAAGAATGAAAACATATCCTTGACATTGTGGCTTTAGATAGCGTAGCCAATTTTGTTGATAGTGACTTCTTTAAGCTTTCCCCCGAATACTGAAACCTTTGTTAAGTTTGACAAGAGATTAATTCTAATACTGCCTTTGTCTAGCACTAAGCAAATGACAAAGACAGCAATAGACTTAATCTGTCGTCAAAGTTAACAAACGTTTCAGTATTCGGGGGTTACTTTACATACCATATATTTACTTTACATAGCATATTTACCATAAGCTACAAAATGAAACGAATTAAGGCTTTCGGATATTTATTGTCTTGGAATACATTCTGGCTGAGAAATCTGAAAAGATTCTGTGCTTGAGAAATGGATTGAAAAATAAAAAGCTATCGATAAACTTATTTATCTTTCGAGCTTTCTAAAGCTTCATAAATAACGCAGCAGATGAAAAAAATGGTCCAAAACTTACGGGAACATTCCTCTGTCCAATGGCCCTGTCTAAAGGCCGCAAGCCGCTGTGGTCCACCCTCTCCAGCGACGCTCCACGCTCCAACAGGATGTCCACCAGGTCTGATGGGCCTCCGCACGCCAGGCCGAGGGGAGTGCGGCCGCTACCGTCTGGTTGATCTGAGACATTGAATTTTTTAAGAATATATAGAATAAGAATAAGTTTATTGCAATACTGTGTACAAATATGTTCTTAGAATAGGGATTAATGTTCCAACAGAAGAACCATATCGGGTGTGCAATATAATATTACCTACTTAATGAAATAGGTATGTTCTTAATTAAATATTTCTTACGTTAGTAAGAACTATCGAAAACAAAATGGTTGTAATGAATTTAAAATAAAAGTAAACATAATAAAAATAAACATGATAACAAAAGAGTATTAAGTATAGAATTGGTGGAATTATTTATATTAATCTGATATAAGGACATTATCAGGAAAATGTACGATCAGAAGACGAATGATATTGTGGCTTTGTAACGTCAGGTATTGAACAAGGATAACGACTGAGGAACAGCTGTTCAGACTCTGGACAAGGAAAGGTTTGAGAAGCTGACTGTCTTCATTAACTTCCTTTATTCAGATACGTCGAGATGTATTCGGTTTGTAAACTCACCGATAGTAGCTCCTTTGTCTAAAAGCACAATCATAGTGGGTATCCTGGATCGAAGACAAGCCCAGCCGAGAGGCGATACTCCATCGGCATCCACTGCATCGGGATCCGCACCTGAAAATAAAGATAATTTAACATTAAAACCATGAGTACTATCTACAATATTCGGCTTTTCCAGCGGTTTTTATTTTGTTACCCGAAAAAACTAGTCCTAATAGTCACCCTAAGTTCTGCTGCCAGCCAATATGTTAGTTTATACTCTGTTTTTCCTTCTCTTAATTACCCAAATAGTAGCTCAATTTTCAGCTTAGCTTAGCACTCACCCTGATCCAAAAGCATCTCCACCACATCAGCGTGCCCCTCAGCCGCAGCCAATATCAGTGGGCTCTTCCCTCCAGACCCCATGACATCGGCGCCTGAGTCCAACAGCCTCAACACCAGAGCCGTTCTTCCATTTTTTGCAGCTAAAGCCAGAGGAGACAGTTGTCGAGCGTTGAGGGAATATGGCGTAGCGCCTCGGATCAGAAGAGCGTCGGCAATTGCAGCGTTGCCGGTCGAACAGGCGGCTGTTAGGGCTGTCTCGCCTGTTACGGGGCAGATGCCGTCGGGCTGGAAAAACAGATGGTATTTAAGATTTTTTTATAAAAGATTTGCGAATTATTACAGATTTTGTAATGCTCAGGAGAGTCTGGAGATATTCAAGGGGGGAGCTTAGTGCAATGCCGTGTAGGCTTTTATCACTACAATTCTTACAAGCAAGAGGAAGTTTTACTGTCAAAGGCAATCTTCAGTGGCATTAATTCTGGTCATCTCGCCACTTTAACTAACAACAAAAATAACTAGTGACAGGTCCGTATAGTAGGTAACTTACGATTAGTTCTGCAGTATCCAGTAAATACTCCACGATATCCAAATGCCCATTCTGGGCAGCCGCAATGAGAGCATGCCTGGAACCCGGCACTAGTTGTTCTATACTCCCATCGTCGATATCCAGGGAGTTCCTATCATCACGGCCGGATTGGCAGCCCAAGAGGTAGATGACGGTGTCTCGGTGACCATTCTTAGCTGCGTGGACTAAGGGTGTTTGTTCGGCTGTGTCTGTGTGGCTTAGCGATGCACCTGAAAAGTTTGAAGCATTAGGATATGTGCTTGAAGGTGATTACGCGTTAGTAATAAAAGGCGTAAGGAACTATCTAGAATTTACTAGGGGTTGTTTCGTTACAACAGATTTTAGATGGGTAAGATGATTACCGCCGCTTTTTTAAATACTCGATCAAAAAGGGTGCTCTTAAAAGCAGAATTAATGAAGATGACAGCAATTTTTAGAAAGTTGATAATGGAACCAAACACACTATGTTTTTGTTACCAACTTGGATAATAATTTTTACGCTGAATCTGTTAAAGCTAGTCGTGGTAAGAATGCTTACCAGCAGCAATTAGTCTTCTAGCAACATCAGTATGTCCCCGCTGACACGCCAGAGACAAAGCTGTGCATCCCTGAGAATTTGCCATCTCCATATCGGCTCCAAACTCGATTAGAAGCCCGACCATAGACAAGATCCCTTGATACGCGTACATGCATAACAACGGAGCGTGGCCAAGACATTCTGTTATCTGATTCGGTGAACCACCAGCCAATAACATCAGACGAGAAACTTTGACGTTTGGCGTGTAAATATTCCTCAAATTGGCTATCGCTTCCCCAACATTGGCCGAACTAGTAGCTACAATCGTAGCTTGGAGATCCCGCGGACATAACCCCAACTGCGCTGGCCCCAAATTTCTATACATATGAGCCTTCAAAATGTGATGTCCCAATTCCATAGTCTTCTCCGAGTCTAAGGGAGACTGGACTCTTGACAGCCTGAAGGCGATACCGCAGTGTCCAGCTCTTAAATCGCACAAGAACTTCGAGCTTTCGTTGTCCTCTCGTCGTATCAACCATTCCCTGAACGATGGGTGGAAGAACATGTAAGTATTGTCCATTCGCTTCACCAAAAAGTCTGTGAGGGTCTCGAATCGAAGGCAGAACTCCTCCCAGGGCAAAAAATGATTTGTCAACAATGAGTTCACTGAATAGTAAATTTCTACCAGCGTGAGTGGGTATAACGCTGCTAAGCATACGCTCAAGATATGCGTCACTTTCTCAAAAGACTGTACAGTCGGAAATCTTAGATTGAACTGCAGCAAAAATATTTGCGCCAGCGATATTGGCACGACTTTGTAGTTAGTCGATTTGACGACTATATGACTCTTCTCTAAAAGATCTAATATTAATTTTAGGAACAAAAATGAGCCTTGGCTCAGATGAAGAACGTATTGAGCGAACTTCATCACGGAATTGTGAACTCCTTCAGACTTTCCTGTCGAACATTTGATGTTCGTTTCTATGATCGGCGCCGCTTGGACTCTCGCACTAAAATACTCCAACAAATCCTTGTTCACGTTATCAGATTCATCCAAACTCAATCTAGTGTAAGGCAGCTGCTTCGACAGTTCTAAGAACTGTGTTCTGACCGTGGCTACAACTTTGAGCCAGGAAGGCATTTCCGCCACATGCCTTCCTAAGAAGGACGCCAAAGTATGCCCGTGATCTGGTCGGTGGTATTCTGCTTCACATAGTCCATCCACTAAGATAATGCTGTTACTAGTATCAATGCTCCCATTTCTTCTCAAAAAGATTAAAGGTTCGATGATTCCCCTCATGAAAGCCAGGTCTGCATCAGCTATGCATTCCTTCAATGATAAACAACCAAGAAGATGTGGCTCGCTTAGAAGGTATTCTCTGTAAGCTTGCAGTCTCGGAGCTTGGCAGAGTTGGGCTGCTAGCGAATGGACGAATTCTCCCACCAGGCAAGTGCTGTTGTTATCAGCCTGAAAATAAACAACTCATTAGCTAGGCAGTTACAAAGTCATAGATCGGTACGATAAAACCGTGCAAAACCAGGTAGAGAAATCCTTTTATCAGATCTAGACCCGGCATATTTTTTTCAACTTCTAGAGGTATACAGAAAAGGTGTTATTAGAAAACGGTGCAGTGCGGTTCAGTGTGCGGGATTGCGACCGTATGTGTAAGAGCTTGCGATTCAACCTTAAGAGTTATAAGCTTAAGATTATTGTAGCATCTTTACATAAAAAAACTAAATGACTCACTTGACAAAAATGATAAGCGACCACCTGTGAAGCCAGGTGGGTAAACATCCCTGCAGTTAGCTCCTCTGGCAAGAGTTCCCTGATGTCTGACTGCTCCCTCAACTCTTCGTACTCATAGTTCCTCTTTCTTCCAAAGCAGGAGTACTCAACTAGCTGGAGGATGAGACCTGTCTTGCCGGTGCCGGGACAGCCTGAGATTAGGATACCTGTGGGTTTTTTTAAAGATTAAAAACCGAGATAATTTTGGGTTGGTGATGGTAGGTCGCTGGATGGTCGTGGAAAGGTTAGCTAGTTGCTATTTGTTAGTGGTCTTGGACTAACATCAATGAAAAAGAAGTCGCCGTGAACGTTTTGTCATTTCTAATTAAACCTAACCACGCTTTAAAGCGTTTTTAATGAAGAAAACTACTTAGTTTGATGAAATAAGCAAAGTTACTTATCGATGGCACATGGAACAAAATGAACCTTGTGGCACACTTGGTAGGCCCTGGCTTACAAAGTGGTCAGCTCCTGACTAATGCCTAGGTAGCCTGGTATATATTTTTAAAACTTTATTTTCACAAACCTGAAGAGCTGGACTCCAGCGCTTTCTCCATATCCCTGATGAGCCACTGTCGACCCGCGAAATAGCCCTGACTGTCTGACGATGGCACCTCGAAGAACAGAGGTCGGAGTGTGAGTTGTGGCGATGGGTGAACTAGAAGACAAACATGATAATAATCGTCTAATCCAATCGCTCGCTTGATGGTAAGCGTAAGGCTTGCCCAAAACAGATCAGCGCCAAACATCCTGAGATAACCATTTTTTCACCACATAGGTAAATACAATGGCTGAAGTATACCTTTACCTCCGCCTGAATCCATCATGAAAAGTATGAGGAATAGGTTTTATATAACGATCCATCAATCAAGAGAAAGGAAAACTTTACTTTGACCCATCCAATGGATCCAAGTGGACAGCGCGGAGTAATTCATAAACTTGTTTTAGATGAAAGAAGAAAATAAGCTAATTAATACTCTTAGGCATCGAAGGACAGGAGGACTAGTTAAAGTACCTTTCTTGAGTTCATTGGAGGTGGAGGACTGCTTGCTGCTGACTCGAGCTGATCTCCGCGCGGCTGTTTTACGTGTCTTGAAGAAGCCGCTGGACATGCGGGTTAGCTCTTCCGGCCTGCCTGTTTGAAGTGCTGGGAAATAATTTTGTAAGGCTAAATATTTAGGCGCAAGTGTTGTAGGTGGAATTTTACGAACGTTTAAAAAAACTGAATTAGGATGTTTCTGTGTTCCTATATTACCTCCTAATTTTCTTTTAATTATTAGGCTAGGTTGCACCATGATCCCAGTTAAAGTTACTGTTATAGTTTAAATCAACTATAACTTTAACCTTAATCATGAAGCATGTGTTGTACCATCATATTTGTTGTTATAGTTACAGTTAACTGAGTAGGCTTTGTTTGACAGCTATTAACTATAACGTTTACTTTAACCTGCCAATCTTGCGTGGTTAATGTTACCGTTAAGTTATGACGTCATTTGGACCATAGTTAAATGGTGCAACTTTTTTTACTTTTAACTGCATTTATGACTGTAGTTTAAAGTTAACTGTAGGTGGTGCAACCCAGCCTTAGACTTGTTGAATCATCAAGTCTGCACTCTGCACAACCTCTTATTATCATTCTTATTTCAATCTAAAATTTACCTCACTCTCGCTTTCTCTACTGCAAGCGAGGGAAAGACAAGTAATATCGTTAAAAGAAAAATAAAATACCCGACTGCAAAATGTAGCACATGACACACCGGGCGTAAAGATAAATCCATCGACACCTCGCTTGTTAAAATTGGTGTAGCCGTTTAGGCTACGGGACGTCTTATAGGAAGACACAAACATACACATGCCAGAAACATTACCCTCTGTCTTGGGCAGTCGGGTAAAAGTAACGCATCATACTCATATCTTCCTACTAGGAATCGCTTAGCCGAGGATGCAATGGAACACATAAACGGATTTAAGCCCAGACTCAAAGCAGATATGTCAATTCACGATTCAAAAATCTGTCCGGACGGGAATCGAACCCACGGCATGCTGATCATAAAGCAGACGCGCTACTCACCAAGCCAGGTGGAGATATTGACAACACAACAGTTTTAAAAAAAATTATGTTATTGATAGCCTGGCCTGGTTTTTGCTAAAAGTAGGTAACCTACCATTGACAGAATGCCGTCTGCTGCCAGGACTGGATGAGGAACAGTTGCTGGCAGCTGATAAGCTCATCGACGCAAGGGAACCTAGGGAATCCCTGCCCAGAGGCGTTGCTGCGTCCACTTCCGATGATCCGGTAAGAGTTGACACCTAGAAATAATAATGAATGGTATTTTCAACGTACCTATTACTGCAAACTAAAGGCCTCGATACATGGCCTGACCTGACACCGTGTGAAAGGGACAGCTAGACTTGAATTTCACGGAAGCAAAAGAAACAAACTATTAAGATTATAGCTTCTCCCATTTGCTCCTCCAGAAACTTATATATAGCCATCTGTTTCACACGATGTCAGGTCAGGCCATGAAGCGAGGCCTTAACAGGACTGAATGGGACAGAGGCCTTCTCACACACGTTGCGCGCCTGTAGGTATGTGAATTGGCTAGTTATGCTATTACATGGGATCAGAAATGATGATAGTGACATCGATTTTTTTGTGGCATTTTCTAAAATAAACTAAATTTGAAAGCTCTAAAAATCGTTCTCAACCAAATTATTCTCATTAATCCGGTAATGGACAACATCGTGACAAAAACATGGTGGTGTTAAGCTACTCAGTAAAAAGACGAGCTAGGTATTCGCTCCTCTGACTATATACACGTTACGCCATTGCCACACAGAATTTTAAAATGTAATTGCCAGCTTCCCTGATTTTCGCACTTTTTCATAATTTTTTAATAAAAATATTAGTCACAAAATTTAAAAAATAAAAAAAAGAGTTTTTTTTCATTATCTTTTCCCAAGATAAAAAACAATAAGAAGAAAAATTGCTATAAAACATTGGCAACGTATTTTTTATCGATATTTTTTTCTTTCCTTTCTGTAATTTTTAGACCCTTTTTTTTGACCTTTTTTTTTTTACACCCTTAGCGAGACGTCAGTGCAGGTCTTATCGCCCCAGATAGAATTAGAATTAGAATTGGATGTTAAATCTCTTTCCCCCTTATTAATAAATGCGGAGAAACCTTGGAGCAGTTACAGTCTTCTGTCTTTTTCAACTTTCACTAAACACGTGGTAACTAATCCAAGAGTACACCATGTTTATTAATACGGGGGTTTATGCCCAGAAATTTCGTTAGAAGCATTTGTCCATCGACCCGGAATACCTACTTCTCCAGGTGCACTCTACAAAAGCATCGTATACACTACGAGAATAATGCCTAAAATCCGATGGTAGAAAACGTACTGGGCTGGTATTGTGCGAAGCGAGCGTGTGCGCGTCGAGCGAAGCGAGCGAAGTGCAGCTTTCTCTGGACTTGCTCCGTGATCCTCTTCGCTCTCCGAGCAGTAAACCTAGCCTCATGTAGAGGTCATTCTGTCGCCGTGACTCGTAGCCCTGCTTTATGTGACCTCCTTCATCGTCTGAAATCAATAAGAAATTAATATTAAAAAGATGTTTCCAATAAGGAGTGCGTAGCTTCGATCATATGGAACTTTTTTAGTGCAGTATTCTAGTTAAGCCTTATTTTCATAATAGAGATTGTTTTAATCGCTACGTAAAAGCTTGGGATGATTTTAAAAAATGGGCGACATAATATAGTCGTGTTGTTGAAATATTACGCAACAAAATTCCAAAATAGATTTTTAGTGAAAACAGGACTTAAGTGCAAACTGTGATCATTCAGAATTGAACTTAATATTAAAACAGTTCTGTATTAAGTGATTATTTCACACATGAATAATACTTATAAAATCAATGCCAACGACATGCATACAGTCATATTGTAGATAAAAATATTAAAAACGTTAAACCTCTTCCGCCAAATGTATATAATTTATTATAATAGGTATTGGTAACTGTTATGCAATTGTAATATCAATAAATGCACCGATATCTTCGACTTAATCTTTATAATTTACATAATAATTTTGATTGATTGATGATTTAGAATGTACCTAAAAAAAATACCCTCAATTTGACCGCACCTTTTTGAAGACTTTCAACGGATTTATTTGTTGGTAGCATATAGCAACACTGGCCTCCGGCCGACCCGGGTTCGGGCCGGTACCGAGTTGTGCAATGGTTGGTTGTCATCCTGTGTAATGTATTTTTTTAACAGACGAGCATGTCGCTCGCTTGATGGTAAGCGTCACGTTTGCTCATAAAATTTCAGTGCCACACGTTCATAACAATGCGCGGCAATGCACTGCGCTCGTTAGGTTATGAAATTACAAGTTAAATCTCATTCTGCTCAGCAATTTCAATTCAAGCATGGCCTTCAAAACAGAACACAAACAATCAAATAACTAGAACTTGTATCCATAGACTTAGATAAGATAGATCGTTACTATAAATAAAATTCTTCATTAATTATTTTCTTCTAAAAAAAATATCAAACAAATTAAAATAAAAAGAAACAACAAAAAAAATAAGTTATTTTCGAATCAATAAGCCACGATCATCTGTAAGTAGGTGGGTAGTCATAAAATAGGTACCTATTTAGTACTTCACAAAAACGCGTTGGCCATGACATGAGATCGTATTCTATTCTGTTTCAATCTTGTCAGTCCAGCCCAAGTTCCAACTACCGTATAAATTGATGACAATCAACTTCAATCTAATTGCATTCTTTTGATTATAGGCTCTGAGTTCTTTTTGGCTTATACGAGTTCTTCTTTGTGTGTAAAACTGCCTACGGATGGGCAAGCATTGTCAAGGTTGGAGTATCTTGGGCTCTTAGAGTTAGGAAAGAGTTACATGTTCGCGTAATCTTGATTGCATAATCTCTAGGTTAGGTATATCGATTGTTTATAAAAGCAATAGATCTTGAGTAAATAATTGTACCGAAAATGAAGCCAAAACATAAGAGAAATACAAACGATAATAATATTATATTTTAATAGTGACCTGGGAGTTTTGGCGGGAACGTAAAGAAGTCACGTCGCGTCATTCTATTATTTTCTATAACTTGTGTTATTTCGAGTGTTAATGTGTAAAAACGGTGAATTTTTACCCGTCAAGTGTTCGAGAACATGCACGAGTATATAATATTAGAATATAGTAGTATTAAGAAGTCATGTCTCGTCATTCTATTATTTTCCAAAACTTGTGTTATATCGAGTTTTAATGTATAAAAACGGTGGTTTCTTATCCATTAGGTGTTCGTGAACGTGCACCAGTGTTCGTTAATAGTATAATGTCGTGAAACGTGAATTTTCGTGTTGTTTCCAAATCTCCATAGAAGGCTCTAGTAAAATGTTCACCACTATACTGGGGCATGACTTGGACTTGATTGTGACTTGCTTTGCTCGCCTTTGACTGTGACTATGACTTGTTTGATAATATTTAACGAAACTTGAAAATATATATGTATATTGGTACTGGCAAATGCATAAGACGTGCGACGCCAAAATCCTCTTAGGAGGAAAGAGAAAAAAAAAAAGTGACCTGTCAAGGTCAAAGTTTAACCCGCCCACTTTTTTTACTCTCATTTTTTGGCTCCACACGTTGTGTATTTAGCCAGTGTCAGGTATTGCAATATTTCAAGTGATGTCAAATATTTCACATTTAAAATAAGCCTCAGTCATAGTCTAAGTCAAGCAAAGTAAGTCACGGTCAAGTACACGTCATGCCCCAGTAAAGTGGTGGAGACTTTACTAGAGGTTTCTATGGAGTTTTGGAAACAACACGAAGAGTCACGTTTCCCAACATTATACTATTTACCAACACTGGTGCACGTTCACGAACACCTAATGGATAAGAAACCACCGTTTTTATACATTAAAACTCGATATAACACAAGTTTTGGAAAATAATAGAATGACGAGACATGACTTCTTAATGTTCCCGCGAAAACTCCTTCTTTTATTATTGAAACCTTGTGTTCCTTCGGGGGAATATGTAACAATAGTGGATTATTATCCATTAAAAACCAAAAATTCGACAAAATTGTGTGAGCTAATTTTATAAAGTGGTTAATCGTGTCATTTCGTGTTGTTTCTAACACTCCGTAGAACTTTCAGTAACGCGTCCACCTCTATACTGAAGCATGAATTGGACTGGACAGTAACTGGAATTCTTAAAAAATATTCTGAGCTTAAATGATGAGTTGTTTTCATCGTTCATATTATATTATTATTTAACTTCAAAGATTACAAATCATGACATTGGCTAAGTATACAATGTGTGGAGCCAAAAGATAGAAAAGAAAACAGGTCAGACTTTCATGTAAACGTCGAACCTTCTCTTAATGTGCAACGTTTCGCTCAGTGCGCGAAATTCAAATTTTCTTGCGTTTTATGTCAATTACAACTTAATTACTCATCGTAGGTTCATGAAAACTAATTTTGCGATAATAAATACATTGTTTCAAGAAACTACACCAACCAAAAATTCAAGTTGAAAGCTAGTATAAGTACATTTCCCACTAAACCAAAAACCAAGATGAAGATCAGCTTATTGAAATTTGTAGCTAAACCAATGTTATCTAGGTAACCATTTTACCCGTAATTTCTTAAAACAACTTATTTATTGGCGCAAAATTGGTGTCAATAAATCCACGATGAGTAATTAAGCTGTAATTGACAAAAAATGCAAGAAAATTTGAATTTCGCACGATGAGTGAAACGATGCACCTTAACCAAGATTGCTTAAAGATGCAACAATCTTACGTAGTATTTATATTCTCTTCAAATTCTCTTTGGCATGTTGCATCGCAAACATAGCTTAAACTATTTTTATTAATATTTTATTTATTCCCATACATTTCCTGGTTTATAACACTGAAAAAAAAGTTATTAATTTGTCTAATAAACTAGCCAAAGCTGTAATACGACACAGTAGGGCACTTCACACCATCCGTTCCGGATATGGATAACCATACATTTTTCTTTTGACAGAATCCAAAGGGTTTGGTCAACCGTTAGAACAGCCAATGGATGCATCTTTATTATTTCCGGATAGACGATTTTTTTCAAATACGCAATAGGAAACAAAAAATATTTACAAGTTTTTTTTAACGTTTTGCGCTACTGGCCATATACATATTTCTTATATCGTGTAAATATAGTATCTGTTATGAGCAAGCGTGACGCTTAACATCAGGTGAGCGACATGCACGTCTCTCACCAAATTACATAAAAAAATAAAGTAAGAAAAACTTCAACATCGTTAAATACCAAAAAAAAAATGCTTTTTCGGCGTTACGCTTCAAAACGTGTTTGATTACAGCTCTACTGATGTTTTTTTTTACTCTTAAATTTAGGCTGCACACGTTGTGTATTTAGCCCGTGTCAAGTTTTGTAATATTTGAAGTGTAGTAAAATATTTAATTAAAACAAGTCTCAATCATAGTCTCAGTCAAGTAAAGTAAGTCACGGTCAAGTCCAAGCCATACCCCAGTAAAGTGGTGGAGACTTTACTAAAGGTTTCTATGGAGTTTTGTAAACAACACGAAAAGTCACGTTTCACGACATTATACTATTCACCCACACTCATGCACGGACACGAACACTTAATGAATAAAAATCCACCATTTTTACACATCAACACTCGAAATAACACAAGTTTTGGAAAATAATATAATGACGCGACATGACTTCTTCACGTTCCCGCCAAAACCTCTACTGATGTTATGTGATAATGGCTAGATAAAACCTAGTAGTTTTGAGAACAGTTGACCTCGCGAGCACAAACTTTATTGAACAATCTCCATTCTACAATTTCGTAGTATCTTTTTTTCGTCGACGATTTTTGATTTTGGGCATTTCCCCCAAAAAGGGGTGAAGTTTGGAACACTTGAAAATACATGTGTCGAACTTTTAGTGATTACGATGTAATTATGCCGCAATTCTCGCAGTGAAGGCTTACTATGACATCGTCAATGTATGTAATGTTTCACCAATTCGTGAATTATGGTCACCCTACCAACGGAAGCCATAACGGCTGTCCAGTGACCACCTGTAATGTTTATTATGTTAGAATTACCCCGTTATTTATGGTTCGTTAGCGACGGATCAAATTCTAGTACGACCTTGAGACGTGTGAGCGGTTTACTCCTATCAATTTTATTGTACAGTAGTGTTATGAACATTTGCTATTATAGTTATAATTGAGGTTCCATTACTTAGAACAGTGTAGAATATTTGGATTTGAGTGTAATAAGTTTTTGTGGAAAAATATATTTTTCCAGACAAGCTTTTATAAAATTCATTATTAAGCTGATCAAAATGAAAAACTCCATCAATATACTGTTAGTTACTGAGGAGTTCCGTTTTCCACCTTCCGTCTCCATCATCACATCACCACTCTCTCATAATGTTGTATTGTCATCGGAACTTGATGGTCATGCAAAATTTCAACTCAATTGAACAAAGGAAATTGGTCTTAAAATCAGTTGCAAAATTTGACACGAACATACCTACTTACATACATATATACAGACATTTCAAGTTAAATAAAAGCTTGTAAAATGTTGCAATCAATTAAAACAATGGTAACCCAAACAGAAAGTATGGGTTACCATTTTTTTAACAGATTGCAACATTTTACAAGATTTTATTACACCCCAAAAACATTACCCTCCTTCGCTTCCTTAAAAAATATTCGCTTCTCGTTTTCATTGCCTCTTGCATCTCGTGTCCTGTATCTCGCTAATCTTTACCTCACTCACCGCCCAGTTTAAGTAGTCTACACAAAACTGTAGATTCCACGTCTGCCCCTCCCATAGTCCCATCTCTTCTTTATCGCGGTACATATTAATTTGTTGTAATAAAATTAGCAATAAAAAAAAAGAAGTTTAATACCCACTGCTATTTTGACAACTAACGATATCTTGATGTTTAAAGGTTCTGGTAAATAGAATAAAAATGAATAGTGGCTAGATATAAATAATTAGCAAAAAATAGGTTGCTATTTGAACATTGGCTTTTGATACTTTTCTAAGTTTTACCAAAACAACAATTCTCTAGAGACAATAATACAGACATTTATTTGCAAATAAGTGGCAGTAATCTTCCCATACCGTCGTCTGGGAGAGGCGCGATAGAAAAAAAAGTGCACTCTCCCACGCTACGCTAGAGCAGGTTCGTGTCAACGTTCGTGGGTAGAGCCTTGGAGCTCCTAATGTTACATTGTCTTTGGAGCTTGTAAAGGAAATCCTGACTTTTATTGAGGTGAACATTTCTTAGATTATCTCTTAAAACAACATTGTAAGCTAGAATTTCACTTTGAGACGAATTCTGTAGAACGTAGGCTGTAACTTGTAACAAGTTGCGTCACGTGTTTTTTTCCGTTGGGTTATTTGATAGAATAATCATATCTATTAAACATACACTCAAAGAAATCAATTGGATCGTTTTCGACGGCTTTTGCACGATTTTTTTACATTAAAAATGTTGAAAAAGTGTGGACGAGTAGCAAGAATCACGGTCAGTGTTAACTCAACTTGAAGTGACAGGGTCACCTCAAGGGTTGATTTTCCAAAAGTGTTCTCCACGTTTTCACTGTATTTACAGCTAACATTTCACTGTATGTTCAGCTGTACTTAACTGGCCTCAAGATCACCACAGTCTTCCCGACTAAAGCCGAGATGAAGGTGCTACTGGTCGGTAACCAGATCTGATCCAGCTGCGGAAGCTCGTGGGAATCGTGCAGTTTAACATGATACTGACGGGTCAGGAAAAGAAATCCGAAACGGGGCTACAGAATTTACTTAACCTACTATAAATCTCGTTGTATGACAAATCTAAAAATCTTAATAATTGCCGGAATGTCATCAGCTTTAAAATACATAATAAACTGTCAAAAAAAAAAACGACTTCATCAGAAATATTTATTTAAATTTGAACGACTAAGGATGAACTCGACTAAACGAGAGTAAATTTTATTCTTAAAATAAATCGGCGTTTTGACATATTTTCTATTCATATTATTCCTCAGATAACAGTTATCTGACGTTGGAAAAATCCAACCATAATATTCGCATAAATATCTGATCATTGAGATTATCTTGGCGCCACCCGTGAAATACTTATCATCGAGGAGTTTCGGTGGCCTTCTGTGGTCTTCTTCATCTGTTCCATGTCAACAAATGATACTTTCTGAATGTAAATAAATATTGGTGGACGTTTTTAAAATACCGAAATCGCTATATGCATGCCAATCATATTTGAGGATTTACCTCAATTCCTCTTTAATCCCATTATTAGAACGAAGTATCCTTTCAAATCAAAAATTATAAAAATTACATATGACGGACTTCTGACTTTTCTCCTTTTTTTTGAAGTTGGTTAAAAACAAGCTACACCCCATGTTGTCAATGGAAATCCAGTTTCCTTGTAATACTAAATTTACTTTCTTGCCAAATTTCTTTGATATCGGTTTTTTTTATGACAACGTTTTACATTAATTGCTCCCCACTAGATTTCCCTCTGTCAGGGATGCCTTAGAACACACATAACGAAATGGACAACAAACACCCAGGGACCCTATTCGGAGATATGACATTTTATCTCGGTCACTCTCACTCCCATTAAATTCTAAATTAGAGAGACAGTGACGGAGATAATCTCGAGCGCACAGGAATAGGGTCCCAGACCCAGAACAGACATTTAAATTCTGTCTGTTAAATTCATCATTCAAAAGCCGGGAATCGAGCCAGGGAACTCCTCCTCATGAGGCAGTTGCGTTACTTACGTAGCCAGGAAGATGTTAAACGCCAAACACACAGATAAACAGACTTTTTATTTATTTTAATTATCTTATTTTAATTTTAATATCAGTGTGATTGTGGTTGGTATTTTAGACAGAGTTGTTCAGTTCTTGCTCATTTTCCCTCAATAAAAAGTACCATACAAATGTTTTAGATTTAGATAATCCAAATTCACCAGATCGTTAAATTCTGTATTCAACTTCACAATTGCTTGCTTGCTGCATTTCCATGGTGAATAAATTCTAATAAATTGGCCAATATGTCAGCACTTTTTTCGCACTCTGCGTCAAGCGAGCACCTGATTCTTTGCCTACATTTGATTGCTACTAGGGACTAGTTCATTAACAGTCACACGGCAGTTGACCCCTACCCACAGACTTACGAAGGAGTAGACTCGGTCATCCATAGACTTGTCACGAACATTTCCGAGGGCGGGAGCCTTGATCCAATAAACAATTCGAACATTATGACCGCCTCCAGCATTGATTATTAGCTAGTCTATATCTGTCTAAGTCTTTATAATAATTTGCTTAACTGTTCTGGACGTCTATTGAATGTTGCTTTACGAATTTATTGTTATGTTCTTTGTTAAAGGGATTTTTTTGAGTAATTCTGGTCAGGAATTTTCTGAGAACTTTGAGCTCTGCGGGAAGCTCTGTCATCCATGTAAAAGGAATAAGCTTTCGACCATACCTTTACGATATTACATGTAACTTTCTTATAGAATTTCATCACACAAGAGCCCATTGATTTTATTCTTTCTACGAACCAATAAAATAAACTAATTTACATTTACCATTCGAAAGATATCTTAGATATTGATCTTATCCAAATCTACTTATCGGTGGATCTAGTACACCCACGCTTTATTCTATAAGAATTCTTATCCAAACAACTTATATTGTTTTCAAATGATATAAAGTTATTAATCATGCTAGTATATTGTTTATTTATATGACGAGCTTGTCAGTATGCTTGATGAATTGTTATCAATTTTCATCAGTTATTTAGATGAGTGTGTTATTTACATTAGCCGCATTAGCATTTACATACAGTTTTATGAATGTGTATTTATGTATTGTTATGTGATCTCGAGAATCGTTAAAGTCGTCAAGAATTGTTCCATTTTCTTCTTCGTCCATTGCAAGCAATAGATAATTTTGTAAACCTTGATTTCTATTGACTTTGTCTTGTCTTAGTCATACTTACCGAAGTATATGACTGTATACGTAAAAAAGAACACGTTTGTCTTGCTTGTTTCAAGCCAAAGATTTTAAGCGCACTCACTCTCAAGCGAAATCAAAACTCACACATGAAATACCAATTATAACAAACCGGTCAAAGCTGTGCGACAAAATGATTAAAACAACGTCGGGTTGCAAACAAGCAATAAAATGTGCAAAAATCGAGACGACCGTGCTGATCGGATGCAAGGAATGTGGACCGCATTCCAACGAATCAATTTAAACAAAGATCGATGGAGTAGACGCTCTTAATCGATCTACAGAGGCTTTATTGTCTGGAAAAGCATTTGATTTCAAAACGATTCATCGATTATCATCAAGATCGAGATTTTAAATAAGATTTATGAGAACACAGTCCACATTATAAACAGTTTCGTCGTGCCTGTCAGCTGGTTGAGGCCCTGTGGGACTGAAGAATGCGCTGACCACAGCGATCTGATCTTATTGAAGACCAGGCTGTGCCAAGCCGCGCTTCTCGGCCCTTCCTCCGGCAGTCCTGTTAACCATAACCCACGTGAACTTTCAACGATTCTGTGACATCGGGTGTGCGAAGATGAAATGATGAGCTAACCCTTTCCCAATCAGACCCAGACCGGCTTGACTAGTCCATTACAAATCGCAAAACGGAATATAACCGCTCCTGAGCCGAGACTAGTAATCGACATATTAACCGCAGGGGCAAAGGCCCGAATTAGTTAATACCCAGTTTATTAACTAACGCAGCTGTGAAGTGAATATTTCAATTACTCATGGACAACATAAATTAATGAGAATAGAAAATGTAACAGATCGTGCGATATCGCAGCCGGCCCGCAGTCTGCGGTTGCAAAAGTTGGGATTTAGGTATAAGTTTGACTAATAAATGCGGTAGACCGGTCCCTGGAACCCCTACGTACATCCGGCGGAGCTGCGTGGGCACACCCTGTCGCAACTGTCACTCAAAGATATATACGACGTGGAATCTTCGATAGAACTTGTGAAAGTGAGAGGCTTTGTGAATGAGGGAACTTTACCTTATTAATGAGGCAATGTGTACATAGATATATGCAAATGAACTCACCTGATAGAGGCACGTGGTTGTCGTGTGAATGGCGGGCTCGCTGGCCGAACGGGCTTCGGAGCGACTTCGGGCTGAGGAAGAATCTTCTCCGAGTGTGCGGTGGTGTGGGACAGCTCTGTTCTAGGTTTGTGCTCTGTTTAGGTGGCTTGGGGAGACGCATTGGCGACTGCCAGTCGTCCGGCCGTTGTGGGGAGGGAGTGTACCGCTCCATTACTGGCCGTCTCTGAGAGTTCCTGGCGCATAGAGGGCAGGCTTCGTTTCTGAACATGCAGGAGTAGCAGCGCTCATGGCCGCAGGTGTCGATAAGCTTCCTCTTCTTGCCCTTGTCAAAGGGCATGTTACAGCTGGGACAAGTTGTACCGCCTGTCTCACTGTCTAGTAGCTGCCTGATTGCCGCCAAGTCTGTAACAAGGTATAAGAATTTTAGTAACAGGCTAAATATTTTGGTCCATTTATATGAATGGATCTTGTTCCTATTCCGTTTAAGCAGGCTTAACGCATACTGTATACAGTCCAAAAGTCAGCTGTGGTCAAACAGCTGTCGACTGTCAACCATACAAAAAATTGATTTCTTAATTTCTTTTATTATCCTTAGTGTTTTTACTTTTCCATATTTTCCTTTATTACCCTTTTCCCTCTTTTCTAGGGTTTAGTAGCAAACTAGGAACTCCTAATAGTTTCAACGCATTCATCAGTCAGTCTGGGAGCATATCACGGTCCTTTTATTTATAAACTACTGGCAAACCAGGAACTTGTTTTGTCAACTAGTATGTCAGAGTTAATGTCTGTTCGCCTGAAGCATAGTAATCGATTTGAGCATTAACGACCCTTGAAGTTAATCCAGCGCTCGATAATGATATAATATTAGTATAACGATGCGATTTGTGATGTTCAACACGTAGACAGAACCAAGTCAAGCGATTAATTACACCGAAAGGGTTTAAGTAGGAATTTCAATGGAAGGGGTTACTGTTATGATGCAGTAAGTTTATTTGTGGCATACCTAAATACCCTGAACTCGGTTGAATATCGGTTGAAGTGGGTTGTTCCGTCTTTAAACAGTTAACAACAGATAAATATTTTTATTGATAATAGTGTGAATTCTAAGCACAACTAATATTATAAATTCGAATATAACTCTGTCTCTCTGCCTATCTGACTCTCTGTTTGGGTATTTGTCGTCTTATCACGGGTAAACGGCTGAACGGATAAAGCTGAATTTTTGCATATACTCGTACCTTATGGGTCGGAGACGGACGCTACTTATTTTGTAGGTCCACGCGAACGAAGTCGCTGCTTGTTACCCGCGACTTCGTTCGCTAGTTAATTATAAATCAGTCAAGTGTTTCATCATCATCATCATTAGCCATAAGACGTCCACTGCTGAACATAGGCCTCCCCTTAGAGCGCCACACTGACCGACAACGGGCCACTTGCATCCACCGGTTGCCAGCGACTTTGACAATGTCGTCGGTCTACCTAGCGGGAGGCCTACCTACGCTACGTCTTCCGGTTCGTGGTCAATTACACACTCATCATCCGGTTCGTGGTCATAATAATAAAGTATTTCATTGAAAAAAAAACTTAACAATAATATAATAACAATTAATGAATAATTCATAAATACTTAAAGGTAATCATGTTACATTGCCTCCCGTAGTTATTTAAATAACATTTATATTCTTACTCTAAAAAAAGTCGTCAATGCAGTAAAAAGTTATTTGATGAAACTTTCTTGGACGGGAGGCCAAGATGCGTTTTTTTTTATTTCACATATTGTTAAGAGTTCGCAATATCATGACTCGGAATCGAAATTTTTCATAATCTTTTATACTTAGGTTACTTCTAAGTTAGTGTGATTACAGTACAAAAAACTAAATTATCATAACTAATAAAAAGCGGTCAAGTGTGAACCGAGTTAGTAAGTGTAATTTCTAAGCTTTCGCGATTTGAACACTTCATTTAAGGTTTACTGGCAACAAACCTTAAACTATGCGTTAGCTAGTTTTTATTTATTATTAGTTAGTAAGTCCCGAAATGGATAAAAGGTAGTAAATATTATACATAACACAAATCGTGATAGTACGGAACCGACAGTGAGCGATTTACATTTGTTCGGTATTTTTCTACAGCAGGGGCGCTAGTCTCGACTTGTCGCTATGCACTTAGCGACCGAAGTCGGTGGCTATGACGCAAAATTCAACGCTATGTTTGCGTTTTTTCATAACAATTCGTGTCCGTTGTCAAATTTTTGCGTCATAGCGACCGAAGTCGGTGGCTATGACGCAAAATTCAACGCTATGTTTGCGTTTTTTCATTAAACATTCGTGTTCGTTGTCAAATTTGCGTCATAGCGACCGAATTCTGTCGCAAAGTGCCGTAGCGAAAAGACGAGACTAGTGCTCCTGGGAATCGAAAACTTTAGCGATTTCATTAAATCTGAAATTTATTTAAAGGTCAACGTCACTATAACTCTTTCTGTTCTCTGTTGTCAAAGCTTAAATCAACAATTTCAAAGTAAATTGTCCATAATACAGTATGATTACGTTTTCTTTAGAAATGAATGGAGGAGCCACCATCGCATTTGGTGAAATAATCTGACCGAAGACCATCGAAATTTTTTAGTTCCATCGTTTGGATACCTCTACAGTCAAGTTGGTCTCGCTGCACGTAAATCTTCTGTGTTAAAGTAATTAAATCCGAGGGTATCCTCACGACTTGAATCATCTTGGAACTTGGGGAAAGAGGTACAGAAGCAGTGGTATTTTATGTCTGTCGGATTCGTAAAGACCAATTCTGCGTCTACATTATATAGGCTTTGATTATTACATTATATAACTTTGATTGCAGATTATGAATCTGACGAGTTTGGCATATCTGATGCCTAAGTAAGTAATTAGGCAACTACATATAAAGCTAAGTAAAACGAATTTTTTATTAAAATTATTTTAAAGTTTAGTGACATAATCAATAATCATAATCATCTACAACTTTGAATACAAAGTAAAAAATGAAATGTAACAAATTTCATATTTAATTCACAACAGATTATTTAGTTATTATAGACTCAGTTTGAAATTGGCACTTCTGCAAATAACACCCGAGTTAATCAACTGAAAATTAAATATCATCATCACCAGCCATTAGACGTCCACTGCTGAACACGGGCCTAAAACTAAAAACCACAAACACAAACCTTCAAATCTATAATTTTCAGGGCAAGCTATTACGGGATATTTTGAATTTCCAAATAAAATTTAAAGCTCCTAATCTGATACACTTAAAATATAGGTGTTTATTCTAAGCTGTTACAGGTTTCTTTTTTAGTTTTTTTGTATTTGGAAAACAAGAATCGTTTCCGTTGGAACCTTCTGTGTGTATACGAAGCTTAAAGCTGCATCGCTTGACGTCGACAAATGACATTACATGAAGATTGACCGTCGCGTCGCAAGCGCATACTCCGAGGTCTTTTACACGTTTTTTCTCCTTATTCATTGCCATTACTGCAATACCTTATTACCCGTTAACAAAATTAGTTTTTGCCTACCTGATTAAAGTGATTAATTGAAATGGTTGCTTGTTAACAATGATTTCCAGCTATATAATATGATCATTGTTTTTTTTGTTCGATGTGCTCGGCGCCGTTGGGACGCTTTCATTTTGTGACCTTTCCAAAATAACTTGAAATTGTGACAGAAAAGAACTTGTTTATGACTTTGAGGTAATAAAACCGGTTAAAATAATTGTGTACTTGTTATATAAAGCTGTTGCTTTTGTAATTTGGTCTGGTAACGCACAACTCTGCGCCTGCGATCAACAATTGCATGTTCAGATCATATTTTTAAGCTGTTTTGGTTGTAAAATTTCAAAAGCTTTAATATATTATTTTGACGCTTTTCTTGTTGTTTTAAATTTTCCGTTAAAATTAATCTGTTCAATTATTTTCTACTTGTTACAATTTTAAACGCCTTTAACTCCGTGTTTTGCAGCACTGATTTGTCTTATAGTTTTTACTAGAATTTGTTATTTTTTGTTGAATTGCAATTATATTTTTGTTCTGGGTAGTATTTTAATTTTGGTTGTGATTTTTTTAATAATATTAAATTATAAAATTTATTGTGCATATATAATTATGAGCATACTGGTTGAAATAAATGAATTTTTTAAATTATCATATACATAATATATACAGCTCTGTCAGCCCACAAGGCAATCCTCTTATTTTGCCAATCTTGCCTATTTAACGCCAGTTTCATTTAAGTTTCCTCAAAATTTCTGTATTTCATCATGCCACTCCTGGACTGGTCACCCAGGCCTACCCTTCTGGCAATGCCATCCTTTCATCAGAGACCTGCTTCACCCGCCTTCATCACAAAGCCTTAGTGTCCTACCCTATCCGACGCCACTTGAGTTTAGTTAGGATCGGATGTCTTCCACTTTGGTTCTTCTTTGAACTCTGTCGCGTAACGTGATGCCTAACATGGGACACTTTATGGCCCGTTTTGCAACTTGCATCTTGTGCATAGTTTCCTTGCTCCATGTTTTGTATACATACATAGTTGTAGGCAAAAGACGTTGGTGATGCAGACGAGTCTTCAGGCGTCGCAGATTTTCTTGCTATATTAATCTAGTAGTAGCAAATACAGCCCATAATAATATCAAACTGTATCAAATTATATATAAATGTATAATTTTTACGTAAAAATTAGCCCATTATTCAACTTCTGTCTCCACATCACCATCAAAATTCTAACGTTACATCAACAAATGAATCCCCACCTTCCGTTTCACGTTTCGAGTCATCAATTTGGATTCCAACATCATTTTCATCTGCTTTAATTAAAACGCAGTAAATTATTGAGCTAATAAATCTCCTCGACTATATTTAACGTGTCTGTCCAAAAATGCTTACTCTACGTCTCTTCATATCAGTAGATACCTTGTTTTTCTGAAGTTTTTTCATTCTTTACTCGCTCGGTTTCACTTATAATGCTTATGTCATCTTGTTAAGTTTTTTTACTACTCAGTCTAATATTGTCATCAATACTGATATAGAACACGATACTGATCGATGTATTTTATTAAGTCATTATAATATCTATGGAATTCATTAGATTAACTGAAAAAAAAGATCGTTATCGATCCTCTCATTTAAATATCAGAGCAATGACATCACCTATCTAAAAAATGTGTGCTTGAACGCACCACGTGGGGTCGACGGTAGCGAAAAAAGATTATATTTTATCTAATAATACCGGAACTACTCACTCCATTGTTTAGTTTAAGCCTTGTACCATGTACCATATATTTTAAGTGCTAGCTGCGCTTTTGTGCGTTATAAAACGATCTGATTCTATGTTCTCATTCAACGCAATGAAGACTGTTTACAAGTTTTGGTAGTTTAATTTATGTAATTATATAGATGATATGTATTTGCGTACTGTCTCTTTGAATCATCATTTTTATCATAATTATATGAAATATTATATAAGATAAAAATAAAATAAATAATTATCATAAATCATAAACTCGGGATACTCCCGACGTCTCCTGCACCTCAAGCGTGATGAGCTCCGAGGAGTTGTTGGAGTAATCACGGGACACTGCTTCCTAAACAATATTATATAAACTAAATTTATTAGGGTTCATTGAGCTGTAGCTCAATGTTGGGGATATAAGCAGCCCTCTGTGCAGAGGCTGCATGGAGGCCGAATAAATGCAGCAGCTTGCGCCAGAGTCAGCGAGCTGCTGGATTTCCAGGAGGACACTTGGTGGCTGGCTGGACTAGCTGCGAACGAGTTGACACGCAAAAGGGACCGCTTTGCAAGTTATATGCGGAAAGAAGCCCGCTCTCCACTGTCATAAAATTTTATTGAAATCTGCCTTTTCTAAAATTATTACTTACTGGTTATGTTTGTTATAACTGTTGATTTATTTTTAACTTTATTCATTGTACTTTCCGTATAGCCGTAACGTTATCTTTCGAATCACGTATCGTTCCTCATATCATGGTACGAGGACCAGTCTGTCTGGTTATCCAGACGCTGAATCACGCATATCTCAAGATACGACTAAAAAAGCATTCGCAAGCGTGAAACTACAACTTTATCTTTACCATCAGTGTCTACTGTCTAAGCCAATTTACATTTTACGTCGTTTACTATTAAGTCGTTGATACCATGGATCATGGCTCTGGTTAAAATGGTAGCCCGTTTTGGGTTTAGGTCACGCGTTAACATGCATATTAAAGTAATTTTGGGTAAGAGAACTCATCAATTTCGTAGTCGTTAAAAGTTTTTTGTCGGAACGCTCTATTAGAGGCTAGACAGAGTTAATATCAGCGGTTTTGTTCAGTTTTGTTTTCGAAATGTCTTTTATTGTATTGAACTCTAGTTCTGGGTCATCGTAAGCTCGGAGAGTTAGGTGAACTGCGCTTATGGTAATGAAATCAAACGGCATAACATATAAAGCTTAAGTTTTAGTACCGACCAAGGAAGACGAGGCATGAAATATTTTATTGTATTTAGTTCATCATAACTGAAGTGACTATAATATATGTCTGTTGATGGCACAGAGTTTAGTAACCACAGAACACATTTAGCTAAGAGAGAAGACCGTAAGTGCTTCTCAGAATCCTGTACTAGCCAGAAATTTCGAATTACAGATTACGTCTCGTGTACACGTATGCAGGCGGGTATGACAACCACTGGGACACCGGCTTTCTCGTGTTGCAGCTCAAAAACATAAATTTCGCTCAATCATTTAAAATTCTTCAGTTTGCGTTTTTCCCAACAATAGTGTTGTGTTGTAAGTAGATAGGCTTCAATCGATAGATTATCAGGTAGTCTATGGATAACCGTTAACATCAAAAGCATCGATACGACTAACAATAGTATCGATAGCACAATATGTGGGGGTTAAATATTATGAATAACTTACAACGGTAAGCGTTTTGCGAGCCCTAACCCTCCTGCCGAAGTAGTGATTATCCCACCCCTTTTCTAAGGGGGCCTTAATTCAGCAGTGGACGTCTTATGGCTGAATGTGACGGCTTCTTCTATTACCTTAAAAATCATCAACACTAACCGACACACGACATAGGGCTACCTACATTTATCATCGTTGTAACAGGCTCATCTTTAGGACAGGTTGCAAAAGATAATCTTTGTATTTCTAATTAACACTTTCAATAAAAGACAGCTATCGCGAGGCCGATCAGCTGCGAGCATCACTTACACGAAACTTATATGCAAGCTTCTAATTATCGATGTATCTAAAGAACGGACGATCAAAATGTCACAGAATGGATATGGAAGAGCGAGGTCTTCTGACACAGTTATTTTTTATTTACTAGATAACCAACCTACTTTTAGTTAAGCAAGTTTTGACTACAGATATAAAACATTTAACATTTTTTTTTTTTTTGCCTTTTTCATGGCAAAACAAATACAGGGCATTAGTTTAGATGACGGAAATCATGCTAATCAACTTTTACTGTGGGATCAACACTAAAACAAAGAGAAAAAAACCGCTGCTCCATTTTTACATCAGCCTTTCAAAATCCCACTGCTGAGAAATCGTCCTACCCTCGAAGGGTTACTAGGCCTATCTACCACGATGGCCCAGTGCGAGGCAACTGTATGAGTACTTAAGTACCAACTGAAGTACTAATTTTAATTTTTGAAATTTGAAGAAACGATTATGTCATCATCATCATCAGCCAAAGGCGTTCACTGCCTCCCCCTTAGTCCGCCACACTGAACGACGTTCTGCCATTTGCATCCACCGGTTGCCCGCGACATTCACAATGTCTTCGGTCCACCTAGTGGGAGGCCTACCTATGCTGCGTCTTCATGTTCGTTGTCGTCACTCAAGAACCTTTCTTTCCCATCGGCGTCAGTGATTACTTAACTAGTTATTTTACCATCATCATCAGACCATACCTTCAATCAACTGTAGATTCAGAGGCTTCTCTCAAGTTAGGAGTACTTAAGTACTTACTTAATATTGAATGTTTTATATTGAATGTCTAACCCGCGACGCGCGGGACGCATGTTGAATGTACAATTTTGCTATAAATGTATAAAATAACATGTATCTATTACTTCTTTTGTAACAACCTCTATGCAAGTATGAGTCAGAGAGTTAATGAGTGCTTGTAAAACTAATTGGTTAATTAACCACTTGATTATTTGATAGGTACAACGTGCTAACATTTAGAGAAGCACTAGTTTTTACAGTGGTTTAAAAATAAGTTTTGACCAATTAATTATTATTTTTAGTTCCGAGTTTGAGCAACATTGAGAACAGAGTGTAGTGTAGTGGGTAGTCTAATACCCGCCCCTAATCTTTATCCGATTTCGATGTTACTTTTTATATGTGATAACATATGCACCGTGGAAAACTATGCTTGTATGTTTTTTCCTCAATATCTTCGTTCTTATAGGAACTTAGGGTGATTTTTTTTGCGTCGAAAATACGACGAAGTATTTGTTGTTAGAATACATTAAACATTTATTGGAAAAGCAAAACATAGCGCCATAGATTATGGTTTATCCGAGCCATTGACGCCAAAAACAAAAGATTTACGATTTAGGGGGTAATAACAGACTACCCCCGAAACGCTAATTTCATCAATAACTTAGAAAAAATCACTAGCTCTCTCACTCTCTTTCTCTCTACTGCATGCACGAGCAACAGAGCGACAGCTATATAATTTCAAATATCGAATACGACAAAACCTCGCAGAAGGACTATCCTCTTAGGTAAATAGGCGACCGCCATTCCATAAAAACGTATTCTTCTGTGTCCTCCCTGAATAGTGACACTACAGAAAATATATTTTTGTCATAAAATTTACATCTACCGCTGCCTGTGTAGCGCTGCAGGCCTTCCACTAGGTGGACCGACGGCATTGTGAAAGTCGCGGGCAACCGGTGGATGCAAGTGGCACATTGTCGGTCGGTGTGGCGGTCTAAGGGGAGGCCTATGTTCAGCAGTGGACGTCTTCTGGCTGATAATGTAATGCATGTAATGCTGCCTATGTTGTGTCGTGTGTATTTTTTTGATTGACCGCTTTGTAATTTGTAATCAAACATTATTTCACAATATCACTCGAAATAACAAGTTTTGGAAAATAATATTATAAGGTTTTTATGATGATTTTTTCATGTTTTTTTCCAGTTGGCGTAAAAATCTGGCGTAGTTTATTTAGATAGATATTAAAAAACCAACTAATATTCCAATTTAGTTAAGTGGCTTCTCCTCATAATTAGGTATTTACACCAGTTTAATATAAATTGACCAGTAGCAAAATTACGTTAGCTGTCACTTGCAATCGTTTTCATCCGATTTTGCTAGTGCGTGTTGTGACTAAACGGCGCAAGCACTGCGCGATTTTGGTTGACAGTTAACATAATCAGGCTGCAGTTAATACGTTATTTTGACAGGTTCTACAAAAATAGATTGTGATAGATGGATTAATCAAGATGTTGGAACCATTTCCACGTTATTGGACCATAACCCCTGTGAGTAGATTAGTTGGGGTCTATAAATGAAAGACTCACAAACTTCGGAGTTCCACTCTCTGTGCTGTACCTAAACAAGAAGAAATATTTTTAATAAGATAAAGGAAAATTTAAAAACCACTGTTTACATATTTGAGAGAGTTCTTACAAATTTTAGAGATGATGTCAGTCCTAGTTAAGATTTACCATCTTCGACCACATCGTCTCTTACCAAGTGCGCAGTAGTAAAACATATAACTTGTCTAGAGAGATAAAGAGATGGTGTAAGGAGAATTTACATTTTTTTTTTTTTTTTGCTAGCCCTGCTGAATCTAAAGTTTCATTGGTCGGGCTGGTAACGCATCGATAACACCAATGTTTCAGGTCGTAGGTTTGCTTAGATATAAACACAAAAAAATTAATCCTGTTATTAGATGGACAGTTGGTTTCTTTTTTGCTTTTATAATAAAAAAAAAATTTAATGCGACTGAATTTTGACAGCGATTACAATTGCACTGCTATTTATATACACGGTGGATGGAGATAGATATTTTGCACTCCACACAGTCTGATAAAATCACTTTAATCCTTCAGTCCTTGTATCACTTAGAACTTAAGTACTATCTCGACCAAAATCTTTTGCATGTAAGCGAATTATCACATAATATGTGACACTGTTCTCAACTAGATGGAAGTAGGTAAGGTCGGCAGAGGTCTGCATGATTGGTCAACTAGCTCCTCATTCCTATTACAGCGGGTCCTGTCCGGGCCTGGAGAGTGATAAAATTGATGTTTAAGTGCGAGCTCTGCTATATTTGATATCGATGAGCTAAGGCACGGTATCAAGGCGGACAGCACAGAAAATCGCAAAGTTCCATTTAATTGCGGGCACGTTTTCAAACTTCAGTCAGTCACCCCAAGAAGGGGAGGCCTATTTTCAGCAGTGGACGTCTTATGGCTGATGACGATGATGATTACCCAAAGAAAAAAAAACTAATTCACAAAAATATGAAAAATATTCTCGAAAACTCCGAATATTTATGCAAATAAATACAAACACAACGCGAGCTAAACCAACCATACAACCAACCAACCGATTTACACGATTAGTAAACTGTAGGACCAAGATGGCGCGTGGGCTGTGCGAAATCGAACGACCAATAACAGCGAAAAATTTTAGCGCGCATAGTTTCCATTGGCAGATGAAGTTTCCCGCACTACTAAAATTGGCCTACTTAATACATCGAGAAGAATTATTTGTACTGCAATTTCCATTAGAATTCTCACGTTATCACATTTTAATGTCAGAATCGTCCAGTCCCGGATGGGACCCGGTGTGTTGTGAATCAAGTTACCGGAGACATTAACTCGTATCTGTAACATTCGTTGGTAGTGTTGTGTACTGGACAACGATATGGCCTAGTTTTTTTATACTATGCGATTGTGTCGGAGATAAGGTCAAGCATTCACAAAGCAACATAATCATTTCGTTTTGTTGGATGTGTGACGAGGACATGACGGTGTAGATAGCATATGAGAAAAAACTGTCGTTACACTTTTTAGGCCGTTAGCCATTCTACACGTTAAACACTAGCTAGGTAATCTAGGTATACAGGGTTACCTACATCGAACGACGGTACTTACCTGAAAAAGTTTATTGTACTTAAATAATAATAATCATAATAAACAACTTTTATTGGGTTGTTCCGTCTTCGTCCCAGCATGTCTCATCCCATTACTTATACCACCAACTCTAAAGTCGCGAAAAGATTAGCTGTTCCCAAATGACATTTTTATTTGGAAAAGCCGATTTTGTTCGTGATGGGATGTTTTAAAACAAGTTTTCTTCTTTCGTTTTAGTACCACTGTTTCATGTAATGGTGTTAATATCTATATAAGTAGGTATTTAAAAAATATCTATGTACGTATATTAGTCTCTGGCAGCCATATTACAAGCTTTGCTTAGTTTGGGGTCAGGTGACGATGTGTGCAAAAATGTCCCAGATATTTATTATTATTATTATTATGTAACTTTTTAAGTGACAACGTGTAAGTAGGTTCATAGTATTATGTCATTTTACTGACCACTATCTTAGTTTTCTGTATTTTCTGTATTTCTATATTTATTAATAGTTAGTTTTCCTTTTTTAGTATGTAGGCAACAATACTGTTTGCAACACCCTATAACAGGGTATAATGTGTAATTTATTACATTCTGAAAAATGTTACCATTACGCATTATGTGGCAATGTATACTTAAATAAATAAAATTTACGTACAGATATTTGGGTCTTTTATCCCAAATTCATAACAACGAAATCCCAAACCATCCCAAATATTATTTAATGTATTTGGATGACGAGACAAGCAAGTCACCCGCCCTATGGTAAGCACCAGGTTTTTCCATAACAGTTCAGTGCCACCTAAAATGTTGAACTTCAACAGTTCAAAACCCTGTGCGGCAATGCACTGCTCTCGTCACCCTGAGATATTATAGGCCCTGTAATTTCGCTGGATCCAAACTTGCCCTTCAATCATAATCCGGAACAAAGTAATGTTTGCACACTACTGCTTGATGGTTGAATTTCTGGCAAAGGCGTGGTACTTTCCCAGGCGGACTCTGAAAAAGAGTCCTACCACCACATACGTACAATATATACAAGGCATTTAGCAATAAACTATTTCCCATTCTATCTTATAATTATTCCTTCAACGTCCAAGGATATCAGACGACATAGAAAGGCCGTTCCAACAGGTGTACGATCAGATAACACCAACTATTCTGAACGGTCACAGGCGCACGCGCCGCCTCGCATAAATCCACCGCCCGCTGATCTATAGATCACTTTGTAAATCATTGGATAGGAGAAATCGGGAAAGAGAAACGCAGTGACTATTGACATTGCGGGTTTTAGATTTAGTTCAATAGAATTTGACATGTATCGGAAATATAATTTGTTACGAGTAGTTAAAACTCGTGTGAGCGCACTGCGTTGCCGTGCACTATTGAAATGCAAAATCAATTTTTTTATGCAACTGTTTACGGATAAAATGAGAGCAAGCTGGAATCAAAGTTACCAAAGTCAAAGTTGGAGCTTACCAAAGTTGGAGGAAAGAGCGACTTGTGGCGACTGCGACCAAGAGTTGTCATTGATTACGCACATTAGTGCGTTTTTTTTGGCGTAGGTGAAATCTTCATAAGATACCTGATTGCTTTGGAGTGCAATCGAGTTATGTGTGACTATACCTACTAAAACCCCTCTCGGTGGCCTGCTATGCTTGACAGAGGGCTTCAGGATCTTTAGCTTCTCTCGGGACGGCTGCGAGCTGTGCTGAGATGCCTCTACCTGCGATTACGTCACCCACTCAACGCTGTTGTCCTCAGTGTCTAGCAATGAACTTTTTTTTTTGTATTACTACGTTGTTGGCCAGTACTGGCCACTACAACATTGACGGACTTTTGGCGAACTAATATGGCGTCGAGTCCTAAATCTATGATTTAGACGCAAGGATGACTAGCACAAGGGTACCGCTGAGGTACGAACCTCGGCTTGGGCCATCACCCGGGAGGGAGAAATCAGACTTGGCCTGGCACCCCGCAAGGGGTGTGCCCTGGGCCCCTAGCGTTTTTTTATTATCTGTTTGATTATTTGGAGAGAATCTAATCAATCTTCTGACAGATCCTGGGATTGTTTGACCACGCCGGCGAGGTCGATGTATGTGCCTTTGGTAACCGGCGCCTGTAACAAATACTAAAAACTTCCTATTGATGGGAGCTGTCGAATCGGTAGCAATGAACCAATGAGAGTAAACTTTTATAGGTGTATTTTGACAGATGCGCTCCAATCGTCCTGAGAGCGGGATCTGGAGGTGATCTGTGGTTTAACTACAGTGTCTGTTATCAAATTAAGTCATTATGAAATTTAAAAGTTATCAATTTAATCATACATTTACAGTTCAAGTAGCGTAACTAACGAAGAAACAAAACAATCACGTTTAAAGCGTTTAAAAAATGGCGTCACACATTAAGGCTCTGTTAAATATACCCCACGTCGTGTATATCCATTAAATTAGTTTTAAAAAGCTGACAGGGCGTGGGCAGACTGACGTGTGCACTTATGGAACCTTCGATGCATCCGAATGTATGCACGGCTTTATGCTGCGTTCGGACGGGCGAGTGACTCAACTAATGCTAATTTTCTGTTAGGCGCTAAAAATAACGGCTTTGTCTGGTTTCGATCATCGTAATTTGCAGGTAGAGGTATAGAGGTGACGAAATCTAAATACGTTAAACTCAGGAAATTGATAGGTACAGATAATCAAATACCTCAGAGTTTTACTGGATGCTAGGTTAGACAAATTGTATTATTTTTATTGTATTATACTGCAATCCTAAAATTAAGTATAATAATTACATTATAAAAATCTATCTTAGTTACAAAATAAAAAATCGCAAAATGACCCCCTGAAAAACCCTTCTGAAGTCAGATACTCTGAATATACAGCGGTAACTACAAATTTTATTTTACAAATTAAATATCCAGGATAGTGGTCTATACGGCCAACCAGGTAGTTTTTTATTTGGTTTGTATATTTCCGATAATCGGCAAAAAAGCAATGAAAAACTACAATTTACCGTTTTCTCATCAAGTTTGATATGCGACTTTCAACTTTAAACCTTAGAACTTTGAGCGGGTATAATACTCATTTCAAATCATGTTCCGTTATAAATAAAGTTTGTTTAAAACATATTGCACAGAACACATTAGTTACTTGTACTTACTTAGAAATGTTATGCAAATGTTATAGCACAAGTTAATTACTTACAACAGTAACTTTATTATTTAGCTTTCGTTTCGTAGCCCAGGATGTAATAAATATATTCAAGTTGTTTAATATAAAGATAATATCTCGTCACTAACGCTTGCCCCTAATATAAATATTCCAAGTTATTAGTTTAATAAATATTATTAATACAAGTTAGGAAGCTCGATTTACAGGGTTACTTTTAATTTACCGGCCACCTCTCACACGTCGCTTCCTAACATCGTTCTTTACAACTTAAGCTCGGTGGTTTTGGCGGGAACGTGAAGAAGTCTTGTTGTGTCATTGTATAATTTTTTTAACTTGTGTTATTTCGTGTGTTAATGTGTAGAAGCGGTGGCCTTTTATCCATTAAGTGCTCGTAATCGTCCTTGACTGTTGGTGAATAGTACGAGTTAAATGTCGTGAGACGTGACTTTTCGTGTTGTTTCCAAAACTCCGTAGAAGTTTCCAGCTTTTTACTGAAGCATGACTTGGACTGGACAGTGACCGAGACTTGTTTTTATTGTGAAGCTTTAGTTGAAAATAATAAAAATTGGTACTGGCTAAATGCACCTTGTGAGGAGACAAAAAAATCCCCCACAAAAAAAGTTTTTTTTTATCCTTGATTGTTTTTGGTACAGATGTCAGCTTCACGCAGACCTCCGCTTTCCTTCTCATTTGAAACCGCATAATGTTATTGTCGCCATAATTTCAACTTTATAGTTTTTAATTAATTGTTTTAAAAATAATTACGAATTATTGAACAAGTTGTTGAGTATGATACTACGAAGCGGAGTGTGAGAGTTGGCTGTTTAATTCAAAATAACCCTGTATATAAATAATAATAAGCCTAGTCTAGTATTATTCAAGTAGTGTAAACGAAGCATAAATTTAAAGTGAGCACTCAAAAGACTTTCGTGGGAAAGTGTACTTTCCGATTTTAATAATTGAAGAACTTCATCGATGTTTTCTTGTCCCGAATTAGTTATGTATGAAGAAGATATATAGTTTTCCATTTTGTCTCGCCTAATTTGGTTTCAAAACTTCCGGCCTTGCCATGTTAGGTTAGTTTATTTTTAAATGTTTACGTATACACACGAAGATAGCCAGACAGAAGAAAATAATTCAATACTTTTTTTGTTTTCCTCTGTGGCTCTTAATTAGCGACTTCAATTTGTAAGAAAAAAGTAAACTTCTATATAAAGTGATTGTTACCAAAAACGCCGACTGCTAAATTGGGTCCTCTTTTTTAAGCTGACCCAAAAAAATAATTGGAAACCCTGCACAAGAAAGAATAAAGCGTAGTCAATTTCGGATTTCTGTCGGCCCACTAAAAACTTCAATGAATGCTAAAAAGGAGTGAATTCTCAAAGTCGCTAGTAAAGAAAGGCGAGCGAGGTGAAAGTGTCTGATTACGCCGGGACCTGTCCGATATAATGGCCAATAATAATTCTCGGTTAACATTGAAACTATAAACGTAACTCCGAGAAAACAGTTTTTGATCGTGACTGCGTTTCAACAGTCTGAAACAATACGATGTGAACGACATAGTCTTTGCAGTTCGAGTTCAAACAACCTCTACATTATTGGTCTTGTTTTTTTGGATTCGTAGGCAAAGGCCGCCTTACTGTCTATCCGTCCTTCTTATTTATAGCTGTAGGTATCTTTTGAACCGTCCCTTTGCACGCAAATATATACTGTGTCATGTTACGTCGTTACGCACTTATACGGTTGCTATCTTTATTTTACTAAATGTATCCGCATCGCCTTAGGAATTCAAAGAGTTTAAAAAAAATGAAATACATTTATATCCCAATACCATTACGCCTACCTAAATTATTGGACCACCAAAGTATCGAACCCTTTTCAAATAAAAAGGTAAATTAATACACATGACCTGAAGCGTCCGATGTGCCAACACGACTTTTTGTGCATCTTTTTAGCACGATCTGACAAGTTTCTAACTTCTAACAAGTTTCAAAGTAAATAAAACGGTGTTATTCGGGAAGATGATAATCTAGAACACGATCGTCACGACAAATTCGTAGGTTTTGCACGAATTATTGCGCCAGTTCGTTCGGCTGTTTCCGTGGAGCATCGTCCCGAGCGATCGACAGATATCGAGTGATACGTATCGAACGCGCCACGGACGGCGCCCGGGGGTTATCAAGTTTGATCGGATTTTGTTAGGCAATATTATTCGGGAATTGAATACCTACTGTTTGAGCGCGTCAGATTTGAGATAACGTAGCTAGAGCAACTTTTAATCTAAATCTTCTATTGAGAAACTTTTATTAAAATGGTTTCCGTTACATAAAAGTTTCATGTATTTAGTCTTAAATGATAAGGTTTTACTTGTAAGATGTCCTATCTAGGTCTTTTGTGTTTTCCAGTATAATACATTACTAAAACTTTTTCTCTCATACAAGGTGTTACTGGTTACTGATCTGGTTACTGGTGTCACTAATCATTATATGAACAAATTTTACTAAGGGACCAAACCTGAAATCGCGAAAAAAAAACAACAGCTGTTCCATAGAAAAATGTCAATGACACCCGACAACATGTATGGAATAGCTGTTTTTTTTTCGCGATTTCATGGTTGGTCCCATAGCAAAAGTTGTTCTTAATGATAAGTACATTCATACCTTTCAATATTGTTGCACCTTTCAAACAACAACACTGTTTTAGTGTTGAGTTTGTTACATAAATAAAATCATTATTGTTCGCACTAAATTTACACGGAACATATTTTGAAAATAAGTTTTAAAAACTAGTGTAAACTAAACTAAACAAAAACATAAATATCCCGTGAGTACTTATTGAGGCTCTTACGTCAACTGAACCTTTGAAATGCAACAACATCATTTTAGATAATATTTTGTATGTAATTAGTTATTTAGAACATCATCAAAATTTAAAATGATATTAAATATATCATGGAAATAGTGTATAATAATAGTAAACTCTGAGATCCTTGCTTTGCTCGGTCAATTACAAACAAATGACTTTATGACTTTCTAGCACCTAGGTCGGAGTCTGTCTTACTTGTTACCAAGTAATTTTGCGTTTTGGTTGTAAATTTAGCAATAATTTTTGTACCAATATAATATATTTGATTTGATTTTGGTGATGTCATTAAATAATAATCGAGTGTCAATACTCAATACTCAATACTCAATTAATTTATTGCAAACATTATGTGGAATACATGCAGATCTTAACTAGCATATTTTAAATAGGTAAATCATAATGACCCTGATTGGGTATGGCAATATCGTGCGGAGCGGGTCAATCTATTCCATAATTATTTTGTCTATATATATAAGTATTATTACTCACTGACATATTGCCACCAGAACAACTTTCACAATTTTTCCCTGAGGAAACCCCATAAAGTTATTCTAAACTCTTCAATTAAGCTCTTCCCGGCATCCGTTGAATCAAACGGCTTCAATTAGCGATTTCCAGTCAATCATCGTATCAAACCGTGCGCCGGCGCAATCTCCAAGCCAATTATAGTAAATACCAATTTAATTAAGGAGCAATTAAATTAATTGCGTCAAAGTTAAATAATTGCTGCTGAAAACTGTCAACAAATTACGGTCAGGTTTTTCTACGTCTTTGATCTGCGTTTCGGTAGTGCTTTCCTTCGAGGTAACATTGAAATTATAAATATGGATTTTTGTTACATACCTACCTATTATTGAAGATGGGGAGCTAATAGAATTGAGTCCCGTAGTAGTATACAGACATATCTCAGGTAAACGAGCGCAGTGCATTGCCATGCGTGGTTTTGATTGCATGGTTTAAGTTCAAAATTCTTCGTGGCACTGAACATTTATGGGCAAGCGTGGCGCCTATAACCAGGCGATCACACTCCTGACAACAACTTGTCGCAGTCTATGTGATCAGTGTCTAAAAGAATGTAAAGATAGAAAAGTATATAGCATAAGAAAAATAAATAGACATGCCTTCGGTGATTGTACCATTTCTCTGCAAATAATAACGTCCATCCATTGCTCTATCAAACATTGAAAAGAAAGACAAAGTTATACAATTTAAATTTAAGTTCTATAATAAGTCGCTCATCGGCAAGTGACCGCCCGAAAATGACTTATAGTACTCATCATTATGAATAACTTTTACTATGGGACCAACCCTGAAACCGAGAAAAGAAATCTGGTATTCGATAGAAAAATGTCAATGACACTCGAAAAAATGTATGGACCAGTATTTTTTTATGGCGATTTCAGGGGTGGGCCCATAGTAATAGTTGTTCATAATGGTGAGTACTATTTATAAGCCCTTTTCGGGCGATCACATGCCGATGGACCACCCTATATTTATAGTAAGATTCTAACTGCCATATTTTTTTGCGTTTTCTTAAGGCTTCTTGTTAGGAAAGTACTTTGCAGGTGAAAGAGCTCATATTTCAATGTGATCTAATTAGACAGACACATCTGTCTGCGGTCGCGCCATGCGCCATTACGTGTTCACGATCACGAACTACTGTGGGAACTCAAACTATCTGATGTAACAAGCTCCGTAGGTACCTGAAGTGTTGGTTTCAAAATACAGTGATCCAAAAAACAAATCACTAGGTCTAGCATTTCACTAGTTCTAGTATTGCATTGTACCCGCCATTTTGCCCTGTATCGTCATCTTTGTCTAAAGCCTTGAGTTACGTATTTCGTTCTTGCTTATGCATGCTGATGATGTAATCTAGTGTGGCCCACGTGGTCCTATATTACCTGGCGGAGTATTTTATTGACTGAGTGAGGGAAATGAACGAAAGTTCTAAGGTTCAACTGGAAAAATTTGCTTTCATCTGTCCGTATGTTGGTCGTATTTTCCAACCAATCTTGAGGAAAGTAAGTATACAGGTTCTACGATTTTTTAGATCTTTTCTGTCGTCGGCGCTTTTTGATTATTTGGCATAATCATTTGGTACTCAATTCTAAACAAGAATTTTTAATATGAGCAAAATCGGTCAAGAGGTTTTTAAGACACAAAAACAAGACAGAAGAGGTCATAAGGTCGTGAGTTCTGAGGAAATACCCCACCAATAAAAAATCGCCGACGACAAAAAAATTGTAGATTTTGTATACCAAGTTTCGTCAAGATTGGTTGAAAACAACGACCTGTGCACGAGTACCAACATACGGACAGATGAAAGCAATACTCCCAATCGAGAAACGCCGACGAAAATCTACGAAATTGTAGAACTGCATAACCTCAATGAAGTGCAAGAGAAAATCAATAAGACAACCTTCCTCAGTAAATATTTTATTCTAATCCGAGGACGCAATTAAAATAAAGCTATTTCGCTATTAAATAAGCTATAAACTGTTCCGGTCTTTGTTCTCTTATCGAAGCTTCGTGAACATTGTTGTTGTACTTCAACACGGAAGAGATCTCTTCAAACTTTCACAGAGAGTACGTAAAAACTCAATCGTAATACATCTTAATTCGAGGTAGTAATGGGTTTCAGTTTAATAGTACCACGACAAATGATTCACACGATTGCAAAGAACCGGGTTCTTAAAATGTCAAATTCTCACTGTTTCTAAATGTTGGCAGCAGTTCGACTGTGTTGCTAACACCACCTGTTACACATTGACCCAAAACTGGGACTGAAATTTAAATAGATTGCTTAGTTTAAGCTAGCTTAAACCATGCCAGGTTTCTTAAAACAGGACATTTTGTTTTGTTATGTAGATTAATCTGAGAGTATATTATGCACGGAGTAAATTCAGTAATTTATAGTGTGATTTACCACAGCAGGGAATATAATATTCTATTCAAAGAATAGAGCTTAAGCGCTGGGCTTTCAGTTACTTTTGACGGTTGTTTCGGTAACATAATAGATTTAAAATACAGGCTAAAATACTTGTTGGTGTCGCCAAGATTTTGGAAATGGGCATGTGAAATACCTCGATACGTGGCAACACTAGTGAAACGCGAACTAGACGACATCTAATGTTGTTTACCTGAGAACAAGAGAAAGCACTCGTTAGTTTAAAAAGAAGACAAAATAGAGAATCTAAATATCATTCGACCAAACAAATGTTTGTTTTTTAACCGAATGCCCAAGGTAATGTTTTTGGGGTGTATGTAAGTATGTTGGTGTGTTCCTGTAGTCAACGTTGGATTATACAAAATGATACCTGTAGATAGTTCATACATATAAAGTCAACACCGTAAGAATTAAACATTATGGAATGAAAAAATAATAAATCGCCGCTGTTTAGGCCGTGTAGATATGTCAAAGCCTAACCATGACTAAGCAGCGTCCGACTTCACCATTTAATCCTAAAATCAGCGATTAAAGCCAGTCAACGCAACTTCAAAACGAATGTTGCTAATACCGAGACGTTTGAATTAAAATGTCAGCAGTAACGATGACAGCAGATCCTTGTATGGAGACAACTGTTTACTAATCTTTTGGTTAACTTATCTCTGTTTAGTTAGTTTCGTAAGCTAGTATCGGTTTGGTAATGACGCTTAGTTAGGAATCTATTTACAAGTTGTTCAATGATTGAACAAGATTTAAGATATTTCAAAAGTACCAGAAAAATATGCCACTTATTTATTATTTCTTATTATATTTTTATTATCAAAACTAGCACTAGCATTTTTATTTAAAGATTTATTAAATAAGATAAAATACAAACTCGAACAAATTTGTCATGCCTACTCAATAAATGTCTAAATTTAACGGTAGAATAATAACATTCAATCAGTATAAATACGCAATAAATAAATCACCACGAAAAAATAAAACGTTCGCAGAAAAATTTACAGCATCATAAAAAAAAAAAAAATACGATTGTAAAAACGATGTCAACAGATTTTCCCGTGTTTAACAATCTATAGGTTAATTGGCCGATTAAACAATTAACGTCTGATTAAGCGTGTCGCGACGGACGGTTAACGAGATAACCGAGGAAAGGCGAGTTTCACTATAAACGGTTAGATTGGGAAATTTTGTAAACAGAAGAAAGAAAGTTTGTCAGAATTACTTCGGTATTGTCTATAGAGAATGGACAGCAGAGTTGGACTGTCGGCACCAGCAAACTATATTCTGATTCAAAATTAGAGTCCAACAATGTAAAAAAAAACCTGCGCTCGTCATCGTGAGATATTAAATGTTAAATCCCATTGTGCCCTGTAATTTCGCACCAATAAAAACACAGTAATGCTTACCCTACTGCTTGGTGGTGGAAAAACTAGCAAATGTGTGGTACTTCCCCAGACGGAATCTGCAAAAGTGTCCTACCACTACGAAAATTACCATTGTCGTCGTATGTCGACATGTCAACATAGAGGGAGGCCTGTGATGCGTCATCCTCTTCGTGTTCGCCGCTCTTGAACCTTTCTTTTCCATCGGTTATCGGGTATTCGAACGATATGTCCTGCCCATTGCCATTTCAACTTGCAAACCCTGAAAGCTACTTTGGTTCAAGAATGTCTGCCAGTATTCCAAAGTTTTTACCATAATTAAATTAATATGCGCTCATGCCACAGGTTAAATATAGATACCGCGTTGCAAGACGCGTTGTTCCCACAAAACACTCCATAGTTGGAGGAAACTGCGGGTTACGGGGACTGTGACCACGCATTCTCAAGGTTTCACCTACTCGCGCCTAGCAATGAACTAATGAGATTAAATTGTTTGATTGATTCATGGTGCGGTTCGTTCGTCCTGTGAGCGGAGTCTAGTGGTAATCAGTGACTCAAGCGCATATTTTGGGTTCACATTTGACTCAGACCACTCAGGTCGATGGCCCGGGGTCTAATGACCAGTTTTGACCACACGTTCGTGTTCGATTCAATCTTCGATTGTGAATGTTGATTTATTGGGTCTCAGTATTGGAGCTTTTAATGGCTTTAAATAATATATGTAATGCACGATAAGTGCCGATTTGTAAATAATAAGTTTTAAATATTTTTTTTCGACCATATCCCGCAGTGCCTGCCAATGTGTGTGTGTGTGTGTGTGTTCATATGGAACTGAAACGCCTTTTGCCACAGCGGGCAATGGAGAGAGCTATGCTCGGAGTTTCTTTGCGCGATAAAATCCGGAACGAGATATTCGCCGAGAAACCAAAGTCACCGATATAGCTCTCAGGGTTTGCAAGCTGAAGTGGCAATGAGCACGCCACATTACCGAAGAACCGATAGCCGATGGGGAAGAAAGGTTCTTGAAAGACGACCACGAATCTCAACACGGTGGACCAACGACGTCATGAATGTCGCGGGCAACCGGTGGATGCAAGTGTCAAGTTGTTGGTCGTTGTGGCGGTCTAAGAGAGAGGCCTATGCTCAGCAGTGGACATATTCTGGCTGATGATGATGATGATAAATGACAATAACGAATGAAAGTTTTACAAAAAAAAAAATTACAATCACGGATTGATTTTACTGGCTTCACGACTCACACATAACTCAACCGGGCATCAAAATAAATAACAAACTAGCTGCGCTCCGCGGTTTCAGTCGCGTGGAAATTAATTATTTTCCAAAACCACCCCAGTCTCCCAGGAGAAAACAAATCCGAGCCATTTCCGAGTTATTGCAGTTTTTGCGAGACTAACGCACGGCAACTGATTTTTATACATAAAGATATAATATAGATTACTGTACTCAATAAAAACACGAATCGAAAGATAAACATTTATCATAATTGCTTAGAGAATCGTACGCATGGAAATTAAAAAAGAAAAATGTAGCCTATGTCCGTCTCCGAGTAAAAATTCAGCTTTAAACAGAAAACCGTTTAACCGTGAAACCCGACAAACACCCAGTCAAAGAGACATTCATAATATTTGATAAGATATTACACCACAGATGAGTAGTATCCGTCCAAGTTTCCGCACTCAAGACGATCAAATTGAAGCGGACCACGCATTGGTCGAAATGCACTGGAATAATTTACTCTCATTAGTTGATTGCAAATGATAACGCTTGACCTCAGTCCCCGCAACCCGCGCTTTCCTCCAAGTTTAGTGAGTTTTTGTCGAAACAACGATCTCGTAATGTGGTATCGGGTGATCTGTGTTTTACGCCTAGCTTGTGATGATATGAGCGACAGCCGCGATTATCGGTAGATTAACATTGTAATACAGCCTCCCACGCTCTTCCACTATTTAACTCCTATGACAGACAACGGTCAAGAATACAAACCATAAACTACAGAACTAGTTTGAATTTACTGTTTCTACAAATGAGGCTAACTAATGAAGGAGATTTTGTTTTGTATCAATTTATAACCGAAAAGAAATATGTGTCGTTAATAATACCTACCTAAAACTCATTTAAAAAAAAATACAGTCATACTTCTCAGAGGAAGTTTTCTAGTCTGTTTATTTACCTTGTTTTTACCTCAGAACTAAACCGATGTGAAAAAATATTTTTTAATTAGAAAGGATATACTAGGATTTCAGATTGGTCCTATTTTTATCAAAATACGGTTCTGATAGTTGGATCCATGAGAAATTGTGGGGACTCCTCAAATATTATAGGCATACATATAGCGATTGGCAAGTTATCGCATGTGCGATAGAGAATAAGGGCCCTGGACGTGCTATAGGACCAACAACAAACAAACAAGCTTACATACTTTCATATATACCAAAAACATTCTTAGCCAGTTGGGTAAAAAGATTTTCACTGGGGCCGATGGTGCCGCATTTTACCTCTCAAACCGCCGTAACTTTTAAATTTTGACTAATTACTTGTCCAATTTACAAAGAAATAGGTTTATGATGCCGCTGTAAAACTTTCCAACTCACTTCCGTACTAAAAACATTTCAATTAACTCAAAACTTCGAAAGCTATTTTAGCATGACGACAATGGCCAGTATTGGCCTAAATGTCCTAAGGTGGACCTAATGTTTGCATGACTGCAGCCTACTGCAGCATTTTGCGGCGTACACTGCCACTTCAAGTCTCGCCATTTTTATGCAGAGTCTGAAGCACGCATTGTTGTTTTTTTTAGATATACTGGATTATCGTTAACTAACGCAAACCCACTCATAGGCATGTTTCCTCCATCATTCTTAACAACTTTTGTTATAAGACCTTTTATAAAACTTGGTAAATTAATAAAAAAAATATTTTAAAAGTTTGTGTAGAAAGAAATATTTTTGTATTTTTTTCTGTGCAAATATTAGCTCCTACGTTTTACCCGGGCCCCCTCGTTCCTCCTCATTTAAAACGGCTTAATGTTATTGTCATTTGGAGCTCAAATTTAAACATTTGTTTTTATTTTAGAGGAATAAATTACGAATTATTAAAAGTCATTGAACAAAAGTTGTTTAAACTCATCTTATTCTCTCATTCTTCATTTTTTTAAACTCTTACTCAGATATTTTTTTTTTTTTAAATGTCACAAACTTGCTAATGTGATGTATTTAGCCTGGACTAATTTGTAAAAGTAAGTAGGTCCCTATTATCATTATAGACTTTTTTTTCTTGCCGCTTAATATTGCACTCCATTTTTTTACGCATAAACTTCAATTTCATTGCCAATAGCGTTTGTTTTAAATTATTACACCACAATATTAACTATTGGAAATAAAACATATGTGTGCGTAAATCTAAGTAACCTGGAAGTGGTAGTTTAGTAACGTGTCTGTAAGTTACTGTATAGTTTTATCAAGGTACAAAATTGAAGACCGTTGCTGCCTTAAGTTATTACTTAACTGTTTTGTTAAGCATTAGTATTATGTTACTGCTTAATGGCTGTTCCACCAACTTATAATGCGTTTATATTGTATTATCTTATTATTGGCTTATAATTTCTTGAAGGATCGCTGTACAAGTTGTACTGAATTGGAGCCGTTACTTTTAATTAGAAGCTATATTACGGTTTCTGAATGCAAGTTATTTTTGGTAAGGTTTCGTTGTATTTTGATCTCTAGAGGTGCACTACATAAGTATAAATCTGTAATGAGATTTATATATATTTATACAGATAAATCAATATTTCAGCGCGATAAGAACGAATACTTCTACGTAAATACGTCTATTCCAACAACAAGTATTATTTGTAAAATAATAGTTTTAAATTAGCCGTGGTAGCTCAGTGGGAGCACTCTCGACTCACAATCGTGGGGTCGTGGGTTCGAACCCGGATGGGCCCGTTGAGTTCTTTGGAATTTACGTACTGATATACCACATGCTTTTCGGTGAAAGAAAACATAATGAGGAAACCTGAGAAGAAATTCGATGGCATATGTGAATCCGCTAACCCGCACTGGGCCAGCATGGTGCATGGACATGGCCTCGTCACCCTTCCAGGGTAGGCTGATATCGCGGCAGTGGGATGCTTAAATGCTAAAAGCAGAGAGCAGAGAGTTTTAATTTTTTTTTTTAAAACGACTTCATCAGAAACCTAATTCTTGTTTGCTAAAGAACGGTCAATTTTAAAAGAAAATTAATCTGCAGATTTTAATACGTGCATTAAACAAGTCATTTTTATGCGTGACGATATTTATTTTTATTATTATCAACAAGAGCTGAAAGTTTTTGGATGCTTAAGTCGAAGATAAAATGGCCTTTATGCACGAGTTATAACTCAGCTTTTTACTTTTAATACGAGGAAATGAAACTACTATTGTAAAAGTAAATCTACCTCTTTAATTATTATTTTATGGCTTGAGCGCCCATTGCGTAATTTACAAACAGAGCCACAGAATGCTACCGCATAGTTTGCAATTCAATGCACTTTTGAAAAACTTACTAGACCCAGTTTAAATTTAAAATAAGTAATCGATATTTAAACCTTTGACGCGAATCGCAACAGAGTTGACACCATTATCAATTTGTGTAATCGAAATGCTGATACCGATCGAAATCGTCATGCGATTCGGAGAAATCAAACTCTTATACGTGTATGTATGCACTCACTGAATTTAATAGCCGAAAGGATATTAATATAAATTGGTGGTAGTGATGTGATTTTATTTTTATGCCGGGATGTAAGTAATTCATACATGTATTGTAGTGAATAGTTTTGACATGAGGCTTTGAAAAAAGTTTCAAGTTTCATGTTTGGTTTCAAAAGGTTTTTTGTCAATATTAATAAATGGGGCACTCACTTCGAATCAGGAAAGCTCTAAGAAAAAAGAAGCTTTAAGAAATCTAGATAAACTTCGTTTATTAAGTAGGTATGTAGAATATTGCTAAGTTTTGTATAGCTTTTCTACATACGAGATCATATACGCCGGATATTACAGTTTTCGAAAGGTATTTCATGTAAGTAAATGAAACTAATAGCTATTCGTTTTACTTTATGACATTTATAACTAGCCATCCCTGTCGCAGAATATCGTAGATCATGCCGTGCCGTGATAGGAGCAAATCAGGAAACTTAGACGCTGTTGTCATAAAAGTGGCCGGACTGTAAGTTTATTCCGGATGACCTCGCACTTCTACTTTCTTGTTTCGACACTCGTAATGTATTATAAGTAACATCGCGCACATAACATGACAATTGATGGCTTATTAAATTAATTTGACTGTTACTGATAATAAAATGCCATTTAATTTGGGTAATAAAGCGCAACACGCGCGGTAAGATGTGTGAAGACTGGCATAATCGAGTTGGCCGACACAGGCGCCATTTTGAAAATAACAAAGTAAACATTTATTTAATTTTCGTTGTAGCTGAAAAGACGTGAAAGTTTTTTGGTAATGACTATAAAAACTGCATAAAAATCTGGGCAGCGATTATTTAAGGCGGTTAATGAATTGACAAAACCTCGACAAAATAAAAATTTTGTTTTATTTATCTTTGCAATTAAGTACTTACATAAGTCAATTGAAACAAAAAATAAAGCATAGGTACTTTTTTTTCTTCCTAAAATATTAATTAAATGTCAAATAAAACTGCGGGCGAATTCAAATTGAAGGCAAGTCATAAGGGGAACATGTCAGAAGGGGTTAAACCCTTTGTGAAATATGACCTTGTCTCATAAGCTGATAAGAACTAAATGCCAAAATGTTAGATTAGATCCCTCCAACTATTGGACAATGCAATAACAAAAACAGGTTTTTTTTTATGTAACTTGGTGACGAGACGAGCAAGTCGCTCATCTGATGTTAAGCTTCTCGCCTGCTCATAACAATTCAGTGTCACCCAGAATTTTGAATTTCAGAGGTTCAAAACCATGAGAGGCAATGCACTGCGCTCGTCACCATAAGATATTTGCACACTAATGCTTGGCGGTTGAATAGCTGGTAAAGGTGTGGTACTTTCCTAGGCAGACTCTGCAGAAGAGCCCTACCACTACTATAAGGATGCAATAAAATTATTGATAATAACTTTATAAAAGAGATGTTTTTGTGATACATTTTGACTTATAGGTTATACTGTTGTAACAAGCGGGATACAATTTACTCTATGTATTGTGTTAATCCGGGCTAATCTACCTACATACCAAATTTAATTCAAATCCGTTCAGCCGTTACAGAGTTGAAACGGAACAAACACACTTACCTACCTACATACTTACACACAAATTTCGCATTTACAATAAACGGTCAGGCCAATTACATTAAATCCGGTACCTTAAATTAACCGGGTATCTTGTAAAGATTTTTCCCTCGTCACCAAAAAAAGGACAATAAAATGGAGACAGAACATTAAACCGTGGACAAATTTGTACGCATTTGTAGGTTAACTACTTTTTTGTACTCAAACCATAAAAAAACTTACTCGGTCTTGTTTTACTACGAAAATTACCTTTTAATGTGTCGGCTCACGCACCTCGTTATCATATTAGAAACTACATTAACCGCGATTACATGTATAACAAATGAGTTGACTTTTGATGAATGGAGCCGATTTAAAATTAAACTAGTCTTGTTAATGCATGTTAATCGACAAGAGAAAATCTGGGAGATAAAATTCATGTAGTTAAGGTTGTACTTGGTATCTATTCACATTTGTCTCTCTGATCTGATAATTAATTTTCATATTCCGTACTAGAGGTGACAACGGAGTACATTGAAATGATATATTCAACTGTGATCACTTTTCCAAACTTAGAGGCGACAACGCAGTACATTGAAATGATATATTCAACTGTGATCACTTAGCCAAGCTTAGAGGCGCCACCGCAGTATATTTATATGATATATTCAACTGTGATCACTTTTCCAAACTTAGAGGCGACACCGCAGTACATTGATATGATACGTTCAACAGAAAATATATGTGAAATAATTCAAGATAAGGATTGTAATTTAAAGTTTTTAGAATATTGTAAACAAGTATTTACAAAGATAATAATAAATAAAAATAAATAGATGAATAAGCATCTCTTATACCTGTATTATGTAAAATATAATATAAAATTAGATAAAAAAAACTTTAAAAAATAAAACCTATCGATGTCACCTGTAAATCGATAAGCTTTATAACATCATTCTCATGTCCTACAAAATATTGCTACCACAAACGTGTTTTGAATTTAATACGAATTATGACTATAATATCAATATATCGAGGGCCCTTAAACAGTTTTACGACACATTCTTACACGCCCATTTATAAGGTGTGGATTAATAGATATTCGATTTTATATTCGATTAAAGTCTCTTGAAGACTCGGCCACACCAAGTCCAGTCGCAATCTATATCCATTGCGGTTGCGGTAAAAGAAAGAAAGAAAGAAAGAAATAATTTTATTTTCATCGTAATTATTTTATATTTATCAGTAACATTAATTAAGGAAGGCATGCGAGCTATATTATATGATATTATAGCAAATACATATTATGAGTTACAAAAATGGCCTGAAATCAGCATAATGCTTTTTAACAAACAGTGCTGAATCTTCCGTTGAAGTCACGAAATAATGTCTACTGGTAATGCATGGAATGACGTTACTCACATTGCATGCAGTACGCGTGCGGTCTATAGACAATGCAACTGCAAACAGTGTGATATCTTTAAAGGATTTCATACATTACTGATGCACATGTATTGCGCTCGCATGTATTGCAACGGATATGGAATGCACCTGGATTTCGTGTGGCCGGGCCTTATTGACGCGTTTTATTAGATGTTATATCAATCAATTTGTTATAAAAAATGTTGAAAGTGGAATCGATATCTGGGTCGAAATAGCAATTTACGGCGATTGTTAAATAGGGATAATTCTGTACACAAATCTTATAAAGAAGGTCCAACATATATATATATTTTTTTTATTATTTATAGGCTTGCGTTTGACTGCTATCACGCCTGATGTCAAACGAGGATGCAGCCTACGATGGAGCACGCTTGCCTAGAAGAAACCGATTCACTCGACATTTATGATAAAGCGACTGCTACATAATATCTTCATTATATATAGACTGATTCTAGAGCGATTAACATGGTTTTGTTCTCCGTCTATGACTGCCATTGCCATGTCCATCTCAGTGAGGCAGTAAAAAGTATCTTATGTCCGTCTTTATGATATACAGTAACTCCTTATTAAATTTTATCAAGATCTGTTCAGGCGCTTAGCCGTGATAATGCGATAAACATCCAGACAGAGATACAAAGTTACTTCTTATAAGTTCGCTTGATGGCGTTCATCCATTTTTGTACATTTTTGACGTTTTTTATGGACGTTGTAATGTAGGAAGTTTTGAATCACGCAAGCGAAGTTTCGTATTCGAATTCGTAAATATATTCATTTTCATACCTCGAAGCTTTATTGCTCCTGATACGACTGTGGCTATATTATTCTGAATTATAATATTAGTAAAGAGTCTTAGATACACTATATATTTTCATAAAGTTATTCCCAGGATGTCAGTGAAACAAGTTCAAACAGTCATTTGCAAAACTTCCGTTATTATTCAAAAGATAAACTTTAATGTCAAACCTAATTATAGCACGAAGCAAATGCACGTAATAACAGTAGTTCGCTAGTCCGAGCACATTATTATGGTCATTTGTAATAAAATAACTCCCAGGTTTGTAGGTCTCTAGTCTGAGAGGTAGAGTTTTTTTTTTTTGTTCCTCCTTTACTTTCCCCAACACAACTCGGGGACATTGTCAAGCTGAACATGTTGCTTACGCAGTTTTCTGTTTTGTTAAAATCAATTCGGCCAGACTGGATCGCCGTTTGGAAATCAAATGGTACCTATTATTAATATGTTAATTTTAATTTTTAATTATTTTTTTCCTTCTTTATATGTAATATATCCCATTGAAACCGCGTTCCGGTTAATCCGAAAGTAATAAATTACAGGGTTTGTTTTCAGCACATAGTTATAGAACAAGATATACAAAATGCGAACAGACTCAAATTTTACATTTTGCAATATCGCCTCTCTTTTCGCTAAGTTACTCTATTTCAGATGACGATCGTAAGCACGGCAGTGAGTCGTCGGCGACAATGATGTGTACATATATATATACACATCATCGACGACTCACTGCCGTGCTTATGATCGTCGAGGCGCTTTATTTTGTACATCTACTTCTTTTATGTACAGTACAACACTTTACACACACACAGTAGATTCTTCTGCACACAGTTTCAAATTAAGCGTCGAGTACTTCCAAAATGAAGCTGACATGTTGGCGTAACATGCTTGCATTCATTTAAGGCAGTTTTCCAGCTTAGGATCTGAAGGACTGTAGAGTTATTCGTGACTCATGTTGTGATTTCGTGACATCTGATATTACTTTAATTGTGTCGTCAGCGGTCTTAATGTATTCCGGGTGTTCGGTAAGACGACGGATATATTCAAATTCAATTTTTTATTGTCACAAAAATTAGATACAAAAACTTTTCAGGTTGTAGCGCTATTCGCCAAACTTGGTGCATTTAAGCACCCACATCTTGGGGACTAGGCCTTCCCGTTATGAAAACAATAACACTTTCTAAGTACACTGCATTTTAACACTGTTTACAGAAAATGTACCAAATTACAAAATTAAAATAAAGATTAAATTTAGTTAATACAGGATACAGTTTAATTAATCGCGGAAACAAAATTCAAATCATAAAATTATTAAATATAGTACTTATTTCATAAATAAATCCTAATCATATTTCAGAAACTTTTCATATATAATTCGAATTAATAACTAATAAAAGTAGAAGTATTTAAATTGCTTACTCAATTTTTTTTAGCCATCTTAAAACCTATCTTTAGATTCTTACAAAAAATCGATAAAAATAACCAGTTTACAAGTTTACTTTAAAAGCTTACGTAAATATTTTAAGTGATTAAGGTAAGTGCATTTGATATCAAGCCTGCATAAATAAGGTTGTACTTTAATAATGAGAGTTTAACGTAGCAGTACACTCGGGAATACTCGCGCATCTTCGTAAATTGTCCGGAGTCCGGACGTATGCAGTCTCAGGCTGTTGATGTAAAGCGGGGGCTAGTTGTCAAACTAGTACATAAAAGCGTACCTATTATTAACAAATATACGTAATTTTGTAGATGTACCTATTACCTACTTCATGCCAACCAACGAAGAACCAAGTCACCGACATAGCTGTCATGGTTTGCAAGCTGAAGTGACAATGGACAGGCCACTTCGCTCGAAGAACTGATAACCGATGGGTAAGAAAGGTTCTTGAGTGGCAATCACGAGCTGGAAGACACAGCGTAGGTAGGTCTCCCACTAGATGGACTGACGACATTTTGGAGGTCACGGGTAACCGGTGGATGCAAGTTGCAAAATGTCGTTCAGTATGGCAGTCTAAGGGGGAGGCGCTTGTTCAGCAGTGGACGTCTTCAGGCTGTTGATGATGATGATTATGATGATTTGTATAAAAAAGTAACGGAGTGTAAGAATTGTAAGGTAATGAGGGATAAATTTTCACAGCAGTAAAAAAAACTTTCACAACACTTAAAAACACTCGTATGTATCAAACTCTACCTACGATCTTGATCGTTTTGTAAAAAAAAAAAGTAACCAACGAGATTCATACGCTGTTCTAACTAAATGCGCGGTCTAAAATTACTCGTTGTTTTATAAAATCATAATTTTAAATTACTTATTGTACGAATAGAAAAAAAACTAAGTTCTTTATATTAGTAAAATATTAACAAGCTTAGTTCGCAAAATGCAGCCATTATATCTATGAAGGTAATTGACTAATCAGTCCATAATCCTAGTCAACATAAAAAATATAATTAACATTTATGTATTTCGTTCACACTCAAACCCATAAAAATGTATGAAGTTAAATATTGTATCGGGCAGTAGGCAGCCGTTTTGGTATATTTGCTGACATTTGTAACGGGTACGCGTGAAATATTGTCGTTTTTATTACTGTTGAAAACCATTTTAAATTGCTTTTCGGATTGCATGAATGATATAAAATATTGGACGTTTAAGACGTATTCTAATTTGAGACTTTAATGAAGCAATTTGTCTTAAAATGTGGAATTATGAAGGAAATTGGCAATAATTTGCCTAGTAGCGTAACGTTGTAAGTCCATTTTCAACCTACTCCAACAAGTAGGACTGCTAAACTATAGTTAGTTAGTTTTTTTATTCCAGGCAACCTTGGTCCATATGATAAATACCTTAATCTAAAATATATATTAATATAGGAAGATAGTAGTCGAGCAGATATCTCACGGATTTGCAAGTTTTTATAGATGGGGAGTGAATTTTCAAAAAGGTTATATCATATCTGTCTAATGTCTATCGTAACATCGAAATGTTTCCGATATATTTTTATTTTGATTTAAGAGAGAAACTTCTCTGCAATTTATGTATTTTCGATATTTATTCTTTATTTTCTTGATTTTTGTTTTCTAATATGTATGGTATGTATATTAACATATTTTTTTTTGATCAAAATTTATTTTTTTGTGCTCCACCTTCAAAAAGATATTTAAACAAATTTTTCTCTAAACATGATTAATTTTATGATAAACAGATACAACATTATACTTTTTGGATAATAGTACTTATATTATCTTCTATGTTAAAATGTGCAAGTGTGATAAAAGCGGACGACAATTTGACGATACGAATGTCTTATTAGTCAATTATGCACTTAAAAATACATCATAAATGAAAAAAAACACATCAATTAGCTGTAAGCTTAGGTTGTGTGTTACAATTTCATAAGGTTACTTATCATCATTATTGGTTTGATCATATATTTTTTACCGACGGAAACCATCAAGTCTATGGACGCTTACAATATTATCTTCATTAAAAATGAGAAGATATGAAGATAAGTTCAGCGGTCGGATACAAACCTGCTAAAAATCCAGAACAAAGGAATATTAAAGTCAACAACCCTGTATATCAAATAATCTCAGCAATAGAGGTTCGATGCCCAAATACAAACCTGAGCAATAAATAACCGCTCAAAATATCTAAACTGGCGTATTATCTCGGCAACAAAAGGATGCGATCATTTACCACCAAAGATGTTTCCAAAACGGTCGACAAAAAAGCTCATGTTACTCTCTGTTAAGCATAATAACCTGAGGTATGAAAATTATTTAAGTTGCACGATATTAATGACATTAGAATTATTTTTTGTAATTAAGGACACCTTGATGCTAATTTTAGAAATGGGATTAAAGATTCGTTGCACGTTGTCATCGCTTTTGTTGGTGTGGAGCTTTTTTCTGCTACGTTGAAGTCGTGAGTATGTAGTATACGTAAAATACAATCAAGTAACAAAAATAAGAAACCGAGCAGTACCAGAAAAGTTAAAACCACTTAAAAAGTTTTAAACCTAAGGAAAGCCTGCCAGAAAACATAAGCTGTATTTTGTTTTGGTAACCCCCGAATACTGAAAAGTTTGTTAACTTTGACGACAGATTAAGTCTAGTGCTGCCTTTGTCATTTGCTTAGTGCCAGGCAAAGGCAGTATTAGAATTAATCCGTTGTCAAAGTTAACAAACGTTTCAGTATTTGGGGGTTCCAGTTTTTGCACAGAGAAATACTAAGTTTAGTTAGTTAATCGACATTATTTTGAATTATTAAAGTTAAAGTCTTATGGTCGATTCTTTTGCTTTAACTTTCAAACTCTCAATAAACTCTGTCGTAAACCGCTTAATAACAATGCAGATAAGTTGATATTTAACCAAAACCCAAATTAAATGGGCGTAAGCAATAAGAAGTATTTAATAGTGTCCGGTAGCGAATCGTGAACTTGTTATTTCGGCAGTTTTTTTTAAAGTTATTGATGATCGTTTTCGATTATATAGATAAGGCAAAAAGTGATGGTGGTTAAGATTATATTTTTATGACCTCGACAGGTTTTTGTTGAAAATGAACCATATAAGGTTATATTTAGAATGAACTTGAGTGTGATGTCATCCTCATCCAATGATTTTAGGGAAACGGTATGGCCAAAGAGCTCAAAAAGGAAACGAACTAAGGTATGTCACATGAGATAGATAATTTTTATTTGACGCTAATAATAACTTCTGGTTTTTAGAAAATTCAAAGTCTAAACTGAATGACTGTGACTGAAGTGCTTACAATAATGTTATTTATAAAAATTAACCTTAGAAATACAGTCAAAAGAATAGCGTTTACAGAAAACACCAATCCAACAACACTAAACCATTAAAACTATACAATGCAAACTTTAAGCATCATCTTCATCAGCGAGAAGACGTCACAAAAAGGAAGTTGTCATAATCCAAAAGCGTGGCAGGCGACTTGGGGATCGCAGAACGCTCACCGTCTCGATGGTTCTTGTTGCAGTTCTAGGACATACCCGTTCCGGGGAACTATACATAAGCATTAATAGCTGACTGATAAAATGCTCTAGGAGTACGAAGATACGTGCTAGTTTGTTTTCTAGCCTCCAGTACTTACTTACTATATAACATGTACACCTTTATTGGCTTTCCATTATCACGTAAATCAGGGCAAGTTCCGCCCAATGCATGGTTGTAAACTTGTAAACGGTAAATAGCAAATATGGTGTGCGTTTTAAGGCTTTGAATGAAGGGCCAAATTGAGAGGAACAGTTTAATACAGGTAAACAGGTAAGTAATTTAGAAATTAAATGATTTATAAACAAAGTTAATATAGGATCATCTCAGTAGACCTTCAGGCACCCTTAAAACTGATATAAGGCAAAATTTCTCCTAGAAATTAGGGTCCTGGCTTGGGAGATCCAACATTTATATTATTAGATGGGTTCTTAATCATTTATATCCAAAAAGATTTAAACGGAAACTTGTATATACTTGTTATAAATTCCTTATGATTTACGTTTCTCAATATTGTTCAATCACTAAACTATAAGTAACGTAGCCGTATTATCACACAATCGGTAAGTTAATCGCATGACAAAATTTGAGAATCTTGTAAAAACATGAACAATTTCCTATAACAATAGATTCATAAAGCCAAAACTGAAAATACTGATTTAACGTCTCAACTTAATTTCGACCCTGTACATCAAACGGCAAACACCATAAACAGGTAATGAGACGGTCGGCGGCGAGAATTGAAATCGTAATTCTCATGTCTGCACTTTCGAGCCCCGGGCCTTTGATATGCGTTTCGTTGCCTTTCTACCAGGTGCTGACGGGCTGCTTTTGTGGCCATTATTGTGGCTAGTGGCGGCTACAAAGAGTTTTAATGATTTATGGGATAATGTTAGAGCTTAGGCTACTCAAAAGCCATACAGTATTTCAATTGCAACTTAGAAATTGGAGTTTATGCTACTGTGTGATATAGGCACACCAGCCTGTGCTGCTCGCCTATAAATATATAAATAAATAATTTCATAATCTGCCAGAAAACGTCCGCTGTTGAAAAATAGCCTCGCTGTTAGAAAAAGTTTGGGTTTCCATAATCCCCACGCTTAGCAGGAGCTTGGGGATCCTAGAATACTCACCTTACAGTAAGAAGACACTGCTGCCAGTCCCCCGGTGGTTGTGGTCGCAGTTTTATTACATACCCGAGTCCATTTCTAAGCTTACACACATCTTATATATTAAAAAAAAAAAAACTATTTTTCCTGGTCACGCTATAACTTGAGAAAGGCTGGACCGATACAGATGATTTCTTTTTTGTTGTGTTCGTAATTGTGAGGACAAGGTTTGTATGAAGAGTTTAGTGAGGTCGAAGAATTAACTTCGCGGGCATCAGCTAGTATAAAATATAAATAAGGTATTGCCTTCGACTATTTGTAAGTACTTAGTAACTTCTAGAATGTTTGATGTCCTCAGTTTTCTCCTAGTCAACTTATATTTACCAATTATTATTACTTGTATTAATATAAAACGTGCCGATCCACATTCAGCCTGCGATGCTGCGTCGTGTTTAGTTTATATTGAGTATTCTTATTTTCGTACCTTAAAAAAATGCGAGTATGCTAATCGTATGGTATTCCTCTGAACTTTTGCCTCACAAAAAGAGCGTTTACAACGTCTATAGATAAAACACATCTGTTATATTCTAATATTGAGTTTGGTACTCCGTGATATTTAAATTTCAAAATTTCATTTCATTACTTAGTTGTACTTTACTATTTTACTGTTAACTAGAGGTATAAATCTAAAAAACAAACCGTATCAGATCCCCGCGATACAGACTTAGCCTATTAATCGCCGTATTAACAATTTTTTTGGATATTGTCTTTCTTAAATATAAGCCTTCTTGTAATATGCACTAATTTTTGATATCTTGCTGTTGATGTACCTTATGTTTATGTTAATAAACGCATTTTTCATTTTTATTTTTATTTTTCTATACATTTTGGCAGTCTAAAGTAGCCCGTCTGAAGCCATGTAACTGTATCAACACAAGAGGTTTTGATGCAAGGAACAAAGACCTGTTGGTTCTAGGTTCAACGCACGTTTATTGCCAGATTTATGGTCCGATAAAGGTACCTAACATTGAGAGAGTGACATAAAACTGTTTTATAGAGCAGCTATACAACTATGAGCTTGAAGTACTTAATTTTTTTCTTTTGGAACGCCATCCACGGAAAGTGGCAGATGATGATATGGTCTACCTGCTATTATATTTTCGAACTATTATATTATGTTTGGTTTGATTATTTGAAAACCGTGCTATAATTATTTATCACTTATAACACATTGGTAAATTAGTTATCTATTTAAGCGTCTACAAACTTCGGGTGGTCTTTTTTTTTTGAGTGGAAATCTTCACAAGATACCCGACTGATGTGGGGTGCAGCCGGGTTATGTGGCATTATTATATACCACTACCCACTGAAACTCCCCCGGTGGTCTGTCTTGGTGCTTGACCAAGGGCTCCGGGATCTCCGTGGGAACGCACTGGAGTCTTCAACACTACGCTTTAGCTCTTCCCGGGACAGCTAGTAGCTGTCATGAGACGCCCTAAGCCTACAACAGCGTGTGCCACTCGACACTGTCGTCCTCCCCGGGCTCGCTTAGATAGATGGTTAGTGCCCCAGCATCAGGGAAAAACTTCGCTTGATGGCCTAGTGTCATTTCAAACTAAATCCAATATGGCGGACATTCAAATTTTACTTCCCAACTGGAATAAATATTTTTGGGATAAATATATATTATTTCGTATATTTTGTTTTAATAAAACGAAATGTATCAAAACCACTTCAGTTTTCATAGTATTATTTCGTATCTGAACTAGTATATATATTTATTTATTTTTGTATATGTGTATTTGTTAATACACCTACATACGAAAGGTTTTACAAACAAAAATGCAGCGTGGGATAAGGAACTGATTGGGATTTCGTTTTTTGACCAATGACTTGTGACAAATGACTTGATGATACCATAATTATAATATATTATAATTTTTATTTTCTCATCTTTTTTAGTATATAGATATTTCAAATGTCGGTGCGTCAAAGTATCTACAGATATAACAAAAGCCAGTTAATCTGGTTCAACGGTTACACGTTACAGTTGCTGATCACCGTACTTACTAGGGCTTGCTGTACAAAGTAACAAGTCTGGCCTACAAGTGTTTGCGCATTTTGCTAAACATACAGCATCAAGACGACTGCGAATGTAATGCAGTTATTCTTAGCAAAGCCAAACCTTAGCACTACAGACGCAGATACACTAAAATGACAAAATCTTGAGTCTAACACACAGTTTAAGAGCTAGGACAATTTATAAAAATAAAGAAAATTTTCTTTGATTTTAATTAAAGCTAAAGATAAAAAAAGAAAATAATTTTCAAGACCATTAGGTATTGATTGTTGCCAATAATTAATCTTCTAGACATTCAACTCGGCCTGAATCGAAATTTACTAGTTTTGTACATTTTGCAAACCCACCCCAGCTCCACAGTCCAAGGTCATCGTGCATTAGGTTATCGCACCAGATGACATAATATCACATGAGTCAACACTTCTTGATCGTTACGATTACAACCCGTTTTTGTGCCATGAAAAACATAAACAAAAAGTGTGAAGTAAGTTACTTTTGATAAGGTTTAATTGAGTAAAGATAGTTGTGACAAGCAACAGGCAAAATAATAATAATAGCATTACTCTACTTGTAAGTGAAAATATATATTTCAAATTAGGATGGAAATTGAGTTTGATCGTTTGACATGTTCATAATTAGTAAATCCTTACTAATATTATAATTAAAAAAAGGAATATAGCCGCGGTCGTATCAGGACCAATAAAGCGTCGAGGTATGGAAATGAATACGTTCGTCTCGAGGAATTACAAATGTCAGTCCATATAGTGTCAAAAAATACTCAAACATGAATCAACGCCATCTAGCGAACTATAGGAATGATGTTGGCTGGATGTTTATCGCGTTATCACGGCTAAACGGCTGAACGAATCTTGATAAAATTTGACAAGAAGATACTCTATATCACAAAGACGGACATAAGATATTTTTTTTATATCCACGCGAACGAAGTCACGGTTGCAACTAGTAATAAATAAATAACGCTTTACACTCAATGCTCTTCAGTAGGAATCCCTGTATCGAGGATGCAACACATACAAAAACACCGACAAATAGACCTAGAGCAGATATTTAAATTGATTATTCGAACATAAAGTCGAAAGTTACAAGAATATAAAGAACCACAAATGGAACGGAACTGTAATCAGCCTTGCTGTATCTACCTCGGATAAGGGCATTTACAAGAGCACTAAGGCAGGCACTTAAAAATTTAATGCTGGATTGAATTAGCTACAGACAGAACCCAAATGAACGTGAAAATGGTACTGAAGCTCTGTTTAAGGTTAAACAGAGACAAATGTAGGCGGTAACAACGCCGACATTCTTATGTCGATCAACCTCATTCAAAATCTTGTACGACAGTACTTCAAAGTTTATGCACGGCCACAAAAAAACCAGTTACAATCCATTTCTGTTACAGATGTGGTGTATGTCTACTAGGTAATAGATGGAATTTTATGAAAAAGGTCCCAGTGCACAGAGTACGTGTACACTGTGTACACTGTGCAGTCTATGTCCATTGCATCGTACCGCATGCGCACGGACTGCACGATCCGCGCATGTACTGCACCAGCAACGGACAGGACTGCAACTGGATTTAATGTGGTCGGGCCTTTATTCAATGTCGGTTTCTCTAGCATCATTAAAATTTATTTAGATCCATGTAGAATTGTATTAATACCTGTAAAAGCTTCAATTTTAAGCATAAGGCAGTTTATGTTCTATTTCATTAGTGTTCAGCCCGAGGTTCTAATCTTGATGCGAGATAATTAGATGACTCGTATTATAACGATGAGCGGACCTTTGACCTACCATTTTGCTGCCATGTTGCTCTAAGACTGGCCGGCCCTGTACCCGCGTTGCTCTAAACATTTTTAGCTGTATTATGCCACAGATTTCTCTAAGTATCTAGCAAGAAGCGCTCGATGTGTTGGATGAAACTCCGAGCTCAATGATTTGTGCTTATGTTGGTTTTATGCGGTTTCTGACTGCGTGTTGACATGATTCTGTGAATATACTGTTTTCTTCGAAAACTACATTGTGTTACCACAAGATTGAAGAACGAAAACAGTATGGGGAATACAACTTAGAAGTAAACTAAAGCAGTGGGTATAATTTTGACACCATGCAGGTAAAACGGTGACGTAATAAGAATCACGGCGTAGATAATAGTGGGTACTGCGGTAGCTCATACCACATGTAGCTCGGACCACGGTGCGTGTCGCCCAAATGCTCTAAATTAATAGGCTCTTTCGCACCGCGGTATGAATCGACGCTAGACTTAATTTTGGTTATGAATTACATTAATTGTGAAATATTTCACTTTACTTGTTCATTAATAAAACTTGACACTGACTAAATACCCCATGTGTGGAGCCAAAATTTAAGATGCAGAGACGCAGATAATTTCAGGCCTGTTAGATTAGTTTATATAGTTAAGTGAAACAATTGTAGTAACAGGATATTGCAATATACAACTATATTCAGTTCAAAATATTACGAGAACGGAATATTTTTAAGTCCAAAAATATTCCTAACATGAAGATATGAATATGGCGTTGAATTTGTTGTACTACTCGCTAAACTAATTTGACAGGACTAAATTATCTACGTCTCATTTCATTTCAATAAAAAACGGCATTAATTTTAGAGCTGCCGAGTAGGCATCTATCTATACCTATTAAGTAGGCTTCTTCATATAATTTTATTTGGGTCGCAGCCCATACTGCACTCTCATGTATCGCATTGTGAGAAAATTGCCAAGGAGCCTCTACAAGGCTCAGATTGTACCCGACCGGTCGTAACTCCACACCACTAGTTCAGTGACGTTCGGTTTGCCGAAACGTAATGCTATCGACATCGATAAAATAAAAAAAACAGATAATCTCTGCGATAAAATGACAATTGTTAAGCTCTCTCGCATAGGAAGAACAGCAGCATAAAAACCCTGACACCGAGCCTTTGCTACCAAAGGTTGGAATTAGTTTTACGCTGATGTCTACTGCCAGTTCCATTACATTCAGCCATCACGAATTCGGTTATTTTTGTTTTATGGACACAAAGTTGGCATACGGCGCAATTATAATCTATAACGATTCGGGTGTACGCCTTAGCTTATTTACCAACTAGCTTGCCATCTGTAGCCAACTTACGAAATTTCTGACAGCCGATTTGCAACCGATTAAGCGTCAGCACTTTGTTTTTATCGATTTTATCGAGAAATAATAATGGTAGTAAGTAAAACAAACAATCCTTATTTTATTATATTACTCTTGTTACATACCAGATTTTATGGATCATTCGGTAATTTATCGACTCGGTAAATCACGATAAAACAAAATTGAAACTGATTTATGGTTTTTGACTTGCATTTAATGATAAGTAACGATAATAAAACAGGAAATAAAATGGATAAGGTAATGGAAATGTTATTGTGATCTATTTGGATAGTTTTTGAGGAAATAGGGTGATTTATGGATTAGATCAGAGAGGCTGTGTGGCGACGAACAGTTTTTATCGTAGCTTGTTTGAATCGTACTCCGTTTTTTATCGATTAAAATACTCGTCACTAGTCAACAGACAGGTATTATGTCTTCTTGCACTCTATGCGCACTGACCCGACAATTATGGTGGAGTCGTGGTTCCATTGTCGTTTACAAAACGCTTTTGATTTTATTGTCTTTTAAACTAAAACTATACAATTAAAAATAATACAAACCTGTCAAAAACTAAAATTAAAAAATAAATTAAAAACTAATAGGTTTGTTTATCAACCTCGTCAGCATCGAGCAGAAACTCGACAACCATAAAAAACTGTATTGCTGAACCGATTATTATGAAATTTTATACTTGTGTCAGAAAAACACGAATTCCTTATATTGATAGGGTTTTTTTTATCTAATCAGGAAAACAGGAATAACGTGAAGAAACTTTGATGCATTTAATACAATTACCACAATGTAGTGGGTTAGTAATTCAGGATACTATACCCCATTAAAGTCTTCCGTTCGTAATTGTATGCGGATATGGCGATATTAGCAGCACTACCGGAATATTAATAGTTCATTAAAATAATAGCAGAGCATAATTCATCAGGATAATTATTAAGGTGTATTTTTACCGTGCGCTTCGATCGTCCTGAGTGTGGAATCTAGAGAGTAATATTATGTGGTTTCTCCAAATATTGAACTCAGTCACGGCCGAAAGGGATTTAATTTTGGAGTCATTGTAGCCTGGAAAAATAACTAGTTTTTGTTTGTTTGGACATTTATCTTTTCCACGTTAGTTAACATATATATATATATATATATGTTACCGCGCTGGACGGCCATATATATATATATATATATATATGGCCGTCCAGCGCGGTAACGCTGCCAGTTTGATGGGGACGTTTGGTAGGGGCGCTGATCCTGACGGACATTCTTAGGTATAATTTGACTTTTGTGTTTTGTTTTGTTCGTGACATTACTTTTATATATATATATATCATCAAGTTCATACACTAGTGTATTATTTTTTAAAATTACACTTCATTTAAAAAGTGTACTCTTATTGAGACAACCGTTACAAAGTGAGACATAAACATATGCTTTTACTTATACCAATATCATCGCGGACGTGGTATGTTTTTCCAGCTAATCTTACTCTACAAACGCATCCTAGTTTCTTGCTATCAGAAAAGGAAAATACAGATTAACAACTCAAAAGATAATGAAAAACACCCCGTAATGAAAACTTTTTATACGGTGTAACTTTTTAAGTAGCGCTCAAATGTTGTGTACTTAGAGATTGTTAAAAATTAGCGATACGTATTTTTTGTTTACCTTGGTAGAAAATTATCGAAATAACTTTAAATGAAAATAGCTACAGCAAGAGCTGTAGTGACGTGTACTACGAACACCTACGATACGTGTAGGTACCTACATTGCTTTATCTCGCTCGCTGCAGCTAGAAGTGGGTAGGTAACTATTGTATTATAGGTTGTCAGACATTTCGTGGTCAATAAATTAATAAATGCAAAAAAAATGGTAGTATTTTTTTGGTTAGATATGATTGCTTAAAAAGTTACCCTGTATTTGAAGTGAAGCTTTTTTAAATCCAAAATCTTTTCTGTATGTTATAATAAGCAACTAATTGATAAAAGCAGAAAGGAAATCACATTATTTTCTAATATATTCTTGCTAAGTAAGCTATAATGCGAGGCTAATAAGGCGACATTACTTTTTCTTATACTCAGAGAAAAGAAGAATAAAGACGAGCACTGACTATCACTAGCACTGCTGCATTGAAGTTATCCGTCTGCCACTCTCTTCCATTTGTGTTCGGTGTTCTGTTTTTCATGAAATAAAAGCGTGACAAGCGCTCGCCGCACGACCGAGAACTACCTTTATAAACCTGCCCGTTTAAACTTTAAAGCCTAAGATATAGAGCTTGTTTTCGTTTATTGCAAGCAAAAAGTCAAAGGTTCTTCGAAGTCGTAGATCTCATCTTGTCGACTCGACTTATTATATTCGCCATTTCTTTCATGTTTCGTTCTAGTATTTTTATCCACAATGCTTTGTGCAACCGCAAACTATAAAGTAAATGTCTGTCTGGTTTCTTTTATGGATAAAAATATATCTTACTAACATAAACAATAATGTTTAAACAATCTTACGCCTTCACTGAACCTATGCTAAGCCGCAAGATGCCATTATACAATGTGTTGTTTTGCATTCCTTACATATTCACCTCTGATATTCACAGATACTAAAAAGTATAACTAAAATTGACTTAAGAACCAAGAAAGGTAAGGTCTTTAAAGAATTTTGTACTTTTTTACCCTAATACGATGAAAACGTATTTTACAAAACCCATATAAAATGAAGGAACATTAAAAAAAAAATTAAACACCATCACGGTCACGTGAAAATCCGTCATACATCATTGCGTCCGAGCTCCGAGGCGATAATCGTATGAAGCCCTAAAAGTAACTTCTCAATGCTTTGACGCCGTCGTTCGACGCCGGAACTAATATAGGTCAAAATGGCAAAGGGATTTCACGTTACGTGATTGTGTGATTAGTAGGGCGTAAGCACAAACTTTGCCTCTGCTAAGGACTATGGACTGGACTTAATTGAATAAGGTGTCCCATTAGGAAGTTTCTATACGCCCGAGGAGGACGACAACGTCGACAGACCCACTTTGTCGTTGGCAGAGATTTTTAGAGCACATAGTATATACCTGTCCCCGAAGGAGCTGAAGCACAGAGCTAAGGACTCCTGTGCGTTCCCTTGGAGACAGCAGCAGCAGCAGAGTTTTTATTTTATTGCGTAAACGCAACTAACTATTCGCCGAAGAACCAAAGTCACCGATATAGCTCTCAGAGTTTGCAAGCTGAAGTGGCAATGGGCAGGCCACATCACTCGAAGAACCGATAACCGATGGGGAAGAAAGGTTTTTGAGTGGCGACCACGAACCGGAAGACGAAGCGTAGGCAGGCCTCCCACTAGGTGGATCGACGACATTGTGAGGGTCGCGGGCAGCCGGTGGATGCAAATGGCACATGGTCGGTTGGTGTGGCGGTCTAAGGGGGAGGCCTATGTTCAGCAGTGGACGTCTTCTGGCTGATAATGTAATGTAATGTAATGTAATGTAACTAATCTCAGGAGAACTGGACACAGATGTCAATAGATATGTAAGCAGATGTAGATGTAGATATGTAAGATATGTAAGGCAGTAAACAAACGATCGATGTTATCTAAACTATAAAGTTAGCGACATTTTTTTCGCTTACCTTCAGCTTTTCTATGTTTCAAGAAAACAGAAAATACCCATATACTGATTATTACAATTATCTTTGATACTGTTCCTGTTAGGCTTTTTATTTATGGGAGCAATTATTCCAACTTTTATTGATATTTCAATCGCAGAGTTCAAATAAGTTCGGAGGATGTTAATTACCACTTAATTATGTAAAAACATTAATACCATCAAATTAACTTTATCAAATTGTAATAATTAGGCCTATTCATTAATTAAATTATACTATCAAAACAAGTTTTACATTAGCAATTTTTTTAACATCGTATAGCTCGTGTTTTATTAATGTCACTGTCAATTCGAATAAAATATTACATTTCATTAGTTTATGGCCTGTCTGTCAGACACAAAAAGTTGATGATGAATGTCTAGTTAATTAAAATTGAGCAGGGATTATTTATTTTACTATGACGACGTTGTTTGGTTTTCATCAATCTAAACAAGTATATGTAGAGATGCGGATAGGTTACTTGTGGTAAGGTACCACGTAGCAAAAGCTGGGCTAACATGCGCACCGCGAAAAAATCTCGTTGTTATGCAAAAACAGGGCCCCAGGGACCGTACCGTGAGCTGCTTTTAGCGACGATCCGACGACGCTGCGCAACCACGAATTGTATTGCCGCGCGATAAGGTGTATGGTCGCGTAGCGTCGTCGGCTGAACCTAGTCATAGTCGCAATAAGCACCTCACGGTACGGGCCCAGGTCACGGCTACGATCCTACGATTATGTATACGTTTGTCTCATATTTCACGACATGAAGATTACGTATTATTCCACGGAATAAGCTACATCCATACCAAATTTCATCCAAATCCGTTCAACCGTTACAGAGTCGAACGGGAACAAACACACTTACAAACTTTCGCATTTATAATATTAATGTGATTTAGTTTGATACCCAGTAGGTAAAGCTAAAACTCAATTTGAAACTAAGTAACAGGAATCCGTAACTTAGTGACCAAATCCATCTTATGTCGTAACTTGTAAGTTGTAACTTGAGCGTACGTCAATTATTATGATTTGTTCACTCGCCTGAGAAAACAAATTGACTTCATCGAATAATCGTAAATTACACGTGGTAATCAATTTCAACGGGTTAAAGTTATTTATGGGATCGTTGACATTTAAATGGTTGAAGAAAATATTTTTTTAATTGTCTTTTTGGACATCCACTGATTGCTGTATTTATTTTTTTCAGGTTTTTAGTAATTTTATTATTTTATTTTATTTTACACTAGGAGCCCGCCCCGGCCTCGCTCGGGTACTTAACAAAAAAATAAAAATTATAATACACACAGGAAAACCCTTCTATTTGCGTCAAGTTACAAAAAAAAGAAAATTATAAAGAAAGCTAAAAAGCTACCCAACAGCGAAAGATTTTTTCAAATCGGTTCAGTAGTTTCGGAGCCTATTCAATGCAAACAAACAAACAATCAAATCTTTCCTCTTTGTAATATTGGTATAGATTTTCAAGGAAAACTTACAGCCTTTCTTACATTATAACTAGAAGAAAACTGGGCCAGTTACAATTTTCCTTATAGATACAACTAGAACAGAAAGAAAAACTATGTTTTACATAGCAGCAAGTAAAACGTAGATACTCAAACAAAAATAAATTAGTGCATTAGGTTTCAAAGAATTCTGAAGCTAAACGAGAGCGTATTAAGCGCACGCCTTCAGAAAATATATCTACTTTGTTATTTAACAAATACTTGTTCATAAATGAAGAGTTATTTAACAAATACTTGTTCATAAATGAAGAGTTATTTAACAAATACTTGTTCATAAATGAAGAGTTATTTAACAAATACTTGTTCATAAATGAAGAGTTATTTAACAAATACTTGTTCATAAATGAAGAGTTATTTAACAAATACTTGTTCATAAATGAAGAGTTATTTAACAAATACTTGTTCATAAATGAAGAGTTATTTAACAAATACTTGTTCATAAATGAAGAGTTATTTAACAAATACTTGTTCATAAATGAAGAGTTATTTAACAAATACTTGTTCATAAATGAAGAGTTATTTAACAAATACTTGTTCATAAATGAAGAGTTATTTAACAAATACTTGTTCATAAATGAAGAGTTATTTAACAAATACTTGTTCATAAATGAAGAGTTATTTAACAAATACTTGTTCATAAATGAAGAGTTATTTAACAAATACTTGTTCATAAATGAAGAGTTATTTAACAAATACTTGTTCATAAATGAAGAGTTATTTAACAAATACTTGTTCATAAATGAAGAGTTATTTAACAAATACTTGTTCATAAATGAAGAGTTATTTAACAAATACTTGTTCATAAATGAAGAGTTATTTAACAAATACTTGTTCATAAATGAAGAGTTATTTAACAAATACTTGTTCATAAATGAAGAGTTATTTAACAAATACTTGTTAATAAATTACGTTGCATTCGATATATTGAATTGTTGTTTTTTTTCGATGTATAAAATAAGAAGTTTAAACAAGCATATTTATCTACATTTGCAGTTTTTTTAAATTGGTATACGTTTGGCCACTACCTCGCTTGATGGTATGCGACGATGTCGTCTCGTATTAAAAAGTATAAAAACCATTCACCATACCAGTTGTATAAAAACTAGTAGTTCGCGGCAAACTGAGATCTCGCGATCCCTATATCTTCAGCTTCCTAGACCGATTCAGCACATATTCGAACTTAAAAATTGTATTGAAATAAACTACTTGCCTACAAAATTTCATGAAGATCAGATTATCGGTTCGCAAATTGTCTTCGGACAAATATACACGCAAACATACAAACATATACACAAATGCCGATTTGTCCCAGTAAACTCTGAGACCTTCGCTTCGCTCGGTCAATAGAAATTGAATTGCACCATTCTTCACAAAATAAAAATATTATCTTTACAATCCATCACTCAGAGTTAAAAGCTCCTTAACAAAAGCTGATTATGCCATTTCACCCGAGAAAAGGTCCCAATGAAGTGCTATTACGAAAGCTAATCGGTGCCGCCTCGAGCTATGAAGGGCTTTACAGTGTAAACTGTACATTACATACCTTGATGGACACTGTCAGTGGACTGTACTGTACTCCCTTTATCATTTGCTTAGTGCCAGACAAAGGCAGCATTAGAATTAATCTGTTGTCAAAGTTAACAAACGTTTCAGTATTCGGGGGTAAGTGTAGTAAAATTTGCTGCTATCACACTGATAATATAAATGCGAAAGTTTGTGCGTAAGGGTGTACCTAAGTATATAAGTGTGTAAGTATTTAATGTATAAATATGTAAGTGTGTTTGTTCTCAGTCAACTCCGTAACGGCGGAACAGATTTAGATAAAATTTGGTTTGGAGGCCTAATCCTGCATTAATACATAGCCTACTTTTTATCCCCGAGACATATACTATTCGTATGGTATAGCGGGTGAAATCGCAAGGCGCTGCTAGTTCCTAAATAAACTAACAAAGAGCCCACAGAGAGCACAGACACTTGCGTATCGGAAACTCTCCAATCGAAAGGCGGAAGCCTGCGCTACATCGAACTGACTCTACCGAGTATTATTTAAACTAAACACAACAGTGCCATATAACTATAGTAATTACCTTGCCTTTAAAATAACTCTCGCAGTCAGCTTCTCTATCATACTCAACAACTTTTGTTCCATGACTTCTTTCAAAACCTTCATTCAAAACATATATTTAAATTTTGTTAGGAAAAAAATGTAGTTGAGGTGGCTCAGTGGGATCACGCTCGCCTCACATTCGAGAGGTCGCGGGTTTGAACCCGGGCGGGCCCGTACCAATGAGTTCTTTGGAACTTACGTACGGTTATACCACTGGCTTTTCGGCGCGAATTCGTCCGCGTGAACCTATAAAAAAAAGTAGCCTATATCTGTCTCCGACCTTTAAGCTATATCTATGCAAAAATTCAGCTGGATCCATTGAGCCGTTTAGCCGTGATAGCGCGACAAACACCCAGCCTGATAGACAGAGAGACAGAGTTACTTTTAAATTTTAAATATTAGTTAGGATTAATTTGCGCGCATTGTATTCAACGACTGACAAAAGCTGTGTGGAGTTAATGCTGTGCTTCATCTACTGACGGAAATGAAGTCAAATCGTCTAGAAAATTATCTTATTTCGATTACAATTTTGTTTTGCTGTCGTTATCACCATTTAGTTTGACTGAACAAGTGGACAACAAGGACTTATGCCACAATTAAAGTAAGGTTAACCGAGCGAGCATAAAAAGTGCCGTGCCACCGTGGTATGACTGGACCTCTGTGGTGGTTATCACGATGTTTTTCTTCATTGAAAGCTAAGCTCTTGTGGAAATTCGAACCCACACCCTGTGATGTTGACGTCCAAGTTTCCCAACCAAATACGATCAACTACCGAGCTACTGAAAAACGGACGTGGTTTTGACACATTTTGTTGATAAAACGGGAATCTCACGTTAAATTGAGTTATTCCGACTATAGTTTCGATCACATTCGGTGACTAAGATTATTAATTAACATTCGCTAAGCGTGACACGCGCGACCCTCATCTTACCTTGCACTGAGCTAGGTACTCAAGGAGCTACTATTACCTGCTGACCGCCTCCAGAATCTATCGTTTCAAAACAAACGAATAATATCATCATTTACAAAACCGAATTCTCTCTAAGGGAATAGATTCAATGACTTATTCAATCGAATAAACCCGTCACAGTATCGATTGTCGCTCCCAATCCATATCGTAGCCTAATAAGCCCCATAACTTGTTTAAATTAGCCTTCTGTTATGCATGATTTTACATAAATACGTGTCCTGCAATAAATAAATAAAGCACTGAGGTGCAGAATAAATGCTAGTTATTTCCAAGTCGAGTTGTGAAATCTTTGCGAAATACGTATATCTATTTATGTGCCTTCCTGTACTATATTCCTTATATGAAGTCACTAGCAGCGCCCTGCGGTTTCATCCGCTATACAATAATATATTTTTGCGGGATAGGATGTAGTCTTTGATCCAGGGCATAAGCTGTCTCCACTGCAAATTTCATCGAAATCCGTTTAGCCTTTACGGAGTTTGTTCCCAAACACACTTACGCTCAAACTTTCGCATTTATAATATTAGTGTGATGTTTGTCTTGATAGGTGTTAGGGCATGCGTGCACTAAATCGCTTGGTCGCTTTGACCAAGCCACCTGTCCTGCCTGATTTCCATTCTCGCTTTGTGGAAAGCTATGCACAAAACATTTGAAAATACTAGGAGTACATAAGATCTCTCCAGCTTCGTCATTACAGTTAAATCAGCTTGTTTGTCCACTGTTGTACATGAAGATCGTTATGCGCTTCGAGATCGATAGTTAGCTCTCTGCTCGCAGTTTCCGTCCGCTTTACACAAATCTCTCCATCTGGCCGCAAGGAATCATACACCATGTTTGTCTGATGGGATCTCAAATGTCTTTACCCCAGGAGGTAGCCGCGAAATATGGACAGGCAGCTTAATTCAATAGTTTTTGAGTTTTTAGACAAAATATCTCTCTCTCTTTCTCTGCTATCCCACTGATGAAATATCAGCATACCCTCGAAGGGTGATTGGGCCATATTGGGCCATATCCATCACACTGGCCCAGTGCAGGGGGCTTATCCTCTAACTTTGAAACGTTAGTGATTCTGATTGCGAGAGCATGACATCTCGCTCGTACCGACTACACACTATGCGCGGTCCCGCCCGCGCAACTCTCGCTGTCACTTTCAGAGTTACGGGTTAAGCCCACAGGTTGGCACATTCATATACGCCATCGAATTTCTTCTCCGAAAAATATGCAGGTTTCCTCACGATGTTTTCCTTCACCGAAAAGCCAGTGTTATAATATATCCGTACGTAAGTTCCAAATAATTCATTGGTACCGGGTACGAACCCACGACCCCACGCATGTGAGGCGAGCTCCCACTGAGCTACCACAGCTTGGCAAAATCTACTTTAGGACAATAAGGCGCAACTTCTGTCGATAATGCGTGTCTAGCTGTGCTAAAATGACCAAATGGACAAAGCGTTGGCAAATTATTCAAAGTGACAGATAAGCGATCGGTTGTCTGTTTTACCGACTGGTAGCTAATGGAGAACTTTATTATGTTGTTTATGTGGTAGAATGGTAAATGATTGGAATTACGATTGTCTCGAGCCGACAAAGTTTTGTTTCTATAGTGACAGGTAAATCAAAGTTCTTACTGGAGTCTTTTACCATCTTACTCCCTATTTTAACTGCACATTTTCTAATCTAGCTCCTTAATTAAATTATCAATAATAATATTAGTATTGTCTCAAGCTGACAAAGTTTTGTTTCTATATTGACAGGTAAATCAAAGTTCTTACTGGAGTCTTTTACTCTCTTACTCCATATTTTAACTGCACATTATCTAATTTAGCTCCATATTTAAATGATCAACAACAATATTAGTATTATCTCAAACCGACAAAGTTTTGTTTCTATATTGACAGATAAATCAAAGTTTTTACTGGTGTCTTTTACCCTCTTACTCCCTATTTTAACTGCACATTATCTAATTTAGCTCCATAATTAAATGATCAACAACAATATTAGTGTTGTCTCGAGCTGACAAAGTTTTGTTGGTATAGTGACAGTTAATTCAAAGTTCTTATTGGAGTCTTTGACCCTCTTACTCCCTATTTTAACTACACATTTTCTAGTTCTTATTGGAGTCTTTGACCCACTTATTCCCTATTTTAACTGCACATTTTCTAATCTAACTTCATAATTAAATGATCAATAACAATTAGTAAACTTTGGAATGTTTTATAATATAATTTTTAGGGTTCCCCCCCCTGAAAATATCACTTGGTATTTGTGTCGAAGAGGGTCTGAATTAAGCTTGTTTTTTTTTGTCGATTATGGCAAAATTTGCTTTCACCTGTCCGTATGTTGGTTAGGTGCTCGCGTACAGGTGTTATTTTTCAACTAATCTTGACGAAATTTGTTGTAAAGGTTCTACAATTTCATAGTTTTATTTTTGGTCGTTGGCGATTTTTGTTTGTTTGGGTATTTCTTGCAAACAGGGAGGAGTTTGCTGCGGCGCCATTTACCGTCCGATTTTGATAATATTTGGTAATTCATTCAAAACAAGAATTTCGAATATGAGCGCAATCGGTAAAAATGTTGTCAAGTTATAAAATCTGGATGTGGAGGATTCTAATTCTAACTGGGGGTGATAAGACCTACACTGACGTCCCGCTAAGGGTGTTTTGTGCATTTGCCCCGCTGCCAGCCTACCCAAACCAGCCGAGCTCCTTAAAGTAACGGAGCACGGCCTCGGGTCGCTGGCATACCTGTTCCACTCCTGTTTCGTCAGATGTTATGCTGTTGGAGACTTGGTGTGGAGGATGTGAGTTTGTGCAAAAAAGTTTGTGCTCACGAGGTCTGCTGTTCGCAGAACCAGTAAGTAATCGTTATATAATAATAATAATATACATATTAATATGAAATTAAAGTACTCTGCCACTTAGCAGGGTCACACTATTTCGCTAAAGACTTAATGTTATGCGTGCATAAGGCTTTCATTCGCTCCGAGTGTCTTGATAGATCATAAGATGTAATTACGGCTATGTATGTTGGTTAACACTTTACGACTATATTTGCCAGTTAAAAATAACGGGTAAGGTTCGTTAGGACCCGTTCATTCAGGAGCCGTTTCCATTAAGAAAATTATAAGACAAAACTTTAGAATTAATATTAGATTCAAGTATTAATTATTCTATTTTACTGTTGATTCTATTCGTGGCTGATCCTAATACTAATATCTATTTCAGAGGAATATAGCCGCAGTCGTGTCAGGTCCAATAACGTTTCAACTTGCGAGGTTTAAAAGTAAACGCGTTGGTCTCGAGGAAAAAACTTCGCTTGCGCGATTCAGAACTCCCTAGATTACAACTGTCAAAACGTCAAAAAATTCACAAAAATGAATCAACGCCATCTATAAAAAGTAACTTTGTCTCTCTGTCTGGACGTCTGTCGCATTATCACGGATTTGATAGACATAGGATACTTTTTTACGTCCTCGCGAACGAAGTCGCGGATAACACCTAGTAATAAATAGCGACAAGCAGAATTATAAAGAATTATTTGTGCTTCATATAACCGACTTCCCAGTACAGTAATAGGTATCTTTGGAAGGCTTTGGCTTTTTAATATGGGAGGAATAATGGTATCAAATACGACAGGTCCTCACACAGATCCGTCAATCAATTCATCTATCATATTAATGCGAAAATATATAAATATAAAAATATATACGAATGAATGTACCAATTTTTATTTACATCTAAGAAATAAAAGAACAAAAGAACAGATATAAACAATTTTTAATAAAAAAAAATTGTTTATATCTTTTTATTTTGTGTAAATATATGTAAAAAAAACGAACTATTTGACGAAAGTTCGAAAATCAGATTTTCAAATCAGAAAACAATCGACAACAATAGTAAACAAGGCAAGTAAACTTTCAAATTCTACAAATTGATTTATCGAACACCTTCAAAGAGTATTTCTTTATAAAATACGTTTTATTTTGACATCTCAATTCTATTTCTAGAAACATAAAATGTATGTAAACATACAGGTATAAAATAAATTAATTGCCAACCATTACACATTTACCACGTGAAAGTTGCCAGTTTATGGCGTGTAAAAACTTGTGTTTACGGTGTTGCCAGTACTAGCATTAATTGCACATGTAATGGCTGCTATTAGATACATAGTTACTTTGAGATACTAGTTAGTAGACAAACCGTGCAGTGAATTGAAAATACGATGTTTCATATTAACTATTTTATATTTTTGATGAGAGGCTAGTCGGTACTTGAACACAATCTTACCTGACGTAATATACCTAGCCTGGAATCAGAACTGGCCCTCATGTATCTTTAACGGGATTGACAAAAGATTTTCATCTTGGCGTAGCTGAGTAGCTAGTCTCAATGTTGTGGAGTGTACGGAGAAAAAAAAAAGAAAAAGAAATGCTATACTCACAAAACAATTCTATAAACTTTTAAAGTACCTCATGAAGTTTCCATTTCCCCGATGGTAAACTGGTTGTGTATGAAGATTAAATGGTTTATACCTGAAACAAGAAACAATAACTTATTAGACAACAGTTTCGTGTATTAGCGATTGAGCTACCAATAGTCTTGCATTTTTTGTAGGTTTCTTAAATTGATAAAAAGATGATAATGTACTTAGGTAGGTACGTAAATACCTAAACACCATCATAAATCGCAAGCTCGGTAAGCTTGACCTTTAATGCATAATGGCATACATACTATCAATACCGAATAGCAGATATTTGGAGGTAACGAACATGTTTGAGCTTCATAACCAGCATCTCTCTAAGAGAGATCACGTCTTGTCTCTGTTTTTTATGAAAACAATGGGAACCGTTGGTCTAAACAGTCAGGACTGTTGGCCCACCTGGACCCGAACCGTGACGTGCTTACTCCACACAACATTGATTGATTCGCGAGAGCGAATCGTATCGCCGCGCGCGCGTTATGGTTCACCGTCGTGCAGCGTTGGCGGCTGAACCTAACACAATATTACTTCACAGCACGGGCCCTGGTGAAATAATGTTGATCCAAGCTGTTCTCCAGAGACTTAACATAGCGAATTTTAACGAGTCACTCAGATTTGTCAAACTTCACTTTTGGAATCTACCCGTGGAGAAATTGAACAATTTAGTTTTGACTTTTCCAGCTAGGTTTTTTGGTTCCTTCAGCTGGACTCACCCGCCCCAAACTGGACCTTCGGAATGAGAAGATCATTTCCGCAATTGCGTATTAGTCCGCATTCGACTACCAATTATTATTAGCCAGTTGTTAAGCAACTTTGTGGTCAAATATGAAACTTGCATGCAGACCTAGGAGATAACTAGGACTATGAGATTGGATTTATTAAGAAGACAAACTGAAATAATGTTTTATCAGTATGTCAAAAAAAAAAAGTTTATCATAACGAATAAAAAATCATCGAAATCGGATAACATTTAGGGGTGGGTAATGGGTATCAGTCTACGTTGTATGGACAAGACGGCGGTATACTATTCTTACCTTACCTCCAGTTTATAAACTGCAAAGGTTTGATCTAACTAATCTAACTTGTTCTAACATTACCAATTTTACTAGTAAGTAACATGTTGAAATAACACTCGGACTTATCAAAATTAAATTGACTAATACTGGTCTAAAACCACTTGCAGCTTATAGGAATAACCTAAAACGAACAAGTTCTATGAATATTGATGGATAATTTTAATATTAAACACGACAATTTGATTTAAATCTGCCGCATATCATAAGGTATTAAGAATTTACGGGTATGAGATTTAATCTGGATAAGAATAGTACTTATTAAATACTATCTACAAAATTCAGAGATTAACTATTGACAGCTTGTTGAATTTGTAATTTGTATTTTTATTGGGTCCTTGGGGATCCATAGTCTACGTTTTTTTTAAGAGCTAGCCCAGCAGAGCTATCTTGCTCACCGCGACAAAATCTTCTCTACTTTTCATGTCGTGAAAAGTGAGACAAACGTGTACATAATGGTAGCCGTGTCCTGTTCTTGTATAACAAAAAGATTTTGTCGCGGTTCGCATGCTCGAGGTGGTCGATCGTCAAAAATCAATATATGAACGAAAATGTTCTGCCACTTGCCAAAAAACAGGAAAAACGGGAAAATGGCGACCGCCACTCTAAGGGCTAGTTAACCTTTACGTAACATAAGTACAAAGTAGGCGCGAAAATTATCGAGATAATTAACAGCATACAACCTGCAATTTAAAAATATGCACTTTACGAGAAAGGCAACCGACGCATATTAAAGAAAAATAATACAAAGTACACTATTATTAAGGTACTTAATAACCTGACACCTTGAAGGTGTAATTTTTTTTATAAATATTCACCTAACAATTATTATTTCGAAATTTTAACGATATGCGCACCATTTTTAAACTTACGCGTTTTTGATTGCCAATAATATCGATGGTTTTATGTTAAATCGATTGCAATAATTTGTAGTGATAAGTCGTTATACATTAGGTATGTACTGGCAGTAAATGTTACCCAGTAACTATTTCCAACGATTTTCAACTTTACGCCAATTAAATAAGTGTCAATGTAATTTATAAACGATTTTCGGTACCTTTATCATTATGCCATTCATATTTATTATACGTAAAATATTTTATATAACAAATCGTTTATGTGATATTGTGGAATTCTTATTATATTGAGGTTTGATGACACTCCAATGAGTTAAAAAGTACCTAAATATTATACAGTTAAATTTTACATCAAATCAAACCCAACATGGTTTTTATGAAGCCTTGTATTGGAATACTAGTGAAGTCTTCAAAAATATTTATTATTTTGAAAAGATTATAAGGAGAATTCTGTGGAAAAGATATTAAAAATAGGACCAATGTTATATTGAATGCTACTTACTTCTTGAGTACTAAAAAATAATCATCTTTAAAGGAAAAAAAAAGCCTACTGCAAGGAATAGGCAACAAGACTACAAAAAAATTTAAAGACGAATCTAAGGAACCCTTCGTTCTTCAAAATCGGTCAAGCCGTTTAGGCAGCAGAAGGTCACATAAGAACACAAACAGCCAAACACATTATTTACAAACACTCTAAAACCGTTACCTCTTTCTGGACAGTCGAATAAAAATACGCGTACCTAGAATTAGACTTGAACATCTGTTGTTTATTTTTCGTCACTTTTTAAAAATCAATTTCATAATTATACAAATCCATAATAACATTTACAAATATAGTCCATTAAATTACAAATACCCACCCCTAACTGTAACTTTTTAAAAATTATACGAACGCCGAGCCAAAGCGAAAAGAAAATAACATGATATGTAGGTATACTTAAATAATTCCTGAGTTAGTTTTCTCTGATGTGTTCGCAAAAATGTTTCTCACATGAATCACTCCACACTCGTTTCTTGCCTAAACCTAAAAAGGTGATTCACACAGAAATGCAGACGTTTTACCGGAGGCCACTTAACATTCTAACTTCTGGCGGTTTGCAATAAAACGCGGGTTTCGAATACAAAATGCATCTTGACCAGGAAAGGTCTTTTAAAAAAAAATGTTTGTTCAGTCTTTTGTCATGGAAAAATTAGAATTTTTCGAAAATCTCAAATTTGGCTAAACTATTCGCGAATGAAAAATAATCTACAAAACTGTGTACAGAAACAAGATGGCGACTAGCGCTAACGCTAGCTGTGTTAGAACGCAAAAACTTCCGCATATCACCAAGATTTTCATCATCTTGAGTAATGGGGTATGCACTGTATTTTGTTGCCGTTCTTGATGTTGATGTTAAATCTATAGTTTTAATATAAAGATCTTTGCATAAAATACTAATATGAAGTAAGGCATGTAATGGATTTTTTTAAATATTTAGATTTGCCTTAATACATAGAAGTTTGACAGACAGAATTTACAAGACTAGTTTGTTTTCAAGAAATATAGTAAATGGTGAGGTATGTACGCGGGTTCTAGAAATTGCCCTACCATGCGATCCATGATAATATCTAACTTTCGTTTTCTATTGACTAAAACAAACATGTGATCTTGTTGCACAATGATTACACTAATTTAAAATGCATTACAACAGAATATAACATGCGCGTGGCTAGCATAGGCGTCAACGAAACCAAGAGTGGTTCACATCATTTTAGGGTGTCGCCCACCGAGTCCACTTATTCAATTGTCCCATTTTAAGCACATTATTTAAGGTAGTGCTATAATGAGAGCGTGTTGGATTAAAATATAAGATGTACGAGGCAATTTAAGTGAACTAGAATCGGAAGACGCAGCTTAAGATCTCCGCGAGATCTTGGCGCATTCGGTGGTTGTACTGTACTCATTTCGGGATAAAAAGCTGTAAGAAGAATGTTTTTCGATACCAATAAATATTTTGGTAGTGTCAATCGTTTCATATTCATTCTATATATATAATGTATAATATTATAATGTATAACCAGGGGCCTCATCGCGTGCCGTTCCACTCGCGCCAACGTATGTTCACTATTATAGGCGAGTGAGCGGATTAGCAAATGAAGACCATCCCCACCAGAGTTACATGGTCTGATCCGAACACTGAAACGCCTAGCCATTCAAAAATGAAAATTGAAATCGTATAATAATATCCATTATCATCATCATCAGCTATAAGACGTCCACTGCTGAACATAGGCCTCCCCCTTAGAGCGCCACACCGACCGACAACGGGCCACTTGCATCCACCTAGTGGGAGGCCTGCCTACGCTGCGTCTTCCGGTAAATAATATCCGCTTTGATGAAAATCGCTTTCCGCGTCAACTCTACCGAACCACAAAATCATAAGCGTCAAGCGTTTAAAAATTAGCATTTCCGCGCATGAGTTGATTGTTATTTGGAACACGGTGGCGGCGTAGGCGCAAGGCTACTCAAGTGAGGGTAACCCACACATGCATCTAAGTCTGTTGACACTGTCTCGAGTGATAACGGTACACGGATTAGCCTTTTACGGAAGGGACATGCGTTTTTATGCGAGTAGAACGTACGCGTAAAAACAAGAAACGTTATCTGTAACATGACTTGTAACAGATGTCTTACAAATTTAATAAGTCTGTAATAGGAAGTAGATCAGTTTGTCTGACAGGTCCGTTTCTGATCTGAACGAATCAGTTTAAAACAAAAGACTATCGAACAATATCTATAGAATTTTGTGCATTGCATAGGTTTTTTCTAGTTTTTTCCATTCGCTCCCATGAAATTTATATCTAGATATCTCTTTCGCATATGATATCAGATCAGATCATGTATTTTTTTAAAAGACACCGTGAAGCTTACTTTATTTACGCTATTAGAATGTTGTGTGCCTTTGTTACACTACACAACACAGAAAACTTTCATACCCGTAATAGAAAGGCTAAAACAGATTTAATAGATTGGATGACATCAAAATTATAATTTGTGTTTTACCTACATCATTAAGTACCTGTTTTGTGTCATAATTTACATTTTGTCATGTCGTTTAGTAATGTGACATATGTGACAAAATGCAAAATCGAAAATAAGACATAATGCGTACTATAAATGGCTGTATTGTTTGTAGAATAACGACCGATCAGCCATATCAGAGAACTCTGGATGGCTTAAATCGTAACCTATACAAAGTTGTAAGTAAAAAAAAAACAAAAGCCAAAAAATACGTTAACGTAATTTGCATGTACATGTACGTGGAATACCACACATGCAAATCCACCTGTAAATACACAATGCGTATGACTCAGTGGCGCCAGTGACGGCGCCAAACACAGCGTTTCTGTCAACTGCATATGGAATTCTGTTACGAAATATGTACCTACATATCAACGGACATGTACCTTATTTGGGTCAGTTAAGAAAAATAAAATAAAATACATTTAAATTAGGTTTCGTTTTTTATTCGTGTATTTGTGATACACATAATGTTCCGTTAGATGATGTGGCGACGGACATACTCTAGAAGGGTAATAACTTAATATGTACAGAATAAGATTCTGAACAGAGATTATTAGATAAAAAAAAAAAAAAAAAATTTACATCAATCAGCACCGAACATGAATTACGCTAATGAGAATTAAAATTAAAAACATGCAAAACAAATGTCAAATATACTTAAATTACATAAAATCAAATCAATATGACCTTAATATTTGACCGAGCCAATGCTGACAATCTACTAGCATAGGTATTTTGGCTCTTACGTCAACTGAACTCGCTCGAACTGAACCCGCGGGATCAGTTGACTTAACGCATAGTTTGAGTTGGTCTACCTGGACCTGTTGACAACGTCCCGATCACGATCAACGGCTGATAGAAGTAGTAATTTGTGAATTCACGTCGTATTGTGCATCATTTTGATAATTTTAAGTACGCGTTATCGTGGTTGTCCATGTTTTACTACAGCATGAACATAATTTTGATGTAGTTCAATTTGTATCTGGCCAATGATATAGGCCTCTCCCAAGGCATGCAATTAGTCCAATATACGTCTTATCTTTTTCCGTGTTGCCAAATACAGTCACTTTATGAATTCGTAATATAACCTATGCTTACCAATTTGTGGTGTCCGGTCTAGAAATCGTCTGATCGTAACGACGTCTGTCTCTTTTATATTGTGTTTTAAATTAAAAAAGCCTATTTGTAGGCCTTTATTTGACCATATTCTGTCTAACGTCCAATGGTACGGTCTAGAATGGAGCACGCTTTTTTTTTTTTTTGCTTTACTCGTGACGAGACGAGCTAGTCGCTCACTTGATGTTAAGTGTCACGCTTGCCCATAACAGTTCAGTGCCAGCCAGAATTTTGAACTTCAACAGTTCAAAATGACTTTGCGCGGCAATGCACTGCGCTCGTCACCCTGAGATGTTAGATGTTAAATCTCTGTATGCCCAGTAATTACGCTGGAAATATTCCCCTTCAATCCGGAACACGGTAATGCTTGCACACTACTGCTTGGCGGATGAATAACGGGCAAAGGTGTGGTACTTCCCCAGGCGGACTCTGCAAGAGAGCCCTACCACTACAACACTACTTACCTAGCAGTAACATGTTTCCTATATATTCGAAAACGAAAATAAGTTGATCACTTAAACGATAAAAAGAACCTAAAAGCCCGCCACTTTCAAATAGGTAAACCACAACCGAGTTGAAAGCAACGCCACTCAAAGCTGTGTACAGAACTTGTGGTAATATAAGAGAAAGTAAACAGGGAAATAGGACGCAAGATCTATCATGAAGCCTAACTATCGAATTAAACAATAAAATATTCAATAAAGATATACAAATACACTCAGCTAGTGCTCGAAAAAGGTCGAAATTCATTAAGATAAACAATAATTCAAGATATTTCTCATCCAAAAATCATCTCTAAAAAGTCTGACAATTTGCAAAAGGAACTTCTTCAATGTATTTTTCTAACAAAGTCGAAAACTCTGTTTCTAAAATTATGTCTAAAGTCTTTATACGCTATTTATATGTAAGCTGCACGTTTGCATATGCAGTAAATGAAATAAAATGAAATATTTATTGGTTTAAAGCTACAAGTTGGTCAGGATTGATATTCAACAGTTCAAAACTGTAGAAAGACAGAAGTAAAGAAAGATATTTCTTTAGTAACATAGCCTAGCGGGCTTAGAGCCTTACTTTAAAGTTTGAAGCAATCAACAATAGAGCTTTTAATAGGATTCTAGGCAGTCACGGTGCCATTTTAATATATATATCCGATATAACTTTAATGGATATTTCATTACTTTTATAACTTTTGCGAGTTGATTCTTGATTATAATTAAAAGTTTTTATTGCAAAATTGGCGTTATTACTGAACTTATTGGAATGAAACCGTTATATTGACATGGCCTGATTAGAATCGAATCAAATCTTTCGTTTTGGTTATCAAAACCAAATTTAATAGTGATTTTAATTTAGGTTTTAGTCGTCAGAAAAACTAGATTTATGTTTAAAATTATTTCGCAGAAAAACTAGGCTGTAATTTGTCTCGGTTATTACAAGTTAATTGAAATAGCGATTTTAATTTAAGTTGTAGTTAGTATTGGTAGGAACTAGATTATTCATGTATTAACTGACATCACAACAAAATAATCTAAACAGTAACTTATTATTACTATCTGGTAATTTGTAAGTTTTAATAGTAGACGCCAAGTTATCCACAAAGCTGTTTTTATTAGTAGACACATTATTGGGGGTTTTGTTAGAAGTTATGATATTATATTTCGTAGAATGTCAAGTCCATTCCCATTATCTTGTCTATGTTAATTTTTACGTCTGCAGGTGTCATTATTCATTTAAGAAACATTAATAGAAAGACAGTTTTCTTCAACAACCCCCAATAAAGTTCAATTTGCTCATCCGGTTGTAGTGTAATAGTTCCGTTTAAAGTTTTCTTAGGTCTTACGTGGGATTTAATAGCTTTTGCATTACCGTGAACATGTAGTTCAAACAAAACTGATTGCCTTAATGAATTTTTATCTCTGCCTTTAGCTATTAAATTTTCAGTTCTTTTGGTTAAACATCAAATCAACTTTCAAACTTTCAAAAATCAACTTTTCGTACCTTATGTTGTAGTTTGAAGTGCGTATATTTATGTTAACTAATGATTTCTAGCTATATAGAAAAATTTAGATGATTAAATGCTATTTTATCAGTGCTTTTTATATTTTATTATTAAATATCCATTCTAATAAACTTTCTATTTATTTTGTCCATAACTATAACTATGGATAGTAGGTTTTAGTTAAGGGTACCAATAGAAAAGTATTGTTATGTCGGTCTTCATTTGTCTTTTTTATTTATGAGTTCAGTTTTGTATATAGTACCGTTTTCATTGCCGCATTCAAAAGCACGAAATTCATGTTGCTCAATTGCATTCATGCCAGCTGCACCTTAATCTCTATCTCGATTATCATCAATAACAGTCCAGTAATTATCGATTTTAAAATAAGGTCGGTTGCTATAATTATTATCATTTCTCTATAGAGCCCTAATGAACAGTCTTCTGTTGAGTTTGATGTATGTAGCTTGGTGTTTTTAGATTCACATCATATTACCTTTATCTTTACGGATCTCGGTTCAATGACTTGTGTATAGATCGACCACCTAATCTAGAGAGAAAAATGGAGGAGCCACCATCAAATTTCCGGAACAAATCCGAAAATCAGTAATGGACAATAATTGTTCCTCATTTCGCCGACTCTATCTATATCAGATTTATATCAGATTAAAAAACACCAAGTATATAAAATATACGTAAATATTAAGCTGAGTGATAAAATCTGATCAGGAATTTTATTTTATGGTTTCTGGAAGTTGATAAAAATAGTTACATTTTTTGGTTTTTACCTTGTTTTGGATAATCTCATGCCACGCACAAAACTATCAAGAAACGAAAAGTTGTAAAAATACTTGAAGCGATTACTGGAAAATGATACATCATTGAAAATAAACTTGACTTTACATCACATCAATATTTATTGTTTATGAATATGAAAACTTGTAAACACTAGAACGAGCTTTGTTCGGTCTAGTGTAGTTCGTAGTATTTTTTTATAAGGTGTAATTTTATTTATGCCTTATGAAAAGTATCGTAAACGCAGTAATCAACTTTATTATTACGGTTAAATCTAAGTGAGATTTATGAAAATGTCGTATAACCTTTGTTTGTAATATGTCTGGAAAAAAAACGTTGAAATCGAGCATTGAACTCGTATTATTATAATTAAAATAATATTAATTACCCTCTCTGTAAGAGATCTAGAAAACTGCAAGTGCAGCCGCAGATCGTTGCTACGGCATTGTAAGTGCTTCTCACTTATGCACATTTAAATGCGACGATTATTATAATGACGTTTACCCTCATTTGTTTTTAATGTGCAGATTCTGCAGATATCGTTATGACATGAAAATTTCATGACATGATGTATATTTTATATTATTTCAAGGTAAAGAGGTTTCTTTACTTTACTTTTAAAGGTTCTTGAGTGGCGACCATGAACTGGAAGACGAAGTGTAGGCAGGCCTCCCACTAGGTGGACCGACGACATTGTGAAAGTCTCAGGCAACCGGTGGATGCAAGTGGCACATTGTCTGTCGGTGTGGTGGTCTAAGGGGGAGGCCTATGTTCAGCAGTGGACGTCTTCTGGCTGATACGTACCCATAAAATGGCTCAAAAACAATAAGGACTATATAATAGGAGAATTCACCAATAAGTTCTTCTTAATTTGCAAATATTACTAATGATTCTAGAGCAATGGGCATTGTTTTTGTCCTTGTCACTCCCATGTTTATCTCAGGAATAGTGACAGATGAGAAGCTATTTTTGAGAATAAACTTACAGGGCGTGTCGACAATTCAAAGATAATATATTTTGAATGTAATGCACTAAGACAGACGTGAAACGTGAACGTTACAGACGTGCAGACGTGAAACAAAAAATGCATTGTTTTAGTTCTAATAAATTTGTGCAAAAAACCAAGGCGCCTATTGTTCAAAAATCGTAAAACTTAAATAGAATTGGATATGAGTGAAGCCTTGAAATAAGGTTTTAATATTGTGGTCACGCTGCAATATGACCTAAGCATAGAGTGTCATCTAATCCAGGATACTTATGTTAAGTTATACCATATATATGATCAGAATATAAGTGCTGATAGACATAAGCTCTACTAAAGCTCACCGCTTAGCCCCGATCTCTTGTTTTTTCCAGTCTTTCAGTTATGTCTTCCGTATATATAATTTCTCGTCTACTAAATGTTCATTCGGGTCATCCATTACTGGCTATCGATTCTGCGACAGATATCATGATCGCTGAGGTATTTTGCCTCTTTAATTCTGATTATACTTCGATTCGAATATGATTTCTTAGAGTCTCCGGGCACAGTCACTATTTCCAGTGTAGTATTTTTAGCAACGACTTCGAACTTGTTAAATATTGTGATCTACCAAAGTTATTCGTTCGTAATTATTTTATAAGTAAAAACTAAAACAATTACTACTGAAATCATCTGAGAGGCACTTCAAAAGAATGGACAACGATCGCCATTACAGCCAATTCGACATTTTTATATCTTGGACCTTTAAGCTTAAAAGTAATGCCCCTGAAATCCATACTTACACTTACAGACAAACAAATGACATCATTACACCCACATATTGACAATATCTTATTATGTCTTGTCTGAATGAACGTATCAAATGTCAAATTGAAAGAATGTAAAGTGCACTTGTTTAAAGAAGTTTATACATTAAGATCATCTGAGAACGCTGTCTTTCTTATTTAAATAAAAATAAAGCAAGACAGGAATATTGAATTACTAAGTACAACTTCACTATGCAATGTTCTCTATAAAATTTTATGGACGTTATATTGCATTGCAGTTTTATGAATATGTCCTTAGACTGATTTATATGACGGTTAAATAATGAAAATTTAATATCTTCAAGTGAATGTTCAAAGTCCATGTCAGTCCATTCTTCGTCAATATTTTGTCATGGTCAAAAATATATAGACAATTGGAACTCGTGGTTATACAAAACAGAGTTTTGTTTTCAGCTGCGTGTACAAATTATTAATTTAGTGTTATCTTTAGTAGCATTGAAATTAAGTCGAAATATTAATATTTCAGCACTATTTTTCATTTCTTACCGGTTTTCTTTTCCATTATATTTTATGTTGAGGTGATTAGTTTTTTGTTTTCTATTTCTTGTATTCAACTAAAAAGTAACCTAACAGCAATATCTACTTCCTTCTTCCCTACTTTAGTCATACATATACTTTGCTGTAAGCATGAATTTACCATCAATAGGCTCAATTAGGAAGGCGCGGCGTCCACAAGTCCACGATCAATTCATACCAATTGTGCTGCAATCTTGCCAATCAATTCAAGGAATACAAACACTGATTTGTAGATTCCATGCGAAATATTGCTGGCGATTTGCATGTTTAGTTGTACTGCAAAGGTGTTCTTTAGATAGAAATATCATTTAAGAACGTAGGAGGATTATTTTATAGCCTTTGATAGCAAATTTGTGTAAACTTGAGTGGATAAGATTGACGTTAATAAGGAAATATCGGCAAAAGAGAAACATTTTATTTGCCTGCAACTATTACTTCAGTCATAAGACAAGCACCACCACTGGAACCTCATCATCATTGGTTTGTATGAAAGAAGTTTTACGCAAGAATAATTTCAAGCATGTAGTAATTCGTACCAGTTTCTAGAAAGACAGGATGTTCCATATAAATAATTTCATTCTAGCCTTGTTTAGTCTTATACATTATCTCATGTTAGCTTATCATTGCTATTCACTGGTACTGTTTAATGACAATTTCTACGAAGCATTTACAAAGACTACAAAGTCATTTGTTTTCATACCGGACCACAACATTTTTTTTCTCTTCTCTGTACAGGACAGTCGTACTGGCCCAGAAAGGGCCTATTCTCATGCACTCGGCTTTAGTAGTTACATTTTTATTCTTATTTGTATTAGGAAATTCGTTTATTATTTAAACTTTGTGATATAAATGTTAGTGAATATATCCGTTTGTATCTCAAATAATTTGAATTTGAATTCTGGCGGTCTCACTCTCATGACATTCAATCTAATATGAGGAACAGTGACCAATGTAGTCTCCAGCGCGCAAATATAGGGTCCTTGGTTGCAGGACAGGTATACAAAATATCAATAGGTTTAAAAAGGTTTCTATTTTACTACAAAAAGGTTCTATAATTATCGTGACAAGATATATTCTATTTTTAATTTCAACTGTTCATCGAAACTTAATTACGAATAAGCCAGAAAAACAGACTTTAGCCTTGAGGCTTAGTAAAATGTTAAGTAACAATTTCCTTGTCAGTATACTAAAAGTTGCCTGCATATACAATTAAATAGAATAGTGGCGTTTAAATCCACTTATACCTGAAAATTAAGACTTCCGAAAACTACTTTGCAGTTTTGTATGTATCATTGTGGTTAACCATTTTCCATCCGCTGCCAAGTATAGGTCTCCACTTCAGAAAGTCATCTTCTCCGGTCTTACACCAGTCTCGTCTCTTGCTGTCCTGCGGCCTCGTGAGCTCCAATTTAAATGTATCTATATCCCATGGTACCTATAAACAATTCACCGACTCAACCTATCTTTTGTCAATCTACAGGTCCTTTCACCGACACATTTCCTCTACTTTGCATTCAAATACTTGCACAATAGTCGGCGTCTTACCAGCGAAGCGAATCATCGATTATCGTAGAATAGGTACTATCTTAATTGATATTATAATTCAGAGGAATATTGCCGCAGTAGTATCACGACCAATAAAGCTACGAGGTATAAAAATGAATACGTTCGTCTCGATGAAAAAAATTCGCTTGCGCGATTCAGAACTCCCTGCATTACAACTGTCGGTCCATATAAAACGTAAAAAAAACACACACAAAGTGTATCAGCGCCATCTAGCGAACTATAGGAAGTAACTATGTCTCTCTTTCTGGATGATTATCGCGTTATCACGGCTAAACGACTGAACGGATCTTGATAAAATGTAATAAGGAGTTACTGTATATCACAAAGCCTATGTCGTAGCGTATGTATACACAACAACGAATTCGCGGGTAACAACTAGTATCTTAATATAACAGTCGCATGACAGGTGGATATGTTGAGGATAATGAAGGACAGCTTACAAGGTTAATAAGGCAATCGTCTTTTTCCATAGTAATTTTGGGTACATGAGTAGGTAATAGTAGCAAACATCTTGAGCAAAAGCGGCTTGGAGAAAAAGTTGTCGTATGTACACGTGCGTTGAAATCTCGCGTAACCTTGGCTCTATTCTCTAAGTTTTCAAGATATTTGTCACATATCGTACACATAGCAAAGGGCACCTATTGGATCATCAACATCATCAACATCATCACCTACTGCCAGAAGACGTCCACTTTCTGAACAAAGGTCAATAAGGCATTTGCATTCACCATTTGCCTGTGACTTTCACAATATCGCCCGTCCATCTACTGGGAGAGACCTACCTAAAAAGCGTGTCTGGTTCATAGTTATCACTCAAGAACCTTTCTTCCTCATCGGTTTTCGGTCACCATTTACCTTTTACATACATGAAGCGAATAAATAAATTAAATCGCTTCACAATCATAGCGCCCTACTTCGTGTCGGGAATCCCATGGAACACACAAAGACACCCACTCCACCCAGGCGTACCCAGACCTAGAGCAAATACCTATTTAAATTCATCATTCAAACCTCTGCCCGGTCAAGAACCGAATCCAGAAACACCACGTCTTCTACCTCTTCTAGTATTCATCTCCTTTCTAAGGTTGCCTGGAAGATATTGCTTTCAGCGATAAGGCCGTCGTTACACTAGTTTTGTAAAATTTTGTGTGAACAATAAAGGGTTTATCTATCTATCCAGGACCTCCTGCATGAAAGCAGACGCGCTACCATTAAGCCAGGTATTACAGGTATTAACCAGGTATTACAAGTATTTATTTAGTAAGTATTTTATTTATTAGTATGCCTTATTTTCTTACAGCCAAATGACCAGTATTACAGGTATTAACAGGTATTACAAGTATTTATTTAGTAAGTATTTTATTTATTAGTATGCTTTATTTTCTTACAGCCAAATGACCAGCATAAGTTATTATTATTACCAATTACGATACCTCATTTCGAATCCATGTATTCACGACCTAACTGAACGTACTTTATACACATTCATAGATCAACTTAATAGCTTTATTAATGGCCATAAATCTTGTATCCGTTATCCGGTAGCCGAATCAACATTTCTCATTATAATTTCCATGAGGCCGAAGGTTAAGGTTGAGGCCGAAAGATTTCGTGTTTCGGTTTCGGGTTGCAAAGCTTGGTGTATGTTCTTTTTGTATTTGTTTGTGGATCTCTCCGACGGAGTTTGCGTTTCCCGAAAAGTGCAATATATTCAAAGTCTTCAAATCTATAGTAAGCCAGGTACCTTTTAGATCAGCTTTGGTAAGTAGTGTTTCTATTTAAAAAAAATGTAAAACATTTTCATCTTATCTACATTCAAAAATAGAAACATTATAAAAATTTAATGCAAAACTTCGCTCCCTGCACAAGTTTAATTTGTGAAATCGGTTTACACGAAGTGAAAAACTCATCATCAACTCGAAGACGTCCACTGCTGAACAAAGGCCTCCCTCTTACAGAAGGGGGAGAGGGTGGTCATAAGGTCCCCTATGTAAAAGAATTTTATGAGGATCGCAGAAAGCTCACCATTTACTAAGAGGACGCTGCTGTCTATGCACCGGTAGTTCTGGTTGCAGTTTTAGGACTTACCCGGGATTGTTTAAGTATTTAGTAGCTAAATTATTAGAAAAATTTAAATTCTCCTATATATATAGCTATAAAATTACTTGATAGAGCCGAAAGTTCCGACCCAAATCAAAACCGAAAAACTGGCACTTCACTAAACTCCCACATCCACCTCTCAACTAATATCAAATAACTCATACTTACAATTAAATTAGTTCTTAAAACTGAACAGATTTTTATTAGTGGGCGTTTTTATCATAGTAATTATTTGGTAAAGGTATACCCATGGCGCAATAGACGTGTGTAACGTAATAGAGATTACGAAGAAAGCTGTCGGCATTAATTACGCTGCGCTGATTTATATGAAAAGGTGTACAGTTCAATTGTTATTGAGCTTAGAGCTTATATCTGTGTACAGAATTTTATGTTTCTGGTATGAGAACCCTATGTCCATCCAAGGTAAGCTGCATCCATAACTAATCCAAATCCTTTGTGCTTTGCGCTTGTCTTTGTTTTTGACTTCAGCAAACACACAAAAATTATTGCACGTTGTGCGGTTTTCTCGCAATTTTTCTATTTATTTTTCAGATTTTTTAGTTTTTACAAAAACACAGATGGACTCATAGGACATGAACACAGACTGATGGATTCCATCAAGGATGTATGGAGTCTGTCTCCACATCAAATGCCAAGATAATGTGATGTAAGTTTACAATGTAAGCAATATAAAGTTGTAGATAGGCACAAAGCAGTGCATAAGGTAAGCAGTAGTTAATATTCTTAGCTTTAAGGCTTAGCTAACCGCTTAGGCTAGCTAATCCTCTATGTGGTGAAATATTGGGATTTTGACATTCTTTAATAGACTTACGAATCGCATGTAGGTGTGAGGCTTAAAACATTGACGTTGTTAAAGCAACTAGTGCATATTGCAGTCTTGATTTACTTAACCTAACTTAAGACCTACTTATCACACTAATATTATAAATGCGAAAATTTGTGTGTAAGTGTGTAACAATGTAAGTAGGGAAGTATGTAAGTGGGTAAGTATTTAAGTGTGTTTGTTCCCGTTCAAATCTGTAACGGCTGAACGGATTTGGTATGGAGATAGAGTATTCCCTAGATTAAAACATATATAGGCTACTTTTTTATCCCGGAAAAATATTCGGTTTCTGTAGAATAGCGGGTGAAACCGCGGGGCGTAGCTAGTATAATATAAAGGGACCTCACAGAGAGTGAATGTTTCTAGATATAAACAATTGAACCCAATAATGTTTACGATTATTGATTGTTTATTTACAGAATGCTATTTGTGTATGTACAAAGATCAAGGATCACGCAAGAAAGTGTAATCAATTTCGATTATTAACAAGTAATATTATTAAAGGAAAAACAATACCCGACTACAAAATGTAGCCTATGCTACTCCGGACGTAAAGAGGAATTCAACGACACTTTACTCGTCAAAATCGGTCAAGCCGTTTAGGCTATAGGAGGTAAATATTGGAACACACTTACATACATACTTAAAACTACAACACTATAAATGAATACTTTCATACACCCCAAAAAAGACATCCTTTTTGTTTTAATAAAACCGGAATACTCACGTTAAATTGAGTCGGTTATTCCGCAATTCCGGTTACAATCGCAAGGTTGTTTGTTTTAGTTTGTATGTTGTTTACTTAGAAAAGACACTTGCACGGAAGTGAAAAAAAAATTTGCAAGACCACTTTTTTCTTAGGTAACTAAAGAACGATAGAATCTATCGGATTCGCCGAAGAACCAAAGTCACCGATATAGCTGTCAGAGTTTGCAAGCTGAAGTGGCAATGGGCAGGCCACATAACATGTGGAACCGATAATCGACGGGGTAGAAAGGTTCTTGCGTGGCGACCACGAGCTGGAAGACGCAGCGTAGGCAGGTATCCCACTAGGTAGACCGACGACATTGTGAAAGTCGTGGACCGCTGGTGGATGCAAGTGGCACGTTGTTGGTCGGTGTGGCGGTCTCAGGGGGAGGCCTATGTTCAGCAGTGGACGTCTTCTGGCTGATGATGAACTAAAGAGCAATCACTTATCCTGCGGTCACACACTGCTCTGCTCACGCCTCTCCTAGCGTTATTCACCCCTTTTACGTCTTTGGCCTCGCCATCGCTTTATCTCTATCGACAATACGGGGAGCGGATGGTAAGGCAAGGAGCATGAACATGACGAGCGGCAGGACGAGTAACGTGGCCATACCAAGTCTCTGGTCTCTGCCTACTTCCCCCTCCACCCGTTGAGTGTGTGGCCCCAGCATTAGAGAAAGAGAAACTATGAGGTAAGTAAATAGAGAGGAGGTAAATCAAAGATTAGGCCTGAGGAAAAAATACCTACGAGTTACATACGTCATAGATAATGTCTACTCGTAAATCTCTGTAAGTACATGGTATCTATGCATTCACATTAGCTTGAGTTCATCGGAAACTTTAAAGGACAGTCCATTACAGAAGAAATGGAGAGTACACACAAATCTTTTTAACCTCTCGGAGGTTAGCACAAGTGGGTAGTACGCATATTTTGGGTGTCAGGGAGACGCAGAGTCTGCGCATAACGACTTGCGCCTACATTCACAGAGCTGAAAAATATTTCTGCGTAGGTACGAAATATAAATGAAATGATTAAGCACCTAATTGCAGTTACAAACGGACGGGAAAAGACAATATGATACCACAGGGAAATCTATAGTGACACAGCAAGAGAGAGGCATGTACCCAGCAGTGGGATAGAGACAGCAGTGGAAGATTTTAATTTTTTTGTTATTATTCTTAGTGATGACATGAGGAAGTCGCTTATCTATGCGACACACGCGAAAAATCCAGTGTCTCTTAGAATTTCGAGCTTCAACAGTTGAATACCTTGCATTCGTTAACCACAGATCATCATTATCAGCCGTAAGACGTTACTACTGAAAATAGGCCTCCCTCCCTCTTACAATTGAATCCTCTTTTACGTCCACCGGTTGCCTGCGACTTTTACAATATCGTTAGTCCACCCAGCACGAGGTGCCTGCCTACCCTACGTCTTCCGGTTCGTGGTCGTCTTTCAAGAACCTTTTTTCCCCATCAGTTACTGGTTCTTCGAGCGATGTGTCCTGCCCATTGCCACTTCAGCTTGCAAACTCTTAGAGATATATCGGTGACTTTGGTTCTTCGGCGAATAGCCTTGTTCTGGACTTTATCGCGCAAAGAACTCCGAGTATAACTTTCCCCATTGCACGCTGTACCCAGAGATATTAGATGTAAGTCTCTTTGTGCCCAGTAATTGATTTTTAAAACGGAACACAGTGGTGTTTGCACACTACTGGGTGGCGGTAGAATATCTATCAAAACTTTTGATAGATATTCTACCTTCTCTCTTTCTTCTAGGGTTTGAAAAAATCCGATTTTTATAATAAATATCAAAAATCCGTTTTTTTTTAATATTCCGATATATCCAGGCTTAGAAAAAGGAGCAAATTTTCCCTGGAAAGAGAAAATTATTAACGCTAGGAGCACCAGAGAATCCCCACTTTTGATTACCTCGTAAAATAAACCTTATATGATATGAAGTTAAGGTTTGAATTTCAAAAAAAAGCTAGCCGTGCTGGTAAGTTAAAGTTAATTGGATTTCCCCAACTTTAAATGAGGTTGCCATTTTGGGAAAAAATCTTTATTATTCTGAATTTTAGTTTTTTGCTACGTGCTGCCAGGTAAACATTAATCTCCAAAATTTTTAGTTCAAAAGACTGGAAAAAATCATTTGATTATATCAAGATAAAAATCAAGTGATATATATCTTGATATATATCCGCTGATATATTATTATTGGTGTGGTGATTAAGGTATTTTAAATAGCGCTAAAAATAGACAACAAGGACATTCAAGGACGATTACAAAAATAAAACGATCAAAGACTTTCGTAAACAAGAAACACTAATTTTATACTTTCAAACCTGATTTAGTTTTTTAGTCTAATCATATGCGCAATTAAGTCAGGTCAAATTCGTACATATTACTAATCCTAAAATAGCTGAACCAGTTTCTTTGAAACTCGCATTCCTTTTGACATTTCGCTATCTCCATAGTCTACATGTTGCAAATGAAATTACAGTTTAGCGCTCAGTTTAGCTCAAGGAATTCTTAATCGCCACGGACGTGTCTCTTGCTCGCACAATCAACATTTATTAATATATATAAAATTTCTGAGGGCACATTCATAATTTTTCGAATAATAATTTTTATCAGTTCTCAGATGGGTGAGTGACTTTTATAAATGAGCGCTACCGTGGGTCTGGTGGCATGTCAAAATGTACGTTCCAGTTCTTTGTCCTATAATAGCAATGGTTGGGAATGAGTAAGTCATGACAGGGGCCTTTCTGCCAAAACAAGCCCACTTCGTAATTATGTAAACTTTATTCAACTGAATTTATTATAGGGCTATTATTATCATCATCAGCCATAAGACGTCCACCGCTGAACATAGGCCTCCCCCTTAGAGCGCCACAACGACTGACAACGTACCGCTTGCATGCACCGGTTGCCCGCGACTTTCACAATATCGTCGGTCCACCTATTGGATAGCCTGCCTATGCTGCGTCTTTCGGTTCGTGGTCTATACTCAAGGTCACCTTTCCTCCCATCGATTATCGGTTTTTCGAGTGATGGGGCCTGCCTATTGTCACTTCAGCTTGCAAACTCTGAAAGCTATATCGGTGATTTTGGTTCTTCGACGAATATCCTCGTTTTATCGTTATGATCCCAAGTAATTATTATTGGTTTAACTTTAACAAAGGGTTATCAAGATCATGTCTTAGCACCTATAACTCAACAATTAACATTTACCTGTTACAGAGTGGGGTGGAGCTTACTGTCAAGTGAAACACGCGACTTGAATAATTGGGTTCCGTAGATGGAAGATAATATGGGTCAGTTCGTGATGGGCAAACAAATAATTATGTTTTATTATGAAATCTCGCAGTTTTGACACATTTTGTTTCATAAAGGAATAGAAGGGAAGACGAGATAGCGCGCTTGTAAAACTGTTTGAAAAGGATCACCAGTAGTGACCGAAATTATAGTCTGAAAAATCATTTCCCTGATTCTCGCTATCACTTTCGCACTTTATCGATATTTCGAGAGAAAGATAGCGCTATACACTTTCGCGCGCAGATGAAAAGAGATGGCTTAAGCGCGCTTGTCAATAAAACAGATAATTGCTAATCTATACATATAATAAAACTATAGCCGAGCTAAATCTGTACATTAAATATTTTTTGAAAATTTTGCCAGTTGGGAATTACATAAGGGATATAGATGCCAAAACAGTTTTATTTTTGTCCGTCTGTCTGTCTGTTTGTCTGTCTATCTGTGTGTGTGTCTGTCTGTCCCTTTGTTACCACATCACGCTGAAACTACCAGACGGATTTTAATGAAACTTGGTATAAGTATTGCTTATTTCACGGATTACCATATAGGATACTTTTGAATGTATTTTTACTCTACCTATGTAACCCTAAATATCAAAAGGCAAGATGCGCAAGCGCACCCATCAAAAGCAAATACCCCTTTGTGAGCAACGCGAGACGAATGTTTGCCAGGAACATCTTTTTTATTTATGTCTGTCTTGTAAGCTATTTTTGGATCGATACAAAACCAGTTTTGATGGTTTGGTTTCCCCTTTTCGGCGAACTAGAAGTTCTTGGAACTGATAATTTGCGTTGTTAGTTCGGTCTGGTCGGCGATAGAATCTGTATTCTGTTTATTTTGACGCGGCTATATGTATGTGTGTAACATAATAGTAATATGAAAGGTCTCGATTTGAAGATCAATCACATCAAATGCTGTCCACGTAATTAATTAAGAATTATACTTTGGTGCGAAATATCATACGAGCGAGTCAAAAACAGTTATAGATTATGTCTATATGCGTCCAATATGTTGTTGGAAACGGTTTAATGACAAGGCGTTGCAACAAAGCAAAGACGGCGTTGGCCAAATTGTGTTTTTTTTTAATGATCCTGACTTACGAGACAAGCAAGCTTACTTGATGTTAAACGTCACGCTTGGCCATAAAAGTTCAATGCCACCCAAAATATAGAACTTCAACAGTTCAAAACCCTGCGTGCAATGCACTGCGCTCCTCACCCCGAGATATTAGATGTTAATCTCTTTGTGCCCAGTATTTTCGCTGGGAACATTGCCCTTCAAATCCGTAACACAATAATGCTTGAACACTACTGCTTGGCGATTGAATATCTAGCAAAGGTGTGGTACTTCCCTAGGCTCTGCAAAAAAGTCCTACCACTTCAAAATTAGAAATTGTAAATCTCGAATAACTTTTTTTTTAACCTAGGTATGTATGACAAATGCTTCGTTTATTTTCTAAAACTGAAACTCGGATGACGGGCAACAGCTTCCTCATAGTAAACATTGAGCATTCTGCGATCCCAAAGCCTGGGGATCATGGTCTTCACGCAAGAGGACAAGCCTTTGTTCAAGGTGATGGAATTTAAACTTTTTCACGATCAATGATTTTGTGGAATTTTTGCTACCCTAACTACTTTAAATAAGAAATACAGTACCGTCCAACACAAGAGTTGAACTTTAAGTTCTTGAAAAGATAATCATATCTCTCTCCTAGAATCGTACCGAGCTGATGCCCATCTTAATCGGCAAAGAACAGAAAGTACCATTACTAGCTTACCCGGACTTCGCCAAAGGAATCAATGTCTCGATTGATTAGGTCTTATTATGTAGGCTCTAGCTGACTTTATAACGGTAGAATGAAAGCCTTAATTAGGGACCATTTGAAGACGTTTGTTAATAGTCCTTAGCGCATGTTTGTCGTCTCATCTATAGAGTACCCAATCATCATAGAATCAATTCAATCATCAATTATCTATAGTCTTTAGAGGGTTATTTTGGGGTCTGTTCCTGTCTGTATATAGTTGCCTGAAAGAGATCGCTTTACGCGATAAAGCTATCAAAATCTAATTGATACTATTATTTACTGTATCTTTTTTTCTATACCTTTTGATCTATCTATCTTATTTTTTTTTTATCCGGCTGCCCAAGAAGGAGGGTGATGTTTTTGGGATGTATATAAGTATGTTTGTTTGTGTGTTTCTATATAACCCCCTATATCTTGACTGGATCAACCGATTTTGACAAGTGAGATGTTGATAGATTCCTCTTAATGCCTGGAGTGATATAGGCTACATTTTACAGACGGGTTATTTGCTCTTAGCGTAATAACAATACTTGTTTATTTTGTTGTGTAGTTTTTTACACCCGTGGCATAATTATAGAACAACAATCACTTCTAAATCCGTCTCCACCATAGACAAATATATAAACGATAAATATATTTCTTGTTCAGTGTGTGACTGGCGACCTAATCGCTGAAAACAATCTCTTCCACGGAACCTTAGGACAGACAGCATTCACAGATAAGGTAGAAAGCGGGATGTGCAATGATGAAGATTTCGTGGTTTTATTAGTAACACGAATAATTAAATTAATTATGACGATAACATAACTACTATCAAATAACTTATAGATAGTGTCATATGACAAAAATATAATCTTTAAACTGCAAGGTCACTGTTATTACTTATGTTGTGTACGTATGATATGTTTAAAGACCCCATTACGATCTACAAAATACGAGTATATTATAATCTTGAAAGTATTGTTCAGTACGAACAAAGAAACACAGATTTTGCTTGGAATCTGCTTATATTTTTCTATATTATTTAACACGTAATAAATTGGTGTCTAGTTTAATTGAATGAAGTGAAGTAAGTGAGTGATTGAGTGAATGAATGGATGAATGATTGCTGCGCGAATGGCGCGAGTTTGAAATGTGGGTTTAGTTGACATAGTATATTAGAAAACTGTATATTCGATTTAGTCGTTTAAATAGGTCGCGAAGACGGCGCGAACAAGTATTTTTACTACTATAGTAGCTTATCCAAGCTAAGAAAGATTTAGTTCCGCGAATTATCCGTGCTTTTCAATGAGAAAACGTTTCGACCAATATTACAATTTATAATTAAAAAAAAAACAAAAAATAAATAAAATTGTGGACGTTTTTCACACACAGCTCTATCTAGCCCCAATCAAAGCAAGCTTGTACTAGATAACTGATTTAATACATTTTTTTATAACTACATACATAGAATACATAGAAACACCCAGCCAAAGAAAAAATATCCATAATATGCGACCAAGTATGGCATAATAATAATTATGCAAGACCCAATGGTAATCAATTGCAATTGGGTTTTGCAAAAATATATAATTATCTTGATTACCTCCGAATACTGAAACGCTTGTTAACTTTGACAACAGATTAATTCTAATGCTGCCTTTGTCTGGCACTAAGCAAACGACAAAGGCAGTAACATACACGTTTTAGTATTCGGGGGTTACTCTCCCAATGCACCCGCTGGTATCTTACTCCAAATCACTTATAAAGACACGTGTATTAATTATGAACTTTCATGACTCACCGCGTTATTTATCACGACTTATTTATACCTACTATACTATAGCTATTCCGTGTCTATCTATACATCTATATGTAAATTAACTTCTGCGCGTGTAGTTTTTTGATTATGAGAATGTTTTTGCATAATATAGATAATTCTGACAGTTTATGTGCTGTTAACCACGGATCTTAAAGATAATGGATTATAATTTGAAGGTTATGTGATTTAGCATTTTTATCTATTAATCTTACCTTTGAATATAATTTAGTAAATTTAGTCATGCATATTTCAGGTCAGGTTAAATGAATCTAATAACATTTAATTCAATTTCAGAGTAATTTAAACATCATTTTATATCAGAACTTGTTTAAATTAAGTAAGTACCTAGTTACAGAAAACATCACCCTGGGGTGGTAGACACCATCGAATACACCAATATATAGAGATGCAGGTGTCCATAGTCGGCGGGTTTGTACGAACACTTATAACTCGATAACGGCTGGATCGATTTTCATGATCTTTGAACAAAGAATTTAGCGAGCAAGTTTTCATTGCGTACGAAGTCGCGGGCATCAGCTAGTATTTATATAAAATAAAACAAGCACTTTTCTAGGAATCAACATACAGACCATACCCCTCGTGATAGTGACGTGAAATTTGAATCTAATACTCCTGTAATGTCCTGTAATAATATTATAATATAGGCCCTGCTCCGCTTCCGGCGGCACCTAGTTTTTAAGTCTTATACAGTTTTTTTTAAAAATAAATATACATATTGTAAAAAAAACATTAATTAAGATGTAAAATAAACAAAGAGAACACAGAAACACAGAACTACACTGTTATCAACGCGATTTCATAATCGTTTGCGGGTTTCAAAATCTAATCTTTCTAAATTTTTTCCTAACACTTTTTTTTGTTAGTTAAAGTATTGTATATTATAGGTTATAGTACCTAGACAGATTTTGTTATGTATGTCACATGTATCATCAGAAATACGACAGTATCTTCTTCAGTATGTTTTATTCTATAATATACTTATATACCCGACAAACAGCATGCAGCATATTAGTAGACTGGTCACTGGACTATTCTTTAATAGAACATCCAATGTCATTAAGCAACGTTACAGAACGGTTTGTGGCAAATGTAGTTCACGCCATATATGTCCGAGGAAGTAGGGTAGTCTGAGCATTGTACATCAAACTGACTAGTTTGACCGATAAGGTCAAAATACTCCGAAACATCAAAGCTAAAGTCAGACATCTGATTTGACCTAAAATAAAAGATATATTTTTTTAAATCTAGATGGATCTAGATGTTCTTAAAGTTTCAAATTCAACTTCACTTCAAGTCAAAATTACTTGAATATTCTTGAAAGTACAAAATATAATGGACAAAATGTATATACCACTAAAAAAATAGATATATATCACTAAAGAATATGTCGGCTTAACCACGGCTTGATTAAAAGTGCATTATTGAAAGACAATCAAAAAATTCGAACGCAAAACGTTGTTTATGAACATTGAGACGAATCTAAAGACGCCATATTTTAATATTGGTGAAGCTGTTTAAGCTATAATAACATACTTAAATTCACTTACACCTGAAAACCTTTTCATTCCTGAGCAGTTGGGTAAAGAGTCCAACAAATAAGATTTGTTTGTCTTTTCTCTCGGTTTTTCTGGGCAGCAAGAGGTTCAGCATTTTCATTCTAACTTTTGATACATTTTCGAAAGTCCCAATCAACCTGATACATTCACCCGTGTCCATATGACAGGAACGTCATTCATCCACGACAATGTCCAGTGCAATAAATAACTCTTTCACTTTCGTGACCAGCCTCCGTGAGATCTGCTCTCAAAGCATTAGAAGGTACATCATTTTAATATATTCCGGTTATGTTTCTGTTGTCGTTATGTAGATCGACAGATAAACACGTTTCGCTTTCCACTGTGAGAAATGATCTAGTATTGGAAAATAGACGAGAGTTCTTCAAAGTTCACGAAGTGTATAGTATAAAATTTAATTTTCTTTGCGCATTGCTAGAGATCGTCAATAATGCTCCTGCGTATTTTTTTTTTTGCTTTTTGTATTCTTTTGTCATTAAAGTTTTGTAAATTAAATGTTATTGTTACCATCTTTTTCATCTTTTGTTTGAATATTTACCATTTTCAGACTCTTAAAAAAGTGATTAAAATTATTTCGATAACTAACAGTTAAATCTAGATTCAAAATGAAATGAAATCGATAACCAACCTTGAGGAGTCCGACAATAAGACACAGACATATATATCGAAATTCCTTATCACTCCTATGCGCTTGAAGATTTCTAAACCATACAATATACAAGTCAAAACCAATACTAAACAATAGATTCCGAAGGTAAAGCGACATGAACCCTTTACCTTAATAATTTATATCGGTATCACGAGCGGGCCCTACCATTTGCCCGCGCTTTCACCATTAACTCGATAAACAAAATCAACCTGACATGATCTTGCATAAATCCACTGCACGAACGAAAAGCCTACAATCTGATCGTTGTCATTGTGGAAACAGCGAGCGAAACAATCTACTCAGGCAAATGTCATCACACGCATCAAGGCGTGGCCTGGAGAAATCGAAAAATATACCGCCATTTTGTTGTACGAGCCTTTTTTACATTATATAATTTTAGATAACTATTTAACGGTCTATGGAGGATTAATTACGTTCGAGCGAGATACTTCCGACTAGTAACGCTAGGTTTATATGGACGAGTTTATATGGAGATGAGACGTTTTTGTTAACAGTGCACCTGCTGAGAGAAACCAGCGGTTAGGGCTCAATTTACAACGGCTGTCGCTAGGATATATGATTACTTTTTGCAATAAAGGCTTTTAAGGTTTTTACCTTTTATAAGATTTCCATTAAGACTGTTTATGTAGATACATTGCATTACATATGACATTTACTAGTATATTTATGCCTCGTTATAGCAAAACTAGAGCGACTTCGAATCAAGTATTGAATCAAAAAAGTTAAATAAAACCTTACATAAAAGGTGGACCGCAGGTAAACAGTCGTTAATGCTCTTTAGCGATAAGCTAATTAAAGCGAGATAATTGAAATAAAAGGCAAAAAATCAGACGAACTTGCGACAAACGAAGCACTTTTTCATTTCAACGTTATCACCAACCGTGACAGACGACTTTGATCCGTATCGGGAGCTAATAGCTAACGAGAATATTTTGTAGTGCCCTGTCACTTTCAGTTTCGCTTGTTAATTGATTAATGTTAAGATATACGGACAATGTACAGCAAAAAGTGAAAGAAAGCGATCGACATGTGGCCTCCAACGATTAAGCTCAGAATAGTGTATTGTTACAAGGTCATTAACTTTCTACGCGAATTTAATACGTATCTGATTCGAGATAGCTTTGTTCGGTTTGTTTCGTGTTTAATGCGTGAAGATGGTTTATTTAATTTGCTAAGATAACGTCATCACTTCGTCACGTTTAAAATAAATTTACTTTGATACCGCTTTATTGTGTTCGCGAGAAATTTCAAACAAATAAAGAAATATCAGTAACATCCCAATAAAATTTTAATTTATGCGTGTGATTGTATTTGTTATTTTTAATACATTTGAGTCTTTGTTTCGTACTGATTAGAGATTTTTTTCTTGTTTTCACCTGTAGATGGACCAAGGAATAATTTAGGTCGCAACAAATGCTAACTATCTATATATATATTCAAATATTATTCAAAGAAAATTGGTCGAATTAAAAAAAAATACATTGCTGTATAACAATCGGATAAACTATGAAGTTAAGCGTAGAGTTAAGCTTTACTCATTGATTTCCCTAATCTTGAAGCTCGGTGAGATTCTTATGGAATTTAAATCTGTCTAGAGATGTGATGTTTATGATTATAAATTATGTATTATTGATTTAATAACATATTAACTTATATTAAAATAACCGTTTTATATTTTAAACCAGACATAGTATAAATTTTTTAAAAAAATACCTATACTATTGCCATTTAACGAATAGTTAAAATAGACTAAAATGCTGTCAAGCTAACATCACATCATCTGTGAACAGCTCAAGCTTCCAGCTCGTCCAAAGCCTCTGGCACGCCCTAATTTTATAGTTTATGAAATCAGCTTTATCCAGCATATTACCATCTGTCTACTTCTCACTATTATCTCACACTTCATCATACTCTTAATCACCGTCGAGTTTCAGTCGTGGAAAATCATTCACCAAACAATTACCACGTAGACTAGCAGTGTAATAAATTAAACAACACATCGCTGCAGACGCCATTATAGTCACGAAATGTGTTAACTCCTTCCCTGAGTAGATTTATTGCGTAGACATTTCTCACTTCGGGTGAGGCACATTAGCGAGCGAGTGGTGTTTTTTTTGTGATCGAGTAACAATGGTAATATGGGTAATGATTGGATGTAGTAGGATTGGCTTTTATTTTTATAAAAAAGCATATTATGGAATGCTTTTTTTTTGTATACATTGTGGACAAAAATTATGATTGTGTTAACGAGATTGCATAGATGAAATAAACTTTATAATATTTATTTTACTTCTCCCTAATTTATATTCAAATATTTAAAAAACAATAAAAAACGTGATTTTTATCCAAAATTCTAGTGAAGAAACATGTTGAACAAGAAATTACTGTTGAATTTGGAATGTAAGGTACATAAGTATTTCTTGTTGTAAACTGAAAAATACAAAGAAAAACCAAATGAAAAAAAAAGTTTTAACAAATTTATTTTTTTCGTTAATTTTAAGAATACATAGCGAATTTAATTATGTGTCTACTGATGTCAGTTTTGCAGCAGGTGTAGTGAATGTACTATGTTTTAACAGATTCAGTAACGGCTGATCACGATTGTGACATTTGTAATTCTAGCGAGCGAAGTTTGAAACATTAGGAAATATTCTCAAGCTTTTACTAGACCAGTGAATATTCTCGAGGTTATTTACTAGAGCAGTAGATATATGCCGGCTTACTGAACATGATTGGGTTGATGTAGCTTTAATTTAGTTTTTTACCCTCCTGGCTTAGTTGGTACGTCTGCCGTATAAGCAGGAAGCCCGCGATCGATTCTCGGCCGGGCAGACGTTTGAACGATGAATTTATATATCGTGTTTGGGTGTTTTTTTAAAATTATTTTATTCATTACACAGTTACATTTTATTTTTAAGAAATGGAATACCGCAAAACTACAGTAAGTTTGCCGCGGTATCCACATTCGCAACGCGCTGCCACATAAAACACAACAACATAAAAAAATGTGAGAACTGTTAGTTGTGCTAAGGTCTTTGTGTGTATTCCATTGCATCCCCGAGACAGGGGTCCTAGTGGGGAGCTATGTGAGAGACGCGTAAAATAAAAATTGGAACGAGTAGGCTTTTTACAACTTTTTATTTCACTTTTAATGTATGTATGTATGTAACTGTACTGTATGTATGTATGTATGTACTGTGTATGTATGTCAAATTATGCAACTCAATTTTAGACCAGTTCCCATTGTTCAAGTGAATTGAAATTTTGCATGCTTGTCAAGTTCGATGACGATACAATACTATTAGAGTGAGCTTATCTGATGATGGACACGGAAGGTGGAAAAGGAACTACTTCACGAACAGTAGATTGATGGATTTTGGACTCATTTTTATTAGCTTACAGTAGCAGTACCAATAACGGATTTTATAAAAGCTTGTCTGGAAAAATATTTTTTTTCCACAAAACATATTTCACTTTAAACTTTGTTAAGTATTATTATATATCAAAAATATTTCTCAATATTATCACTAGAGAGAAGTTGACAGACCATTTTTTAGAACAGACTAGATTACTGATTGTTTATGCATATAGTAAGTTTATTATGATAATGATAGATAGATAGATAGATAGAAACTCTTTATTGTGTACACCAAAAATAAAAAAGAACACACGTACTATACTATCTTATACTTAAGCTAGTGCCACAAGTGGCGGCCTTATCGCTGAAAGCGATCTCTTCCAGGCAACCATTGCATGGAAAGAAATTCACATGATGGAACAGGTGAGATATGGCGAACTTTGATTAATATAAAGAAAAAGTGGAATCGTAAAGTAACGAACGTTATAGTGGAAAGCATCAACGGACAGACACCATGAACAAAAATCATGTAGTTTGAGTATGAAGCGTTATATTATTTACTATTTTAAACATCATAATCGTCATCAGCCAAAAAACGTCCACTGCTGAATATAGGCCTCCCCCTTAAAGCGCCACACCGACTGACAACGTGCCGCTTGCATCCACCAATTGCTCGCGACTTTCACAATGTCGTCGGTCTATCTATTTGGAGGCCTGCCTTCGGTGCGTCTTCCAGTTCACGGTCGCCACTCAATAACCTTTCTTCCCCATCGGTTATCGGTTCTTCGAGTGATATGGCCTTCCCATTGACACTTCAGATTGAAAACTCCGAAAGCTATATCGGTGACTTTGGTTTTCGAATAGGATATTCGATCCTCGTTCTGGATTCTATCCATATAGAAACTCCGCTATATAAGAAATATTTTAATAACATTATTATAATCGCGGTCAGTTCCGTTATAAAATTAAGCCGCCATTTTGTGCTGCCGTACGAATTTAAAAAGACACAAGCCTTTTGCAAGGTGACAGACATCAGCTCAGCAGAAATACGGTACAAGAACAAAGAAGCCACAAGTAGATGGAATTATCAAGAGAAAATACGAATAATACAATATTAGCTTTTCCACAAACGTAAACCTTAGTTCTTTATCATAAAGTTCTTAAAAAGTGACGAAAAGCGGAAAAAGTAAAAGTTGGTGATAATGAAAGATAAACTTGAAGCCCAGATTACATCGGGTTTCTCGGAGGTGACTAATTCCAGAACAAATACTTACTAGAGCTTGTACCAGTATGTCGTTTCGTTTCGTTTATCTTTAAAAATAAAATACTTACAAGTTTGCATAGACAGGAACTTGATGTTCTGAATGACGGTGGTTTTAGAAGCGTCTTTAGTAACTTGGGTTGACTTTGTTGTATAACAGATGCTTACCTGTAAATAAAAGACAAGAACCTTGTGATAAAATTCAACAAATTTGCATTTTTTGTTATTTTAAACGAACATGATCAAGTTCGTTACAAAGGAGACTCTGTTGAGCTTATTTCAACTTCAACTCAAACAAAAATAAAAAGGAACGGAGGCATGTACACATTAAATAAACGATGTAATATGATATCGTGGCACCGTGGATACATTGATTAAAATTACGACCATAGTATATAGCAATAAGAAGTATTGGATAAAGACAAAAAAGACATACAAACTCACATTGCGAAGTAGTCAAAGACGGGTTTCTGTTGTTTACTATTGTATGTATTCATAAAGGTCTCCGACATTACTTAAAAATATCTACTTTATAAACGAAGACTCGAATTTGGTAACCGGCCCGTAATTGTGATTAACACAAGAAATTAATTAATGCTATCTTATCAATCATTGCCTTTGGTTGTTCAAAGTATTTGATTAGCTCTGTTTTACGAAAAAATAATTCATGACACATTCTTCATAAGTAGCTGTAGTTTTACAGATGCTTTTCTTAACTATTTCACTCAATGTATACATTGATTGAAGACAAAGGTCTTCGATCAATGTGTGTTGCCAGTGATGACATATGGAACTGAAACGTGGTCCTTGACCACTGGCCTTTTGGAGAAACTCAGAGTCGCACAGCAGGCAATGGTCGGAGTTTATTTGCGCGATAAAATCGAGAACGAGGAAATTCGTTGCAGAACCAAAGACGCCGACATAGCTTTCAGAGATAAGCAAGCTGAAGTGACAATGGGCAGGCCACATCACTCGAGGAACCGATAACCGGTGGGGAAGAAAGGTTCTTGAGTGGCGACCACGAACCGGAAGACGCAGCGTAGGTAGGCCTCCCACTAGGTTCCATTGAATCCAAATACGCATGATCCTAAACTCTCCAAATGCGACCAGATGGTGCTGCATTAAAATAAATTATGTCCATGTTATATTAACGCATTTATAAAGCATTATACATTCCTGACATTACAAACAAAGCGCCAGGCGCCTGATACATTACACGACTACTATTTATGGACAGGAATTTCTTACGAAAACATTACTTAAAGTTTTATTTACCGTTTCAAAACTAAATGCTATTCGATTCTCAACCTTTTGGCTTTTAAAATAAAATTGCTATTTTTCGAGAAACGACTTGCTGTAGATAAAGTTTCTTAACAAACTTTTATTTGCTATCCATTTGCTTACGATTTTCGTTTAAATTTTAACCCTGCTGTTATAACAATAAAGCTAGTTTTGATGAATTTAGTAACACAACCTGTAATTAAGCTTAATATAACTAATTGGCTCCAGGATATTATCTGTTTACGAGCAATGATAAATACGACCGTACTATTCTTTGATGACATTTTTATTGATCAAAATAAAAATGGAATCACACTAATGTTATAAATGCGAAAGTTTGTATGTATGTGTGTAAGTAGGTATGTAAGTGTGTTTGTTCCTGTTCAACTCTGCAACGGCTAAACGGATTTGAATGTAATTTGGTGTGGGCGTAGCTCACACCCTAGATTAACACATAGGCTTCTTTTTGAATATGAGCTTAATCATTATCAAACTATTCAATTATATTATTTAATATGTGGTTATGAAGTTATAGTCACGAGGCCTCCGTTCGCCTCGAACTACCTAACTTCTGAAACAGAACTTGAGAAAGGCTGAAAAAATAAAAACTTACAAACAAAATACACACCCACGAATAAAAAAACTTTACCAATACAGTAACAATTATTATATTATCTATGACACAAGTGGCGCCAAAGAGTCGATTGTCCGCGAATTGATAAAGACAGAATAAAGATAAAAGGTAGACTGAATATAATCTTTTGCTTATCGAAATTAACAATAATAACAAAGGTGGCGCGATGTGATTTAGTTCATTTATATAAATGCATTTCTATTTGATAACGTTAATAGATTAATAGAGTTAACCTCATTTTAAAAGACCTATTCAATGATTCCCAACATATAGGGGACAGACGGTTTTTTTTATTCCCTCTTTATATGTACGGGAGCTACCCTTAAGGTGCAACGTTTCGCTCAGCGCGCGAAATTCAAATTTTCTTGCGTTTTATGTCAATTACAGCTTAATTACTCATCGTAGGTTCATGAAAACTAGTTTTGCGATAATAAATAGATTGTTTCAAGTAATAACACCAACCAAAAATTCAAGTTGAAAGCTAGTATAAGTACATTTCCCACTAAACCAAAAACCAAGATGAAAATCAGCTTATTGAAATTTGTAGCTAAGCCAATGCTATCTAGGTGATCATTTTACCCGTAATTTCTTAAAACAATTTATTTATTGGCGCGAAATTGGTTTCGATAAATCCACGATGAGTAATTAAGCTGTAATTGACAAAAAACGCAAGAAAATTTGAATTTCGCGCGATGAGTGAAACGATGTACCTTAATAAACAAAAAAAAGACAGACAGACGGACATGACGAACTTCTAGTACTTGCTTCTAGTACTAACGGAACATTAAAAGCCAATACCGTCAGAGAAATACGCGGAAGGACAAAATCACAAGATTGTGCATCGTTGCAAAAAAATATCTAATACGCATTTTAATCAGGGTTTGAAAAAATTCGATTTTTATAATAATTATCAAAAATCCGATTTTTTTATATATATCGGATATATATCCAGGCTAAGAAAATCAAGCAAATTTAAAATTATTAACGCTAGGAGCACCAGGGAATCCCCATTTTTGATTACCTCATAAAATAAACCTTATATGATATGAAGTTAAAGTTTGATTTTCAATAACAAGCTAGCCATACTGGCCAGTTAAAGTAAAGGGGATTTCCCCAACTTTATATGAGGTTTCCATTTTGGGAAACAATCTAAATTATTCTGAATTGTAGTTTTTCGCTACGTGTTGCCAGAGTAAACATTAATCTCCAAAATTTTTAGTTCAGAAGTCAGGAAAAAATCAATTGATATATATCAAGATAAAAATCAATTGAATAAGCTTGATATATATCATGATATATATACGCTGATATATATCGGCGAACCCTGATTTTAATATTAAAATTTAAGCCTTCACTTCTGCTTCCCTATTAGTTATTATTTATTGTAACAGGAAATGAAACTAGTCGAAGTGATAGTGTAATACAAACCTTAAACCATTTCTGTCAAAATTATCATTGAATGCTATACGTAACGTTTACTTCGTAGATAAAATATTTATCAGTATATTTACTGATAAAATTAATATTATTGCTTCATAGAATTGATAAAAATGACCTCGATAGATAAAAATATGAAAACGGCTTCAGGTATAGGTACTTTGAAGTTTTATATTGTTTTGTCTGGTAATTCTAAGAATTTATTATAAATGACTGATAGGAGATAGGACATAATGTGGAAACGCATTTAGGCGGCGCGGAGCGGAGCTTTAAAATATACTCCCAGAGGCAAATCAGCCGCGTTGCACCGCGCCTCTATACAGGGCTATTAGGAAAGCGTATGCTAAGCCAACATGGGCTCATGATACTCATCGTTATCAACAACGAGAAAAAAATATCAGCTGTTCCATAGAAAAATGTCAATGACACTCGACAAAATATATGGAACAGCTGATATTTTTTTCTCGATTTCAGGGTTGGTCCCATAGTAAAAGTTGTTTATAATCATGAGTACTATGAGCCCCTTTCAGCTTAGCATACCCTATCCTTATAATCCTGTATAATGCGGATAGCGTTATACAAATGCATAGAAATAATATTTTGCAGTGTCGTGTCGCCCCGCGCCGCTCCGCACTGTCTAAATGCGTCCTTTGATAGTATTTAAAAAAAAAATGAGATTATAATAGGACAGCTTTTACATATCATAATACATTCTTACATTTCCTAAATTTCAGACGCAGGCGCTGCTTCAGATACGAGTATAAATCGTTACTCTATAATGTCGCATGACGTCTTAAGAAATATGGCGAATAAAAAGCAGATTTAGCTGAAGTCCGACAGAAGACTGGTGTGGACTATTGGTGATTATGATGAGACGCAGTTGAGCTTGATTTCGTCAGTAACATTATTATTATCATCAATCTTATAACCAACAGAAGGGCTATTGTCATTAATGCTCTTTAAATCTTATCACTTTGTCAAATTTTGACATTGATCAAGATGACCTTTAACAATCGACTGTCCCCGATCGTTATGAAAAATCAGTGTTCAGAGAAAATTGTGAAGTTGATAAAAGTAATGTATCGTAACCTGATCGATCATGCAAGTGCTTTTATCCTAATTTTGGAGATTAAAATATCATTTGCTTTAGGAAGATTTCGAAATATAAATCTTCAAATCTCGAATTAACTTGACTTGCTGAATTTTAGGCACTTTGTGGTTTTAGGTTACTCAAAGCAGCGTGTTGTGAACTTTTGATGGTGGACGTAAGGTTAAAGAATATGGTTAGTAAATATTGTAAAATACATGCATCGTTAATAACTGTTATTTTTTATAACTTAGAAAAGGCTTCAACAAACCCAAGTGTGCAAATAATGCTACAAAGCAAATATGAACGAGGGCCCACGCACAAAATGCCGCGCGGCTTTGCTGCGAAGGTGCTGAGCAGCGTCTACGCGGCATCAGTCTGCACTGATAAAATAATGGTATGTAGTGGCGGTGCAGGCCTGCGTTCAAGCTATGCTGCTTGCTCACGCGCTGCGACATTGCTATATGCTTTTGGTATGCTCACAGATGAATAGAACTAGATACCTAGTCTAGGACGAGCCTAGCGCGCAACACATAAGTTTTATAAGACTTATATAAGGTGCCGCCCCAAACATTGAACCTCAGTTCCGACCAAGTGCCAGAGCTGTACGTGCGTGCGTGCGGCTTACAAAATAAGATGGTTGTTTTATTTTCCTGACAAGCAACAGTAAACAAAAATGACTATCTGTGCAGTGAAATTGTGTGGAAAGTCATCCGCGCATTCAAACTACAAAAAGACGGAATAACTTTTCATCTGTAAGTAAAATAATTCAGTTTTACAAGACATAGCAGAGCTCAGCGTATAATGGACACGTCGTCACTTATCCCTTATCCTCATTGCGGATATCCCATGCAGTTGTCGTTTTCTGGCGAACGCACGTATAAAGTAGTGTTGTGACTCATTAAACAAAACGCAGACTTGCATTTTCGATTTTAACCATACCGTAAAGGGATTCGAACACTGATGAATTCTAACTAACTAAACTGTGCACTCAGGTCCTTCTGCTTGGACTAAGCTCGACAAGCAACGAAATAACGATAGAATCCACCGGCAGCATCTAGCATGTGCGTGAGACTATGGTGAGACTAGAGAAAAAAAATCAGAAACAGGGCTGGATTTAGGTACGTTGAAAACGATAGCAAAAAAATTTAAAAAGGATAGTATTTACAAAAAAATATAGGATGCTTTGTTGTTTTTAATCTATTTCCAAAAAAAGAAGGAGGTTCTCAAGTAGTAGTTTTTTATATTTTTTTTTGTTACTAGGAACTCCGTCGTTTATGAACCGATTTAAAAAATTATTTGTTAATCCTCAATTATGGGTATTTCACTAAAATGCGTAAATACGCATCATTGCATTTCATCAATTCCCGTGGCCGTCTGTAGATCATCCTTTATTATTATTAATTAGTACTTTAATGGTGTTGTGTAGTAATGTTATGTTAGTGAGTTGAGATTCGAGTGAGTGCGATTACTATGGCAGAGCGGCAGTCGACCGAAATGTTCGCTACGTAGGTAAGTACCGATTAATAATGTTGCCCAACTGCCACAGCCTACTGCTTACCCCATCACTACGGAACGTACTAACTCGGTACAGTGGTGGGCGTAACCTTGATGATAGCCAATGGGAATTATTTGTCACGCTCCGCGCACCCCGTGCTTTCCTCAAACTGTGGTGACTTTTGATCGGACCAAAACCCGCGTGACGAGGTATCTGGTTCATCTGTGGGTATGCTCAAGACTTAACTATAGGAGTATCTATACCCTACCAACTGTACGTGTATTTATGGCAGAAACATTCAACGAATTTATGTTCCAGTGATTATTATCAAATTAATCAACTTTATACGTATAGTTAAAGTTATAGACCCGATGATACAAGAGGCACAACAAATTGCAATTACCACTATTACAGTTATTTTCTCCTTTACCATAAACATAATATATTATTCCTTAATCTTTTACTTTAGGGTCTGTTTTGGCATAATTTTAATATTGTAACGATCAAGATTTGGCATTTCCTTTGCGTTGTTATCTTGAATTGCTATAGTAATTGTTATAGTTTATGCTATTAGCTTTAGATTGTTTGTTGGAGGATGCAAAATAGCCATACCGTCTGTACGATGTTTTAAAATACTTTTCTATTAGTATTTAACATTCTTGCTGTTCTACAGTTTTAAATGTTTCAAATCTATTGGACTTGATAAATTACCTGATAGAACCAAATAACTGTCTTATTATCTGTCCAAAACAACTCAATATTCGTTGTTTTTTTTTTTGTTTTTTTTTTGAAATTCGTAAAATATTTATAATATTGTATTAAAGCTACGTATTAGTTTATTTTATTTATAATTTTCTGGATCGAAACAATTTCGGAGATCCATATTTTATTTATGTTTATACATGTATATATACAACCCGCAAGCCAAGGTGTCAGCCAGATAAGGCCGGCGCCGTCCGACATCCGCTAATCGCATCAAATCGGCTCAGTTAACGTCCATCGCCGGTTTTACATCACCAGCTGCCCCTGTACTCGAAGATTCGAGATAATGTACACCGGCTTTTGAGATACAATCGCGCGCGTGTACAGGAAGGGCTGTCGGTAAGCTGATAACTTCAAGTGCGGTTATGCAAGGGGTTGCGGTTTCTGAGCTAATGAATGGTGTTGGTATCTCTTAAAATCTAACTATACGTATTTGTCATGGTGAAGGAAAATTATAAGGAACGAGTAATATACGAGAGGCTTAAAAATTCAAGTACACGGCTAACCATGTTTTAGTGTACTCAGCTTTATGATACATGACCAATTTTCTACAGTTCCTCCTAATCCAGGCTAAGGCTATGTGTTAGGAAATGTATGATGGCAGTATAGGTAAGGCGGCGTTTTTTAAAATTCCACTCATGCCTAGAGCTACGAATAAAATGTATGAATTCTTACCAGGAATAAAGGAATAACAATTGCTTAGCAAGTATTTCGCACAGTTACTATAGGTAGGTAGGTATTGTAGGTAGGTAACTGTAAAATTTTCTTTTTGAAATTTATCACCAAAATTACTTTTTCTTACCCTATTATTATTAGGTGGGTCTAAACAAATGCTTATTTCAGTCAAACGTAACTACAAAACATAAAAGTATACAAGAAAAAAAAAAAAGTTGTTGTGTTGAAAATACGTGACATTCTTAAAACCTTATAAATGATGATGCAGCTGAATATGTTTTTGCATGCTATTTCACTCTGTTGATTACAGAATCACGTTCCTTTTACAATTAATCAGACTGATATAGTACATATTTATAAATATAACATAGCTAAAACTGACACAATATTCAATTAGTAAGCAAATGAAGATCTCACGATCGACGTAAATTATTGCGTTAAAATTACCATAAAACGTGTTTATTTATTTATTGAGACACGCCAACAGTGAACATATTTTACATTCTTATAATATATTTCTACGTGAGTACATGGAACTGATATGATCACCCTTTATAGGCATATACAACATTCGCCATAAATAGTGATTAGACAGGGAAATAAAATAATGTAAACTATAATATAATCGGAATATTGGTTAGAACATAATATAACATTTTCTACGATAAAACAAAAATAAAACATCATAATCAAAACATTATTTATCTCTGGGTAGAGAGTTTACGTGTTAGCTATAGATTAATATGAAAACGCAGCTAGCATAGCTCAATCTATCGAAAAAGGCTTTATTGGAGCTGTTACGTATTCTATGGTAATTTACCTTGCGTGAACAGATCCGAGCGTTGGATAAAATCGTAGGATTGCGCTAGATGTTCAAATGCCGACAGCTAGCCTGATTGCTGTGATTAGGCAAAAGGTTGCTTCACTGCGTTTAAAAATCCTGCTTAAGGGTAAAATCGTACCACAATGTGGTCACGCTCCATTATATTACCCACCGGGTAATATAATGGAGCGTGACTACAAAACTTTGTAAGAAATATTTCCATCGCGAGCGGAAATATGGGACTGCGCGCCTATTTCAACTCTATCTATGAAAAACAAAAACTCTCTATCCAAAACGCGCGTAAAATGGCACAATAAATACGTAACCCATTCACCTCTCATGCTCTGATGGTAAAGGGATTTTTGGTCAAAAATTCCAAAAGTCCTCTTCGCAGGGGATTATCTAAGGGGATTTCTGGAGTAAGCCAACTTACTTTGAATTTTTTCTTAGTCACATAATAGAATAATAGGTCAACCAAAGGTCCAGGATCCAGGTAGATAGGACAAAGTTTCAATCCTTAGCTGTATCAAAATACAACCTTATTTCACTGAAACTGCTTTGACGTGTCATTTAGCTTCGTGTGTTTTAGTGCAGTAATACCCTTTTAGATAGTTGAGAATACTTTCCACGGTCGTGCGTGCAGATTTTAATCATTGGATGCTTACAGACGATTAGGATTCTCGTTTAGAATTGCTTATACACGTTTTTCTAGAGTTTGTTTTGATAGTTGAACCGGAGAAAGTTACCTTATCTTTGTCTGTAATCTTGAGCTAGTTTTAAAATAGGTCGGAAGAAAGAGCGTTTTATTTGTAAAAACTATGATAACAATGATATAATTTATAAGTTCCTGACTTTGGATCCAGTTAAGGCTAGCAAGTCGCTCACGAGTTGTGGCTTTAATGTTCTTGGAATCTGGTGATCCAATTTAATTATCTCTAACTTTTTTAGCATTCGCAGCGACTATAGCACTAACAATGCTATTTCATTCATGTAGACATTCAAGTTTGCCCTACAATGGATCGTTATCATGAATGCTATCATATTATGATATCATTATAAATTCCTGTTCTGATGTGAGTAATTTAATAGCTATCACTTGAACCACTTAGACCAATCAAATGTCATTTAACAATTTTTGTTTTAAATGTTTCATAAAAATCTTCTGCGTAGCTCTTTTCCAGCTGGCTATAATTGTAATTTTGATGTTATTAAATTAAGTTATGTTATTTGAATTTTATTTTCAACCACTGATCATAAAACATAGGTACTGATTTTGGACGACTAGTCTGAACTTGGTGTAAGTCTTATTACTGTAAATTTTCACTGCCATTTCCAATGATGACATGGTAGCAGGTTGACTCACTGCAAACAATACAACCATGCGCTTCCTAACCCCATTATTCGACATCCTGCTTCCGCAGAACGCTAAATTGAAATAGCGTCACTATAGGGTCCGATCGCACTACATAGCTGCAACACAACAAAATAATAAATATTGCTTTAGACATTAATATTAAGAATGATGGATTTGGAATCAGCGCCGAATATTGTCAGAACCAAACGCAGACTAAAACCTAGTAATATTAGTATTACCTATTTAGTAATATGCTTTGCTTATCTATCAAAACTGATTACTTTGCAAGTTCGACTACGACTCCGTACAAATGTTGTTGCTTGATTTGTTAACTTATTGAAATTGGCCAGTTAAAATTATGGGATTTAGATTTTGACTGTCGAATTTTAGGAGATTATAATTTTGCGTCAAACTTTTAAATAATTTTGTTTTAATGAAACGGGAATACTCGGAAACAGGCGGCTAGTCCGACTATAGTGTCGATCACTTTCGTCACACGCGCGTGGCTTCGTCTTGCTTGCTCTGAAGGCAAGAAAGGTTGCGCACGCGTCACGCTTATACATTACTTGATAAAGGTCACCGAATGTGATCGAAACTATAGTCGGAATAATCGACTAAATTTAACGTGAGTATTCCACTTTTATTAAATCAAAATGTGACTAAACCGCGTCAGTTTTCATACTTTTAAATAATTATTAAATTTTTGTCGTGGCATTTTCATGACGCATAACGCAGTATGTGGTGTGACCTTTCTGTTTGTCACCTTATGCAATTCATTTTGCGAATGCGACAATGGTGTTACTGATTTGTGAAACATCTGCTTTGTTTCGCACCATGTTCTGGTCACTGATCGCTTTTCGCTGTGCTTATTGTCGAGTTTTTGTAATGATTTCATATTTTCACGGATGCTGATGTCTGGTGGGAAATAGACGTGGTATTGTTTGGAGTCATTGACATTTTAAAATAATAGTAACTAGCTTGGTAAAATGAAACAAAAATAATAATTACATTACATTACATTGCATTATCAGCCAGAAGACGTCCACTGCTGAACATAGGCCTCCCCCTTAGAGCGCCACACCGATCGACGACGCGCCACTTGGATCCACCGGTGGCCTCGACTTTAACAATGTCGTCGGTCCATCTAGTGGGAGGCCTGCCTACGCTTCGTCTTCCGGTTCGTGGAACCGGAATAATAATTAGTCATACTTAATTCACACACACACAAACACTACAGCTTTCATAGTGTCGTCCAAACGAGTACAGCGGCATCTCATACCACATGTAACTCAGCCCATGGTGCGAATCGTCCAATTGCTCTAAATACAGGCTTCGTTTTGTTTCTAGGGCACCATTATGTTGGTATTTCCGCCCTTGCTTTCCCCTTTTTACCTGTTTTCTATTTTCGGACGTCCAAACAAACGTGGCCTAACCCGGTACGTGGTATGATATTCCCCACCGGTAACTATCATTTTTTCAATGGGACGGTGACGTTATAGAGCTGTTAAATCACATTTGCATGAAGCATTCGATGTCACACATTTTATATGCACAGCGAGGCTATGGATTTCTCTATAGGAGTCTGTGTTTTCCAAAAAGTACAATATGCGTGTCTTCAAATCTAGAGTAATCAGGTAATGGCGTGCTCCATCCTAGACCACGTCATTGCAATCATGCAGGATGTACAGATGCAGCGTCGATAAGCGTTCACGGGCAACGAAGGATGCAAATGCAGATGCAGATGTTGTTCAGTGTGGGTCTGCTGACATTCTTCCCCCTTGACCCCCTTCTCCCATTGACGTATTCCGGCTAGTGATGGTGATTATATAATATGCTGAATTTGGTCAAAAGCAAAATTATTTTTTAAAAAAAAACGTATTCATCTGTAGTTTAATTATTCATCTGTATTTAGTTAAAACATGATTATAATTCGACTGAGACTGGATAATCAAGTCACTGATAAGCTTGTTATACTAGCCATTCCATTCCTAGGTCTTCTGTGGTTAAGGTCATTTTCAAAACAAGAAAACCCATTCACTTCTGGAGTTAGTGAACTTTAAAACCCGTAACTCGGTGTTTTAAGAGGTTACATAATCTTATCGTAATGCATGGAAATGCATTAACTTATGTAACAAGCTAAATTGAAATCAATAGCCACTCGATTGGAATCATTTTCCATTGACCACTAAAAATAAACTTGCATAATGTGAGAATAAAAAATTGCATCGATTTTTAATAATAAAGGACAACTGAGAGCCGGTTCAATTTGATTGCATTGAACGAACTTTTGGAGTTGACTGTAAACAATGTTACCAGGTTAAAAAAATATGTCACATTATCATTTTTGGGCAGCTTTATGGAGATATATTTTCAGGGCCATTTCAGCCACACCTAAATAATTTGAATAGCTAACCCTCGAATACTGAAACGTTTGTTAACTTTGACGACAGATTAAGTCTGTTGCTGCCTATGTCATTTGCTTAGTGCCAGACAAAGGCGGCATTAGAATTAATCTGTTGTCAAAGTAAACAACCGTTTCAGTATTCGGGGGTAAGAGTTTTAAATGGACAGACACACGCCCGATTGCTCTTGCAGTTAAAATTACTAGAGATTGTCATTATGAGGGTCATCCTGTCGCGAGGTTTTGGCGCAGTAGGTACTTGAATATTGTAGCTGTCGCTGTTTCCTGTGCATACGATAGAGAAAGTTAGTGAATTTACCTAACATTTTGAAGAAATTAGTGTTTCAGGGGAAAACCGTTATCACCCCCTAAGTATTTTCAGAATCTTTTGAATTTGCTGTCAATAGATATACAATACATTAAATAATTTCCGTTTATGTGCCTATAGCTACGAAGATATTACGTTAATTTAAAAAAGCCTACAAGCATAGTTTTCACGATATAGATAATTAATATTAAAAATCATCGTTCAAGTCTGCGTTTGACCACCAACTCGCCTGTTCAACTCTGAACAGCGCTGTTTTGTGCCTGTGTTCTGTTGTTGTGTGTTGGCCTATTTGTTCTTGGGTGGTTGGCTATTGGTTGGTAGCGTGGGGTTAGGGCTTTTTGTATGGACATTGGATAAGTAGGTTGTACTCTAATATTAAGAAAAAAAAAATTGCTTTGAACTAGTTGTTCGTCTGAAACTTTATCTTCTCAACCCTCTTTTTTGCTCATATTAAAATTTAAAAGTTCTTTTGCCTGGAACTACTTGCCTACAATAATTCATGAATATCGCATCAGCCGTATGCAAGTTATTAACAAACAAAATAAACGAATACCCAAGCTCTAATTCGTTCCCGTAGGCTGAGACTTTCAAATCGCTTTATGCAGTCTGTAGACTCATTGATAGATCGACCAAAACTTCCGACTTTTACCAAGACCGATCAGTATTAGCTTAAGCTATCTATCTACAGATAACAAACAAAGCTTTGCTTCCAAAGGTTCCTAGCGACTGCAGGCTTGCAGAGTAGAATAGCTCTAGAAAAATAGCTCTCAAAAGCGCTAAGCCGATATGAAATTCATTTATCTTTTTCTTGGTACACTAGGATATACTTTCGTCAAAAATACTATAAAATGTAACTCACAGATGTTGCCACTTACGACTAGCAAAAGTTTTATGTTTCACTGAGAAAACTGACGTGACATGATATTTTGACAATTTGTTTTAATGTAATATTCACGTTAAATTGAGTCGGTTATTCCGACTATAGTTTCGATCACATTCGGAATAACCGACTCAATTAAACGTGCATATTCCCGTTTTATTAAACCAAAATGTATTGCAAATTGTATTAAGTATTCCCGCTTTATGTTTCAGTTATTTCTCTGTATGATTTTGTACTCAGTAGATGCGTTTATCGCTTATACTCGTAGATAAGATAGCATCGCTAGTGGGGGTCATAGTAGGGCACGGCCTCAGATATTTATTGTGGAGTAAAAGGCATCTGTTTAGGAAATATTTAAATGGTAAGCGTGTAAATCTAGGGTTGGACTGTTGAATGGAGAACTCGTGACCGGCCTGACACTTGTGAAAATAATTTATTTGATATATCTTCTCTAGTTGAACATTCTGTTATTATTACTGTCGCACTACTGGGCAAAAGCCTTTCCTCTTTCCACTCCCTTTTGAAGCGTTTCTCACAATCATTTTCGTAAAAATATCGCTGAGGTTAAATAAATAGACTCATATTATTGGTACTATTGATCAGGGATCGTATCGTGAAGTTCTAATTGCGATGATTGTTAGGTTCACCGCTGATTCTGATAAACGCCGACAAACTGCCCAAAATATGGGTATGTATATTGACCGAGTGAGCGCACCGAAGTCTCTTTGCTTTCGTCTGTCCGTATGTTGGTACTCGTGTACATGTCATATTTTCAACGAATCTAGATAAAACATAGTATACAGGTTCTACAATTTTATAGAATTGCTTGTAGTCAGCGATTTTTGATTGGAGGGATATTTCCCCCAAAAAGGATTGCAGCGGCGCCATTTAACAGCCGACTTTGTTAATATTTGGCTGAAGCATTCGGTTGTAAATTCTAAACGAGAATTTTGCATTAGCAAAATCGACAAAGAGGTTGTCAATATTATAATGTCATGAGATGAGATCTATGACTTACAATATTCCATAAAACGAAATAGTTTTGTCGCACTAAAATCCGCAAGCATTATTGAGTCTAATAAGCTATAACCGTTTTCCTTTCGTGGTTTATGATAGGCTTTCACCTTACCTACGGTTATAAATGCTTAAGGTCTCGGCCCACTACACCGGGCCATACTATGACTTTGAACGTACTACGTTCTGATATGAACGGACTGTCCCACCAGAACCGTATAACCAACACAAGAAACGTTTTATTTTTATTTTAGTTTATAGAATATGGATCCCCAACTGAAGTTACACATTACATTCACATTATGAAACATTGATTGAAACATTGAAATTAGAATTAAACTATTATACAGAGTAACATTTTAAATAGTGCTTAATTTTTTGTCTCGCATTCAATATTACTTAATAAATACATATTTAACCAATAAAAAATACATTTTTTTTGCATTTATTTAATTACCGACCACGAAATATCGGAAAACCTATAATACTATAATAGCCTACCTAATTCTCGCTGTAGCGAGCGAGTAGAACGATGAAGGTACCTACTCGTATCGTAGATGTTTGTTGACTACAGCGCTTACTGTAGCTACTTTCATTTGAATTTATTTCGACAATTTTCTACCAAGGTGGGTAAAACTAAAAAATCCGTATCCTTTATTTTTCTACAATCTTTAAGTAAACAAAATTTGCGCACTACTTAAAAAGTTACGCTATATACCTATCTATATACGCTTCGTGCTGGAACTGAAATATCCTGACTGACAGAAGTTTGGCAGTGATCATAATTAAATTGGACATTGCGGTGTCACCGCACACAGTGCACAACAAGCTTTTGCACAATATTTTGAAGACACAGATTATATTTTTAGATTTTTTACAGATACATTATAGTTAAGCTTGCTGCATCTCAGATCACTTAATAGCTTACCATCAGGCAGGAATCAGGATTTTCAGGATGTAGCCAAACGTGAAAATATACAGAAAAAAGCATTTACCCGTTTACGGTTATAGTCATGGTACAGGCCGGTGTAGTGGGCGATGACCCGAATGCCTATTCAGGCAGGTAGTTAATGATTTAACCGCATGGAAACAATAGAAGATGTAAGACGCAACCTACTGTATTGGCTGTAAATTTGTAACTTATTAGTATTTTGTTTCTGACAATAGAAGTTGGCACTAGTTAGTGCAAAATAGTGAATACCCATTCACTATTTTCATTTTTTCATTTTCATTTTTATTTCACTACTTCAGTTAATAATATTTAGGCACTAGTTAGTGCAAAATAGTGAATGGGTCAGTTAATAATATTTATGCCAAAATAATAATATGTATGCCAAAATTGATAGGGATTCAGAAAGCCCGTGATAAAATCTTGAAAGGAATTTATTTTGCTTTTCCAGGCAGGTACTAAGGTTACTTTATTGCTCCATACCATTACTGTTTTATAAAATGAATACAGGAGTAAATGCAGGAAAAGCAGGCCGTTCAACTAACTAAACGAGCGAAGCGAAGATCTCAGAGTCTACGAAAACAAATCGGCGTCTTTATGTATGTTTTGTGTGTACGCGTATATGTGTTTGCTTATAACTTGAGTACCGTTGATCCGATCTTCGTGACAGTAGGCAGGTAGTTCATCAAACACAATTTTTAAATTTGAATATTAGCATTTGAAGATGTGGAATTACAGGGATGCGAGGTTGTAGTCCGAGGCGAACAACTAGTAGTATTTCAGTAGGTATGTAGGCTATATTATTATTATATATATGTTTTTATTTTTTTGCGTCCGTCGTAATCCCTTATTAATAGCACACCCCGTCCCTTACCTCTTCCATACAAATCCTCTCCATGATAAACAAAATCATCATCATCATCATCAAAAGTTCATCTTTAGATCAGCTTGCTCTTATAATATTGTATTGTCATCGGAACTTGACAGGCATGCAACATTTCAACTCAACTGAACAAGGGAAACTGGTCTAAAATTCATTTGCAAGATTTGACCCGAACAAACATACATACATACAAACATTGAAAGTTAAATAAAAACTTGTAAAAATATGATGAGCTGGTCATAAATGAACTCCACGTGGACATAATTATCACAGCATCAGGTACGTTAAAGTCAGACGCAAGCTTATTGTGAGAAACAAATTCTTTTGATCCACAGAGTTCTTTTAGTTCACCCACACGTTTCGACCTTTTAACAGGCATTGACACGAGTTCATTTAATACTTCCGTCCTGGACACGTGTTGTGGCATATGTTACGTTTCACTTTTTTTAAGGGAATTCCCATAAAATTGTCTAATGTTCGAGTGATTAAGCTTTGAAATGCGACAGAATAGCAGCTTATAGAATTTTATGTGTCGGTTCCGAGAATTTGGCGCTGATAATCGTTTTGGGATTGGTCAAGTTTCAAACAATACAATAACATAACGCAGTGGTGCAGTGCAAGGCAAGACGAGGTCGCGCGCGTGTCTCGCTGAGCATTCCTTGATAAAGGTCACCGAATGTGATCGGAAGTCGGAATAACCGACTCAATTTAACGTGAGTATTCCCGTTTTATTAAAACAAAAATAACACATTGGTGTTTTTTGGAAAATAATATAATTTTAGGAAGTACACCTCCGAATACTGAAACATATGTTAACTTTGACAACAGATTAATTCTAATACTGCCTTTGTCTGGCCCTAAGCAAATGACAAAGACAGCAATAAACTTAATCTGTCGTCAAAGTTAACAAACGTTTCAGTATTCGGGGGTTAGTCTCATATATCACTAGAAAGTGTCTTGCTAATTATTTGGGTATAACAAATTAGAGATCATAACGAAATAGAACGTTGATTAAATACGAATAAAGTCGAAAATTGAAAATATAAACTAAAGCCTGCGAAAAAAATCAACGGCGTGAAGAAATGACAATGGAATAATGATAAAAAACCATAAAACCAACAAACCAGCTCGTTAGACCATCTATCACCAGACTTGTTAACATTCAAACGACGCGTGACCATATTTGCGCAGATCTGAACACACGCGCATTTTGCACATGCTTTAATATTTTCCTAAACCCTAAGTTCGTTGTCCTAACTATTGCTTACACAAACTACTGTCAAAAACTCCTCAAATATAAGCCTTATTTTCTAAATAACAAGAGTTGGTATAATGGTGATCAGATGTTAGTGTTGCCTGTATTTGCACAGATGGCTACCGTTTTTATGGCCCCGACCGTTTTGAGACAATGATGAAATTATGACACGAGGCAGGCCTGCGACTGCGTGTTAATTTGAGGTTTCGAACAGAGGTAAAAAGAAGAAATTCAAAACACGTTACAAGAGTATTTCCTAAAACTACGACCAGTACCACCGGAGGACGGGCAACAGCGTCCTCTTAGTAAGCGGGGAACATTCTACGAACTCGGAGCCGTCTGCCAAGCGTTGGGATTATGTCTTCCATGGCATGATTTGACCAGCTCTAATTAGCTCTTAATTTTAATTTAAGTTCTTTTGTCCTATGTGTGTACAATTTAGTGTAAACAATAAAGCCTTTTTGTACTGACTGCCTTACATTGTCTTGTCTTGCAAGGCAAGACGAGGGCGCGCGCGTGTCTCGCTGAGCATTCCTTGATAAAGGTCACCGAATGTGATCGAAACTATAGTCCGAATAACTGACTCAATTTAACGTGAGTATTCCCGTTTTATTAAAACAAAACAATAAATATGTTTGTTTAATTTTTGTTTCAGTAAAACGGGAATACTCACGTTAAATTGTTTCGGTTATTTCGACTATAGTTTCAAAATGTATCAAAACCAAGTCAATATTCATAGTAAAATATTTGTTTAAGATAATTTTTACATTCCGTTTTTGTGCTGTTGGTCTAATAATAAAAAATAAAAATAAACTGGCACAATCCGCAAAAACACAAAAAACAAAAAACCGCCAAAAGCGGATGATGGAGATGATACATATAAAAGCTCTAACCCATACAACATGGACTAAATCTACGTTAATTTCACTAATCCCGGCTAAATCGTAGGATCAAACACTACAAAACTTTTAAAGTAGAGACCACACAAGACGTTATCTGTATCCAATAAAACTGAAGAGAAATAGCACAGATTGTTTTTAATAAAGATAAGCGTGCCCCACCTTGATCCCGAATAAAAACAGTTAATTGATAGTGATTAATTTATTTTGGCTTCTTTTCGTAATGTACTACTTACACTAAATTATACAACTAGATGTAGTACTTAAGAGTCACTATGCGTTTCGGAATGAGATTCAGTTAACCTAAATCGATAAAAGGTTAAACGTGACTATAGGACTGGACTACATTGTGATTTGTTAACTATGACTCAGACTTGTTCTACTGTGATTTGTAAATTATTATAGTTTACTTAAAACGACAAAATTTGACTAAAATACACTTTGCGGAGTCAAAGTAGAAGGAAAACATTATCTAGAAAACTTTAGAAGGAGTTTTGGCGGGAACGTGAAGAAATTAAATGCTTGTAAGCGAATTGGTGAATAGTATAATGTCGTGAAACGTGACTTTTCGTGTTGTTTCCAAAACTCCGTAGAAGCTCCCAGTAAAGCTTCCACCACTTTACTGAAGCATGACTTGAACTGGACAGTGACTGAAATTGTTGAGTTAGACTATTACTGAGTCTTTTTTATTGTGAAATACTATGCTTTACTTAAAAATAGCAAAACTTGACACTGGCTAAATATGTAAATATATACAATGTGTGGAGCCAAAATATAAGCTAAAAAAATCTTCAGAACCCCTAGTCCAAATAGAAATCAATATTAAAAATAAAAGAAATTGTCGATACAAAAAAAAGCTGGAATGAGTAACTAAAGTTAACCAACCGACATAAACTGGGTCCAACAAAATTTGAAATTGTAAACAAAATTGGACCTAAATTACGCCACCCTATACTGAAATCGAGGTTCTCGCAGTATCAATAACGTTACGACATCCATTCAGTCTGCGAATAAAATGTCAACTGTTATTTAACAACTGCAATTATGAACGTAATTTTACGACTTTATTTTTTGCATTAATATGCTATTGGAAATATTTTAGATGATACGAAAGCAATGATTTCTAGAATCAATGTATGTAAATTGATATCCAATTGGTCAAGCAATTATGGCAATTAGATTTATGTATATTCGTTTAAACGACAATTATTTTAATGACTTTACAAGCCTATTTAATGCGACATACATTTGAAAATGTTCAAATAACTTATGACATTCATTACAATACGAAAGAAGCTTCAGTAATAAAAAACTAGGTTTTTATGCAATAAAAAAATTAACCATTAACATAGCATTTGTACATATAGAACAATTCCAATCCTGTTCTAAGAAAATGAAGTTAGGATTTCTTAAAAAAAAATGGGTTTTGGAATGAAAATTAAACTTTTATACAATGACATCCACTCTACCTGTGTGGATGTTGCCAAGCAGGTTATAATCTGGGTATTTTCAATGAGCGAAGGAATCGGTTTTTGTCGAAGCAAGCTGACTCCATCGTAGACCGTATTTTTAATATATAAAAGGAAATGTATGTTCCCTATTTACTACAAAATGGCTGGACCGATTTTGATGAAATTTGCAAGAAATCTTCAGATTAGCCTAGCAGGCCGTAGTCATCTCTAACATCAGGTGAATTGGATGTAAAATGCAACCAATTTTTACATTGATTAGTTCATTGTTTATGGCCTTTAGTTTTTATGAAATTTTCTAAAAATATGCAATAAATAAATATAGATATTACAACAATATTCTTCAAATAAATATTAAAGATTTCAAAACTTTTGTACCTGATGACGGCAGCATCGGTGTAATATCTTTGTGCGTTGCCCAAAGTTGTCAAGATTTCTTAAAAAAAAAAGGGTTTTGGAATGAAAATTAAACTTTTATACAATGACATCCACTCTACCTGTGTGGATGTTGCCAAGCAGGTTATAATCTGGGTATTTTCAATGAGCGAAGGAATCGGTTTTTGTCGAAGCAAGCTGGCTCCATCGTAGACCGTATTTTTAATATATAAAAGGAAATGTATGTTCCCTATTTACTACAAAATGGCTGGACCGATTTTGATGAAATTTGCAAGAAATCTTCAGATTAGCCTAGCAGGCCGTAGTCATCTCTAACATCAGGTGAATTGGATGTAAAATGCAACCAATTTTTACATTGATTAGTTCATTGTTTATGGCCTTTAGTTTTTATGAAATTTTCTAAAAATATGCAATAAATAAATATAGATATTACAACAATATTCTTCAAATAAATATTAAAGATTTCAAAACTTTTGTACCTGATGACGGCAGCATCGGCGTAATATCTTTGTGCGTTGCCCAAAGTTGTCAAAAAGTTTATTTTTATTTGTCAGTGTCATTAAGTTTTTTCTTTGCAGTTTGCTTTTTTTTCGATCACGCACGCTTTTCTATACTTTGCAAATGATGACTTCATGCGAGGGAAAATAAAGGTGCTTAAAATATAAGCCATTATTTTTTCACAAAAACTGATGTATTGCGATCAGGGTAACTATTGAAACTAATGGTTTTGTGACGACAATGCAATGAAAAAAAATAATTAATTTATCCCCATTGAAGTAACCCACTGTAGGTATGCCATGGAGGAAACAACTTACGACACTTCGTCCACTTTCTCACTGCGCTGAGCTGACCCAAATTTGAGTAACACGATATGTCATGAAGCGATATCGTTTTAAAACTTAAACATGCGCTTACAGCATTACTTAAGTTAACGTAAACGGTCTGGCGGTGTCAGATTAACAAGTGTTAAGGATAAACGACTATCCAGAGCAACGAAATGTTGTATTTGCTTGTAACCGTTTTCAATTCGCATGTGTGCGTAATGTTCATGCATGCATACAGGCGTTGAAGATTATTTTGCTTTTCAATCCAGTGCAGCAATTAAAGGGCTGTATTATCTTTGAGATGTGTTTGTAACAATAGTAAGAGGTCGCAAAGTGAATTAAAACTGGGGCAGATTACCTCAATTGAGTTTTCAACGACAGCGCCATCTCTTGGCGCCTACCTACGTAGCGGACTCAAACGATGGACCTTAAGCCTTTAAACTTGACCTTTAAACTCTGTTTAAAGATCAAGAAGCTGATAGTCTGATAAGTATTGATGATAAGTATCTTAGGCGGTCCTTGTTAACCGACTTCCCAAAAAGAGAGGAGGTTCACAAGAGGTGTTTTAAAAAAAATGGTTCAAGAATATTGTGTTTATGCTGGAAGAATATTGTTTTTACTCTTCTGGTATTAGAAGCACCCAAAATAGAAAAAGTAACATTATTAAAAGAAAAAAAAAACACAGCTGTAAAGTTGCAGATGTGAAGAGAAATCCAATGACACCTCAGTCGTCAAAATCGGTCAAGCCGTTTCGGCTAAAGAAAGTAATAAGAACACATACACATAGTTACTTACATAATCACATACTTTCTTACATCCCGAAAACATTACCTCCTTTGGGCAGTGGGGAAAAGCAAACTTTAGGACAATATTATTGTTTATGGTACAAAATGTCAAACATATGATGTTGCTTGATAAAATATAAGTGAACAAAATAAGTGTTAATACCATTGCCAATAATTTATAGCAATTTTCGTGTAATTATTTTGTAATTTGGCGAAGACTATAAAGCTTGATTTCTTTTACCTCTTTCGTCAAGTTAGAAAAAGGCTACAATAAAAATTGCTTTAAATTGGCTCATTTAAATGAATTTTATCTTCAAAATATCTGAAAGGCGGTTTAGGAGATTAGAGGGAACATAAATGCAAAAGTGTAGTTATTTCTGTTTATTATTTTTCAGCTTTCGACCAGCAACAGAGCATCTGATCGACGTGTTGTTTGGGGAGTATTTATGTAACTTCGTGTGTTCCTATAGTAAATTTTACAGTAGGGTTAGTTTGTTTTTCTTTTAATAGTACTTCCTTCTTGTTTTGCGACAGGTCAAACACATTTTTTTTTTTTTCTTTTTCCTCCTAACAGGATTTTGGCGTCGCACGTCTTATGCATTTGCCAGTGTCAAGTATACATATTTATTCTCAAGTTTAGTTAGATATAATCAAACAAGTCATAGTCACTGTCAAAGTCGAGCAAAGCAAGTCACGGTCAAGTCCTAGTCATGCCCCAGTAAAGTGGTGAAAACTTTACTAGAGCCTTCTATGGAGTTTTGGAAACAACACGAAAATTCACGTTTCACGACATTATACCATTCACCAACACTCGTACATGTTCACGAACACTTAACGGGTAAAAATTCACAGTTTTTACACATTAACACTCGAAATAACACAAGTAATGGAAAATAATATAATGACGCGACATGATTTCTTCACGTTCCCGCCAAAACTCCCGTCAAACACATTCATATATTCATACAGTTCATTATTTGCTAATATTCGAAATTCATTTTTAAGATTGAGCACCGAATGTTTATGCCAAATATTATCAAAATTGGCCGGTAAATGGCGCCGCAACAAACTTCCCCCTTTTTTTTGGAAAAACTCACTATCAAATCAAATCCTATCAAAAATCGCCAAAAAAAAAAAAAACTGTTAAATTGTCGAACCTGTATACTAAGTTTTATCAAGATTAGTTGAAAAATACAACATGTACGCGAGTACCAAAATACGGTCAGACGAAAGTAAATTTTGCCAGATGAAGCAGAGACTTCATTCGCTTTGCTCACTCGGTCAATAAATAATGCAGTCCTCAAAAACCGAGCATGCACTTGGCCCGTTGTTTTTCACCCATTGTTTCAAGCTTTTTGATACACATGCTCACTCGGTCAATAAATAATGCAGTCCTCAAAAACCGAGCATGCACTTGGCCGGTTGTTTTTCACCCATTGTTTCAAGCTTTTTGATACACAAGCAGATGATGCAGCATTCCATGGCTGGGGTATCTAAGAGTATAAATCCAGAATATTCAGGGTATAGAGGCATTAGCTCTGCGGCAATCGTGGTAACAGCATTCGGAAGAATTTCAATAAGCTTATTGAGTAAGAACAGAACAAAACTCCTGCACCAAACTATTAATCAGGTAAGTCGCCTTACTCAAAATATTTTTTTACAACCAACCAAAATATAAGAAATGAAATATAAATATGTTTATCCGCCTTGGGAAGTACCATAACTAAGTTAAGCGTTGAGTACATTTATGTAAAAAGTCATAACTTTAGTCAACGCTCAACTTAGTTTAATTTGGTAGTAAGTATTTCTATTGCAGAAATAATTGTTAAAATTTGACATGGTTTATAAAAAAGTCACGTGTGCAAACATTTTAGGATATGATTAATTTAATATTATTGTTTTTTACAGAATTATCATGCGGCAAATTCTTCTAGTTATAACCGCAGTGATAACTTATGTCTCGGTGGCAATTAGTGCTCCGATAACGTGGGTCCACCATTATCCAGATATAGAAACACTTTTCGATAGGATAGTCTTAATCGCGTATTATGAATTAAGATATTACAAAGTTACTGTATACGAGAGAGATGAAGACGACAAACTTGTTGCTAAAGTGGAAGACCGGCCCTATAATCATTTTGAGCATATTGGTTCGGGTGTATTCATCACGAAAGAATTAGTTCTAGCTTCTTTTAATGTTTATAGAAGGGCTTCGACGAATTGGGTCTTGAAAAATATGACAGTTACGCACATTAGAGACCGGTTGGTTGCCAATGCAAACCATGTGTACACTTATACTGAGCGTACACAAAGAGTCAAATGTGGTCGACAAGTGATATCCTCACTACCAGAAGAGTGGCCTGTTGACATGCGTCATGAGCATAACTCTCCAGTTCACGACCTGCTGGTGTTACGTCTAGATCATCCAATAACATTTATCAGCCCTGTTCCTCGTGCGGTGCAAAACTTTGCAGACTATAATACATGGAGTCAAGTGGAAAATAAAGGCTCTATCCTATATAGAAAAGATGGATTCGGTCCCATTAAATCCATCCTAGCAAAGCCAGATGATGTTCCGGTTCGGAAAAATATGAAATTCGCCTCATTAGGCCATTTAACTGACGGTCATATTCGGAGGGGTGATCGCTTGAGGTCAGGAAATTTTGGAGCTATTGTTGACTGTGAGGAATGGCTTCCTCGTGAATGGGGATATTTCATATGTTTGAACAATACGGAGAACTATCCAGGACTGGCTAGTGGTGCAATGCTGTACTCTGGGACCAAGTTATTTGGCGTGGGTGTGTTCATGCTTCGGAAAGAAGCTAGTAGCATTCTAGTATTTACTGATGTGCGACCTTACTGGCATCTATTGCATCGGACGTGCACAGTAAACGATCAAAATCTTCTTAAACCGTAATCGTAACAACAAATTAAAACCAAGAAAACAACTACGGAACAGTTAGCTATAACGTCTCCTATAATCTTATATCTTGATATGGAGGTAGCTTACACTCTGGATTAACACATAGAGTACTTTTTGTCACGAAAAAATATTCGGTTTCTGTAGAATAGCATTGAATTTGAATTTTCAAAAATCGTAGACAGATGTTGTTGGTTATATATTATTTTATACAACATCCTCACCGAAGTAGGCAGGCACCGTTATTATGTGTCCTAATTTTAATGTTTCCTTTAATTTGTAATAGAGCGATGATGTTGATGATGTTTCAAATTTCAAATTCAATATGGCGCGTTTCATAACTGTCACGTGAAATCAATACCGATGTTATAGCATTTCATTTCTTTAGCTGTTCTTACCATACTTAGATGTGCTTAGGTTCTTTGGTATTTTATAATTGTATAATACAACTTGTTTCGTAACATGTTTTTACCTGCTCTCTTAAGGAATCGTATATTTCACAGGCTACACATCCCATGCGCTAATGCAGCACATTTCAAAACTTGACCTGACTGTGTTGAGCTCAGAATCGTCTGCGCGTCGTTGGTTGCTTGAGGTTTCGTGTCAATCCATGTAGCATGGCAAAATACCCAAATTAGGGCACTAGGGACTAGGGACTCTTATTATATCTATCAGTATTATACTCAGTATATTATATTCAGTATTAAACTGAATATTATACTCAGTATTATTAGAATACTAGCTTGCCCGCACGACTTCGCTCCATAGACTACAGTAAATTAAACAACCCATTTCATATCTTTAGGGGTCGAAAAATCCTGAGACATGCCTTTCTTTATTTAGTAAGCTTAGTACACAAACAGAGTTTCGTGGACTTTGCATGCAGACTTTGGGGGTCCATTTTACGCCTTTAGAAGTGGAATTTCGCAAAGTCCGCTCTTATTGTTCATCTAGACCATTTCTAGAATATTGAGTACAAATTACACATTAAGAATTGAGAAGAATTATCTTTTTTATCTACAAAAGAAGCAAGAGGGCTTCTTTCGTCACGCCCTCCCAATTCTAGCATTTGGGAAAAGAGGTTATTGTAGTTTTAAGTCTGTTTATCACTGAATATAATATCAAGAACAGTGTTTCAAACAGTAATTAATGCCAGTTCAATATAATTGCAGTGGTCAGCACTCAGCTCTCGTTCCAGTTTACTGCGTGCGTATTTCAACTGCAAAAAGTCTAAAAGCTCGGATATGTCGAATGGACAACAAGTCTCATAAATCATAAAAGAACATCATTGTGCGGGCTGCCATAAGCTTTTTCCACCCGGATGGTGGTCTAGATTTATAACCGTGTTTTTTTGCTGGTCGGCGTTTGATATGTTTTGGTTTAACTCACACTACTCATTCATCTGCTACATTTTCGAACTTTATAGATGGTAAAAAAACGGACAAGCTGCCTGATGAACGCATACGTTCACTGTCGCGTACCGGTAACACTTTTATGGTACGAAAATGTAGCGATTCGTTCGTGTGATGACTCCGAGTACTTCTTAGCAATGGATTGGATACCACCGACTTCAATACACCAATGGCCAAAATTATGGGAGCCGAGCTTAATCTGGAAAAAAGTCTATAGTCCAGTTAAAAAAATATCGTAAGCAAAATAATCCGATCGCTTTGGTCTCTGAAAGCTACACTTTGACACATATTCCATTAAACATTAAGTCAAAACCAAATTAACATACTATCATCGTCATCATCAGAACGTCCACTGCTAAACAAAGGCCGCCCCTTAAGAGTTTTCATAATGCCAGGTGCCAGGTGCCTTGGGGATCAAAGAACGCTCACCGTTTACTGAGGGGATGCTGCTGCCTGTCCTCCGGTGGATCTGGCCGCATTTTTAATACATACCCGGGTAATACATTAGTAAAATCAAGTCACTAACGTCACTAAAATGCTAAATTTAGATGGAATATATCTCAGAGACGAAGAACGATCCGTACCAAAAGACTACAGTTTTTGTTATAAGAAACTTAATACTCGTTTGATACAAAAAAAACAAAAAAAAACTCTAGTATCCACTTCCTCACACTAAACAAACTACACGAGATCATCTCAAAAAAGCCACATAACAGTAACCATTTCATATCTCTTCAATCAAAATCATATTGACCGTAATGGCGTTAGCTGTCACTCTGTTTACAACGCGTGGGTGCACGTGTGTCAGTGTCAGTTTTTGGTAAACTGGAAACATTATAATTTACCTATTTATATTTATATATGTTCAAGTTATGAGTTTAGATTTCAAAAGTTTATGTAATCGACCATTTGGCTAAACTTAGTAGCACTCTTGGAGTGCCAGTTATCCGAGTCGAACCAAACTAGTGGCACTAGGCGACTGCTATGGAGCCAGCGGAGGTGAGGGTTAATAGTTCCAGGGTTTCAAAAAAATTGAGGTAATCATAAAAGTACCGCAAATTACTACCTATTGACCATATTGACTGGAATGGAAATGAAGAGGAACATGGCCGCACGAAATGGAACAGCGCCGAAATATTGGAACCTCAAAAATAATGATAATTGTTGGACAAAAATTAAATAGATGAAGTTTGCGTTACTATAGATTAGGTTCCTGTTGCAGATTTTGCAATCACACGCAGCGTTTTTAGGTGGTTTGAACACCTCGTTTAGAATTCAAAGCCGTGGGTTTGGACTGAACAAATCAACAATCTCATGTTAAAATCATACACATGATTTACGACAAATGTTATGTTAAAACACGATTTCAATTAGCAATATTATGACAGAAATGCCTATTATTGCGTATAAGCAAACAATCTGATACATCACTTGAAAAATTATCCGACTGTGGGTCCATCGGGAGTTGATTAAACACTTCCTGTGTTTCATAAAATTTACGGTTAAACATGATTTTGTATTAATTAACGCGGATAAATGATAATTTAGTGGTAAAGCCGATGTGTCTGTACCGTTAATGCGTGGGCTGCTTGCCCAACTCATGAATGGCCAAGCTTGCTGGCAAGTCGAGTCCGCCCACTACAGACATTATCAATGAAAACTTGTGTAGAAATACGACGGCGTGTCTGCAAATTGCGTTACGAAACTTGCCATTGAAAGTTCTGTCCGTTCCACTTATTGGCAGGTCATTGCGGATTTATGTTTTTTTTTTGTTCAAGCTTATCGTTTTTGACTTCGCAACTATTGTCCTCTGAGAGATATCTATTTTAATGCTACTATTAAAATACCTCAAACTGTAGAGTTAATATGAGAATGTCCAAAACGACAAGAAAATGCAGTGTTTGCGTAGGTTAGCATGCCATATGAGCCATAACTGTATAGCAATATGGATGATTTTACAGAAAGTTTCTCTACTTAAAAATCGTTATCCCAATTTTAGTAGTTTTATTGGTTTCTATAGTTTTAAAAAACTGCGTTTCTATTTTGTCAACTGGGGTTTAAGAAACATTCTCTTTTTGCTGGGGTGATTTGCCCACACATTTATACATACCGCGAAGTACTGTAAGTATTATAAATACAATATGTGTTAACAAATTTAGAATAAGCCATCAAAGGAAATCCTATTTGGCATAACAAAATCTTATTTTATCATTTTGCTTTTAAAGTAGTAAACACTAATATCATATAAAAGGCCGATATAAAACTTAACAATGCTAGAAATTCGTAGCAGATTTACTACTACTGAACAGTACATTACGAATACGAATAGTGCGAATTACTTTTACTCATCCTTTCGTTTCTACCTTTGACGAAAATATTCGTTTGGGGAATAGACGGTTTAAATATTTGTTAGTATCTATTACAATTCTTTTCAAAAACAGGTGAACTCGTTTTGGTGCAGCTTTTTTGTATTTGATAGCAGGTTTCATTGTTGTGGTGGCTCTTGCTGTCCTGCACTCTTATACGAATTATACAAGATTTTTTAAAGTTTAATTTGTACTTATAGCCTTGGAATCTCTGATCTGCATTAAAACGAAAAAAAACTCTGTTTCAAATCCTTCAAAAACGTATTATCCTGTAAATAACTAAATGTCCTTGGGTGTGGGCGTATTTTTTTTGCCTAATTTGACCACCATACGATTTCCGTTTCTCGACACCTCATTTCATTTTGTTCAATTCATTTAGGAGTGATTTTTTTGGTGTCAAATGTGTTTTCGACCCACGCATGAGAAACGGCTGTTTCACCTTATTTGGCTGCGACAATACTCCGTCATATTGAATGTGGATTCGGTTGAATGGACAGTCGTTTGTAATACTCGTACAGCCTTATAAGGCTATAGATGATTACGTGTAAAATAGTAACTATTTAATTATCAAAGTGAAAGTGTGAATGTAAATGCTTAACTTAATTACTTTTATTTCTGTAGCTAACACTTGAGGCTCTAAGACATTGGATCCTGTTGCAATCCGTGTCCGTTGCGAGTGCAGTACATGTCAAGTAGTAATGTATGGAATTCTATGAAAGACGTCAGACTGTGTGCAGTCCGCGAGTATCGCGTCGTATACTGCAGGCGCTGTAATCATCACACTGGTGTCTTTAATGGAATTTCATACATTACTATTCCTCATGTAATGCACTCAGAACAGACACGGAATGCAACTGGATTTAGAACGTATAGATCATTATTAGATTTGGTCAGAAAATACCGCCACTAAGGATAAATATTGAATCGTTGTGGAAAATTTGCCATTTTGATGTCGTTTTCATGTAAACTCGCTAAACTAAACTTAGTGTTATTGCTGTCTTTACTATTAAAAACACAAGAAAAAGATAGCTTGCATTTTAGTGCTGTCAAACGAGTTTACCGATTTAGGCCGCAACGAATAGCGTACACTAGCGACACTTAAAAGTTGTTTTTAGATGGCACCACTCCGGACTCGTCTATGTTTGTACGGAGAGCTAAGATCTGATTTATTTGACAGTCACCAAAATGCATGCTATCTCTATCTTGTGCTTATATTAGTAAAAGATAGCAATAGCACAAAGTTTATTTTATCGAGGTTACATGGAGTAGACGCCATTATAGGTCCTGTAATTTTATGATATGGATAATCGTCATGTAATTGGTAAAGCACTTCAATATTAACCGATACATCTACGCCAGCACCCAGGCATCCCTGAGATAAAAAAAAACAACTGTTCCATAAAAAAATGTTATTAAAGCACGACAAATTTTGTATGGAGCAGTTTTTTTTTTGACTATACCATATGTATAGGTTCGAGCTAAACCGCATTACGAGATTCGTTGTTCCTACAAAAAGCCACCAAAGTTTGAGGAAGTTTAATAAATAATTATTACCCCATTATTTTAAATAAAACAAAACAAAACAATTTTAAAAATTGTTCACAGTTTATCAAACCCTAATTTTTAGGTCGAATAAAAAACTTTTCATAAACCATTCGACGGCAAATCATAATTTTATTCATAGCCATAGGTGAATTATGTAGTCACAAGGACCACTCGTGGATAAATCAAATCTCAATCATCGCAGTCGACCTGACAGCAACGTGAATACTTAAGGTATTCAGATTTCGTAACAGTATCGATCTAGTATGACATTAGACTCGCTTTGTTACTACAGTATACTCAGAGGCCCCATAAAGTATGACCCCATAAAGTTTTTGGTTGAACGAAAGCAAAACTGCACCTATACGATAAAGTAGCTTATATTATTATAAGCTACTTTATCAGCACTATTTAAGTATTCAGCGACTAAGATAAAATAGATATAAAATAATATAATCCAAAGAAATATGCACTCCGGATAAGTGGCACTACTGAGCAGTTCAACTGGTAGTATGATATGGGTCAAATATTGGTAGATACAAACGAATAGAAAAATGTATCACATTTAAACTTTATTCAGTTACAATACAATACACGTGAAAGTAGATATTGATATTTTACCTTACAATAATAGAGGAGCTTTCCAAAGCTATATGTAACAGTTAGACATTGACGGCCTTTGATGTCATGGCATTTTGATAACTTATTCAATGGGGAATAAGACAAGTATGTCACTCAATAAGCAGGTATGAATGTCAACATTACCGAGTCAAAAATTGGCTTACAAAAGGCAATAGAAAATTGTTTTCAACTGTGGAATATCTTCTAAGGTTAGTAGAAAGTTCACTTTTCACTCCGTAAAGTTAATAACTCCTGAGTTATAATTGTCTATTTTATAGGACTTCAAAAATAAATTTACGATAGACATTGTCGAGAAAATATTTGAACCAATCGATGAAATAGAGAAACCTTCAATCAGAGAGTCACAACAAAAATACAATTAAACTTTCGATTCAACGCTATGACTTCGCTATAAAATAATCTTGTGTTTACTTTCGAGAATGCAAAAATATAAATATTAATTCGAAGAAAATACAAACAGGTTAATATCAAATGCAAGAAAGTTCAATTTTTTTTAAATAATTTGGTTTTATAATAATTATATTACACTGATTTGTCCCTTTTGTTTAGGATAATGTCTCAATTGATGTTATTTTCGAAAACTTGATATTACTTTGTCAAAAGCATTTTTGCGATTTCTAATGTTTCTAGAACTCTAACCGAAGTTGTTCCGATAGTGAGTAGGCTTTTCATTCGTACAATGTACATGATCGTTATCATCAAAAAAATTAAGCAACGCCATTTATACCCGAATGATCAGCAAGAAGGTAGTGTTTTTCGGGTTAGTGCTAGTGAATGATTGTCTGCCTGTTTTATTGTTGTAACGCTCTTAATTAAATCAGCTTGAGGTCATGGCAAAGCATCTAAAGAGGTCATAACTCAATCTCAATATAACACGCATCTCATTTTGAGATATCATTAATATATTTGATTCACCAAATCGTAAACATACATCAAAGGTTTGGTTATAAGTTAACCTTCTGATTGGTTACGGTTACTACTATCACATAAAATATGTGCCGATATGATTTGATGTTACACAAATTTTGGATGAAAAAAAAAAGTCTAATAATGAGATTAGAATGATTGATTGCAGAATTTATGTTGTGCTAACTAATACGAAGCATTCCTATTCGGACTCAAGATATTAGTTTAAAAATGTAATCAGTGTAGCAATTCTGCAACTTAAATACCGTACTTACATACAAATTATCGCAAAAGGTAATGACAAGGAAGCGTACCTGTAACAAAACAAATTTACATTACTGACATAGTAATCTTGAAAAAAAAAAGCATTTATTACTAAATCCCGATCGAATATAACCCCAATTTCTTAAATGTAATGTATTCCAATGTTAATGACTACGGGAGTTTAAAAACTGTTAATAATATATTAAAAATAGATTCACCCAAACCATTTGGCTCATTATAGAAGTAAAACAACAATAAAACGGCTGTAATGATCAGAATACTAATGAAGTAAATGGTGTCTATGCAAATATCGGAGATAAATTGTACATTACAAGAATTACGTAACCAAGAATATTAATAAGCTGACATCAGATCAAAAACTATATTTGTATCAAAATTCTATGTAGGTGGGATTGGTGGAGGTTGATGGAAGCATTCGTTATTCATAATAACAAATACAACCTTGATAGTTATTGTTTAGGAGTTAATTGCTTGGGAACCGCTGTGAGCTTTTGTGTGCGTTTTGCATCAAATAAATAACTGTAAGAACACTACTATAATAATTAAAAGAACCGTGCCACGTTTGTTTTTATCTTTTGCGGTATTATCATTATGACAAATTCTTTGCAATTTTACGTAACTTTGTTTGTTAACTTGCATTCCTAAGGTGAGGGCGAATTTCCTGCCTTTCTAACCAACACCGACATTGTATAATTTACAATCGGTATGCTACTCGTACTTGGAATCCTTCCAAATGCAACAAACGTGACTTTAACGCAGCAATGCTATGAGTTATCATCAGGTTTACAAGGTAACAAAAGGCAACAATGTAAATAATGATAATTTTATTTTTCCAGATTAAATAATTTTTTAATAAACATTTGTTATTTCAACATGATAAAATAATGACATGTACGAAAAAACCGGCCAATTTATTTTACAAAACTATTTTTATTTTTTCAATACAGATTAAAGAAAGAACCACAAATACGAAATTTAAAGTGAAATATCAAACGGACAGCACCTTACTATAATCTCCATACAATAGGAGATTTCAGCAGAAATGTGGGAAAGTGGAAGCTCGATTCAAACTCAGGCAGCTATGCTACAGATTGTGAATGGTTCGCTTTCTACGTCGAATGAAATATTTGTAATTGCTTTATCATTTCTATCGTTATTTCAAGATTTGTTACTTTTATTGATTCAATATTATAGATTCACATTTCTGTATTCACTTGAAAATTTGATTCAATTATGACCTAGTTTTAAGCGTCCTCGTAAACCCTTCTCTTCTCTACAAGATTGATAACCGTGTTACCGGTTCTAATAACTTCCTTATCAATTACAAAACAGATTAGAAGTTCAACGTTTTCCATTCATTTTTCCAGCACCTGTCAGTCGTGATTGATGCATATTGAATTCCTGCAGTCTAAATACCACTACAGAGTACTAGTTTTAACTTATTCACCATAAATAATAAAACGAGATAAATATTGTAACAAGTAAATCTGTACAATATTTATGTACTAGACATAAATATTGTACAGAAGTTGTATAAATGTAAGTTGTCCTGATCAGTTATGCCTTAGCTACTGGTGTTTACAGAAGTGCAATTTAAAGCCAATGATAATTTGATTCCTGTTTCAAAATTTACCAGTACTTACTCGAGCACTTAAGTTTAATTTACTGTTGTGGCAATTGTTATGTCTAAAATTAATTCAATATTAGACCATTTAGAACTAATACGATTGTAATAATTATCATTAATTTTCTTGTAATCTGTTGAAAACCTAGACTGTTTTTATTTTGTTTTATTCTATTAAGGTTATTAATGATTTTATAATGAAGTGATGTAGATTATAGAAGTGGAATCTCCACAGATGAATATAGATCGACAAAGATAATAATATATAATAATAATAATTTCCTTTAAAAATTCTTAAGAAGCTATATCGATTAATTCTTCAATCCCGAAGGTAGATTTATTTACTTAATTAAAGCCTGAATTTACAAACCTAATTAATAACAAGAATGCAATCTAAGCCAGATAGACTTCAAGTCGTCGATGCTCATAAAATATTCAAACACAAGCTGATGCCAAGTAGTGGTCGGACTCGGATCAATCAAAGTAATAATTAAAGTGATGCAAACGCCAGGTGGTCAGTTCACATAACAATCAATTGTTATAGAGAAATAAATGACTGCATAGAACAGTTCTGTATAGACTACAGACACTGACATGCATCTACAGATAAAAGATAACTGAAGTAAATAGTGATGGATAAAAGTTATAAATCATAGGATTATTTGAAAGCGTAGGCGGTGGCCCAAGAAGGTTTTTGGGCGTGAAGAAATCATCACAAACGAAAGTAGAGGATAAGAATAAGAGTTAAGAATCCATATTGAATAAGAATTGTTTAACTTTCATAATATTCGTATATATCTTCGAAATAAGTTCAAAATCTCTTTCATATAACAATCCATTTTCAAAGAAGTGAATATTCAACAAAAAATAAATATGTTTGTTCTATAAAACCGTTTAGTAATTCCATTGGAGGCTGCCCGATGTTCATGCGCATTCTGCCTGTTAGAAACTGGATCGAAATTGATTGTTGTCCATTTTCGGAAACGGTGCGCGAGCGCAGCTTTCTGGCAGTATGAAAAAACAGTAGAATAATACTCATGGAAATCAATTCGTTTTCGATCAAAAAACCTTCAAAGTGATTTCTTCGTCTTTCTTCGTTCATTTATTTTAGGCTGGTTAAATGAAAAGATTGCCTTATGGTTAGAGCTTAGTCCTTATACGTTAACGCTGCTTTAAAGAAACGCACACGTAGCAGTGAATAATGTGTGAACGAGATTTGCGCAAGCCTATTAATATCTACTGGTGGCTCACAAAAGAAGAGGTCAATGACTGTTGATACTGATGATGAATGAGACGAGACGACAAAGTATTTACAACATTAAGTATTTTCAAAAGTTGTGTTACTGTACTCGTATGTATAGCTTTGGCTCGGTTTTGGGATCACTTTCAAGCTCATCCAAATATGGTTACGAATGCCTCATGAATTATACGGTAGGCAGTTTTTGGCTCTTTGCTTGTAGACGTGCAGTGTTTGGAAAAAATCCGGTACATCGGCAGTACTATTCAGCTTAGGTTTTAAGACTCAGATACTTGAAAAGTAATTATTTTGTAAAACCTTCTAAAAGCATCGATCTGCTATAATAATATGAATAAATTGATAAAAAACGTTTTAGGTCTTAAACACTGACAGCTTAGAAGTAACTCTGATTATAATCTTGATCCCTATTACTTAGTAGAACCCTTAAAACCCTGTTAGTAAACATAATCTTATCATTAAATTGCTATCGCAGATAGCATCATGCGTTAATAAGTATTTAATAGGAAGTAAGCATGTAGCACATGTAATATAAACTTTTAGTACTTTCAGTAACTAATATTTATAGAATCTAAGATACCATTTGTACTCGTGGTCGTTTCGAAGATATATATCTGAAAAAATGTGGTTGTGCACAGCACAAATCCAAAATTTAATTTTATAGAAAATTTTCCTTGTCTTACACTGAATGATATGTGATACTTTTTTTTGTTTTATCAAATTTGCCACTTGCAAAACTTGTATGGTCACTGATATTCAATTTAAGGGTAGCTAAATACATTTTTATATTTTTACTATCAATATTTTCTTTTTGTATTCAAAAAGTGTGCCATCTTATCACCATCCGTCTACTACATGTTCATTCCCACGTTCTAGCTTATCGTTTGCATCTCATCAACGTTCAATGTAATTAACTTGCACACAATTAAATCTAGATCTTGTGATTTAATGGACAGCGGGTCGGCATCTTGGTTTGAATAAGCCATTGGCGTTCGTATAAAGCTTTAGAAATTAGTCGCTTGTGGTAGTTGCTCACTTTGTTAAATAGATTTTTAGTTCACATCAGAAAGCATTGGGAAATGAAAACAGTTTAAAAGTCTCGGTTTGATTAGATTAGCAATTGAATTCAATATCTGCGACAATATTAAGTTTTCACTAAACGCTATTAAAGGAGTATGTAATACATAATTATAAGTATGTAAACATAAATTTAAATGCTTATATAGCTATATTTTAATTACGGTTATCAACAAGGACTATTAAAACACTCAAGTTAAGCCACACTTAATGCAAAATGCTTGTTACGTAATTTTCAAGCGACAGCAATGGTGGAGTAAACAAACTTATAACAGCTTAAGGGGTAATAAACGTCGAAATTCCTTTTATCGTTACTCTAACAGACTTCGACATGCTCGGACATGACCCAAAATCAACTCAGTAAAGTAGCTAAGATAAGCACAGGAAATAAAACATCAAAGTTGAAGATAAGGTAGCTCACTAGTCGGTGCAATGGACGCTATTTGTGGAAGTTACGAAACATGGAACAGGTAATTGACCGGTAGTTTTTACATGCATGCATTGATTGGAATACGATATAGAATTTCAAACTTTATACATAGGGACAGTTCAGTTTCCTCAAGACCAAGATACTGAAAATGAAACAATTAAAGCTGCTGGTTTAGTTGAATAAAGGAGAAACTACTCTAACTGGCAGAACCAGGTTAAAAAAGAACGTAGATGTATAAAAAACGCTACTATTTATAAAACATGGACATGCAAAATAATATAGTGAACAAAAAAAAAAAGAAAATATATAGTGAAGTTTTATGCATGATTAAAAAGAAAGTAAACTATGATATAAAAACAAACAAATCTGATGTTTTCCGTACGGAATAGATAAAACACCACATAAAAGCAGCCATGAAATGGAGCTCACGCTTCTATAGGTATCTCTAGGCTGCGATACCCATTTAGATAGAGCTCCTTACAATAACTCAGTGAAAGCAAAGCGAAATTGAAGGCCCTCAGACGTACTTTGCACTTATTCTTGGATTTCTCTACTAAAGGTCTTGCGAAAAAAGAATTTATTTAAGCTCCATTACATTTATGTAAACTTTAAAACGGTTATTTTAATCTTCATTTTTATAAATGGACATTTAATTATTTATATTTAGATTTAATATGCTAAACAGTTACCAAGAGATTAGGCTAATTACTGTCACTTATTATTTCTAATAGCTTTATTATTGCATCACCTTTGATACCTTATCTGCATTAATCAAAGTTGCTATTGACAGTCTTATTAGATAAAGCGTGGTTGAAAAGAGATTTGTAGGCATGATACGTTAGGTCCTTTCTTTAAAGTCTTTTGTAAATGTCTGTGTGAGAAGCTATTAATATGGGTATTTTTTGTGATAGTATTTTATGGCAATTGTAATTTCAACACTGTGTAGCGGTATTTAGCGATGACTTGATGAGTCACTGATATTTTATTTAACCGGTGCTTCTGAATTTTGCTCTGTTATTGTAGAAATTAATTAAGTCAAGTATTGCAATTTTTATGTTGAAAGGCTAGGCATTTTACTACAAGCTTACCTAATGTTATGTGATGGTGTGGTCGAGGAAAGTTATGTTTTTCATAAAGGGTCTTGTAATTTCTAAATGTCTGCCGCTATTTTATGGTCCAGTTAACTTTTTTACGCTATATATATTTTCTATATAATCCGCTATGTAGTCGAATATCTTCAAGTCTAGTTGTAATCAGTATGTCTAAATTTTAATGTACAATCGTAATGTTTCTTTCACTCCATGCGAAACCATCTTTACTATTACTCGTTAACGGTGCAGAGATTCAGACGGTTCTATGTCGGCGGCCAATTTATTACGCAGCGCTATCGGCTTAGCCATCGGGTACTGCCAATGTGGCATTGATACGAAACTGCGAGACCGTGGCTCAAGTTCCTACAATTTTTTGGTAATTTAGAATCAATAATCAAAATGACTTTAGGTAACTGATAGGGTTTATAATGGTTTCTTGTGCCTATTATTTCTTATGTGCATTTGTCAATTTAATAGACATCAATACAAATTATTTAATTACTTGCTGTTACCCGAGGCTTCGTTTGCGTGGACATAAAATAAAGTACCTATCCGATTTCCGTCTTTGTGATATACAGTTACTCCTTATCAAATTTTATCAAGATCTGTTCAGCCGTTTAGCCGCGATAACGCGACAAACATCCAGACAGAGAGACAAAGTTAGTTCCTATAGTTCGCTAGACGCCGTTGATAGTTTTTTTTGTATTTTTTGACGTTTTGTATGGACTGACAGTGGTGATGTAGGAAGCTCTGAATCGCGTAAGCGAAGTTTTTTCCTCGAGACGGACGCATTCATTTTTATACCTCGAAGTTTTATTGGTCCTGATAAAACGGCGGCTATATTTCCTCTGAATAATAATATTAGTTAAGATTACATCTAGCCCCTACAAAATATTAGCATCGCAAACGCAACTCAACGCGACATTTCAGACAGCAATTTGCCATTTGGGCATGATGCGGCTTATTAAATTAGTTATTTATTTTGGTTTTGTTAGTTTTAACTTGTTTTCTATTTCATTGTACATATAATAATATCTTATCTTGCCAATTAACTGTCAAATCCCTATTAGTTAACAATCAAAATGTATTTACTTTTCTTGAATATCTGTTAACATAATTAATGGTAAGTAGTCGTAGTAGTATACTAGAGGAGTAATATTCTGCGGTTGAGGATCTGACTACGATATCCGCAATAATAACATCGGTCGTATCATCTTTCCTAGCTGTAAGTTTAGCCTTGATACTTTTGTAATAATACAGAATGTATGTATTGAATTATAATTTACTCTTTAATAAAGCAGAAGAATAGAGTTTCAATGATACACATTTTTAACTCCACTTTACTAGTGCAAATATCATCCAAAATATTTAATCAGCTGTTTAAAATGTTTTCAAAGATAAATAGAACTTTAGCTACTGTCTTAAGTAAGGCAATATTGATACAAATGGTGAAGGTCTTCCGAGCACGATGCCAGTTTAATAGTAATGGGAATTGTAGTACAATGAGATATTGCTTGAGGTAATCGCTGGGACGAGATGAGAATGGAAAATGCAAATAGAAAGGAATAGGTTTGACCTCGTTTACATAGATGATATTATTATGGTTTTATTAAAACAAAATGTACCAAAACCACGTCAGTTTTCATAGTAAAAAAAAGTTTTATTACCATTTTTTTACAGAAAAAAAAACCGCCTGAAACGCACGTTTCATCTTTTGCTGCAACATCAGTTTTCACAACACTTATAAACATTCCCAAATAAACATTTAAATGATGTACGTTTTTTTTTTGTATTTTTTTTCTAGTATTTGCAAAAACATTAGCAACACCCACTACTCTACTAGCTACTTCACCCAGTCCCATTCCTTCTCATTTGAAGCTGCATTATGTTATTGTCACTCAAAGTCCTCGTTTTGGTTAATTAATTCCAATTTTATCAAGTGTTAATAATGAACTCTATATTATTTTCTAGTAACAATATTATTTCTCTCAAATATAAAGCTGTCATTGATATATGCTGACCTGATGCCAGAGGCTGCGTTGAAAGCTGCGTGCGGGTCGTGCCCGATACATATTGCCCGCAACGCAATGAGTTACAGCGTATTGCTTCGTGATGTTGGTGCGAAATGGAAAGACTCATTCGAATAATGCGATCAAATTATTCGATTCTGAAATATTTGAAAGTTTACGATTTGATAAATATGCATATACCTAGCATAAAATAAATGATTTGTATGTATCTGCCATTGAAATTTATTGTTTAGTTGTACTCATAATACATAGATAGCGTATTGCTTTGTGATGTTGGTGCATTATATAGATAAAAAAAAAATACTTCATCAGAACCATTTATTTAAATTTGCTTCGTTATACTCGCTTAACTAACATAATCGAGATCTGTCATCTGTGGTCTTTTTCGTCAGTTGGCCATCTGTGGTCTTCTCCATCAGTTCCACTTCACCAAATAATACTTTCTGAATGCAAATGCTTGACTTTTTAATGACAATACCAAAATCAGAGTCCCCTCAATTCCTCATGGATCCCTTTATTAAAACTAGATTTTGATAAAAATGGGACCAATGTAAATAATATCCATATTTTTTTCCAAAACGGTTCATAAATGACGGACTTTTGGGGTAACAAACATAAAAAATAATAAAATCCTTTTTGCAAGAAATTCCTTTATCAAAACTAGATTTTGATAAAAATGGGACCAATATCAAGTATGCAATATAAATAATATCCATATTTTTTTTACAAATCAGTTCATGAATGACGGACTTTTGGGGTAACAAACATAAAAAATAAAAATAAAAAATCCCCCTTTTCAAGAAATCAATGAAAAAATCACGAACCTTTTTTTGGAAGACGGTTAAAAATCAAAATTAAATGACATAACTATTATATTTCAAATAAAGTAAGCAATCTAAAACATTTTTTTTTTCTTATCAGCTCTTAGACTATCATGGACGAAGCCTCCACCCTTTTGGAGGGTGGTTTTCATAATCCACACGCTTGGAAGGCGACTCGGAGATCGCAGAATGGTCACCATTTATTACGAGGACTCTGCTGTGCATCCTCCGGTGTTTCTGGTCGGTGTACTTAGATACCTTACATAAATTGCATGTGTGCCATTCAGATTTATTTCCAAGTTGTAATTCCTTGTGTATAGTTGTATCTTTTTCACCTTCGATCATGTAGAAGACAATTTCTCCTTCTTGCTTTGAATAAGTACAATTTCACTTGAAGCACGAAATTGAAGTTTCGAGGTATTCGAATAATTCGAATCGTCCGACTCACTCCAACCTGTTCCTTGGGTATTAGTGACGGAAAGGAAATGTGCTTTACTGGTTGAAACGTTATTGTTCGGTTCGATCAATGCAGGCGTGAGTGAGGTTGATGGTTCCAAATTACTTCTATATTAATAGAAGTTCTAGTATATGAGTGTGAAGCGTTAATTTTCTTTATTTACCTTCTTCTTTATTTAGGAACTGACTTCACCTTATTTTTTTTCCTAATGAATTCAGTTATCATTCCTAATTTTTATAGTAGCCATTCTGAGCTTTATGATTTTAATCTACTGATGCACGTGGGCACTTATTATCATAGTGGGCTTATGTAGGACATTAGCTGATGACGGTAGAATTGGGATGTCACTTCCCATAAAATTAAAGGCTTCCGGCCAGTGTTTATTATTAAGAGTTAACACTCGATGTCATTCTCGCTAGTTTTTCCTTTTATGGATCTCCTAAAGATTACTTGTACAGTTATATTGTAAATTTGATTTAATTTATATTTTGCTTCTGTTTTAACTATTTAGTATTATGCTAAAGACTATTAAAAATTCAGTAACACGTTATAAATTTACAAATTAAAATGGCATGTCTCACGTTAACCTTTTTGAAAGAGCGTTGCTACAATGGAAGATTGAACAGTAATACATTTAATGCAATATATTTTGATATTACAACGCACATACTTAATATCAAAGTAGTTTGGGCAATCTTTGTGTAAAGTAGCCTTGTCATACTCATGACTCTAAAGTCCCGTAACTTCACCTTTCTTCAGTAAAGACTTTACGCAAGGGACAATTACTGGTCCATTTCAATTTAAAGCGTATCAAAATCTTTATGTTAACATTGTCAAGGCTTAAAATTAAAAAATATGTTACATAATAAGTGCAATTTAAAATTAAATTTTCATTTCATACCCTTTAGTTCAAATTATGTAATGACTCATTAATGTATCAGACTTAATTTGAACAAAAAGAGGCGTGCCTTGAAAGTAATTAGTTTTTATATATTTCTTATGGTGTTATTACATTGAGAATAGCATACCATGTTTGTTATTAAATGTGAGTCATATGTCGTGGTGCTTGAGTCATGTCTTGGTAGTGATGTAATTAGACCGTATCAAATTGTTCTGAAACTATTGTTACTAAAAGTTGCTATTAAAAACTGAATGACAATGACTTTTAAATATATGAAATTCTTAAATCGAAAGACCTCTACAATAGTTTATCTAAAACAAACAGATCGCATACATCAGTCAATTCAATAAGAGCATTAATTTATAAATATTAATAGATCGATCTTATTCAACCAAAATTGACTACCTCATTATTAATTGTTAGTTTAAACGCGAACTATTATAAGTAATCAATAGTTAATTGTCCAAGCTATAAATCTAATCCGTACACAGAACTCCAATATAGCTTAAGACAAATTACAAATAAGCTAAGATACACTAAAACTCTTAAGTGACTAGGCAGAAGGTCTAAAATTCTATATTAATGGAATGGTACCTATTATATTTTAAGGTACTCACAATCTGTTGATTTTAATGCTTTCTAAATTATAATCTCGGTCCTGTTAATGAACGGCTAACACGCATTCGAAAGTGCATCCAGGTCGTATTGGAAACCCTTACAATGTCGAGAACATCTTGGTTAATTGGAAATCTATAATGGAGAATGCACTTTGCTTACCTTAACTAATTTCAAATGAAGAAATGTGAGAACATTAGCCACTTAATATTATAGAAATTAAGTGTTCCAGACCGAAGGCCAATGTTTCCAGTAAAGTTAGGGCATTTTACAGCAAACATGAACGGCTAATCTTGTCTTCTTTCATCTATACATAAATAGTGCAGTAGTAGTGGTTTGAAATTACACTATTATGCTCACAATATTATGGATACCACTACAAGTTATATAGTAAAACGCAGCAATCATCATCAGGCAAGCGACTTTGCTGGTTTTACTCGTATGACTACTTGGTTAACAATCAAGAAATCTTTCTTTTTTCGAGTTTCGTTTTAAGGCGAGGCCTGATCATGATTTGATATGAGTATTGCACCCGCTCAAAGTTCTAAGGTTTAAGTTGAAAATAGCATATCATGCTTGATGAGAAATTGGTAAATTGTAGTTTTTCATTGCTTTTTTGCTGATTATTGGAAACAGTGCAATAGGAAAAACTTCCTGGTTCGCCGTATAAGCCTGGATATTTAATTAGTAAAAAAAGAGGGTAATTTTGCGATTTTTGATTATGTAACTAAGATAGATTTCAGTTTTACTTTCTATCTGCAGTATTTTTGCACGTGATTAAGTAATCTCGTCACTTCGAACAAAGCGCTGAAAAATGCTACTTTTTGTTGTTTTGCGATTGGACATTGGACCTCGGCTTAAGTTTTAGCCATAATAATATCTCATTCTGTGCTAATAATACAGATAAACAAATTTTAAACAAAGTCAGTTATTCCAACTATAGCTTAGATCACATCCGGTGATCTTTTTTAAGGAGAGTTAGAAGCGTGCGCACGTCCTCGACTTGCCTTGCAAGATACAAAATGTGTCAAAACCAAGTCAGTTTTCATGGTATCATAAAGTCATAATCCAGCTCAAGTGATAATTTCGTCATCTTTCAAAACCGAAATACGGGCGCACCTTTTTCAATTAGCGGCATTTGGAAAAACAAAAATATAAGGCAGATGTCCTTTTTTACGGTCGCCTGTTTTTATGCCATCGACAGGTAATAAAATGAAAAAAAGAATGAACCGATCCCATCTTGAGTGTATGGAAATGGAATTAGATATGTCAGTAATTGTACGTTTTATTTTGATTGATATATTGATATAGAAGATCTAAGAAGAACATTTTTGGGCATAGTATTACTTGATACATGGATATTATGCCTTAGCTAAGATTCTATAAAGTTCTTAAGCCTCGGTATTTTGAGAAATGGAATCAGATTTTTAACAACAATGTTGGCTTTCTGGTGTTATTTTGTTTTTGAGTCACTTAAGAAGTGTTAATATTACTTATATTATATATTACTCTTTAGAGATGAACTACGTACCGGTGAACTTTTACAATTAGACCAACACAGAAATCGTAAAGAAACAAAAGCAGATATTTACATACATTTCGTCGAAGGTTCATGAGATTGTTCTATTGAATAGCTGTTTTTTTCGCTGTAAATTTTTTGAACGTCAAGTTTTTGAGCCCTTAGTAAAATAGTTGTTCATAATGTCAAGTAAAATGATATCCTAGAATGCTTCCGTCATCTAATATTTAATTACAGATAATTATCTTTAGGTAAAGGTATTGCTTACCTTGATGTCTTATTTTTTACCCAAATACCCAAGGAAGAAGGTAATGTTTTTGGGGTGTGTGTAAGTATGTTTTTTTAAAGATCAAAATGCTGGCGCTTATTTGGTGCAACGCATAAGCATTGACATTCAGCGTAGTAATGCCACCAGCATGCTGGGTACGCTGCCAACTTGTAGTGGGCTTAAACATTTGGATTATCTATAGACCTTTAATGGTCTCTGGATAATACATCTATTAGTTTATGTAGTAAGCTAAGTAGTTTAGGTAGTTTTAGTTAGTATGTATTTTGCTTAATATGTTTGTGTATTCCTACATTACCTCCTATAGCCGAAACGGCTTGACCGATTTTAATGAGTGAGGTGTTGTTGGATTCCTCTTTATGCCCCAAATTTGTGCTTTCTCTTTAACCATATCTGTGTTACTTTCTGTTATTTGTGCTATGAAATAAATAAATAAATCAAGCAGTAAGTAGCTAATTCTAAACAGTTGCCATTATTCTCACAAATTTCTCAGAAAGAAGCGACAACATTTGCGTAATATGTCGTATGTTTACCATGACTTGACGATACCATTTGAGTTCCCGAGAAACCTGCTGTTTGAACCCTGCTACCTCGCGCCTGTAATAATAGTCCCAGCCGCCATCTCCTTCATTCTTTACCGACACAAAAGAGATGCGAGACTAATTTTTTACGCCCACAGGATCCCGCGGTTACCTCACTTACCTCCCGTTGCTTTAAGATCTCGTTTCAATTAACCAGAACTAATACATGTAAAATAATTTTGTGGACAATTTCCAATGTTTTCGACTCGTTAAAAATTGATGGTTGAGAACTTGACAGTTTACGATATAATGACTCCAGTTTATGAAGGAGGTTTGATAATTATACTGGTACTATCTATATTTGGAATTGCATTCCAGTTATGATATGTTTCCATAAAAGTTGATTATTTAAAAAACGTAGGTTTTATTACTGATTCAATTGAATATATATACAGCAAGTCATGCTGTGTTCACATATTTTGGGATAGCTTCTAGTTCCGAATATTGTTTTAAGGATTTTTTACCTTATTTTGAGATAATCCTGTTTTTTGTGCCTTTTCAATAAATTTAAACTATATTTTGGACACAACATAAGTACGCTCATTTCGTTTTTTTTTTGTTTATTTACCCCCGAATACTGAAACGCTTGTTAACTTTGACAACAGATTAATTCTAATGCTGCCTTTGTCTGGCACTAAGCAAATGACAAAGGCAACAACAGACTTCATCTGTCGTCAAAGTTTTCAGTATTCGGGGGTTAGTCATTTATTTCAGATAAACGTCAACAAATACAGTAGATACCAGTAATTATTTATCTATCTTATCATCCTGCAACACGGTTGCAAAGTTTGCATAACAGCTATCAGCAGTTATACAATTGATAAATCGATTATGTAGGTCTCTAGGTTATGTCAATATAGGCGTTAATTTTTGCAACATGGTATATTTTGCATAACAATAATTCTTTCTACCAAACACCAACTTCGTTTTATGATAAAAGATGCTTAGTGAATTTTCGCTAATTTTCGAATGATACAGGACATAATAGCACGTACCTATCAATTCAATTGTCACGGTAACGGAATTTCGCTAGGTATGCTATTAAGGCTCTGAACTTCTGCAATAAAAACCTGATCTAATAATATTACCATCTATTTCACTTAAATATAAAGTAGTTAACCATATATTCGTTTTACTTTTCTTCAAGGATATATTTTTAATTTAAACAAAAGTTCAACACATATTAAGTAGAAATGACTAACTCTGGTTTAAGATTGAAATCAACTGTTTCAGTTTCTTTGACATGTAAAACAATTAGCATTGGGTTTTATGAAACATTCTGGCCTCTAAATGATTCTTGTCAGTTAACAGTGAATTGCGACAGATTTTTAGAATTTTAACAAGCAGCGTTTGCTTTGGGTTTGTTTAAACTATTTACAATAAATATTGTATGCAATAGTTTTAGTATTGTAGAACTAATTGATTTTCTGCATCGGCCTTTAAACATCCAACTGCTGAGATATCAGCCTATCGTCGAAGAGTAATTAGGGCATATCCACCACGCTGGCCCAGTGCCGGTTGGCGGATTCACATACGCCATCGAATTTATTCTCTGGAAATATGCAGGTTTCCTCACGATTTTCTTTCACCGTAAAGTCAGTGGTATATCCGTGCGTAAGTTCCAAAGAACTCATTGGTACGGGCCCGCTCGCGGGTTCGAACCCATGACCCCACGAAGGTGAGTGAGAGCGTGCTTCCACTGAGCTACCACGACTTTTTGTTTACACCATTGATTACATTTTGAACTAATTGATTACATTTTATTAAAACACAATGCTTACATTATTAAAATATAATAATAATAAATGTATAAAGTTGTTTTATGTGCAATTATAAGTTAATTTGTGAAATTATTAGCTGCAATAGTTTATGATGTTCACTAAAATTCAAATAAAAAATAAACGAAAATAAATTATTTAAATATCGTAAAAAGTCGTAAAAAAACATAATCTTTGTAAAATATTCATAATTATACTTATATAAAAATATATGTGTATCAATCTGTCTTCAAATTATTAATTTTGATGAATTGTTGTAAATTTGCGAGGCAACCTACACCTAACAGGCCGAAGGCCGAGCAAAAGAACGTTCGGCGGCTTTGGTGAGACTTCTTCTAAACATACGAAGTCACATGCATCAGCTAGCATAAGTACAGAAAGTATGATAGTTTACATTATGATTCGTAAAGAGAGCTATTAATTTAAGTAAATGATATATAGAAACGTCCGTAGCACACCTAACCCAACTCGAAATGCTAATGAACAAAATAAATTCAGAAAACTTGGTCCATGTCTTTCTGGCTTCACTTCTCACATACTATTTGTATAACGTAAAATTTATTGAGCTAAACGCTTTGACCGTGACCGTAAAACCGGACGGTTAATATTTTAAACGTATTGTAGCGTGGTGTAGGTTCACCATCGTATGGAAGCTTAAAGTGTTCGAATGCATGCATGGCTGCTTTTAAATTTGAGATTCTCGTTACGATAACTTATCCAAGTCGATCAGATTGTATTTTTATGGCAATTGGATGCTTTTGGTTTTTATAGGATGCTATAATATCATCGCTCAGCAAAAAAAAAAAAACACTTTAAAAACAATTTACCCAAATCATCATCAGTACCTACAGTATATACATTTTCTCAATTATTATTAAACTACTATACTATTATTATCTTTACTAAACCCACTCCCTTTTTTACTTACGTCGTCTTTCACGCCATTCATCCATACTTTCTTCGGTTGTTCCCTATCGCTATAACCACGTACTCATTAAAAATATGGTTTTCAAATGCGAAGAAGCAGGCTACAAAAAAAAAAATTAACTTACAAAATGTAACTGTTATCTACATCGTTAAAGGTATCGCAGAGTTAAAACCAGAGCAAAATGCTGCAAAAAAAAATGTAGTACCCTTATTAAGCGAATAAGAGGTAATGTTTAGAACATAAACCAAACAACTAAACATTTATAATACCGACTCAATCACATTTAAAGTACAGAATTTAAAATAGCTCGTCCTACAAGTTACTGATTGGAAATATTAACCTTCTCTACCATTAATTAATGTTGTACTTTAAAGCTCATCTTCCTGCAAAGCACAATCTTTGAAATCAAACACCTATTTGCTATTATACCAAGCGTGGCATAATATTAATATTCCATTCATTTAGAATTTTACTATGGAAGCCATCCACATTTCCTTACGACTTTCTATTGGCACAGCATGCGTAGAACGTGGGTCACTATGGGACCTTTATATAATTATGACCTTTACGTGACTGCCTATCATCCATTGGCAACCTTTACAATCTAAATCTACCAGTAGTTTTACAGATAGTGGAGTTTATCTTTATAAAATAGGTGCCTATCTATTATGCATTTGTATTGAATGAAAATGGACGAAACAGCTTAATCAAGTGAAGTGGACTCTTGGAATACAAGGCCTGTCATTGATTAGTTCATGTGAGCTGCCAGATAGTAGGCAGTGACTTGTGGTGTTTATTTTTGGTATTATGTAAGATAAATTTATAAAAGATATTATTACGTATTATTTCAAATAATGTACTCTAGCTGATAATACAACTAATTAGGTGATATTCGTAAGTGAAACTTAGAAGAATTACATAGAAATAAAGAGCTGCCAAGGCTATCATTAACTACAATATGAATAAAGATAAATACCAAATTGGATGGCCGTTTAAAATAATCAAGCAACCATTATTGTGGTCTTGCACGTTTTTATAATTCTTGTGTTTATGTGTCATTAGTGCAATTATGACTAAAATTATCTCTATGCTTATGGAAAACACTGTTAATGAATTATGAAAACATGTAATCGCTTATCAGCAAAGGTTTCTTCAAGAAATTTCGTTGTTTTACCACTTTTTTGTATTCAGCTGATCAAGCAGAAGCAAAGACAGTTATTGAACTAAACATTTTAACCACGAGTTTGTTTGGGCTCGCCTTATAGAGAAGTAAAAGCTGGACAAATATTAATGAAACAAATTAGTACGTCTGCTCCTCCTAAATTGTGGAGCCTGTCTATATTTACTTAGGATTTCTTTGTTTTATACACGCATCTGTTTTTAAAATGGGATGTTAAAACAGGTTTTGGAAGGAATCAGTTTGAAGAACTCGACAACCTTCAAGAAGACCCTGTACTCAGAGATTTAATAGTATATTATGAGTATTCAAGTCATTCTGATTTTCCAATACTTTGAAATAATGTTTAAATTTATTGCAGAAAGGAATTTGAGATATTAATACAATAAATGCAGCGGCAGTAAAAGTAAAAGCAATCCTAGCACTTCTCAAGATATTGGATTATTTCTAATTCATTCGAAATTCCATATTGAAAGTATACGTTGATTGTATTATTGATAGTAGCTACATCCCAAAAATTAGTGCCACAATGATTTCATCGATAGTGATAATAACATATAGATGATCAATTATATGGATAGGAAAATTTTAAAATATTTAAGCCCAAATCCCCACAGCACCTATAAATAACCCAAAACATCGATCAATAAAGATAACCATTAATTCATAAGCCTATCATTACCACCTCATTACTTTAGCAGCCGTGAAAAAAATTACAAAGGTAAAGGCGCGTTCACAAGGAAGTCTTTGTAGTTTAAAATATGGACCACACAGGCGCTTGTGTGTTTACGTGTTAAGCTAAGTACGTCTATATTGTGATAAATGTGTTATGAAACTGTTATAAAAAAAAATACAACTGAATACTTTAAGCTATTTTGTAGAAAAAACATTTATGAAAGTCCAATAAAGTTGTGAAGAAAGTATAGTATGTACAAATTTTTACAAAGTTTGATATCTTTACAATCTGAAGTATTTGATTTTCGAATATATTTTAATACCATTTATTTATATAGTATTTGATAGATAGGGAAACATACAATCCAAATTATCATAATAAAGTTAAAGTTGTGGTCGTCTAGAATAGATATGTATAAACTATAGAGCTTTACTTACATCTTTCTATTGTATATTTTTGCAAAAACATTATTTACAAAATTTTATTTAGTCTCTTCCTTCAATATAATTGTGTAAAGTACTTTGAATGTCTAAAGGCTATAATGCTCTAAGTCTCTATCTTACTAGGTAGCTTTTTGTTCCTCAGTATCAATACAGTTTATAGCATATTCGAAAGTTGAGAAAGTTTATTTGAGTAGTTTAACATCGCTTAATGTTCCGAACGATCGGACTTTACTATAATTTACTTAACATTATCTGTTCTTTAAATATTATTTACAACTTTAACAAGACTTCGTCTATTATTTAATAAAATGCTTGAAGCGGTCACTTTAAGGCACTGTGAGGTGATTGAGCTTAAAGCGTTGATACATTCGGTAATCCCATAAAAACTCTTTGAGAGTAAAAACACCATGACTAGAGATGAGACGGTAATAAAAAAATTGATAAGTAATTCAATTGGATAGATCCGTTAGTTTTACAATGATATTCTAATAAGCCGTAGTAAATTATAGGATTTGGAAAATGTATTAGACGGGGACTTCAGTTTTTAAGTCTTAAAAATATGATGCTTAATAGGTTCGTCATATATGAAGCAAATATACTATAGCACTTACTTACTGTTTAATGGAATGTGTGTTAAAGTAAACTGGGAAAATGTCATTGTTTTAACCAAAGAAGTGATACAACAAAATCAAATTTTCTAAAATGTAATACATTAATACTGATATAATTTTAAAGACACGAATATTGTGAATTTTGACGAAGACTTTATATTAATTGATAATATTTAATGTGTGTGATGTAACACTGATGTGAATTGAACGGCTCTGTAGGGTAATACACCGATATAAATGTATACCGTTATTGCTTTCTTCATTAAAAATTATAGCTCAGCTATATTAAGAGACGGCTCCCCCGATTCAACTAATTCAACATTTTTTAAATATAAGAATGACAGAAAGGAAATTAAAAAAAGTTAACCGTTTAATGTCTTTAGTTTAGTTCTTACCATTGCCAATGTTTTATAGCAATTGTCATGTTAGTATTTTTTATTTTGGCGAAATACAAGAAAAATTGGGAATGGTATTCTAAAGAAATTAAATAGTAAACTTTTTATATTTCCTCTCTGTAATTTTTATACTTAAAAAATGTTGGAAAAGTGCGAACAAGATAGCGAGAGCCAGGGGAGCTGGCCCTTAAGCAGTACGAACCCTTTTTGCGTTACATAATTAATTGCTGATATAACATCGGCTTAATCATAAAACTATAATAAGCCACGTTCTTAACGTATAAATTTTAAACTACGAATAATATTTTATATGACTTATGATTATAAAGAAATGAACATCTACTACTAACACGATAAACTGCCCCGGTGGCTCAGTTGGTAATGAACCTACCTTCTGTGTTTGGGGGCGTGGGTTCGTTTCCCATCTAGGACAAACAATCATGTGATGAACATTTGTGTATGTTCTATGTCTGGGTGTTAATATCTATATAAGGATGTATTTAAAAATATATATGTACGTATATCAGTCTCTGGCAGCCATATTACAAGCTTTGCTTAGTCTGGGGTCAGGTGACTGTGTGTGCAAAAATGTCCCAGATAAAGTTTTTTTTAAGAATGTTGCTATTATTACTTATAACAAAACACAATTATCATCATTTTTGTTGCAGGTACGTTCTAAGTTTGCTTTAGCGTGTCAAAAAATAACTGCTTTCATAATTGCGTTTGACATTGAAAACTTCCGGTAAACTAGTCATTCATTGTTTTAGAACAGTTTTGATCCACTGATACCTGGACCATGTTGTTTGAATGTTTCATCTAATTAATAGTCTCGTAATAATTTCTTAGGTGAAACCTTCGAAAAACTGTAACGAATCTTTAGCTTTCAACATTATTATTAAAAAAGTTGTTTTTTTTTTTTTTTCATATTTCTTTAAGGTTACTTAATTTTCTGTTTGCTGTTTTCGATCACACGATCGCACAATGAGATGAGTAGAATATCTAATAAAAATATCGAAAATTGTATGCAAAATAATCATGTAACCGTATCGCCACATCAAGCTTAATCACGAAGGCAGCTTCAATTAAAAGCACTAAAAATATACGGTATCGACATATCGTTTAATTATTTAGTGTACAATATTTAGGTCATTGCCGATTAACCACATTTTTGCATAAACATAAAATAGGCCTACTTTCTTTAGTGTTAATGGAGAAATCACTAGCTTAGCCAGATTGAGGTTTACAAGTTTTTCGGACTATCTTTTGTTTGATTCGGTATGCTTTCGCTTAGTTTGTCGCAATCACAATCACTGTCATAGGTTCTACGTCTTTGTTTATCAAAGTAGCGACGTTGACCTTGATTTTGGCGCAAGAGGCAAGATCTAAGCCAATTAAGTATTTTTTGTCTTCCTCTTCAATTTGCCGCATAGCGTCTCAAGCCTTGACGTGCCCTCAAATAATTGTATTTTAAAGTTGATTGCTTCGAGACCTCATTTGGTCATCAGCTTTTAGTTGCAATATCTATTCGTGTGAAGTGGAATTTTATTTTTCATTTCATTTTTTTTTGCGGTACGTTATTGATTTCTAAGTAATCAAATTTTGTATCCATTCATATGATTGAGTTTTCGTAATTGGCACACTTCATCAACATTTGTAAATGCTGTCGCTTATCATCTTCACGCGAGTGACTTGCTCATTTCGTTACTCAATTCAATTAAATAAAAAATACATTAAAATTGCTTTTAAAATTAGCTAGACAGTTCTTTACGTCTTCAAGTAAAAAAATAAATATTGTTTCAGATCAGATAACCACAGTAATCCCTGTTTGTTTATTTGAGCATACTGTAAGATGTTACCAAAGTAAAGGGGCTTCTAATTGTGTAACTCTTTTAGTCACAATAAATATCTCCACACCCCCTTACAAAGTCTTATAAATTCTTACTAAAAGCCATTAATTTTTGTATCTCTTCCATCTAAAGATCGGATTACTCGTAAAACCAGGACTGTTGCAAACCTTGTGAGGGTCGGTATCTCTACCATATTGGATTTCACTTGCAAGTCTTCCAACCTCCATTAAGATTTCAGTTTGACAGATGGAAAGCGTGGGTATGCACCAGGGTTGGACTGACTCAGAGCAGGATACGGGTATGGTAGGTATAGCTTAATTAGTATATGAGTAATCCTCCTCCACAAAATCTATGACAAAACCTTGTGTAACACCAATATTGAGAGTGTTGGGTGGGTCTTGAATAATTTTGTTGTTATACTTTTACACAAGGTGGAATAATATAACATCAATCTATTAATCTTGCATAACTTTCCATATATGTTTGCTATTGGAATGAAGTCCTGAGAATAATGTTGAAGTCAAACTGGAAGGGTTGCTTTTATCTTTGTAACACAAGTTGTTAAGACATTCTGATGCTAAGCATAAGCCAATGAAATTCCCTGGAGGCTTCTATTACCCAGTAGTAGTTATCTATTTTGTTGCAAACTTTCTGATTTTTGCTTTCTGCATGAAATGAATTTTAAATTTTCTCTGTTGTAAGTACTTTCTTTAAATTCTAGCTAATATTTTTATTGATTTTGTATCTTAATAGAAATAATGAGTTGATTGTAAGTATAGAAACAATAACAAAACTTTGTAACTATTCAAAATAAACAAGTATATGCGATAAAATACAAAGATATCGCATAACCAAGACATGACACTTATTAATAACTATCCTATCTCCGTATTATACTTTATCATTATCGCTCTTAATATTCTTGGCACTTGATTACGTATAAATTATAAACTGCTCAGTAAAATGTCAAAAGTTATCTCCTCTTTGTTTACGTATTCAGGTTCCTCAATGAACGTAAAAATCTTACCTAAAAAGCTGAGACTCGGTTTTCCATCCACAGAATCATCATCTTCAAAGCACTCGAGCTTTTTTGAATTCATATCTTCATGCAGAGCACTCCTTAAGGTCACATGCACTTGTCTTTACACACACAGTTATAAAAACAATGGGAACACACTCAATTCGAAATCTCACTTGTTTTTCTCACTGACAGGTTTGTTTTCTTTTTTCTTGAATGTCACAGATTGAATTTTGAATTTGGAATGTAACGGATGCGCGCGCGCTTTGAACGTGCGGCGCGCGACAGTGCTCCGACGCGAGTGAATGAAGCCGATTGTCGTCGAGCGCAGCCGAGTGCTGCCGACATGTGCCTAGTTTCATACAGGACGGACTGACCTGCATGCTGCTAATCTGATTATACACACAGTGCATTTTGCTTTGTGCTAAGTTCTATGTACACTTAGATTAGTCGAACAAAGAGGCCGATAACGAAAGTATGGTTTCTGTTATATTCCGTTTCCATTCCGAACGTTGTTCTAAATTACGACCTAAAAACTATTTATTAATTTTATATTTATATTAAAATACTCATAACTTCAAAAAATCTGTAAAAAATCAAGGGCAGTTTGAAAAATTACGTTTGTCCTTTACAAAATGTCTCTCAAATTCAAACATAACAATAGAGCTAATTTCACGAACAACGTCAAACCAGTCACATCACAAATCACAATGTTTGATCATGGGAAACGCCAAATTTTTATTGAGAGTTAAACCGCGAGCATACAAGTTCATACTAACTAACAATACGAAACAGGAATTAATACTTACTATTATTACTTGCGAAAGGGTCGCACGCGCCTCCCCTCACGAGAACATGCATTGTTCTCTTCGATACGCATGCGCCAAAACTGACGAACGAACAATACTATCAGTGTAGCTTGCCCTTAAACTGCACTACTAAGGGGCTAATTTAAATTTCGATCAATATTTTTTTAATTGAGTTTTGAGTTGCAAATACATAGTTTGTTTTTAAATAGAAAGCTAAAACAAGATGTTTTTTATTTGAATTCTATTTACATTCAAACTTTGAATGTTTTTCGCTTAAGAACTTAGAAATGATTAATATTAAAACCATAAAATTGTTAACGATCAACTTTGATCGTATCGGTACGCGTGCCCATAACGATAATCTAAAAAGACCACAACTTTTGTAATATGTAACAGGACGTTCCCACACCATCTTCGGTTTTTTTGTCTCAATTTTGTAACCGAAAATGGAGGCCCTATTCTCCGGGCAATTTCGTCTGTCTCGGCCACTATATAATTTTGTCGGGCATTAATCATCGGGCCGATTCAAGAATGACAATTCAAGACAGTGAAAGTCTACAGGTATAAAAATGTGGCTTAATAAAATTGATTGTCTTTGTAATTTTTATCGAAGATATAAACTTTAGTTTTATTCGATTCCAGAAAAAGAAAATCGAAAATTCGGGTTGTTCCGTCTTCGCCCCAGCGTGTCTCATCCCATTTCTTGAGTCATCCCAAACACGCATTACAAGCTCAACCCACTACAACAATTGATATTTTTTTCTTAAATCGCCCCAAGTAGTATTCTTGGCACATCCCACGGCAAAAGTGACTAAAAAAGTATGGATAGCATAAAAATGCAAGTTATATTTTTATTTAAATGTGTAGATTTAAGTATAAAGTACCTAGGTATTACCCTTAATATTCATAGGTAAATACAAATAGTTGTAGAGACTTATCGGTCATTCTAAGCCTATTTATTGAGTTTACTTAGTATTGATAATGGATAATTATTAAAACGTGTTGCATGTGTGTTATAAATATTTATTTTATTTGTCTATAAACATTCAAGGTATCATTACATTGATATGATATGACCCAGTGAGGTATGAAATTGTTCAAGTAGTGTGCTTAATTGAACCCAATTATTTCATCTTCAAACTATTCACAGATTTCCTAATCTAATGCAGGATGCAGGCCTCTCTCTTGCTACCATTGGCTCAGTTCTAATATAATTTGTCTCCGTTATGTTTTGTTTGTCTTTTTTATTTCATCATCAGCACTGCAGACAATTTTTTTGCCTCTTTCAACTCCAACTGTATCATTGGCTTCCAATTCTGTAAATCTTTTTACTGAATGTCGGGATGTTTTGTAACTAATAATTTGAGATACTTTAAAAATCATGTCAATCCGATATTGTTATACTGTACTATATTGAGTGTTTTTTATTTATTTCGCTTTTTCCTCAAGGACAAAGGTCGGAGACGTTGTCTATGTGGCTGCAGCTATATTCCTCTAAATTATAATATTAGTTAGGATTAGGATTGATCTGTGATAGAGGATAATACCTCCAATTTATGGTGAATTTATGGCAATACCGAGTGTTCGTTAAACGAAAGACATATTCAAGGATATCATCCAGTAATTGCGATGCTTGTTACATAGGACGCAGGGTGGACGCAGAGGTCGGAAAGAACAACACAACAGTGTGCAACCAAGAGGTGTATTTGACTGTATGGTCTCTGGGCCGGACGTAGCCGTGCGCGCATCTATATAAAAATGCCATTCCTTTTACGACATAATTATATGGCATGGTTGATATTTATTCGTGATTTCAGATTTGCTCGCATAGTAAAAGATGTTCATAATGGCGAGTACAATGATATCCTACAACATGCCCGTTCTCTTACCGAACACTCACAATACTGTAACGTTAGCTACATTATCTTTACGTGTGTGTTTATGTTTAAGACGAAAGCTCACGTTCGTTGTGTCATTAACCATCATTTACATAATGATCCATTCTTTGAAGAAATCGGGCGTATTTACCTCGTAATAAATTTTATGGATAACACCCGAAAACCACTTGAACAATTTATTAAAGTGGATACAGTTTAATATGTAAGTAGGCGCAAATTATCTGAGCGTTAAAAGCTGTCTTTCAAGGGAATCTTGGTAAGTCGATTTTTACCATAATTTAAATATTTAGTAAATCTGCACATAAGTTGCGCAAATTCACAGATAAATGGCAACACTGCACACAAGTTGCTTGTTTTTTGAAATTGTGTTCAATTACGTTGATTTTGACAAACCGGAGGGTGTAAAAGAACCCATTGTAGAGAAATATTTTTTGTACTAGAATAACATTTTCAGTATAATATATTATTAAAAAATACTACAATATTGTTTTTTAATTTTCTGACTTTTTTTTTCAAACGATGTCTATTATTATATATATATAATTATCATAGAATTGTGCAATACATCATCATGAGTTAAGATCATCATTCTTATAGTCTTCGAGCCATATTAGCAAAACAGTAAATTTAAAATTAGGACCAAACACTTCGCATTTCTCAGCTCGACATTAGAGGTATTCAGTGTTTGTACACAGAAGAAGTACTAGTTACTACGCATGTATGGCTAGCAACAACAACAATGTCATCCAGAGAACACAATGCTTAGAATGTCAGTCAGTATTTTGCCGGTCTATTTCTGTCCATCTCTTCCTAAAATGTACACGCCCTAAAGGATCTCTCAGACTACGCTCCAATATGTTCTTCACATCATCCCGGTGCTCTACCCCGTGATATATAACAACTAATTTCCGTAGTACTAAAAGGAACCCTTATAAGGCTGTCTGTCTGAATCATTTACAGCTTTATAACTTCCAAAGATATAAACTTACATGCATGAAATTTTGTTTGTAGGATATGTTTGCACTTGCCGATACGCTGCGCTATATTGCGGAGCAGACGCAGAACTGTGTATGGAAAGCTTTAAAGCTATAACGCCACGGATTACACTACCGCATTACGAGTTCGTTATTTCGACAAATAAAAGTCACCAAAGTTGGAGGAAAGCGCGGGTTGCGGGAACTGCGACCAAGTTATTCCGAACTAGATGCGACAGGATATAGATTTTTTAATGATGAATTTCGCTGATTCTCGCTATCTCGTTCGCAATTTGCAACATTTGTTTAATGTAGAAATTACAGAGAGGAAGAAAAAAAATATAATTCCATATCTTTAGAATAATGTCAATGCCATTGCTAATGTTTTGTAGCATGTTCATGTTATTATTTTTAATTTTGGCGAAGGAGAAGGAAATCAAATTTTTATTAGTTGTTTCCTATGAGTTTTTCTTCTCCTTCGAAACTTTCCTTCCTACGAACGAGATAGCAAGAATCAGTAAAGTCTGATCACTTTGTCAAGATTTGTGCTTTTCTGTTTGGGGATCATTGTTTATTTATTTAATTCAAACATCTTCTTTCTTCTTATATTTATATAAATTTAATTTTACTATAAGATTAACTGTTAACTCACAAAAATAATATTACGTTCTAATATTATAACAAAAGGTACAACGACCAGGAAATAAACAAGGAAGAACAAGGTTATGAACAAGGACGGGTATAACAACAAGGATCATTATTATATAAAAAAATATATATAAATTATATTAAACCGCATAGAAAAGCTTTTAAGATTTAGCAGCAACTGTTCATAATTTTGAGTGCTAATGATCCTCACTCAATGATATCCCAGCATTGTAGCGCAGTATAAAAGATCCTGAAGCCCTGATTCATCTGATCGTTTTTCATAAGCTCCAGGCATTCCCGGCTTCCTTTCAAGGAGTCCTGTTTAAAATTCCTCTCTCGTCCGGACCAAGGTGCGCTCCTGACATTTTTAGGCGTTCGACCAGCCTGCTCTTTTCCCATAGCTTTTTTTTTCAATAAAAAATGCTTTTGTTGTTTTCGTCAGATTTATGCGACGCTCTTGTTATGGACAATTTGTGAGTTTATTTTATTTGCTATTTTTGGAGTGGGTTTTGTGAAACATGATTGATTTTGCGAAAGGTTTATTTTTAAGGCAATTTTATTTATGTTTTATACATACATTGCATACTATATTGATGTTTTTGTGGTTTTTAAACATTGTTATTTTTAAGTCGCTATTATATTTTCAGATTGATTTATACTAACTGTTGTACTTTACAATTGGGATTAACTTTCATACTTAAAGCATTCTTATACAGGTTTATAAGGAAATGATATGCTAATGTGAAAAGAGCTCATAGTACTCATCATTAAAAACAAATTTTACTATTGGACCAGCCATCAAATCGCAGGGAAAAAAACACCTGTTCCATACATTTTGTCGCGATTTCAGGGTTGATCCTATACTAAACGTTGTTCATAATGAGTAATGAACCGTTCTCGGGTTCTCATACCCTTTCCTTGAAACCCTGTATACACTCAAAAAATATTACCCTCCTTCTAGAGCAGTCGGGTAAAAATACGTAAAATTGCTATACATAAGTACGAAAGTATGTTTTTCAATGATTTCTCGCTGAACACTACAAAATTCTATTTAAAAGGTAGGGTTATTTTAGAAATGTAGATCACGTGCATGTGTCGAATTGAAAATGTGTTTTTTAGGTCCGAGGAATAGTCAAGTGAGTGTAAAATTGTTATTCTAGTGCCATTGTATTGGATTTGTTATTGGATTTATCGTTTGTTGATGTTAGTTTGACTTTGCTGTTGCAAGTAAAATCACGTAATTTTACTCATTCATCAGTAAATCTACTCGATGAGAGCTATTGAATTGACTTCGAATTAAGTTGAAGCTGTTCATAATGGCTACTATTAAGAAATCTCATTAGAAAAAATATCATACTAGTAATCTCAATTCAATTCAATTCATAAATCATAGATAGTGATGACTATCCATAAATGGATAGTCATCACTATAGGTATAACTAGGTTAAACAAACAAACAAACATTACAAATTTACTCTATTATTGAGTTTTTATATTTCCTTATCGTTGAAAAAGCATTATTCTATTTTATTTATTCAGTATTATTCCTTTTCTCAATCTTTTCCTTTTGTTAGTGGCTTATTTCAATCCCGAATAGGTGTGTCAATACTGGTAATGTCATTGGATTATTCAAATCTCGACCAGCACCATTAGTGCATAACTTTCTGGTAATGTCTGTCATAATTCTGATAATGAAAGCCAAGCTAGCTTACTTGAAATTCAGGCTGAGCTTCATGAAGCCCATGGTTTTCTTGAAGGCGTAGGTAATTGCCAGAAAAGTAACGTAATAAGCGTGCAGTTCCTCCCTGGACAGATAATAACCTCACTGATATTGGTGTGTAGGTGTTCACACACGACGACACATCTGATGAAACCATGCGTCGAATCACAGTTTACTGTTTCAAACGAAATAACTAAAATCTACTGTAACATGAGCGTAAAAACCAAAGAAACCAATCAGAGCACTGCACTTAGAACTTACATCTTCGTAAATGAGAATATAAATATTAAGTCAATCATGACAAGGACGGATCAATTATTATGTAAATATCAAGATCAGACTCGTAAGGTAAATGGGAAGATTGAAAGTCCATCAAAGACTCAAAGCACTTCATGGCTTGCGCCGGCGCATGAGAGCGTTGACTCTTGTGAGTCACCGCGTAGAAACTATTATTTACACTGTGCCACGTCGCAAAAACTTGATGGTGTACTGTAAGATGTTGCTAAGGGCTGAGAAGGAATAGTATGGTAACATTTATCTTACTAAATTTTTACCCGACTGTTTGAATGCAGTAATGTTTTTTTGGGTCTTTGTAAGTGTGATTATATCAGTTATTATCCTTATTTTGTCTCCTACCACATAAACAGCTACAACATGGGGTTCTTCAAAAGGGCTGTTAATAGAGTTTTTAAAAGTCCGCAACGTATCTGTAACGCCTCTGGTGCTACAGGTATCCATAGGCGACGGTGATCTCTTGATGGTAAGCGATCACCGTCGCCCGTCTGCTTGTTTGCCACCTATGGCATATAAAAAACAGCTTGACTGATTTTGGATTGCGATGTATCTAGTATCAGCAGCCAACTGTAGAGCATTCGCTGTAGCATTGCGAAGCCAGAGAAGGAACTGGAATCACTACTGGATAGCATGAGATACCTCCGGCTTCATCCATGTTACCACAACAACTTGACTGCTCCTCATCGTCATCTACAGTACCATATCATCTATGCTAATTGAGCAACCGTGTCAGAGGCCCTGAAATCAATTCTGGTATTTCAAGGAACTGGGTTGGTTGGTATAGAAGCTGGCAGGAGTAAATGCACATCCCCATGTAGAACGTTAGTGTACGACTTACCGCCCTCATCCTAACTAATATTATAAGCTCAAAAGTAGCTCTGTCTATCTGTCTCTCTGTCTGGGTGTTTGTCGCGTTATCACGGCTAACTTTATAGGTTTAACTTATATTTTTTGTAGGACCCTGAGAACGAAGTCGCGCGTAACAGCTAGTTTCTAATAAGAATAGAAAGTTTCTCATGGGCTAGTTTTTCAACTGGGATTTTTATAAGTTTTACTTGTTAGATGATTTCGGATACTTTGACAATAGATACCAATATTATGTTTGCACTTTGTAACTCTTACTTAGTAGGTCACGAGGACTATTCCTAATTTAATTAATTTAATTACCAGTCTAGTGTACACTCTTGTTATATACTGACTTAACAGTAGGCCCCAAACTCGGCTAAGCCGGTCTCTTGGTGACCCAGGACAGATTTATCTGAATTTGTTTAGGACGAATTACCAAGCTATATAAACGTTTTATACGTATTTGTTGCTTCTAGATATATATGTAGCTCAAATTTTCTAGGATAAAAAATTTGGTACCATGCAGCATTTTAGCTTTTCATTTTTCTCCTCGTCTAATAAGTAAATTGTTTGCTACAAACAGCCCGCGTAACCTGTTTCCATTGTCGTTTTCAGAATGTAAAATAAAACCCATTACCAGTGTTGCCAGGCTGCTAATGAAATTACCCTGTTTGAATGTTTTTTTTTTATTATTTAATTTAAATAAAAATATTTTGTTTTTGTTAATTAATTGTTGTAGGTCTTATCAAAATCAAAATATAAACTTTATGGACCTCTTTGAACAAAATACTGTGTTCAAAATTTAATTTCTTCGGAATTTGTACTGCATTGAACTCGTCTCTCCTTTCGGTTTGTAAGTCAGCCAAAATATGCGGTATGGCCACAAAACAGACTGCAAAACAAGACTCACAACAGAAATGACAATTACGAGAAAACAAAAGAACATAAGTTAAAAAAAAATTAAACCGTGGTAATCTTGTCTAGTGTTTTTCCTTATACTTAAGCTCAACATATATTAAATATTCTAAATATAAATTTAAAATATTATTTAATTCAAACAAGTCTCAGTCATAGTGTAAGTTTAGTAAAGTAAGTCACAGTCAAGTCCAAGTCATGCCAAATGAACTGGTGAAGACTTTATTAGAGGATTATTTTCTATGGAGTTTTGGAGACAGGTCACGTTTCACGACATTATACTATTCACCAACATTCGTGCACATTCACGTTGCACGAATACCCCCGTTTTTACAAATCAACACTCGAAATCGCGCAAGTTTTTGAAAACGACGTGACATGACTTCTTTACTTTCCCGCCAAAACTCCTGATACACAGTTATTGTGTTTGCTAAAAATCCACAGTCCACACTTTATAAAAAGAAAATTCAGTCTGACAATACTGCACAGTTTGAATGGACAATTGAATATGTCAAGCGACTTGTCTTCTTCTTTTTTTTCCTTGATGATGCCGTCAATACGTGGTACTATACGACCAACTTTACAGTATAATAAAATGAGAGAGTAACCATCGTATTTTCTGAACAAAACCGACAGCCTTCCGTAGAAAATCCTTAGTTCCGTCATTTAGCCACATCTACAGATAAACTGGTTAGTCAATAAGTGCCTTGTTTTTAGCAGTTGTCCAATGGTGGTGATGGACGTTGACTGATGAAGTTATTGAGGTTGTTAAAAATTTGTTTTGCTATTAAATGAGCAGCTAAGATAATAAGCAGGGAAATCACACTCATATTATAAATGTAAAACTTTGTAAGTGTGTATGTAATTAGTTAAGTATGTAAAAGTGTTTCATGTGTTCAACACTGTAACGGCTGAACGGTGGATGCAAGTGGCACGTAGGCGGACGGGAGGCCTATGTTCAGCAGTGTACGTCTTCTGGCTGATGATGATGACGTATAGATGATCTTAAATATCTCAGTTCCTAGTAATTTTGCTAGAACATAGTATAGTTGTAGAAGTCCAGATAGAAGGGCATTCAAACCCCCTTGTTTTTTCGGTGGAATTTCCTGCGAAATTACTATTGTAATAAATAATTTTACATCTTATTTTTAAGGGAGAGTAGCACTGAGAATTGCTAGATTGCTACGCTGGATTGAACTATTTAATTCCAAAATTCTGAGTGGATCTGAACTGTTAAGCTGAAAAGGAAAGAGACTCGCTTGTCTCCTCACAAAGTTGAGCGGCAAAGCAAAGGAATACACGGTTTATACAACAGAATAAGATATAAACAAGAAATCCTATAACGCCACATTAAAATTATTTATTCACGCCCATTAACGTTCATAAGAAAATGAACAGAACTTTTACCGGTAACCAAACCCTTCTATTTCAGTGTTCAGTCATAGATTTTGATAACGGAAGCATTGCATACAAAAAGTATAAACATTTACGTCCGCTTGCCTGCGTATGCGCATCTGGCATCTTCTGTAATAGAGAAGGTATGTAAATATAGCGCAATGATTGCAGTAGGTGTGTTTATTTGATTTACCTTATCTGGAACGCATTGGAAGAAAGAAAAGAGCGAGATAATTTTTAATAGATTTAGTCTGTACTAGCGGGCACCCCGGCTTCGCACAGGTGTAAATTTAAAAAAAAATGTGAAGTTACTGCCTTTGAATATGTACAGGATTATAAGGAAAGGGTAAGGACCAACCCTGAAATCGCGGAAAAATATAAGGTGTTCCATACATTTTGTCGAGTGACGAGTGCCATTGATCTTTTTCTTTTTTTTTCTTTTTCCTCCTAAGAGGGTTTTGGCGTCGCACGTCTTATGCATTTGCCAGTGTCAAGTATACATATTTATTCTCAAGTTTAGTTAGATATAATCAAACAAGTCATAGTCACTGTCAAAGTAGAGCAAAGCAAGTCACGGTCAAGTCCTAGTCATGCCCCAGTAAAGTGGTGAAAACTTTACTAGAGCCTTCTATGGAGTTTTGGAAACAACACGAAAATTCACGTTTCACGACATTATACCATTCACCAACACTCGTGCATGTTCACGAACACTTAACGGGTAAAAATTCACAGTTTTTACATATTAACACTCGAAATAACACAAGTAATGGAAAATAATATAATGACGCGACATGATTTCTTCACGTTCCCGCCAAAACTCCTATCTTTTTCTTTGTATGTATGTATGTATGTACGATAAGGTAAAATCTTGCAACTCAAATTTACACCGGTTCCCTTTGTCCAACTGAGTTGAAATTTTGCATGCCTGTTAAGTTCCGAAGACAATACAATATTATGAGAGCGAGCTGATCTGATGATGGAGACGGAAGGTGGAAAACGGAACTCCTCAGTAACTAGCTGTAGATTGATGGAGTTTGGAATAATTTCGATCAGATTACAGCACCAATAACGGATTTTATAAAAACTTGTCTGGAAAAATAACTCCATGACAACTTATTTTATACAGTGTAGAGATAGCAGTGCTACACTTTCACTTATAAAATTAGAGAATAATTATAATTATTATAGAGATGTTTTCTGTTAATTTAAATTAACCCTGCGTTTGGTTAGCTTTATAACTGCGAGGTGGTTCCTGACCATTCAAAGCCTTCAAAGCATTTTTTTTTATTTTACTACATTTTTTTTAATGGCTTGTATAATAATAATTATTTTGTTTTCCTGCTAATTTTGTCCATTCATTTATATGATTTGTGACATTATGTGATTATTTTATTAATTTATATTTTATTGCGATTATAATTTTTTATTGTATGAGTGTAATTTGCCTGAATTAAAAAAAGCGGAACAGTGTTTGCACACTATACATCTAATAATCACCTACCAACACAGATAACAGACGAAGACAAACCCTAGAAAATTCCAAAAGAAGCTAAAATATTTTTTATTAAAAAAAAAGGTACTATAACATAAAAGAATTTTTAGAAAATAAAAATATATAAATTGTAGTTACGTTGTATAAGTTTTCTGTATTTATTAATAGGTAGTTTTACTTTTTTAGTATGTCGGCAATAATACTGTTTGCAACATCCTATAACAGGGTATAATGTGTAATTAAGTACATTCTGAATTATTGACCGAGCGAAGCGAAGAGTTTACTGGGACAAATCGGCTTTTCTATGTATGTTTGTGTGTATATTTGTCCGATGATAACTTGCGAACCGTTGATCCGATCTTCATGAACATTTGTAGGCAAGTAGTTCATTTCAATACAATTTTTCAGTTCGAATATGAGCTGAATCGGTCCAGAGGTTGTGAAGATATAGGGGTCACGAGGTCTCAGTTCGCCGCGAAATACTAGTTATTATGTGGCAATGTATACTTAAATAAATAAATAAATAATCTACAAGATACTCAGACTTCCAAAAGAAGAATCCACCTGATAATTCCCGCTATGTCATTATGTATGCTAATCTCACAACAGAGCGAGCTCAAATGGCAAACGGAAATGTATTTCACGAGTGATTAGACAAAGCTTTCGCCAAAACCAATCAATCAGACTGCTCCGTTGAATAAAGGCACAATAGTACCCATATACAGATCATCCTACACTGGATGTTCGGTTGAACGAAGGATATACAGGGTTATAAGGAAAGAGTATGATAAGCGGAAAGGGGCTCATGGTACTCATGACTGTAAACAACTTTTACTATAGAACCAACACTGAAGTCGAGAAAAAAATCTGCTGTTTCATTTTCTCGAGTGTCATTGACCATTTTTCTATGGAATAAGTAAAAGTTGTCCATAATAATGAGTACCATGAGCTTGCGGCTTAGCATACTCTTTCCTTATAACCCTGTATTCTAGGCTATCATATTCTAGGATATCAATGAACTTATCATGACGAATAACTTTACAAAAAACTTTACAGAAAAACATCACAATTATTGCGTAGAAAAACCAGCAAGGTCTATACAATTTGTCAAGGCTTATTGACATTTTTGGATGGAACAGTTGTTTTTTCTTCGCGATTTTTATGTTTAGCCGATAAAGCTGTTCGTCATGATAAGTTCATTGATATCCTTAAAATCCGTCGTCTGGCTGAACACCCAGTATGCTATGTTTGTTAGGTGTTTACAGAACATCTAAGGTATAGGCTACATAGCTGTGTGCTAACCCATATATTATAGTAAAATTGACAAAATACGTCGCTTCAGAAATTTGCCTTTTACCCAAATAAGGAGAATTCTGTGCTTTTACCCTACAACCTAACATTAAAACAAAAAAAAAAAAAATGTTTTTATATTATGTTTCTGTCATGCTTCAGCCGTGCTTCATTTTCTTATTATAGCATTTTTTTTCGCCCATCGGCAATTGACCGCCCGAGAAGGGCTTATAGTACTTATCATTATGAACAAATTTACTATGGGACCAATCATGAAATCGATGGGGGAAAAAACTGCTTTTCCATACATTTTGTTGAGTGTCATTGACATTTTTCTATGTAACAGCAGATTTGTTTTTCTCGATTTCAGGGTTGGTCCCGTAGTAAAAGTTGTTCATAATGATGAGTATTATAAGCCCTTTCCGGAAGGTCACTTGCCGATGGGCAACAATGTATAGTAAAAAAAAACCTAGGGCGAGTCGGAATCACTGGAGGTTCCGTACCACCACACAACATAATTATTTATGTATTGTATATATTTTATATGTATTTAAATTTATATGCCACCGGTGGATGGGCAGCAGCATCTTCTTAGTAAACGGTGAAATCTGCGATCTCCAAGCCGCCTGCCAAGTGGGAGTATTAAGAAAAATAATTATGTCTCCAATAGGGAGAGGCATCGTCCATTAATGGACGTCTAAGAGCCGATCAGAAATTTATATGAAAAAAACGATGGCACGCTGAACTGTTATGGGCGCTATGGGAGCGTGAAGCTAACCATCAGGGTACCTTATTCTCTATCTCACATGAGATAGCTTGCCAATAACGAGTGACGTCATAACATGCTCTAAACTTAAACACGGCTCCTAATCGTGCCACGACGTGAAGAAACGCGCGTTTAAGAAACTTAGAGAATACCGTTTCGTGCGACTAACAGGGAGTGAACTTAACATGGCGCGTAACAAGCTAGTTATGGCAATAGATAATAAAGGCCCAGGCGAGCATTTGCAGGTTCGTAAGTTACAATTCTAAAATATAGAAAAAGTCGTCGGCGATTTATGATTAGTGGGGTATTTCTCCCAAAGTTCCTGTATACCAAGTTTCGTCAAGATTTGAAAAATGCGACCTGACGCGAGTACCAACTACAGACACTATCAAAATCGGCCAATGTATGGCACCGCAGTAAATTTCCCCCGTTTTTGGGAGAAATACCCCACCAACCAAAAATCGCCCACGACAAAAAAAAAACTTCAAAATCGTAGAACCTCTATACCAAGTTTCGTCTAGGTTGGTTGAAAAATAGGACCTGTAGAACCAACATACGGACAGATGAAAGCAAATTTTACCAGTTACAACAGAGACCCTTCGTTCGCCGTATTTGTAAATAAGACAGAGAAAAATAAACTGAATGATTTCTTTATCGGTTTGAGATAAGACCGTACGGTACTGGTCCGTGTGAACACAGCTTTGCCTTCTATGATTAAGTAAAGCAGTACTATAATTGATTTGGCGAAGTGAAAGCCGTGTGCGAAAGTATTTCATGTGATTAAAGCCTTCTTTTTTGCTTTTGTTAATTAAACTGCTTGATTGGACCTTATTTGTCTTGGAGAATGAATTTATTTATCGCTGGCTTTAGTGTCATCTTGTGTATGATGCTTCGTCTAAGGTTATTTGTTTGTTTTTGTGAGGTCTCCTCAATATTGTCTAGTATGATGGAAGTAAGTTTAAAAAAAAGAGTTGTCTTATCTGACCTTTTGTGGGTAGGTAAGCAGGTGTGCTACCTATAGGTAGGTCATAGTATGTATTATTATTCAGTCTGAGCAATTTATTTAAAAAAAAAACTTTTTTGATATTATATTGGTCATGATATCCTAACTAATATTATAACTACCTGTCTGGTGTTTGTCGCGTTATCACGGATAAACGGCTGAAAGCGTTCGAGCTGAATTTTTGCATACCTAGATGTAGCTTAAAGGTAGAAGACGGACATTGGGTACTTTTTTTTGTTGGTCTACGCGAACGATGTCGCGGTTAACAACTAGTAATGCATATTTGCTTTAGTAGTGTTACATTAACTCACGGAACCTACTATATTTCGACGAAAATAATCTTTGAGAGATACACTACGCTTGTCGGACTCGAGCACAGAAGGTTCCGTATCAAGGTTACAAAAAAAAAGTTGTATTAATAACTCATACTTGATTGATTTTTAATATTTTTTTGTTTTACTCTAGAATTGAATATATAGGTTTGTGTTAGCACGTAAAGTTAAGGTCAAAGTTATTTATTGGTAAATATTTGTCTATAAGTCAAAAATAATAACCTGTTGTATACAATAGTATGCAAATTAAGTAGACGAATGACTAGCATTGAATAGAAGGATCATTAAAATGTCAGCACCATTGTACAATGTTAATAACATGCAATTATAATAATCATTACGTCAGAATATGAAATTTCAACTAAAGTAAACATAATTATATCTTCTGTTTACAATTTACCATTGAAGTCATAAAAATTTTCCTTCGGGTAGGGGCTAATAGCACCTGGGTCCACCCTGGTGCAAGGGGGGTGGGCGCGGCCCTGTTTGCATTCCGATGCCGACGGAACATCGTGGGGTTTTTAGGCGGTAGGAGCGTCGCGTCTTATGCGACGTCGAGTCCGTCATAAACCGTCTTCCCACCCAGCGAATGGGTATATGCGTAAAAGCATTTTCCACGTGTACAAAAAAAGAAAAGGGACTAATAATACCTTACATCGTCTACATTAAATTAATAAAGAAATGTCAGATTCCATCTGTCTGGTTCCCTTCTTACCCGTTTAAGAGAAAACGAGAACATTTCCTCGCCTTTTATGAAACCTATTATATAGATTAAGTCTTAAGTGAAACTATTCACACATACCAGAACACGGCAATTAGGCATATTTACCGTGTGATTAATGACTTCAGACGAGGCATGCTACTGTAGGCAACTAATAGCGTTGGAGAGTAGATCTGGCACATTCTTGGAATAGCTAGTCTTTGCCGGTGAGAATAAGGATGCGCGTAGCGTGACGCTGTTTTAATTTTAAGGCGAGACACCGCGCAGGCGGCCCTCTACAGGTAGCGCGGCTTGTTGAGAAACCGCTGCGCGATGTTCAAATTCTGGGATAAATTTGAATTTAACAAGTATAGCATTTCAGTTGAAAACCATAATTTAGTAGGTGCTCTGCAGTACTTAAAGATAAATATTTCCTTTTAAAAATTATGTGCAAATTTCGAAATTTTATTAATAAGGAATTCGTTTTAGACTTTTTTAAGCCACTTTTCAGGATTTTCGGGACAAAAAGTAGCATATGAGTTATTCCAGGGCATAAGCTACCAAATTTCATCCAAATACGTTCAGCAGTTACAGAGTGGAACGGGAACAAACACACTTACATACAAACATTCGCCTTTATAATATTAGTGTGATATTGTCTGTCTGTTATACTGTCTTTCTACGATTATGAAGAGCACACAACGAGAATTTTAGGAACTTGCAGTGCGTTGCACTCTTATCGCGAACCCCACTTTCATCGACCTTGCCCTACCATCGCGAAAGTCTGTACCATGCCTTCATCATACTCCATAGGTATTTAAATCCCCACTTGTATAAACGATATTATTTATAGCACTACCAGTGGAAAGTAAAGAAAGTCCGTTCCAGCCCCGTCTAGGTGATAAGATATACTCGGATTCATTAACCGGTGATAAAGTGGTTTTAATACATAAAGAAGATTGACGAATGGTCGCGTATCTGAATAGCGGGTAATAAACTTACATAGTTAGCTTAGTTCGATTTTATCTTCTGTAACTGACCGAGCGAAGCGAAGGTCTCAGATGGCATTTGTATGTATGCTTATAAGTTTGCATGTTTGTGTGTATATTTCATGAAATTTTGTAAACAAGTAGTTCATTTGAATAAAATTTTTGATTTCGAATAAGAGCTGAATCGGTCCAGGGGTAGTGAAGTTATAGGGGTCGCGAGGTCGCCGTTCAGCGCGAACTACTAGTTTATATAGCTCAAATGCTCGTTTTTCTAAATTTCAGACGCTTTTTTTTAGAAAAAACAATTCTTACCGAAACGTTAAGAAAGAAGAAATGGTCAGGAAGGTACCTACTACGGGGTTTGAAATCGTCTGCACAAGATGCTTGAAATAGATTAAGTTTAAATTAATTTAATTTAATTAAAATTATGTTAAATTTCTAATTTGCAATGGACTTTGTTGTCCAATTTATTTTTATTTTATGTACAACCTAAAAACAGACAATAAAAGAAAACTTAAAAATACTACCTAAAAACTAATACCTAAAATAACTATAAAAATTAAACTAAACTAAAAAACAATTAGTTTTGGGAAAGGTCCCCAGAACGCTGGCGGCATTGATTATTTCGATTAATCATAAAAAAAATGAGACGTAAATATATACGCCTCTCCATAAAAATATGTCTTGGTAGCTCCGTTAGCAGGCTCGCCTCAAAATCGTGGGTTCAAACCCGGGCGAGCCCTTACCAATGAGTGTTCTTTGTAATATACGTTCGGATATAACCACAGGCATTTCGGTGAAGGAAAACATCGTGAGGAAGCCTGCATATTTTCCGGAGAAAAACAATTAAATGGCGTATGTAAAATCCGCCAACCCGCACTGGGCCAGTGTGGTGGTTATGTCCCCAGTTTGAGGGTAGGCCGAAATCCCAGCAGTGGGATGCTAATAGGCTGATGCAGGAACACGCCTAGCCTAGAATGGAAACTGGCTATCAAAAGAGGCTGCTGGAACACACATTTCGGTACTTGGGGGCAGAATTTAAACTTTAAGGTTCATGTTTAGTGTTCGGCTAGTCAGCCGAACACTAAACATTACACCATATGGTTTCCTCGCGATATTTTTCTGCACCAGCAGCTCGAAGCGGCTAAATTATTCAGTAAAAAGATTTTTACTACCAGAAAAACGAAAACCCACCTGCAAAATATAGCATAGCCGTTGCCCGCGACGTCGTACGCTTGGAATGTTGTTATTCTGTTTTCTGTTTTCAATGTTATCAATTTAAATAATTAAATATTATTTTTGTAATTTTTCTTTGTTAGTTCTAAATTCTGCTATCTATTGACTTTATTATTGTGTCTATATGTAAAAAAAAATGACTTGCCCAATGTAACGAAATGTTACAAGGCTAATACTTTTTTCTATTTCTATTTATTAAAAAAATATCAATGCTCGTCTTTGCGATATACAGTAACTCCTTGTAAAATTTTATCAAGACCCGTTCAGCCGTTTAGCCGTGATAGCGCGACAAACATAACAAACACGAAGTTGCTTCCTATAGTTCGCTAGATGGCGTTTATCCATTTTTTTAACGTTTTGTATGGACTGACAGTTGTAATGTAGGGAGTTCTGAATCACGCAAGCGAAGTTTTTTCTCCGCGACGAATGTATTAATTTTTAGAACTAGAAGCTTTATTGGTTCTGATACGACTGCGGCTATATTCCTCTGAATTATAATATTAGTTAGGATGACACCCAGGCGTAATGAAAAATCCAACGAGACCTCATTAGTCATACCATGAGTTTTAGCGGGAACGTGAAGAAGTCATGGTGCACCATTATATTATTTTCCAAAACTTGAGTTATTTCGCGTGTTAATGTGTAAAAATTGTGGTTTTTTATTAATTATTGATTTCATTAAGTGTTCGTGACCGTGCATGAGTGTTGGTGAATAGAATAATGTCGTGAAACGTGACTTTTCGTGTTGTTTCCAAAACTCCATAGAAACCTTTAGTAAAGTCTCCACCACTTTACTGGGACTTTGACTTGGACTTGACCGTGACTTACTTTACTTGATTTAACTATGACTGAGACTTGTTTTAATTGTGAAATACTCTACTTCACTTCACACATTACAAAAAAAAGTCGTACCATGTCAACTGTTAAGCCGTTTAGGCTTAAGAACGTAATATCGGAACACCCAAACATACATGACTTACATACACCCTAAAAACTACTCCGCCTTCTTGGGAAGTCAGGTAAAAAGGGGTTCGTTTGCCTGATCGTAAACGTTACAACTGCCAGTGACAGTGTCTGGTCCTAAATAACGAGTTCAAGAGTTAATAAGTTTGTCATCTCGGAAAGATCTAGATCAAAACAAGCTATTAGGCAATAAAATAACAGTTTCTCTACCAGCGGGGACATAAAGAGGCGGCGACAATTTACAGAACCAAGTACAAGAAATGGATTGTAACCCTGCAGGCACACTATGCTCCTCGCATTGCCGCGAATATTCGCGAGGCGGTCACACGTAGCTCTACTCGTGCCATCTACTCATTATTCATCACTTTTACGACTTGGCCTTGCCATCGCTCTATCTCTTTCTATATCCCGCTCAAAAAAAAACGACATAATGGGGGACATAATTTATCTCGCTAGGTGGCGCATTATCGCTGGTATTGTTTCACTGTCAAATCAATTTTAGTAAATAGATAACACATCACAGAATTCTCCTTACATTTCAATAAATATAGTCTGGTTAGTACTTAGTTTATTAATTAACACGTATAATATAATAACAGTACCTAAATTTACTGCCATCTGAGATTAGATTTGCTTGTGGCTCCCCATTGTTAGCGGCGGGCAAGGCGAAGAGCATGCAGGACGAGTAACGTGGCCACACTGCGTCTCTGCCTACTTCCCTCGCCATTCGAGTATGTGGCCGCAGCATAAGAGATCACACGGCTAATTAGTTTTAGTTCCCACGGTTTTTTAAGTTTCCACGTTTGTTAGCCATAATGATACGTTTTTTTAGGCAACTCAGAGATGAGGCGAACCGGTCGCTCACCTGATGGTAAGTGCCATGTCTGATGGTAGGCGTATAGAGTCGTGCCACAGCTATTTATGTTACTCGCACATTTGCAAGTTTTTGTAGATAAAAATGTGAATTTTCAAAGACTGTATTGTATCTTGTATGTATTTGTTTTGTATATTATACTATTCGCATTTTTTTTTAAATTGTTATACACAAGATTCAAAAATAGACAACAAAAGTTTATATATACTGCTTTATGGATCTGTGGGAGGATGATTGCTATTTCATACAATCAGTCCTCCCGTACTGTTGTTGTATGTAGGTATTAGAAATATTTTAATGAAATTTTATTTTTGATATATTATTATTTTAATTTGACCAAAGAGATTTAATAAAAGCTTTATTTTTTTTAGTTTTTTTCCGATCCATCTAATTAACGAGTAATATTTTTATAAAAAAATACCCGACTGCAAACTGTATCCTATGTCACTCCAGACGTAAAGAGGAATCCAATGATACTTCACTCGTCAAAATCAGTCAAGCCGTCCAGGCTACAGGGGGTAATATAAGGGACGCACAACATACTTACATGCACAAACATACACATACATACCCCAAAAACATTACCATCCTTCTTGGGCAGTCGGGTAGGAAACGAAAATTTCTGTAAATTATTTGTAATAACGACACAGACACGACTGCCCCGGTGGCTCAATTGGTAGTAAACCTACCTTCTGTGTTTGGGGGCGTGGGTTCGATTCCCATCTAGGACAAACATTCATGTGATGAATATTTGTGTTTGTTCTATGTCTGGGTGTTAATATCTATATAAGTATGTATTTAAAAATATCTATGTACGTATATCAGTCTCTGGCAGCCATATTACAAGCTTTGCTTAGTTTGGGGTCAGATGACCGTGTGTGCAATAATGTCCCAGATATTTATTATATTTAGTTCGTTCGTAAGTATGTAAGTGTGTATGTACCAGTCAACCCCGTAACGGTTGAATGGATTTGGATAGAATTATATATTAGATTTGGTAGCTTATATCGTAGAAAATGTACTATTCCTATGATGTAGCGGGTACAAATATGCGAGCGAGTTAGCTTTGGCACAACTCTACACCTTCACTCTACACTACATCTTCAACAGTTCAAAACATGCGCGGCAATGCACTGTGTGCGTAGATGTCAAAACTCTTTAACTACAGTAATTCCTGTATAAACGTAGCCTCTGTAGAAATAAATAAATATCTCCAGTAATTCCAGTAACATAGCGTTTCAATGCAGAACACAATAACATTTGCACACTACTGATTGCCAGTTGAAATATACTCCAATTTGGCTTGCTCGTTGCTTCGCTTAAACAAATTACTGATTTAAATTACCTAGCTACCTAAATTAAACTTTAATAACAACTTGCTTCTGCCTACATACATGTAGAAAGCATGTACGTAGTTATGAAGTGCGCGGTGTTGGCACACTTCTCCAGCTTTCCTAGACCTCGTACGTTTGATAAGAGTTATTTGAATGTACACGATAGCGTGCAAGCGTGCAAAATACGAGATGACCGGAGTTTATTATACAGCATTGACCTAAAGAAAATTTACTACTGCGAGTGAACTTAAGTTGATAAATCTGTTACAAATGAAACGCATGCATGAAAAAGTGAAAAAGTAGAAAAAACTGAAAAAATAATGGTTTTCGATTTCTTGAACCGATTTGATATCTTACGCAGTGATGTTTTTAACCGACTTCCGAAAAAAGAGGAGGTTCTTAAGTCGACTGTTTTTTTCTTCGTTTATTACCTCAGATCTCCGTCATTTATGAACCGATTTCGTTTTTTTTTTTCTATTGTCTAGTATTTATAGTGAAAAGAGATTATTACTATACAAAGTCAATATGACATTTATGTCGTTAAAAAAAATCCTACAATTGGTTCACTCTAATCATCATAACCCAGAACGTGTCCACTGCTGAACAAAGTTCTAATTAGCAATTATCTTTTTCACTAGCGCGCTTAACCGACTTCCAAAAAAAGGAGGAGGTTCCCATGTCGACTCATATTTGAATATTTTTTATGGTTGTTACCTCAGAACTCCTTCATTTATGAACCGATTTGGGAAAAAACACTTTTTATTTGAAAAGAGATTCTTCCAGATTGGTCCCATTTTTATCAAAATCTTGTTCTGATAATGGGATCAATGAGGATTTGAGGGAACTCCTCAAATATTATAGGCATACAGCGATTTTGGTTTTGGTTGTTGGTATTTGTTAATTATCATTTGCGTGTGTACAGTGTATGTTTTTCTCGACTTATTTCCGCTCAAAGTTCTGTTTTGGATTTCGTGGAATATCTAGAATTCAAGGAGCCAAGTCAATCGTGGTCATCCCGTGAGTGTGTATAAGTATTTTAAATGTAACTTTTAGTTTGAAAGCTCTGGGATTTTCTGTACCGAAGTTAGGGAATGTTTACAATATTTACAAAAAACTTTTATCACGGTGATTTGACGATCAAGACGCTCGTGCTCAATGCCATCCAAAATCCACCCAGAACGTAAAAACCGACACCGACATTACTTGTCTGGACTCAGCCTTAGTATAGTTCCAGTAAACACTTAATCAAGTGCTGAGATAGGGAATTAGCGATCATATTTCGCCCCTATTTACATGTACTTTACAGTATCTGCCTGTGTGGGTTAATATAGTGTCGATGTACGCCATCGAAAATATTATGCGAAATAAATAAATAACAATACAGTAAATAGAGATTGGGACAAAAACAGGCGTTAAAGTGGAAAAAAAACATTCATACTTAATTTAATTATTATGTACAGTATGTACATATTATATTATGTATGTACTATGTACTAACATAAGTTGGCACTCTGTGCGCCACTTGCGTCACTCGTTTTGCTAACAAGTATTATAATTTTTAAAAAAACTAAAAATCGACTGAAATTGTAGCTTAAGCCATAAGGATAGTCCTTCCACGAGATTTGGACGCATTGGATATTTGAAATTGTATAGCCGTCGCTCTGTCTCTCATGCGTGCAATAGAGATAGTAAGTGAATTTTCCAAACTTATTGATGAAATTAGCGTTTCGGGGGTAGTATGTTATCATCCCCTAAATCTTTACGAAATCTTTTGTTTTTAATGTCAATGGCTTGGATAAACTATAATCTATACCGCTGTGTTTTGTTTTTTCAACAATTGCTTATGGTATTCTAATAACAACTACTTTTCTTATTCTTATTATTATTCTTATTTATTTCTTACGTCGTATTCTCGACGCAAAAAAAATGACATTTTAGGTGCCTATAACAGCGAAAATATTGTGAAATTAAAAAAAAACACAAACATACAAGCATAGTTAGTTATCCACAGAATAGATAACATATAAAAAAAAACATCGAAATCGGATTACATTTAGGGGTGACTGCGCTTTTTGTATGGACGAGACGGCGGTATATTCTATTCTTAAAGAGGAATCCAACGGTATCGTTTAAAATCGGTCAAGCTTTATGAGGTAATATACCCTTATATACATCTCAAAAGCCCTCCTATATACCCTCCTACTTGGGCGGCGTTAAACTGATTTTTTATTTGGTGTTTTATGTTTACTCCGTGAAGTTTAGGTACGAGTTTTTGTTTCGTTATTATTTTTGACCCGTGTCAATTTCCTGAAGTTATCATACTGATATTCCAGTAGTGCTACACCAACATCCGTGTGGGTACAAGTGGGTTGTCGCCATCACGGCGTCTAGACGAAGCTGATTTAGCAGTGGCGGAACAAGTGAAAACTACTTGCGAGAAAACTTGATGAAAATCTATCGTGGGAAAATGTTGAGTATGGAGAACTGGAGTGCATCGATTTAAGTAATGTGTGTAGGTTTTTATAAAATTACCCTATTACCTACTTACCCAATCGGGTGGAGCAGGAGACGAGTCGGCCGTGCAGCGATCGGTAGCGCTGGTGACACTATAATCTATTCTGTGGCAAAGCGAGCACGCACACATTCTCAGTGTACTCTCACAAAGCGGGAGCTCGGTCGTTTGGGTATAGCGCGACAGCATTAGATCTGACAAACACCTATTATCCAAAAGTTTTGCTTCTGTAGTATCCTCTTAAAGAATTACTTCCCATTTTTGGAAAAAATATAGTCCAGTAGCCATTTTCTATTTTCCTACGTGTCATGAGTATAAAATCTTTAGTTCCATTATTTCGTCCACTGTACAGATAACAGAAGCGATTCCTTTTAACGGTTTTTAAAAGGAATCGCTTGATTAGCTTATGACCTTGCGATGGAAAATTAACTGTATTAACTGGTAAATAGGGTTACTTTAGTGTATTCTTGGAAGCAGTGAAGATTGACCTGTGATAAATTTATTTGTAACGGTATTTTTTTTTTACAGTGAACAGTGTCTCAACGTAAGAGTTTCACTCATAAATTAAACAAAACTCATTTTGAAAATAGAAAAATCATTGTCCTTCAAATAACACTTTTAGTAAAACTTTTTTTTAGATACATCCTAACTAACATTATAAATTCGAAAGTAGCTCTGTCTATCTGCTTATCTATTTATCTGTCTCTCTGTCTCTCTTTCTGAGTGCTTGTCGCGTTATATCGGCTAAACGGATCAAGCTGAATTTTCGCATAGATATAACTTAAGGGTCGGAGACGGACATAGGCTACTTTTCTATTTTTTTTAGGTCCACGCAAACGAAGTCGCGGGTAACAGCCAGTTACCAATAAAACTGTACTACATTTTGTGACAACGATAAAAACCAACCAAACACCGTTCTTGAAAACCAACATTATTGCCAAACTGTTACGACTCATTTTTCAAATGCACGACGCGAGTCATATACTTAATTACCGTCTACGTAAACAATGCATTTTGTTGCTTTTTTTGGCGCATCGAAGTTGAATCTATAGTATAAAATTTATTTTCAGCGGTTTTTCCGAGTAACTACAACATGGGGTTCTTCAAAAGAGCTGTTAATAGAGTCTTTAAAGGTCGGCAACGTATCTGTGATGCCCCTGGTGTTACAGGTATCCATAGGCGACGGTGATCGCTTACCATCAGGCTAATCGTCTGCTTGTTTGCCACCTATGGCATAAAAAAAAAAAATGTTTCAAGTTTTTAATTGTTGGAGATTAATTTCGATAATTAAACCAAATTGTTTTAATCGGAAGGGTCTGTTTTTATCATCCCCAACTAAAGTCCCAATTAAGCTAGAAGGTGGGTACGTAACTGAAGTACAAGTTTCAAACTGTCGGAGTAGCGCTAACCGTCACACAAACAAAACAAAAACAAAAGTTACTTGGGACTTTTACTCGGCAATTATAGCACTAATCAGAAAGTAGCGAATAAACACTTTACTTTGTGATGGTGAATGAGACCTGAAGTGTTATAAAACAGTAAGCGGCTGAAGTAAGTTACCGATAACAATTAAAAATATGATTTTACATCATTATAACCCCTTGAAAGGCTTTATCATTCGTCACTGTCTACCCCCCAAAGTTAAAAAGTTGTAATTTGAAACGCTGTGAAACTTATTTCGAGAATCAGGTTAACTTTATATACAAAAATATATATATATTAAAACAAGCTCAGTAAGTATAACAAAAGTAAGCTAATAACACGAATCAAGAATTTAGTGACATTGAGTGAATTAGACAAGAAATATTCCAATTAAAAAAAAACTAATAAAAATGATGTAATATGTAGGTACCAATGGGGAGGAAAGGTTCTTGAGTGGCGACCACGAACCAGAAGACGCAGTGTAGGCAGGCCCACTAGGTGGACCGACGACATTGTGAAAGTCGCAAGCAACCAGTGGATGCAAGTGGCGTGCATGCGTTGTCGGTCGGTGTGGCGCTCTAAGGGGGAGGCCTATGTTCAGCTGTGGACCTCTTCTAGCTGATGACGATGATGATACAAGAAATAAAGTTTAACTATCTTTTAAAATTCAGCTGTTCCATAGAAAAATGTCAATGACACTCGACAAAATTTATGGACCAGCAGTTTTTTTCTCGATTTCTGGATTTGTCCCATAGTAAATGTTGTTCACAATCATGTGTACTATGAGCCCCTTCGGCTAAGCACACCCTTTCCTTATAGCACTGTATAACTTGAGTGCCGTTGATCAGATCTTCATGAAATTATGTGGACATGTAGTTCTTGCAATAGGGTTGTATTAAGTTCGAATATTCGCAATATTGGTTAAGGCGTTATGAAGTTATAGGGCTTACTAGGTCTCAGTTCGAGGCGAACAACTAGTTTTGTAACATTATAGCCTACATAAGTATAGTTGACCTCGAACTGGGACCTCACGACCTCGGTATCTTCACAACCCTTGTTCCTTTTGGTTCTCGTATTCGACCTTAAAAATTGTATTACATGAACTACAAAATTTAATTCAGATCAGAATCTGATCGGATCAGATTTTAAGGGTTTTTATTCCACTAGCTACGCCTCGCAGTTTTACACGCAATTCTACAAGAACGGTTAAAATTATTCGGTATAAAATGTGAAAGCCTATGTGTAGTAAAAGCCTATGTGTTAATCCAGGGAATAACCTACCTTCGTACCAAAAATGTGAAAGCCTATGTGTAGTAAAAGCCTATGTGTTAATCCAGGGAATAACCTACCTTCGTACCAAAAATGTGAAAGCCTATGTGTAGTAAAAGCCTATGTGTTAATCCAGGGAATAACCTACCTTCGTACCAAAAATGTGAAAGCCTATGTGTAGTAAAAGCCTATGTGTTAATCCAGGGAATAACCTACCTTCGTACCAAAAATGTGAAAGCCTATGTGTAGTAAAAGCCTATGTGTTAATTCAGGGAATAACCTACCTTCGTACCAAATTTCATCCAAATCCATTTAGCCGTTACAGAGTTGACCGAGAACAAACGCACTTACATACTTACATACTTATCTTCTTACATACTTACACACAAACTTTCGCATTTATAATATTAGTGTGATTCCAAAAGATGGTCTAACAAAATTATTTAAATCTTAAACCATTAAACCAGAATACTTGAAGATGGGTGGTCTCTAGTCATTGTAAAAACTAGACCTGTAACGGTAAGCCCTGTAGAATCACATTAGAATTAACTGTGGCAGTAAACAAGTTTTAATGCACAGTTGATGGTAACTAGAAAAAGAAAATGAGCATTGGGGTTCTACTATGTGTCTTTTTTTACTTCAGTTTTCGAGTTCAATGGGTCTTCGATTAGACGACGACGGACAGATTCTAGGATATCTATAAACTCATTATTAAGAAAAACTTTTACCATGGGACCTTTTTTTGAGAGAAAATATTAGCTTTTTAACATACTTTGTTGAGGCCGAATGACATATTTTTCTATGGAACAGGTGATTTATTCATTTATGGAACAGTTTTTCCGCCAATTGAATAGCCATTTGCCTATATTTATTTCTATTTAAAAATATTCAAACTCTAGTTCTATTATGTCGTTGTGTCTCAGCCATTGACAACGTATTCGGCTATTCTCCGCCAGCTCTACCTCGTTAAACTAATCAACCAATTCCATTTATTTTTTTAAGTAGGTTTTTTTATATGGATTTCCGTACAAAAATTTTGATCTTAAAGCTATTTTGATGGTGATTGTGATGAAGTATGGTTAATTACACGAGCCGTAATCTTCCTATGAATTCAATCTAATTATTATTTTCATATAATTTATTACAGAAAAACTCCATGTTTGTTGATTAATCCTAACACATTATTTACAAAATTCCGCTAAATTATTCAAATATACATTCACATGCCACAAAAAAAAATGTCAATGGTTCCTAAGTGAGACATGATTTGCAAGTTTGCAACGCCATCTTGTGAAGTTTGAAGAACTGACTAGACTTCGAGAATGTCTCCAATAGTAGTGTAAATCAACAGAGAAATCGAATCAATACAGGCCACAGCATCCCGTCTAAAACAATCACATAAATCTGGAATAACGCCGTAATTTTCAAGTTAATCCAAGTTAATTGATAACAGTTAATTACCGAGTTATACTTGTAGAGGTAAAGCGCGAGTTTCCTAGTTTACTGTTTGTATAAGATCCTGTTTAGTAATATAAGGTATGTTTACATTCTGATTCCTACGAGCATTTAAGAAAAACTTTGAAATTCTTAAGTTGACCCTAGCGGGACCTGATTTTGAGGAAACTGTGATACATATATGTGTGATATCTGTAGAGCATGCGTACCAAGTTTCGAATTAATTGAACCAGAGAATAAAAAGTTTCATACAAACTTAACACCCCATTTTCCCTCCTTAGGGGAGGATTTTCGAAAACTCTTTCTTAGTGGATACCTAAACTTTACAAAAAGTACACCGTCCAATTTTCAAGTCTATAGATCCAGCGGGTTGGGCTGTGTGTTGATATGTCAGTTAGTGAACTTTGAATTATAAGGACAGGGTGATTGAGTTGCCGAAAAATATTTTTCAGGGCGTGAATAGTGGGAAATGGGTCGTCTTTAGCTGCCTGTATCTTTAAAACCCGTAAGTATTTTTTGTTAAACAATATCTCATTGGAAAGCCACTGAAAAGGACAACTTTTAAAATAATTTACTAGAAAAAAACCTAGGTTAACTTTTTAGATAAATCATGTTTTTGGCCGGGTTTTTTTTTGAAGAAATTATTTTTTGCACATATCGGTAAAGTTTATGGAAATGCTCGTTAATGGATTAGATGGAAGAGTCAGTAGAATTACTGCCTTTTAAAAGATTAGAATTAAAAACCTGTATTTTCTGAAATCAGCGGTTTAAGGTTCAAAAACGGGGAAATTTCCTATTTCCAGAACATTTTAAATAACTCTGAAACCATTATTTTTTATTGAACTAAAGATAGCCTGTATACAATCAGTGCCAAATATTTACGCAACTGTGCCGCTCGAAAGTAAAAAGCTAGGTTACCTTATTTTTGTTTTATTTTTTATTTATTTTAAAAATAGTATAGCTATGCTACAGCCTGCAAGATCTAGAAATCTAGACTTCCTTGCCAGTATCGCCAGTAGATCCATTCCGGAATCTCAATTAGTGCCTCGCTGGACCTGTCCTGCATCCATCAAGATGCAATCTGGTGAGTGCGATTTATGGGGGAAAAGCTGATTGAGATGGTAAGATACTTCTTATATCTGTAAGTAAAGCTGCGCTCCGTAGTTTTATAGCGCCGATACACCTGAAAACCACGGACAGCGGACCAACGAGAGAAAAAAGGAGGAAAATTCTCTCTTTTCCTTTCTCGGCGGTCCGCGAGAACTAAATTCGGTCTGTAAAATCTTTCACTTCCGATTTTTCAGTTTATAATAATTGTTAGCATTATTTATGTTTTATTATTGTTTATAGGTGGGAATGTTTATGTGAGATGGAATGATTTGCTCACACTCAACTCTGCAATAAATAAATAAATATAAATAAATAAATAAATATTGGTGGACGTTTTTCAAACAGCGCCATCTAGCCCCAAACTAAGCAAGCTTGACTATGGGAACCAGATAACTGATAGAATACATAAATACTTTTTTTTTCTTTCTAAATACAAACATAGAATACTTAGAAACACCCAGACAAAGAACAAACATCCATGTTCATCACACAAATGTTTGTCCTGGGTAGGAATCGAACCCACAACCTACAGATCAGAAGGCGGAAATCCACCCACCGAGCCACAAGGTTCAATAACTGGACGGATTTAAAATAAATTTAGTTTAAAGATAGATTAGGTACATCCCTGGTAAGCATATCTGGAAAATTAGAAGTTCCTGTAGGATAATAGGTGAAACCTCGGTGTAAGGGAGATAAGCGCGGTTTTTACCCGACTGCGACGGTAATAGTTTTGGGGTGTATGTTAGGAAAGTACGTATGTTTATGTGTGCCTATACTAACTCCTGTGATCTAAATGGCTTGACCGATTTTGACGAGTGAGGGCGAGAATTACAATATTTTTTCTCATCATTATTTCAATCGAGCTTTTGCCAATCTGAAAGACGCATAAAAATGTCGCTTAAATTAATAGTAACGATATCTTTGAAAAAGGACAAAAATACGCGTCCATACATATATTTTTTTTTTCATTGAAATCAGTGAACACGACTCTTCGCTTAACAAAATCAGAAATTAAAAGAGATAAATAATTCTCTGCCTTAATTTTTGGCAGATTTATCAGTATTATAATTAAAATGTACAGGCACTGCGCAGAATGATCGATTGGCTTCATTTAATCAAGTTCTTGGGATATCAAATAAGTACCATGAGAATAATATGGCAAATTTTGTTTATAAAAGACGTTAATAATTTTTATATTACACTAGCTGATGCCCGCGACGCTCAGACTTCGGCCTCGCTAAACTCTTCATACAAACATTGTCCTCACAATTACGAACACAACAAAATCAGTCCAGCCTTTCTCAAGTTATAGCGTTACCAGGAAAAATAGGGTTCATTTTTATCACAGATAGAACATTTTTATATATATAGCTATGTTACTTCGAACCTTTCAACGCTTCCCTTACATTTTAGCCGGCTGCCCAAGAAGTAGGGCAAGGTTTTTGAGTTGTATGTAAGTATGTATATTTGAATGTTATATGGATACTGATAAGCAATAACATGTCAACACACAAAAAATTTTTTTTAATGGTACAGAACGCTTCTATGGCTGACAAAGAAGCGTTCTGTATCATTAACATTTTTTATTTTTTTTGTGGTTTGACATGTTATTGCTTATCAGTATCCATATTACCTCTTGTAGCTTAAACAGATTAACCGATTTGACAAGTAAGGTGTCGTTTGATCCCTCATTATGTCCGGAGTGTGGGCTACATTTTGCAGTCGGGTATTTTGTTTTTCTTTTAATAATATTAGGTACTTGTCTCTATAAGTAATCCACTTAGGATGAAATAAAGGAAAATTAGAATATATAATATAAATAAGATAAGATAATAAGAAAGGATCTTCATCATCATCGGCCATCGCACACTGCTGCACATAGGCCTCCCCCTTAGAGCGCCACACCGACCGAAAATGGGCCACTTGCATCCACCTGTTGCCCGCGACTTTCACAATGTCGTCGATCCATCTAGTGGAGGCCTGCCTACGATGCGTCTTTCGGTTCGTGGTCGCCATTCAAGAACCTTTCCTCCTCATTGATACCTACATATTACGTCATTTTTACTAGTTTTAATTTAAATTGGAATATTTCTGGCGGTCACCCATCTTAGAACTAGCCTGACCAAACAACGTTTTCGGTAAATTTATCCAACATGTACAACCTGATCAAATGATATGAGCACTTTTTTCTAACAAAGAAGTTGCTTCAACAAACAATTATTTTCCGATAGAATGGTTGAAATTGAAAATCCGAGTCAATTCAAAACAGCAGAACTGTTTACAAACAAAACACCGACCGATTCGTTCGAACGATTTCTATAAATGCCCAAATTCTAAACAGTAGACCAACATTTCTGCCCGCACTTTTCTACCTTGAGTTAAAACACAAAATCGTATAGCAAGCAACCAGATCATTATGATAATTCTCATAGATGATCATTGATGTATAGCCTCGTGATGAAACCACAGCTTAGGTTAATGCTACTATATTTATACAGAATAGGTTATAGCTAGTACAAGGAAGAGGTAGAAGGAAGAGACGCAGAGTAGGTCATAGTCACTGTGGGTGAGGTGAATGAACGTCTGTATCAATGAATGTATGTTTTGACTGATGACTGCACTTATGATGTATTTAGAATTGATTGGAGAAATATTGAGCTTTAATGAATGGCCGGTGTCGAAAGATTGAGAGGAATGAATGGATATAATATATTATTACGTAAGCACGCCTTTAAAAGGTTCGAACACATATAATTCAGTTGCAACCCGTGTTCGTTGTGGGTCAACAAACATGTAGAGTTAATTGCATTATGAACTGTGCGACCATACTTTTATGATTAAATTTGGGTTTGCGAGTCAAATTCTATTCTACGCTATTGGCCTGTATATAACTAACTGATAGTCATAATCGGCTTTATCTCTTTTATCAATAAATTGGAGCATAAGTTCGCCAGTGAAACCTTTTAAAAACCAAAGAAAGTCTACACTGGAGAATAACAATCTCACAAACAGTGTACCCCCGAAAAATCTGCTTTTAAAACTAGATAGCGCTTACAAATTTAGGCAGCTAATGTCCAAACCGCTATAATAGCCGATGAAAATATGGTTCATATAGAAACATAGTATTAGTATATCTCCGCTATTTAAGGTTTTGTTCAAATAAGATTGCAATATACGACGTAAAAAATATGTTTCCAGTAATAATGTTTTCTACGCCATCTCTGAAAAACTGAAAACTTAGCGAGTTTTGCAAAAAAAAATATAAAATTAATAATTTACCGATACATATATTTTTGCAAAAATATTACAAATGCGTTTCTTCTTCGTACCATTACGAATACGTTAGCTTTGGTTTCTATTTCAAGTCAAGAAAAATTGTGACGATCATGTCGTAGATTAAAGCACTAGCGACACCTTACGTCCTTATCAGTACTAAAATTGAGTAACGCATATTTCTAAGGACACTAGCACTCCTAGTAATAATATATCTATGCAATAAAAAAGAAACAAATATCGAAAATTATTCGATGAAGTTTCAGTGAAAACTAATAGGAAACTCACCTTGATTCCAAGCAGCAGTAATGTTCTCGTGGTAAAAATACTCCGTCTCTTCTTCATCAGACCACAGCACCCCCTCGATACTCGAAGTGATCCCCTGAGCATCAGGCCCTTCCACCAGAGACCTCCTCGAAAGCTGATCGTAGCTCGGAGGCCTTGAGAGGGAGTACGTGGAGATATCAGCTAAAGAAGACCTAAAGTTCTTCACACTACGACTATCTATAGGACGATATGACGGACGAAGTCGTACATCCTCGGATTTTACAGATCTTAGGGACCTACAGTCGTAGTTTGGGTCGCTGGACAGGTCTCCTAAAGAGACTTTGAAGTTATTAGACGATATATCTCCTAAGGGTACTTCGCAAGATCGCCTTTTCATACTAGTTTTCTGTGACGGGGCTTCACCAGTCGCTTGCATGTGGCGACTTACCCCAGCACTATTTAAAAACTCGTTTGAAGTATAAGTCTGCATCATTACTACTTAATTCTATCTTTAGGAACTTTGAGGTTGACTTAGTTATGGAATTATTCGTTCGTCGTTCGTTGTTATCTGAAACAAAAAACCATCACGTTAATAAAATAAAATAAAAGTTGTAATTTTTAATGTTACGGCTATCGCCATCTATCCAATATGGTACGAACTAGTACGATGAACATCCAACTGAAAGCTGTAAACTCGTTCCCCTATTTAAAGACAAACAGCTTTGAAAGGTTAATACGTTAGGTATAATCTTCGTAGTTTTTATTATTTCCAATAGGTGTCTCTTCATTAAAATGTAAGAATAACATTTATTATTGTTATTAATATTTTTTATATTTTCAAATGGAATGAGATAAATTGATTATTCTAGTTGATGCCCGCGACTTCGTACGCGATGCAGCTCGGTTTTCGAGGCAGGCTTAGGGCTTGGCACCGATTCTTTTCTATAAACTTAGCTCGGATTACTTAGGTACTCGGACATTACGAACATAATTTTTTTTAAACAAAAATTAGCCAAATAATTTGTTTTTTTAACCTCTTGTGATCGAAACTATAGTCGGAATAACCGACTCAATTTTACGTGAGTATTCCCGTTTTATTAAAACATAATGTGTCAAAACCGCGCCAGTTTTCATATCATAATATATCATAATATTATAATATTTGAATGCTGAGCAAGGAGAATGAAGAACGATGTAGGTACCTATTTAAGTCCAGTATACCTATATGTACAGGCCCTATAATTATGTATAATACAAAGATCTTAAAATCCATTTATGAGCTTGATGAGTCCCCGAGAGGAAAGCTAACATTGCTCTGAGCTGCGTTGCTATGATTCTCGCAGCAATCCTCGTAGGATGGTGTTTGCTTCATAATTGGAACACGATTTGATTTTGTTAAAGGTACCTACATACCTAGATTGCTTATACCCACAACGGAGTTTAACACTTCAATCCAAATTTTTACTAGGTTTACTACCTAATAATGGGAGGTTTACTACTACCTACCCATTGAGAGGTAACTTATGACGACAATTATGTAACTTATGGCTCTATATTTTTTCAATAAAAAAAATACAGACAATATTTTAAATCCAAGAAAAAACAGTCGTCCTTCTTTTTTTGGAAGGATATTAAAAAATCACACGTTGAACTATAAATTTGAAGTTGCTTAAATCTTTAATCGGCAGAGTAGGCCTCCAAAGGATCCCGCTTTTAAGCCTTAGTACTTATCTACTTACTTAATATTTGTCGCATACCTATCCTTAATAAAAGTAGGACATAGCAAGGAGGGCGCCCCACTTCTTCTAAAACAAACCCTCCTTAGCAAAACTAAGTAGTTGTGAAGGCACCTATCCCCACATTATCGCGCCGGTGCCGGTAGCTGGCGGTCTAATCGATCGACAAAGTTCGAGAGGCGAACAAGTGGTCTCGATCGACAAGCGTTTCATTAGAGCCTACCGCACACTACTGTATAATTAATCAGTGTGCTGTCTAGGGATGAAATATTATTTTTATCGATATCGATAGTGGAAGTTAAAACCTGTTTTAGAAAATTATTATATCACACTGTTTACACACAAATCATCGCACGTATTCCCCATGGCAGTGCGGTACGTCAAAAAAGAAAATAAAAAAATATACAAAAATAGGTGTTAAAAATAATACTATATAGTGATGCTCTAGAATAAGTTTGCTGGCGTTTTAATTTTTGAGTCCTATATATTTTGTGTTTAATCAAAAATTTCAGGAATATTACAGTTTAAAGCAGTTTAATTTCACAAAGCGTTTTTAAAATTATCGAAAGGAAAACTAATAAAAATATAAAAATAAAAACTCGTCTCGCTATGATGTTGTAAGAAGAATATTAAGAAATCTTAAGACCATAAGAAAAAAAAACAACGTAAATTTATGAAAATAAATATCGCCATCAAAGCCTACCAGCGGGGCTAGCATGTGCACCGCGACAAAATCTTTTTAGGACACGGCTACGATTATGTAGCCTCTACTCTTCATGTCGTGAAATATGAGACAAATGTATGTCTCATATTTCACGACATGAAGAGTAGAGAAGATTTTGTCGCGGTGCGCATGCTAGCCCTGCTGGTTTTAGAACATTAACACAGGGATATTAAGAAGGAATTATCGACAACTCGCTAATATAGATCGAATCTCCCATCCCTATAGTAACACATGAGGCTTTGGCATGTGTTAACAAGGAATAAAAGATTGAGATGAGATAACGCTATTTATACAAGCTATATGGAGCTATACCTACGAGGATTAGCATTGTTATCGCAAATTAAACGAAGCGTGATTCGCTGAAAGGCCTTGATAAGTTTGGTTGGTGCCTACCAACGTAGGTAGCTTTGTGTAGTCTTTGTCTTATTCGTAGCCCGGGATAAGTTTTCCGAAGTATTGTGTTTAATTATTAGTCTTCTATATTAGCTTTTTCTCAATACTTATTTGGTGTTTTGCGTAATTATTGTTTAACTACGTGATGCTTTTTTCGTACGTAAAATATCATTGGCACGTGGCACATCTGTGGTACGTGGTGATAATGGTCGGCTTTGACCTCGCGTAGGTAGGTCTAAGAAAAAATGAAATGACAAACATTCTTCTAATGTTGTGTTTTTATTTATTTAGTCTATGTATATTTTTTATGTACCGTGTGAATCACAGGGCGATTTGGTCGATGAGCGACAAAGCCCTTCAAATAAAAGAAAAAAAAAAAAAACTTAAAAAAATATATATGTTTTTGGAAACCTGCGTAATAAAGATGTTTGGTAAATTGTATGCTTGATATTATGCGTATCCAATGATATTTTGCTAGATATAAGATTTTAGCGCACTTAAACTGAACTCCGAACTGATTATATCTATCTCTTTTACTCTCTGACTTTTCGCATCTTCTTTCGCACTCTATGGCGATTGAAAACAGACAGCCGAATTTGCAATATTGAAGGAATTTTCAAATGTAAAAATCTTTAGTAAAATATCATTGTGCGTATCTGTCAGAATACGTTTATTGGAGTTTTGCGTTTTTGCCACCTTGCCACCCTAATATATGATTTTTCTAAAATCCTTCCTCGGTGCTCACCTTCGTTATACAAGGAACTCCTGTCATGCCGCTTGACCCAACGGCTTAGGCTGAGTGCTGTCTGTCAGTAATTTTAGTAGAAGTTATAATAAATGCGAAATAACGATGTTGTGTTTGTTTATGGTACCATTAGAAATTATTAAAAGAAAATTTCGTGTTTATATCGTTTAATTTGACTGGGACACAGCAGCGTCCTCTTAGTAAATCGCAAGCGTTTTGCGATCCCCAATCCGCCTGCCATGCGTGAAGATTATGGCAACCTACCCCTTTTCTAAGGGGGATATTTGTTTTTCTTCTGCAGCGGACGTCCTCTTCTAATTTGACGGAAGAGTTCGAAAAAATACTTTACTATTCGACTTTACTTCTGTTAAATTATAAGATACTAGCTGTTACGCGCGAGTTTGTTCGCGTGAACCTACCAAAAAAAAGTAGCCGTCTTAAATTAAATTAAATTCATTTAATTCAGGCAACCACAGACCCATAAAAATATAAAGAACAATAAAATAAAATAAAATTAAAATTAATATTACCTATCCCTGTGTCAGTCAAACTATATGTCTACGTCAAAGATACTCACAAATCAGTCAGGAAATAATAAAATAAAAATCATGTCGAGTTTTGGCGGGAACGTGAAGAAATCACGTCGCGTCATTTTATTATTTTCCAAAACTGTGTTATTTCGAGTGTTAATGTGTAAAAACGGTGTGATTTTTTACCCGTTAAGTGTTCGGAAACATGCACGAGTGTTGGTGAATAGTATAATGTCGTGAAACGTGAATTTTCGTGCTGTTTCCAAAACTCCATAGAAGGCTCTAGTAAAGTTTTCACCACTTTACTGGGGCATGACTTGGACTTGACCGTGACTTGCTTTGTTCGCCTTTGCCTGTGACTAAGACTTATTTGACAATATTCAACAAAACTTGAAAATATATGAGTATACTTGACACTGGCAAATGCATAAGACGTGCGACGCCATATTACCTCTTAGGAGGAAAGAGAAAAAAAAAAAACATCAAAAATCAAAATCAAATAGTAAAAATGAAAATAGTCTTATACAATGTCAAAAATTAGCAATCATTATTCAGTCAGTTATACTTTCTCTTCGGCATTGGTACTCAACCTGCCTGTTGCAGCAATGCCGAAGGAAAGGGCAGTCTGTCTGTCTAGTCATCGCCAGGACAGCGTTGGAGCTGGCCCGCACTCTTCGCACCTAAGCAATATCGATGCAAAAATTCAGCTTGATCCGTTCAACCGTTTAGCCGTGATAATAATAAAATGGTTTCTATAGAATAGCGGATGAAACCGCGGGATGCAGCCAATAATAGATAAAGTTTATTAAAAGAGTAAAACCCATGATCGCAAACACAGAAGAGAGAAGTGGTAAAAAAAAATCCTCTTCTGTGATCGCAAAGACATTTTAGATAATCTCAAATTCAGTTGGACACGTTTCCAGAGTCCGCCTGGGGAAGTACCACACCTTAGCCAATTAAGTATTCAACCGATAAGTAGTGTGCAAACATTGCTGCGTCCAGGATTGAAGGGCAATGTTTTCCAACTTTTTTTTTTTACACGTCGCCATTTCGCTCCAAACAAATACCTAGTAGTTCGCGCCGAATTCAGACCTCGCGACCCCTATATCTTCACAACCCCTGGACCGATTCAGCTCATATTCGAACTTAAAAATTGTAATGAAATGAACTACTTGCCTACAAAATTTCATGAAGATCGGATCAACGGTTCGCAAGTTATCATCGGACAAATATACACACAAACATACATACAAATGCCGATTTGTTCTAGTAAACTCTGAGACCTTCGCTTCGCTCGGTCAACTACTATGGAAACCAGATAACTGATTAACTTTGTAAATACCTATACATAGAATAGAAACACCCAGACAAAGAACAAACATCCATGTTCATCACACAAATGTTTGTCCTGGGCGGGAATCGAACCCACAAACTAAAGCTCAGAAGGCGAAAATCCACTCACTGAGCCACATAGTAGTCATAACGCGCATGAAGACGTTTATCTCAGGGTAACGAGCACTGTGCATTGCTGTGCGTGTTTTTGAACGGATGAAGTTCAAATTTCAGGATGGTACTGAACTGTTACAGGGAATCGAGACGCTTACCATTAGGAGAGCGACTTGCTCGTTTGTAAGCAATTCTCCCCTGATTCTCACTATCTCGTTTAATATAAAGATAAATGAGTGAAAAAAAAAACCTTTATTTTATCTTAAGAATTCCATTTCCTAATGTTTTATGGCATTTTTATGTAAAAATTTTTTTGGGATATCGAAGAAGAAATAGAATAAAACATTTTATTTACTTCTCCTTCGCCAAAATAGAAAATACTAATATAAAAATTGCTCAAAACATTAGCAAAGGTTTTCCAAAGATATAATAACACATTTTTTTAAATTTATTTCTAGTACATAATATTTTTTTAACTGATGAAAAAAACGAACGAGGTACCTGTACTAGGGGGAACGTAGTTTGGTGCAATAGAATTTTGTTTTACGAGCACATCCGCAAAAGTACAGTTCGCCTAATCAAACCACTCGAAAACGTACTCTGTTGCAGCTAAGGGGCTTTACAGTTCAGGGTTTTACAGCCTAGTGATGGGACGCTGAACTAGGTTAGGTCGAAACCGAAAAAGTTTGGCTGTTTGGCCGAATACAGTGAATGGCGCTCTAAGCCGAATCATCATCAACATCATCAGCCATAAGACGTCCACTGTTGAACATAGGCCTCCCCTATATAGCGCCACACCGACCGATAATGGGCCACTTGCATCCACCGTTGCCCGCGACTTCCACTATGTCGTCGGTCCACCTAGTGGGAGGCCTATCTACGCTGCGTCTTCCGGTTCGTGGTCGCCACTCAAGAACCTTTCTTCCCCACCGGTTATCGGTTCCTCGAGTGATATGGTCTGCCCATTGCCACTTCAGCTTGCAAAGCTTGCAACCGAATACTTTTTAGATAATCAAATAATAAAGCATTTTTTTTTCTTTATTAACAAATTATTTTTGAAAATTTTGGCTTTTTATCGAATGATATAACTACTTTGGTCGAAGCTGATTCTTTTAATAATTTCTTCTATTTAATAAATATATCTTAGATATTTCTTCTATAACAGACAAAAAATTGGTTGAAGCAGAAAAACTTTAAGTATTTGGAATTAGGCCACACTAAGGGACTGAAGTAGCTAAATCTGAACCTTTAGACCGATTTAGTAACTTAGCGTCGAAGGTTTTTTTAGCATTTTCGTCAAATCACAAAAGCATGACAATGTCTTCGAGATTGAAAGCCAAAAGTTACCAACCCTACTGCAAATAGGAGTTATATTGCGCGTATAAAGTCCATTCACTACAAGCGTAATTAAAGTCTAGTTGGGGAAGGTCCTGATTTATGCAGTTTATTGCAGCTTGATTGTCTTCCCGGTTTTATGGTCAATTTGCTGAAATAAGCTTTCTCAACGCAGAAATAAACCTTGTGCAGATGGTGGTTTTATTTCACTGCACTTAAGGACGCGTTTCCTAATATATATATATATATATTTGTAATATTATTTTGTGTATTTCTATTGTATGTACGTATATCATATTTATTGTATTTATTTATACTTATTATGTAGATAGGTACTTACCTGAATTTATGTACACCACCGACCGTATTTCTCTTTAAAATTTCTGTCCATACTAAGGTTGCCTGGAAGAAATCGCTTTAGGCGATAACGTCGCCCATTATACTGCCGGATATTGAATTATTGTTTATTTTTAATTTTAATTGTAATTTTGGTGTTTAATAAAGTTATATTTTATTGTATTGTTTCCATAATACTCTCTCGCTCGCACAATAATATCAATTTTTAATTATACTAAGTGTTTCGTTAAGCGACGGACATAATTATGCTAGGATATCATCGTAATCATAATTCATCATCATCATCATCAGCCGAAAGAGGTCCACTGATGAACAAAAGCAGGCCACAGACCCACAGACCACAGACGGCCACAGACTCGCTCCGGTATTTCAATGAGTTGGCTAGGGCAGATTTTAGAGGGGTACTGCGTAAAACATGCGGGGCCCAAGCACGGGTGGTTAGCAAGCATAGTTACAGTGAATCCTGCTCATACAACTCAGCAAACATAAAGGCATGTCTAAATCTAATATCAAATCCAATTTTGAGACAAAAAATAATGGCAGCATTGTCGCGCCGGAAATTAAATGCCAATAGCCTGAAAGGCCGTATCATGTTGCTGCGGAAAATCAGATGCTATAGTTTAGGAGATGCGGTCTATTTTAGTTATGACAAACAGATGTATTTAGAACCTCTACATTTGATTAACGTTTTGTGACAGGACCCTAGAAAGATTGTGGTGAACAAGTAGGGAACAAACAGCTAGGACCCCGTTCGTCTTTTGAAATTCTGTTATATCAACTTGGTTTTCCCTTTCAGCAGGCGATGAACTCCTGAGGCCACGTGGAAGTCACGAACAGGACCCAAGAAAAACGCTGCAGAAATAGCCTGGTCAAGTGGCAATCCTTCGACGCCGAGACAGTATAGTGTGATTGCGGAGCGCCTCCATAGACCATGTAGCACTTACTCTCGTGCCACAGATCACTCTATATACCGCATTACGAGATTCGTTGCTCCTACAAAAAGTCACCAAAGTTTGAGGAAGGCGCGGGTCGCGGGGAGTGCGACAAAGCGTTCCCATTGGCTATCTCAAAGTAACCAATCAGAGTAATTTCTTGTCAGAGTATTTAGACTGATGCGTGGTGCGCTTCGAGCGTCCTGAATGTAGAATCTAGGGTGTGATCTGTGTCTCGTGGTCTCAGGGTCCGAATTCCTGCACTCTACAAGACCTCTAAAAGCTCTTGTGGGGGTGATAGTCAAACATGGGTTGAAAATTATTTAATAATGGATTACTGACACGAAGAAGGACAAGAAGTATTATTGTTCAATATTGCATCAATATTTTTTCCGGGTCACTGCTGCAACGCGTTGTGATCCTCGCTTCTTCCGGGCGGCGGGCGGTGGCGGCAACGCACACAATTATACTGATTTACTTATTAGAATTTAGACGTTTCTGTAAAAAAAAAAATGTCCAAAAGTGCACCACTTTTTATCATCTGTTAATCAACAGATTAGGCAGCATATTATAACAATCATATATAGCAACAGAGTTAATTTTGAATTTATACCCACACAGAGACAAAGTTAATTTTGAATTTATAATATTAGTTAGGATTTGGCACGCTTCAAAAAATCTAAGTATGACAAAAAGAAACACATACTTTCGGACTACAGTGAAAAAAATTCAGATGTGAGTCGGCCGGGACGGAAATGAGTAGGCCGGCGGCGACCCACGTCCTCTCCATGCAAACATAGGACAGCAGGGTCTCAGTACTGAAAAGAGTGGGGTCCCTTAAAAACATTGCCTCATTGCTGTGACACTTGGACACAGAACGTGTAATAATTACACTTGGGGTAACTTACTAACTATGTATACTAGTGAAGATACTTTAACTAGGTAAACATTTAAAACTAAACATTATAAATTGATAAAGATTACGAAGCAAAACCTGGCTGAAATAGTCATGTCTCAGGTATAAAAACAATACTTATTGTAAAATACGTCCAAAAGCTTTCCCAACAAAACAAAGGTGAAATTCCAGAAAGAACGCAAATTCTCCCAAAACACGTGTGCAATTATCCCCAACTATTTTACACGTTACAAACGTATAGGTACGCATTCTACAACGCGCACGTTTTCCTCGTGACTTCTCTTTTGGGCTCATTTTGCACGAAATTCTGTACGCCTGGCGTTCCGAGACCGGATTATAACCAGTCCCGATAAAATGAGCTGTCACTGACCTAAATGTTGAGGCTGCAGCTCGTTCATAAGCGGAGCGATTAATTTTTGACGACCATCCTGGCATACTTGGTAGCTCGTCTGTCTTACGACACGGGTACGATTCGCGTTCGGGCAAACCACAGAAAAGAAAAAGATAATTTTCACTATGAAAACTGACGTGGTTTTGACACATTTTGTTTTAATAAAAAAGGATAATCACGCTAAATTGAGTCGGTATTTCCGACTATAGTTTCGATCACATTCGGTGATCCTTTTCAAGGAATGCTAAACGTGGCAAGCGCGCGACCTCGTCTTGCCTTGACAAAAATGGTAAATAATAAAATAAATATAATAAAATGGTAATAATGGTAAATGTATATAAAGGTCACCGAATGTGATCGAAACTATAGTCGGAATAACAGACTCAATCTAACGTGAGTATTCCCGTTTTATTAAAATAAAAAGATATTTTTTTATCTTCTATGGGGCAGACGGTTATAAAGCTGCACTCCCTCCCGGCCTGGGCTGTATTTTCGACACATTTTAAACATTTTTGAAGTTAAAAATTAGATATTGAGTGGGAATTAAACGATTTGAAAACGATCAATGGGCTAAATAAATTAACACCAATCACAAAATATTGGCAATGGTCATTGAACTCTGGTCTCCTTCAGGCTCTTAAAGAGGACCCGAGATGATAAATCGTCAATAAAATTGTCTGTCAATGGCTGTCAATACCATATCCGCATTTCACTATCGCTTCAATCTGATAAGAAAAAGATCAACGGGTCACTGACCATCATCTATGATGACCATCAATAACGTAAGTATTGACAATAACCATTCGTCGTCTCCGATTCCCTTAATAATTGGGTGTCTAGTTAGTGAGCGTCAACTTTTCGCTCTGCCTGTCACCACATCTCTCCGCAATCTAATCCCCGTTGACGACGCCAGGACAAAGTTACTTCGTGGCTGATTAACTGCCACTAACTGTCAAATGAGATCTCTCCGCCAGCTTTATGCTATCAGATCTTGGCAAACGCCGCCATTTTCTGGGCAAGTTTGTTTAGGTAAAGTAACAAATGTGAAAAGATGTGGAGTGAATTGCTCCTATTTGTGATTGTAGTTTCTAAAGCATAGTCTGCCTGTATCAGCCTTTAAACATCCCACTGTTGGGATATTTGAATTATTATATAACTCATGACTCTTGAATTATTTTTTGACATTTATAAAACTTGCTGACATTATTATTAATCATATATTATTAATTTATTTTTTATTTTTTTATTATTTGTACTTTTTTTTTTTGTGGCTTTTGATTAGATATTTGAAATTATGTAATTATGAACTAAATATTTTTTAAATGTGACTTGCCCAGGGTAGCTACCAATGTTATAAGGCCAATAAACGATTCGATTCGATTCTATCGGCCTACCCTCGAAGGGTGATTAGGCCATATCCACCACGCTGGCCCAGTGCGGGTTGGCGGATTCACATACTCCGGAGAAGATATTCTAAAACATAACTACTTAAAAATACAAAATAATAATGTATTTAACCGTATTCTATATTATTTCTAATGCAACAGAGATTTCCCTCAGTAGGATATGCGCAGCCACAATTCGATTTCAAAGTTTCCGAAACGCGTTCAACCTTTTCCATTTCCCTAAAAATACGGTTTAGAGAGAAGCTTTCCGTTTTCCCGACACGTGTTTCTATTACCACCACTAGTATGGAAATACCTACTTAAATACCTATCTATAAACAGTACCATAGCTTATGGCTAAAGATAAAATCTTCTTTGTTAAAGTAATATTTTTTTTTTATTCAGCTAAGCCTTAAGTCTAGGTTTACAACAGAGATATGACAATGCCAAAAATGGTAAGAGAGTAAGACCGAGAAAACAGTTTTTAGGAGCTTTGGCACCGGGCCCCAAACTAGACAACAAAGTCTGTGTTTTGGGTGCCCAATTGATCCAGTTCAGCAGAAGCATGTTTTGTGCAGAACTGTACATGTTTATAAACAATTATATGTATATATATATAAATATACGTATGGCTATAATATCATAATTCCCGTGGGAACTCAAAGCATGCTTGAGATAGGATGGGAGAGTGTTGGGAAGCGGAGGAATATGGGTGTATGTGGGTATGTGGGTATATAAAGTATAAGTTTAATCTAAGGTTGTATTAAGTATGCATTAGCAATCGTACCACTAAATAACAATTATTGCTTGATTGAGTTTTTGTATTGTTAAGAAAACGAAAGATTGTAGAGTAAGGCTTATATAAATACTAAAAAGTCTAGAGTTTCAGTATTTTTAACCCGCAACGAAACATTGTAATTGCTTAGATAGCTACCAACAAGTTGACACTCGCGAATTCGTTCGCGTGGACCTAAAAAAAGTATCCAATGTCCGTCTTTGTGATATACAGTGACTCCTTATCAAATTTTATCAATATCCTTTCAGACGTATAGCCGTGATAACGCGTCAAACATCCAGACAGAGAGACAAAGCTACTTCCAATAGTTCGTTAGATGGCGTTGATCCATTGTTATGCATTTTTTGACGTTTGTTTAGATTGACAGTAAAGTTGTAAGCGCAAACCAGTTTTCTTGAGACTTTTCTTTTCGATTTTCTTGAGACGTGCTTATTAATTTTTATACCTCGAAGCACAGAATTCTCCTTATAAATAAGGTCTATATTGGTCCTGATACGACTGCGCCTACATTCCTCTGAATTATAATATTAGTTAAGATTCATATGGTTAAGGATACAATAAGTGAATCGTAAATAATAATTAGCTGCTATAAAAATGCCAAATTTCCCGACGAAGACTGAATAACGGTGCTTACCCACATAAACACAATATTCGTGTGACCTCGACGACCGTGTGCGTCAACCCAGCGCGACCCCTCCTGAAATCTAGGTAAAACTACTGAGAAACAAAAAAATACTTAAGTACCTACAGTACTCACTATTTATATTTAATTAGTAAGTATGACATTAATTTATGATTAAGGATACATAGATAAAAACAATACGGTCTAGTGAAGCGCAGTCCGACCAGTGCCGTTACACAGAATACCAAGGGAAATGCTACCAAATTTTCCCTGGAGTGTTTCTTAGGCAATGTGAAGGCTGGAGAAGTGCGTTCTTATGGAGATCTCGATGACCGGCTGCACCCTAACGCTGTTGGGTATCTTTCGAAGACTCCTTCTCCAAAGGTCAGTGACCAAAAAAAGGTTAACTATAAGTAAGTAGCTTCTGGGCTCAATATACCAAAGTCTTCAGATGACTATACCCAAATCTGAATTAAACTATCAGGTTTGAATACGATGGTATGAGAGATTACGAAGACAGAAAATCGACTTGACATTTTTGGACCCCTTTGTGGTCAACCACGAACTTAGAGCAACACTGACCTTCGTCTGACCCTCGGGCCGATACCGGGTTGCTCTGTGTCGAGAGTATAACACGAACCTTTTGACCCAAGTCGGCTTTTACAACAAACTGGAAATACCGACCACATTATTCTAAAACCCCGGTAAAAAAATCTAATAGGTAGCATGAATGTATTTCCTCACTTAGTTTTAGGTACACCAGAGATAATATTTCTGTGTTACTAGTGTCACAGAAATAGGTCCTTGAGTGGCAACCACGAGCTAGAAAACGCAGCGTAGGTAGGCCTCCCATTAGGTGGACTGACGACATTTTGAAGGTCGCGGGTGACCGGTGGATGGAAGCTGCAAATTGTCGTTCAGTACGGCGGTCTAAGGGGGAGGCCTTTGTTTACCAGTGGACGTCTTCAGGCCGTTGATGATGATGATGGTGACTAAATGTATACAGGGACAAAAGGAAAGGGTGTGCTAAGCCGAAACGAGCTCATAGTCATGATTATGAATAACTTTTACTATGGGACCAACCCTGAAATCGAGAATATCAGCTGTTCCATACATTTTGTCGAGTGTCATTGACATTTGTCTATGGAACAGCTGCATTTTTTCTCGATTTCAGGGTTGGTTCCATAGAAAAAGTTATTCATAATGATGAGTACTATGAGCCCTTTTTTGTCTTAGAATACCCTTTCCTTATAGCCCTGTATAGATCTGAAGTACTGTTCTTATGTTACAGAGTAGCTTGTCGTCACAGCATGCATTGGTAGGTTCTTTTCCAATGGTAATCTCACCTGGAACCTTACAGCTTTCATTTAGTTTTGTCAACAGCTTCTTAAACTTTATGCGAGATTGTCTTACTATATTTGCAAGCTCATGTTTGCTTAATAATCTAAACTTTTTGAACAGGATAATTGCCTTTATTAACTAAACAAAACGATTTGTTTTCACCTACATAAGTAATATGTTTAGATCTTTTATTGGTTTACATGTTTGTTTATGCTTGACTTTTTATTACACTTCTGTGATGTTGGCATATGAATAAAAAATATATACAAAGAAACTAAACTAAAATAAATGTGGTTTTTGTTCGGTGCACCTCCTTAGCTATTATTAACTGGCTGGCCCGGCGGTTTCACCCGCTATTCTACAGGAACGGTTAAATTTTTCGGGATAAATAGTAGACTATGTGTTAATCTAGGGAATAAGCCTCATCCAAATCTGTACATCCGTTACAGAGTTGAACGGGAACAAACACACTTACATACTTACCTACTTACACACTTCCACACAAACTTTTCCATTTATAATATTATTATGATGTGATAATTTATTGACTAAAACGAAACTATTAAATTAGTCAATCATATACAAAAATTGAAATAAAATATAACGTTATTTTTATCAGATTAATACTTATACTTATCAGATTAATACTATTTCCTGGTTTAATTGTAATTAGTAATTTCTGATTTTTCGACCACTGTTCGTTTTCATCTGTATGCGAAAGTGTATGCACTGTCTTTGTCTCGAATATACAGGGCTATAAGGAAAGGGTAGCTCGCTTCATTCGCTCCAGTGGTCGAGTTAAAATTAACTGGACCACTTCACTTCACTGCTCATCATCATCATCAGCCATAAGACTTCTACTGCTGAGCATAGGCCTCCCTACAGCCTCATAGTACAAAAAACAAAAACAACGTTTGTAAACGTTTGTAGTAAGTAGTGCGACCTCATAGTACAGTAAAGTTTTATAAGGAATATTGAAATTAAATCAGTGTTTCTTAAAATCAAGTTATGAAGAAGGAATTTTGGGACTTCGGAGCGTAAACAATAGCCTTTGTCAATAAGAACCATTGTAAAAACCCCTTTCTACCCAGTTCCAGGTGTCAAGAGTAAAATTCAAACTCCCATTCGATTCAAGATCGAGTCGAGAACGATTTATCGTCAAAACTTGCTGTAATTTATGTTCGCCTACAAGTCAGGGGCGCGCAACTTTCGGGTCTACTTCATTATTTGGTCTGCTTGCTTTTAATTTATAGAAGTTAACAATTTAAACGGGCCACGTTCCTAACATACCTGGGGCTGATTTATTGGAAAACTGGCAGTGTTGTTTACGGTGTTTTCAGTTTTTGATTCAGAGTTCAGGAAGGTGTTTATAGGAAAGTGAAATAGTTGGAAACGTTGATAAAACGTGAGTTCAGTTGTATTACAACTTTAGTGGAGCTAACAGACTACTGATTGAAAATCTGGAACCCCAATCTGAAACCCCAAGAACGGAAGAAGGAAGAAATTACGGTGGACGTTACTATAGAAAATCATGAGGTTTATGATACTCATAGTGTGACGCTGAAATTTTTTATGTGAATTCGAATCGACAATTTTCGTTACTCCAGTGTTCGAAAATACGAAGTACTCGAAAATTAACTCCGAAGCTTGTGAGAAGGATAAACAAGGAGTTTTTGGCGAGAACGTGAAGAAGTCACGTCGCGTCATACTATTATTTTCTATAACTTGTGTTATTTCGAGTGTTAATGTGTAAAAACGGTGAATGTTTACCCGTTAAGTGTTCGTGAACATGCACGAGTGTTGGTTAATAGTATAATGTCGTGAAACGTAAAATTTTCGTGCTGTTTCCAAAACTCCATAGAAGGCTCTAGTAAAGTTTTCACCACTTTACTGGGGCATGACTTGGACTTGACCATGACTTGCTTTGCTCGCCTTTGACTGAGACTATGACTTGTTTGATAATATTTAACAAAACTTGAAAATATATATGTATACTTGACACTGGCATATGCATAAGACGTGCGACGCCAAAATCCTCTTAGGAGGAAAGAGAAAAAAAAAGGATAAACAAAAAAACCGAAAGTTTGTATCTGATACACGAATATCTACGTTATTCTGAATGTTCATGATTTTGAAGCACGTTACTCTGAAAATCCGTAAGGTCGCTGAACGATTCTCCGAAAGTTCCTAATTCCAATTTACAAAAAAAAAGTTCCTGGCTAGCTTAGGCTGGAGAGAACACGTAACATATTTGTACAAAACGGACTGTTTATAACATAGCCTTACTTTTTACCGTAGTCGGGTAAAACAGACATGGGCGAAGAGCACAGATCACACTAGATACCCCATTACGAGATTCGTTGTTCTCATTGGCTATCTCAAGGTTACGCCTATTCGCGCCTAACAATCAACCAATCGGATTAATTTCTTATTAGTGTATTTAGAATGATGTGTGGTGCGCTTCGAGCGTTTTCAATCCAGAATCTAGGGCAACATAATATAAAACTAACGAGAATTTATCGAGAATTTGTTCTTAAACGATAGGTATTAAACGTCAGCTAGATGAAAGCCACGTGGTAAATTGCTCTGGTAAATAAGATCCTTGCCGCTACTTTATAAGCTGGTAAAGTGAAGCAGGGATATTTAAAACTGTTGCCCTTTGGGGGAAATACTGTTATCAACTTTGTTGACCTTGTTTTTCGTTTATTTAGAGCGTGTAGCGACTAAAATGAAGGTAATCTATGGTAGTATCGTAGAATTTACTCTGAGCAGAATGCGGAGATTCCGCGTAGGTAGGCCTCCCACTAGGTGGACCGACGACATTGTGAAAGTCGCACAGATGTCTGACGTATACATTTATATGTGCTATAGACTCCAGTTACTGAACATTCAGTGATTATCGATCATGAGCGATCCACTTGACGAGTTTTATCCCCTTTCACGCAAGATTTTATTTTTAATATTTAGATAATTAATATAATTAATTAATTTAATTGTAAGATTTGTCTACATTTTATATGGTCTGTGGTTCACAGCAGGCTTATATGGTCTTACCAAGTCACTAAGTCGTTATTTATTTAAATAAGACGAAAATTATAACGTACATAATTATACACAGACAAACAGAATTTCACTCCATTAATAATATTCGCGTAATTATGCGCATATGCCTTGTTCTGTTAATTATAATGGATACTGCAAACAGCTGGTTAGATCGATTTAATAAAGATGATTGTATAATAATTAATTGCATGCAAATTTAGCGTTCAATTCAACAGGTATCGTCTGTGTATAAATACACTGATTTGAGCATTGGCTTAAACATTAGTATAAATAAATAAATAAATATTAGTTGACCGAGCGAAGAGAAGGTCTCAGAGTTTACTGGGACAAATCGGTTTTTGTATGTATGTTTGTATGCTTGTATGTTTGTGTATATATTTGTCCGATGATAACTTGTGAACCGTTGATCCAATCTTCATGAAATTTTGTAGGCAAGTAGCTCGAATATGATCTGAATCGGTCCAGGGGTTGTGAAGATATAGGGATCGCGAGGTCTCAGTTCGGCGCGAACTACTAGTATAAGCTACAGCTACGTGATTCTGTATGAGATTTACAAATAACTTATTTTTTAATGCCATGACATAACTCGCTGCCATGAATTCGACCAAAATAATGATTTATCTATGAATTGTTTTCTCTCTTTTGCCGCAGTATTATCGCTCAAAGTCAAAATTTTATTTGCGTGATAATGGGTATACAAGTTCTTAAATCTAAAAATATTCATCCATTAACAAACGTTACAGGCGTGCAAAATTATTTAAATAAGTTTATTATTAGCTGTTTATCTCAACGTCATTGCGGTTGAAATTGACCTATTTGATTGTGCTCTGAGTGAATTTACGATTATGCTATACTTGAAATTTGTCTTCGCTCTCGCGTTAGGTAATGATTTTTAGGAAAAATGTAATAATTTTCATATATTCATAATATTATTATATATTATTATTTGTTACAATTGGCCGTTTGGAGAAACTCACACAGCGGGCAATAGAGAGAACTTTGGCTATATGCTCGGAGTTTATTAGCGCGATAAAATCCGGAATGCAATTATTCGCCGAAGGATCAAAGTGACCGACGTAGCTTTTAGGGTTTGAAAGCTGAAGTCGCAATGGGCAGGTCACATCAGTCGAAGAACCGATAACCTATGGGGAAGAAAGGTTCTAGAGCGGCAACCACGAATCGGAAGACGCAGTGTAGGTAGGCCTCCCACTAGATGGACTGACGACATTGTCAAAAGTCGCGGGAAAACGTTGGATACAAATGGCAAATTTTTCCTTCTGTGTGGCAGTTTACTGAGCCAAGGTATCTAATGGCGCTTACGTTTGAGCGGCTCAAAATTAATTATATTTATGTTATTTGCAAACAAATAGGCGAGCTTGTTATTTTGCGGATAATATTTTCGTGAAAAGGAGGAGTACGAACTGTCAACCGGATGTATGATCTGTGGTTGTTACAGATTCAATCTATTTTAGCCGGCTTGAAAAAAGTAGAAAGGTTATCAATTTTTACCCATATTTTTGTAAGTAGTTGTGTCTATATCTGAACTTTAAACCATCTGTTTGTAATAATACTGTGTAATAAATAATGTTTCTTGTTTTGATATTAATGCACTCTGGGGTCCGTGTCCTTTGTCAACAATGTCACCTTTGCCAGTTATTCAACCGCCAAACATTACTGTGTTCCGTATTGAAGGGCACTGTTTCCAGCGTAATTACTGAGCATAAAGAGATTTAACATTTAATATCTAATGGTGTCGAGCGCAGTGCATTGCCGCTCATGGTTTTGAACTATTGAACTTCAAAATTCTGGATGGCACTGAACTGTTATGGGCAGGCGTGAAGCGATTTGCTCGTCTCGTCAACAAGATACACTTAAAAAAAAAACAAGAAAAAAAACTAAGCTTTTTGTAAGCTATTGCTATTATAACATAACTAATGACTTCACATGTTTGTAATATTGAATAGCTGGGCTCAGCCACGGAATAAATAAAACTACTAAAATAGTAGCTTTTTAGTTCACTTAACGGGGAACATTTTTTATCGCTTTATTTAAAACCTGCGGGCTTTTACCGCGTTAGCTCTTAGTCCAAAGGTGAAATGTTTCATAGTGCAAATGGAGCGGTAAAACGGAACGGGCCGAAATCTGCTATTTTGGTATACTATACGCAGGGTTATAAGGAAAGGGTATTCTAAGCCGAAAAGGGCTCATAGTACTCATCATTACGAATAACTTTTACTATGGGACCAACAATGAAATCGAAAAAAAAAGCAGCAGAGCTGTTCCATACATTTTGACGAGTTTTTTTTCTATGGAACAACTGATATTTTTTTCGATTTCATGGTTGGTCGCACACTAAAAGTTGTTCATAATTATGATTACTATAAGCCCTTTTCGGCTTAGCATACCCTCTCCTTATAGCCCTGTATAACCACCCGCATCGGTTTTCCATATATTTTTTTTCTCCTTTTGCTTTCCTTTCCTTTTTGCTGTATGGCAATGGGCAGGCCACATCGCTTGAAGAATCGATAACCGGTGGGGATGCAAGGTTCTTGAGGGCGCCCACGTACCCACTAAGTGGACCGACTTTATTATAAAAGTCCCAGATAAGTGGATGCAAATGCCAAATTGTCTTTCATTGTGGCGGTCTAAGAGGGAGGCCTATGTTCAGTAGTGGACGTCTCCCGGCTGATGACGATGATTTTTTTATCGCCTCGGTTTTAAAGACCCAGCAATAGGAAATCGTGTCATGGGATTTTCATAAGTTTATATAGAATACGAAAAGTAGTAGTCAAGAAAAAAAAACGTCTGACTGGTGGAAGAGCTACACTAGTTGCTAAAACATCGTGTATAATATTAGGTTTCTGTAGAATTGCTTGTGAAACCGCGGGGCGCAGCTAATACTTCGACTAGCCTTGTTGCTCAGTGGGAGGATTTCCGCCTTCTGAGCGGTATGTTGTGGGTTCGATTCCCACCCAGGACAAACATTTGTATGATGGGCATGGATGTCTGTTCCTTGTCTGGGTGTTTCTATGTATTCTATCTACCGAGGTATTCAAAAAAAAAAAAAACTTTCAGTCATCTAGTTCCCATAGTACAGCTTGCTTAGTTTGGGGCTAGATGGCGCTGTGTGAAAAGCGTCCACAAATATAAAATATATAATATATCTTATAAATTATGTTTGTCTTTAATACTAAGTAGTATAATATAAGTATATTTATAAGAAAACAACAATTTAGAAAGATACAAAAGAGTACAAATTCTCTTTGACCAAGCAAGAAATAAGACAAAAGGGTTGTCTTCACCATTATTCTATATTAGTCGACCCATATCAAAAGGTACGTTGACCGAACCTTACGACTCTAAGTGATTTTCATAAAGTATTTAGGGAGAAATCCGTCTGAAATTTGATTATTTACCATTAATTCTGTACGTTTTTAATCCTTATCAGCTCTTTCTCGTCCATTATTGGACGAAGCCACCCTCTTTTGCCATAATCCAAGCGCTTGGCAACCGGACTATGTTCGCCGTTTACTAAGAGGACGCTGTTGCCCGTCCCCCGTTGTTTCTGATCGCAGTTTTACGATGTACCCGCATCCAACGTACGTTTTCACATATTTATTAAAATACTTTTTAATTCAAATTCAAATATTTATGTTTTAGATATAAATACTTAAACAAGTAGATAATATTAAAATTGAAATGCATTAAATTATATTAAAATTAATTGAATTTAATTACATTCAATTAAATTACATAAAATTAAATTACATGAAATTAAATTACATTGAAATAAACTAACAACATTAAATACTAACTAATTAAATTACTATTAAATACTAACATTAAATTATTTTTGGCAGTGACGCCAAAAATGCCATTAGGCAAATACTGCACTGCACATATTCATCTGTGTGACACTGATACTAACACGCCCTGAGATTTTTTTATTTTATTTATTTTTTAGAATATGGATCCCCAACAGAAGTTACACATTACATTCACATTATGAAACAAGGGCATCAAGCTGGGTGCACCCCCAATTACAGGAGACCACGTCGTGCTCATGGAGGTTCGACTCAACTAAATTAAATTGTAAATATTGTTTGCTGCTTATAGAGTACAAAATAGTTTAAATAGGATATTACTTAAGTTTATATTAGGAGATGTTAGATGCTCAATTACTTAGCTGAAAACTTTGCCCTACTACACAGCACAGTAATGTTTGTATACTGCAAACACTGCACTGCACTGCGTGGCGGTTGATTACTGGCAGATATGTGGCACATCTCCAGGCGGAATCTGATGAACAGTTCAACTACATCTGCAAAAAAAATTTACCTAGACGGTAACGAATGAGGGAATTTACTAAATATAATAATAGAAGAAATATGAGGGAATTTATATTTTTTTAGGCTGGGTCAGATGGCTACCAAGTTTTATAATACCTCAGTTTATCTATTTATTTATTTGTTTGGTGAAAATTTACTGGTGCAGATCTCAAAACTGGATGATAGTTCAATATTCCACTTTAAAATCGCAGCAAAAATATACCAATACAAAAAAATATGCTAAACACTTTTAAAATAAATCAGTGATCCCGTTTCCAATTTATATATTTTGGAAAAAATTAAAAGGAAATCTACAAAATAAGATGTATTCTTAGAGCAACACAGGCCTCAGTTGGGCCGGTACCAAGTTGCTCAATGGATGTATTTCAACGCATCTTTTTTCAGTAGGGTCTATCTCCAGAAAACATTAATTTTGTTACTACAGGATAATATCAGTAAGAACGTCACATAAATTATGACGTTTATAAGCACATACCTATGATCTTATCTTAAAACAGCATTAGATTACGAGAAGACAGCGAGAAGCTTAAGTGTCTCATCATTATTCAGCGAAGCTTTTACACGTTAACTCGATGTCGCTGCGACACCTTGATGTGTTATATATTGCTGCTAATAGTGATGTGCTTAAACCGAAGTCTATATTTCAGTTTTGGCCGAGTCACAGAATATCATTATAATAGTTTAAGTACAGAAAGATCACTCACACAAACGCAAACAAACACACTTACACACAATGCACACACCACTTTACAAACATATTACACAAATTACACAGACACATTTTTTTAATTAATATTACTTTCATTATTATTTAATTTTACCTCTAACAAAATTAAAAAAGAAATGCTCTCTTTGCTGAGGTGAAAAGTTTTATGTGCCACACCAAACCAAAGTTATTTCCATCTCGTGCCTTTGAATCCCTTGCCCTACGCTCAGGATTCTATCTAACTTAGAATCATTCGCTTGCTAGCACAAATAACTATTTTCCACAAAAACTTTGATCCACATAACATGTTAGATCATTGTTACTGCGATGTGTTATTAAAGATTTAAAAAAGACAAACAATTAGACGGAGAACGAAGTTATACTATAAGGGTTCCTTTTTTTCTTTTTGCGGTACGGAAACCTAAAACAAAGTACGTTCAGGTCAAGTGGCTAGAATAGATTTCATAGTTTCTAGGCCTCCTGAAGGGCTTTGCCATTGACAATGGCAGGCTGTTGAAATAGGACAAACAACGAAGACCTGCAATTCTGGGTGGCACTGAACTGTTATGGCAAGGAGGTGAGTGACTTGCTAGTGTGTTTTGGGACTTTATTATGCAGAGTGACGAGAATAAGTATCATTTAAAAAAAAGGTATAATTTAACGTGTAATTTAATTTTACTGGAGAGCTTAAAAACTGTGTAAATTTCACTTCTTTGAACTTTGATAATAATTGTAGGATAATACATATTTGACTACTGAAAAAAGTATACAGAAATTAACTCATACTTTTAGAGAATAAAATTAACCATAAAAAGTATTTATATATGCACTTATTAAAGAACATATATATATATATATATATATATTTTCAAAAATTGGTTGATATACGTTATTTTGGCTCGTACTTATTCTTAACTGGTTTACCCATACGTATTAAGTTCCGTTATTTGGGAAGCTTATACGTTGTTACGGCTCGCTTAGAATCGTCAACCAAGCAATAGTTTAAGATTCAAATAAAGACTTTTTTGCATATACGTTCTTTTTGTATTACCTATTATTATTAATTTTTTTTATAAGGTATAGGTACAAAAACAATTACCAAACTATGACACTTAAATAAGCAATACAGAAAATACATTTTAAATTTGCCAATCCAAACATTGTACATAGTATTGTTTATAAGTATAAAAAAAATATGTCCCAGATATCTTGCTAATATACAGGTAATACAACGTCAACTAGTTAAATATTATTTGAGAGAAGTAGTTTTTTAAAGTTATACAAGTTTTGATGAAAAATACCGAGTTTGTCGCATACGTTGTTGCAGATATCATTGTAGGATTGACACATACGATAAAGATTTAAACGATATATACTTTTTTTACCGGTATTCAAGTTACGTTCTTCTAGTTCAATAAAAAAATCATTTATTTACCATTACTTTATTATTGAAATTTTGACTATACAGTTACGTCGTTTTGGCACATCGTGGATTTAAGTAATACCCATTTATGAAAAAAAACGATTTTCGAGTTTTTGGTAGTTACGTTCATCTGGTTCTTACACCGCGAAATGACAGTCCCTTTATCCAATCTCAAGGCGTTACGATTACCTAGTCGAGCTACGAGCGCTATTGCAATATTAAAACCGCTTATTATGGCCCGAGTGTAGCTTACAGTGATGTGGAATTGGCTAAAGTAAATTTATATTTATCAATATTCGATATCAAATATTGATTGAACGTGCAAGCGATCTGAGAACGCAAATCGAGTTCCTTCTATCCGTTTCTGTGCCTTTGATCTTCAAATGAAGTACGAATTAACTCAGGTTTACATTTTCTGATTATCGGTATAATCCGGTATATAATTTTAACAGCTGTAATCAAAGCATTATTCCGGAGATTTTCCGGCAAAGCTAGCAGCTTACCTCAGCACTTACATAAAGTACTAACCGAAACGCTTATGGATGGTAATTGGTAATGACTTGGGCCAAAGAGAGGAAGGCACATTATATTGTGGGAAATTATTTTACAGCGATGATGGCTGGCGTTAACGCGATAACAGGCAGCTAGGGGTTGATTTTTTCGTTAGATAAGGAATCAGAACCTCTACCCGCAGTGCCTGAAGACAAGGGTCTACAACCAATGTGTGTTGCCAGTGTTGACATATGGAACTGAAAAATGGTCCTTGACCACTGGCCTTTTGGAGAAACTCAGAGTCGCACAGCGGGCAATGGAGAGAGCTATGCTCGGAGTTTCTTTGCGCAATAAAATCCGGAAGGATGATATTAGTCGAAGAACCAAACCAAGTTAAAGTGGCAATGGGCAGGCCATATCACTCGAAGAACCGATAACCGAGCAGATTGGTTATTTTAGACTAGCTGCGCCTCGCCGTTTCACTAGATTTTCTAAGAAAAATCGAATAATTTTCTGGGATAAAAAGTGTTAATCCCGGGTGTAAGCTACTTCCATACCAAATTTCATTAAAATCCGTTCTGCCATTACAGAGTTAAACGGTAACAAATACACTTACATACTCAGATACTTACGCACTTACACATAAACTTTCGCATTTATAATATTAGTGTGATTCAGTTTGACCTTAAGAAAAAAATATGAAAAGTGTAGTACAACATTTAGGAAAAATGCGTACAGAAAAAAATAACCACAAATTTTCATCATTTATTAACATAATTCAATTCGGCAGAACTTGTAGATTCAAAAATTCAGCTTCTAAGTGAGATTCACACTCAAAATAAATCTGTGTCTCCCATTATGTGAGGAATGCACGTTTTCAGGGGATAAAAACACTTTAACGGCTATTTATGGGGAACCACACTCTTAATCTTAACTTCCTACGCTTTTTCACATTAGCTTAATGCACCTAAGTACAGAAACAATTTCTTTCTTCAGTACGCGTATATGTGCGACAGCTAATTATCACGGGAACTATTAAAGGTAGCGACATGAAATTTGGTGAACATTTTTTGTTTGCTGTTTTTTTTTTGTCTTGTGCTGAAAAAAAGGTCATGTAATAGGAAGCAATGAGGTCAAGTGTAGTATCATAATGAAAGGTTAATTCAAAACGCAATATTTTTATCTCGGATAGATTTCTTCTTAAAAGTAAAAAAGGTGGCTAGCGAAAAAGACATTGACTTGATTTAGGCAGGTGTGAAATTTGCCAAAAATTACATGAACCTAAAATTTTGCAATTATCCTTCTTATCTATTAATATTATAAATGCAAAAATAATTTCTCTGTTTCTCTGTTTGAGCGTTTGTTGTTTGTTGTTGTTGTTTGTTGATTGTTGTTTGGTGTTTGTTGTGTTAATGCACGGCTAAACGGATGAACGGATCGACCTGAATTTTTGCGAGAAGACTCCTTTTTTTTAGATCCACGCGGTCGAAGTCGCGGTTCACATACCTTATATTTATTCATGAACTTGCATTGTTATTAGTTAAAAAACGTTTAATCTGACTTTTGTTGCTATAATAGAATGCGATTGGCGAAAGCAAAACATCGTAAGGACACGTCACTAAAAATCGTTTCGAAATCAGCTCCTGACCACGGCAATTGAAACATAGCCGAAACCTCGAGATAAATAAACAATATAGTTTTTAGCGTGGTTAAGTCCTGTGAACAAGTATTACATTACGTCACTTAACATGTCAGGCTATAGTCAAATGCCTAGCCTGTTAAAACTTTTAGAAAAAACCGTTCTCTTGATCTAAACGGTTTACCAATGAACAAATTAAAAAGGTTTTTATGGATATTACCTACCGGTATTTATTAACCGTTTACAGGCCTACTTCACAAAACAGTTCTGTATAAAGTTTACATACTGGTGCTTTCCATATTATTTCAAAGCCTTTAAATTTTGTTTTACCGTTTTATATTATAGTAAACATTACTTTATAATAACGAAAATTTCTCGCGCAATGCTCTTAGTGTTGCAAAATAAATCACAAGCTCTTACTAAAGTGGTTGTAGCGCCCAAGACGCTCTAGTGCACACATTTTTCATAATAATCATATTTTCTGGATATTTGTTTTGAGTATGAGTGCTATTAGGACCGTCCGTAAAGGCATAATTCTGCGCCAAATTTTCATATTTTTTTGTTCCTACCTCCGTTCTACACATGCGGCGGGACGTCCTGCCGCAAGATTTTGACTCAGTAGGTATTTGAAAATTGTATTGCCGCCGCTCTGTTTCCCGTGCGTGCTATAGGGTTAGTCATCTTCATCCACGAAGGCGTACACTGCTGAACATAGACATCTCCATCTATAAATGTCATCCTATAAGCAAAAGGATTTTTGGAAGAAAGTTCAGCATTTCAGCCGAAAAAAAAAAAATTATTACCTATATTTATTATATTTAACTACTTCTTACCAAAATCTAATTTCTAATAAACCATAACACAAATAGAAAAAATATTTTCTACCAGAAAATAATATACCCAATATTTTAATTTATATGCCCGAAATAGGTCTACCAATTTATTTCGACAGCGTCCTTATACTCTAGGAGACATACCGCCGACGCAGACGTGAAAAGTATACTTTATTTGAAACTCAGAAGGAAAATAGCGAGGAAAAAATATTACTTGTAGGGTTAGAAAACAGATAGAAAGGGTTAGATATTGAAAATATTATAAAATATTTACTCCTAATAATTTAATAAGCAACTATGAATTACTTGGACCAAGCCTGTAATCTCGTAAAAGTGTTAGAAGTGTAATCATGCCAAAAGAGCTGTCATATGCTGAAAAAGGGCCTGTAATGGGAAGCAATGTATTGAAGTGTAGTATCATAGTAATAATAATTATAAATGATTTAGTTTAAGCGATTAAAAACAAAAAGTTTTTCTTCTATCACGGATTTTCTTTTTGTCATTCCTATCAGCTCGCAGACTTCCACCGCCGTAGCTTCCCCCATATTGGGGGATGGTTGCCATAATTCCTACGTTTGGCAGGCGGCTTGGAGATCGCAGAATGTTCATCGTTTACTAAGAGCACGCTGCTGCCCGTCCTCTGGTATCCTTATTTTTGTAATATTAAAGTGTTTTATTTTCACATCATTTTTGTTGCTGTTTATTTACTGCAAACTAATATATTATAATATAAATATATTATAATCTAAACTTAAATGTACAAACTAAAACTAGAAACAAAATTAAAATAAATTAAATCTAAAATATCTACAAATAAAAAACCGCATTTAGGTCGCTGTCTGCGGTTAAGGTGCCCAAAAAGCAGGCGACCCCCCGTTGAATTGCCAAATGAAAAATATTAAATGATTTTAATATATGATTTTGCAAGTGGTTGGCTCCTGGTCTAATACAATTTTCGCACTCAAACGACCGTAGCGGAAATGAAATGCAAATTTATGTTGGGTTATTTGGTGTTTATTTAATTTCTGTTTCCAAATAAGCAATCTATCTAAAAACGTAATTTCGCCGTCGAATGTAATTCGACGTCTTTCATCAAACGATTATTTCCATACATTTTTTTTGGGTACTTTATGATTTTTTTCTGGGTGCCCAATTTGAAAATGAGTTTTGACGAAATTGCTTACCATTCCCGGAAAGTAATTCGGAATGTAATATATTTAAAACAACCTCTGGAAGAGGTTCACCTCTTCCAGGGGTTGTTTTTCGAAAAATCCTGAGACTTGTCTTTCTTAATTTTTCATGCTTACTACACAAACCAAGTTTCATTAGCTTTGCATGAAAATATTTTTTATTTCCATACAAACATATTGGGTGCATTTTACCCCTTTGGGCGTAGAATTTTCCAAAATTCGTTCTTATCATACACCATTGGAGGAATCGGGTTTATATTAAACCATAAGTCAAGGTGTCATGAAATAAACAGATATTAATAACGTTATTATCCTGTCTAAACATTGCTAAGGTAAGGAAATTAACACCAGACTAGGACAATTCAACGTCGTGACATGAAACGCACGAAAAATTTGTATATTCCCGTTCCGGCCATCGCTCTATCCCTATTGATGGGGACAACATGACGAAAGTTTTTTGAGATAGCTATTGACCCATTTATTCCTTTTGTATCCGTTGAATACACATATGAACCTTAAAAAAATAACAAGGAAAAATTGCTGTTTAGTTGTTCCCTAGTATTTATGTTTAGTCACGAGTAGACAAAATACGCTAAATACAAATAAATTTGTCAAGTCCCACTTTTATGCTTGACGCAATTACTTCTCGTTTGCCCTTTATGCTTGCCACAGCGACCCTATTCCTGTGCGCTCGAGATTATCTCGGTCACTGTCTCTCTAATTTAGAATTTAATGGGAGTGAGAGTGACCGAGATAAAATGTCATTTCTCCGAATAGGGGCCCTGATGCGAAATATTCCTGTAATTGTAGCAGTTTTTGAACTTTTGGCAGCCTTTCACTCGGTACAACTTTGTACTTGTCAACTTATTTATTTTTCTGCTTCGATCACCTTTTAGAACTTCTCAATACCCACACGACGACGTACAAATAACTCATGTAACCCTTTCCGTTTCGGAGCTATGACTTATTCTCTGGTCGCGCAGAGTGAATTTCGAGGCTTTTTTTCAACCTTCTCACAGGCAAGGTGTAGAACCGGACTGATAAATCGAAGCGCTCACCAAATTAAGAGGGTGTCGCGATGCCGCTTGGCCCGTTCGGGCTGAGTGTGGGACACGCACCCTCCACCGTTCCCATCTTTGTCGTGATATATATGTAAAAATGTTTAGCGACAACAAAAGCGTTTCATCGCTAACTTTGGCCGGACCTTAGTAAGATTTTTTTAAAGTTTTCATTTATAGAAAAAAACTGAAGTAATTAAATTGTAAGTAGATAGTTTCCAAGCCTTGTCTGCACACACGAGCAGAATCTGAGCAGACCGACAAAAATAAAATAGAAAGCGTGTGTTGTTCTTTCAAATGAGTGTTATTAAAATAATATTGACTTTCTAGTTGTGTTGAAGCAAACGAAGAAAGAAAGGAAGGAAAAAGGTAGGATGGCAGGTCCCGGTTCCATATTATTCCAAGTGGGTCCCGAATTCAACGGTTAGGAGATTTAAGATTATCCGGACAGCTATTTCCGGATTTCGTAGGTCTCTTTCCGGAATTGTTTCGGATGTAAACAAGGCTTGTTAGTTTAGTTATATAACTTTATTGACATGGGACTTTAAATAAAGGTGCCTGTTTACGGAGCTCCCTTTATAGGATGCCGGTTATAATATTGTCTGGATTTTGTGTGTTGCGGATTTGGGCCAAAAACCAAGTATATGCCAAAAATGATTATGGTTGACCGCTCAACGATTTCTTGATTCTCGCCGTTTTCTAAATTTGCCTTGCGCTCTTTTCGGTATTTATGGTATCCTAGTTACACTTAGTGAGTCTCTTATAAGAGCTCAGTGGTAAGCGCGTTTGGGTCGCATCGGGTGCGGGTTCGAATCCCAAGAACGACCTTTAAGGAAAACATCTTGAGAAAACCACAGTATAGTACTTTCAAGTACTTGGCTGGCTAGTTACCACCCTCAAGTTGAAAATCTGTCTAACAATGTGTTCAGGCAGCCTTTCTTGCGAGCCAGTTCTCATTCCATGCAAGGTGTGCTTACCATCCTCTACCACACCGTAATAATCACACTAATATTATAAATCCAAGTTTGTGTGTAAGTAAGTAGGTAAATATGTTAATGTGTTTGTTCCCTTTCAACTCTGTAAAGGCTGAATGGATTTGGATGAAATTTGTTATGGGGGTAGCTAATTCCCTGGAATAACACATAGGCTACTTTTTATTCTGAAAAATTTAGCGGGGCGCAGCTAGTGCATAATAAGTTTAGGCTTTTTATTGGCTGTACTAAATGTTTGTTTATGTTTGGAAAATTTAGCCGTTTCTGTAGAATATCGGGTGAAACTGCGGAGCGCAGCTAGTATAACATATTTTGTGGTCAAATGCTTAGCTTGCTAAAAATACTTTTGTTAATACTCTTATTTTATAACTAAGTAAAATACTCGAATATTCTTCAACAAAATCTCAGTGTTCATATTACCAGATACGGTTAGAAAGTCTCCGAGATTTAGTCGAGCGATGTTTATTTTAGAAAATTGAAAAAGGGGCTTAGTGTGCTTGTAATAGGAAATTATTTGTGTTGATAAGTCAAGAGCTTCCGACGTCGCCCCTACTAGTGGATACGTTCTAGAAAGTTTTAGGAGATATTATCGAGTATAAAACGAAAAATTCAAATCGAATGGAAAACATTTAAAGCAATAGGAGTCTGTGTTTCCCACAGAAAAGAGAAACTTTTCGGGAAGCACCACAGAAGTTTTTTTTTTATATCTAGAAGTAAAAAAAAAACTCTTCTGTGGTGTTTCCCGAAAAGTACAGAATGGGCCTTTAGACCATGAATGAAAGTAAATAGATACATTCTTTTATAGGTAAGAGTACTCTATCACAGAAAATAAACATAAGATATAATGTGGTCAAACGCAAGCCTATTTTGCATAAAAAATAAAAATATCTTCTCTGATATTGATTCATATCTTAATGAACTGGTATCAATCCGGAAGGTAGTTAAGTTTTCACACTACTGCTTGGCGGTTGAATAACTAGATAAGATCCTCACGCGGGCTCAGCAAAAGAGTCTTACCACTACAAAAATATACAAGTAGGTATTTGAAATGGCTACGGAACCCCACCACGAGCGTGACATGCACTTAGCAAATTTTATTGCGTTTTATTTCTCTTTTAGGCCGTACTTACTGAAACCCTTTTAGTAAATTCAGTAATCTTTTTTTTTTTGTTTGAATTTGGCCACCCACATTGCACGATTCGAAGAACACAGACCTCAGTAAATAGTTCCACATCGTCGCTGTCTAACAAAACCTATCTACCAACCCAAAAGCTTTTATTTACTTAAAACTTAAACGCTACGACTACTCGTAAATGAATTCCTAAAATCTTTTTTTACGATTGATATGCCAGACATTTGAGTGAACTCGCCCGTTTGTCGAACACCGCTCACTTCAGATTGTTTTAAAACTAATAATTTAATAGCCAACTGAAAATATAACAGATAGTTTCTTAATAAAAAGTTCATTATTGTAATTACACATTGTTCTTTTAATTAATTTACATTATATTGCTCGCCTTTTGGAGAAACTCGGAGACGCCAGCGGGGAATGAAGAGAGCTATGCTCGGACTTTCTTTGCGCGATAAAATCTGGGACGATGATATATGTCGAAGAACCAAAGCAAGCTGAAGTGGCAATGGGTAGGCCATATCACTCGGAAAACCGATAACCGATGGGGAAGAAAGGTTCTTGAGTGGCAACCACGAATCGGAAGACTAGGCCTCCCACTAGTTGGACAGACGACATTGTGAAAGTCGCGGGCAACAGGTGGATGCAAGTGGCACGTTGTCGATCGGTGTGGTACTCTAAGGGGAGGCCTATGTTCAGCAGTGGACGTCTTTTTGTTAATGATGATGATTGTTCTTTTTAATTGGATAGGTCGTGAGGACGTTGAAGACAAGATAACGAATAGCGAGTTTTGAAAATTCACGAAAAAAAAAAAAAATATCTTATATACAAAATGTTCGTGGATCTTGCAATAAAATGTATGGAAAAGCTGTTTGAAATTTATTTTTGTAAATTTTCAAAAGTCGTAGAACAAAAGTTGTTCGTTATCTTGTATACATCACCTTTACCTCCGCTCCCTACCCGATTAAAAGCACTATGTATAATTAAAAAAAATATTTTGTGTAAAATATTGATATATATATTTGTTCACAATCAAATAATGATCCGCTGAAAAAGACTATGCCTCCAAATCGACCTAGCAAGCGAGCGCAGCCTTTTGTTACAAAGTGGTCGAAGATGGTGTACTAGCCTGGATTGGGAAATGACTCTGAAGTAAAGTTGCAGAAAAGAAATTTAATACCAAATAAGACCTACACGACAAGAATAACAATATCATACAAAAAAGTGTAGGTACCCCCGAAAAATCTGCTTAAAACTAGATGGCGCTTTCGTATTAAACCGCTATACAAGCCGATGAAAACATAGAAACATAGTGTTAGTATAATTAGTAGGTCAAACAAGATTGCAATATACGACATGAAAAATATATTTTACAAAAAAACATGTTTTAACGCATCTCTTGAGAAAATGCATAATGCATAATTTCAGTAAACATGCAGTTGGACTTTGATTGCAGTTAGACTTGAAATTGATATGAGTTTTCATATCAATTTTAAACCACAGTAGGGGAGCGCAAATTTATTCGCGCTAATACCCGCGACAGTGGCTCCAACACGCCTTCTTCGTACGTTCCAGACCCCGAATAAATAACATTAAAATCAATTTATTCAACGAGATATCAGGCTTAGATCAAAAATCTGTTCCGAAAAAACCGAGACGCGTAAGCTTGTTGAACATCTGAATTTTCGAATACACGTTTTTAAGCGTGGCAACAAACATAGACAATTGGACATGACTCGGGTGAGACCATGACTTATTTTGCTTTACTGCGACTGTGGCTTTGAATTAATTATTACTATTGTTGAAAAAAACATAAAATTATCATTTATGAAATAAAAAAAAAAAAAAAAGGCTAAATAATGAAGGCGACTTGAGCCAAAACTGAAAAGATTAACCTTATCATTTTAAGATCAAGGAAAATATACCAAATAATAAATAAATAAAAATTATATAATATTCTGTAAGATTTTCTACAATTGGTTCACAGTTATTTTACCCCTGACTTCTGTGTATTTTCTTGCAGATTGGCATTATTAGCTGTAGCGTACCTATTTTAGTTCTGTTGAAAAGATTCTTGGATTTTTCTCTTGTATCGGTGATTAACTTGCCGAAAAGAATTGAAAGTAACGACAGGAAAACTATATAGCCAGAGGTAAAATAACTGTGAACAGAGTGTACATCATTAGTTTTATTCATTACAGTGACAGATGTCAGACTGTGAATAATGATTGAATTGAAGTGCTATCAAATAACAGTATTCAAAACAAAAGTGCCAGTATGAGTAGGCATTTACTGAGCATTTTCTAGTGTGCGAGGGACGACCGCGAACGTTAAGAAAAAAGTGAAATGAAAAATCCAATAAATACAGACTCTGGCTAAATAGATAAAAAAATGCGTGGAGCCAAAATTTTCCTAGAAAAAATAGCATATGATGATGGCTAGTTACGGTAACATGCATGGATTTAGCATATGATGTTTTGTCCAAGGTAACATGGATCGTGATGTTATATGAACGGATGTTACGGACTTATGTCCTAGCGTATTGAGGGATCTCACTTTGGATCGTGAAACATCAATTTACTTAGTGATAAATAGTGGGTGTCTATGGAAATACCAAATTTTTGTTGCAATTTACCTCTTGTATGTTCTTGTAAAGCCTATACTGCACTTTTACCACTTTTAAAATGATATTGAGAGTACAATCAGAGCCAAGTCAGAAAGTAATTTTTGAATCCATGTCCGCTCGAAGCACTGTCAAACGCCGACTTTCCGATTCATGGCATCGAATTTCACCAACTTTCCGATACTTCCGAATACATTTTTTTTACAACTACAATATCGCCTTTTTAACGTCAAAGCCGAGTGAAAAGTTACGAAATAGGTACGCTACGATGTTAGGATAAAGCGAACTTTCAAATTCGGCCGTAAAAGTTCAGTATGGAGCCTTAAAAATTCCCGCAAAAGTTTTTTGATTTGTAATTTCCGGCGAAATAAATTCAATTGTTTCGGTTTTTTGGCGAAAATTACTGCTGAAAAAGTTTCGAAACATTTAATGGAGTGCAAAATATTCGTGTATCCTTGTATAGATACGTAGTATTGATACTGATATGATATGAAAATGAAAATCGCATTATAAATTAATTAATACTATATGACTAAATACTAAATTTAATAAGTAGGTGCTTAAGGGTATTGTTAATACGATTTTCATCCGTTTTTTAGATTAATTTTTGAGCTCCCGATATTTTCGCAGTTGTATGTATATATATGTGTATGTATTATCAATTCAATAAATTAATTAAAAATAAAAAATTTTAACTTATTAATTTCTCAGTTCAGTAACTTCTGAATGAGTCTGTATAATGAGGCGCTTTAATAAAATAGTTCTAAAATACTTAGTAGATGGCGTAATAGACCGTTTTATCTGTCATTGTCATTTCTGTCGAAATATTTTGTTTATTTTTTTAATCGTAAATTTTGGCTCCACACTTTACGTATTTAGCCAGTGTCAACTATTGTAATATTTCAAATGAAGTCAAATACATAGTAACATTACTTGAAATTGTCTAAATACACATGTGGAGCCAAAAAATACGAGAAAAGAAAAGACACACGTACATTTTTTTGTCTTTCATGTCTTGACAGTGACAGAAAAACCTTAAGGTACATCTAACGCCATCTATTGGGTACTTTTATTACCATGATTTTTATTTTTTGGAAAACGCCTTATTATTATTTTACCTAAAATGTTTCCCACTTGGCAATGGCTTAATGACACTAGTCGCTTAGAGCCAAAAAATCAACAAGACAAGGAAGGCCAACGGCCGCAGACCCCCTGCAAACGGGCGTGCGCGCGCGTTTCCCGTACGAAAATAGACGCTCTGTAAATAGACGCGCGGTTATTATGAAGGGCTTCGAATTAGTGTGTGATATATGGATGCAACTGTGTAATGGAATCCAAGGTTTCTCACTCGAATTGTCGAAAAAAAAATGTGAAAATGTTCTAGGAGTATTATGTTGTGACCAAATAGGATAAGATTACAAGTTGAAAAAGAAACGCTTTCGTACTTTTTAAATTGCCGGAGGCTGGACATCGAAAAAACAAAAAAAATATAAGATCGAAAGTATTTAAAAGTATTTCGATCTCTTCGTTCAAATTTAGAGAATTTTAAATTTAGAGTTCAGTTTAGCCGTCAAATTAAAAAAAAAAACAGAACGAAATATTTCTGATGTTATTATAGACAGACACAAATATGAAGGCGCGCCGACGCCAATTTTAAATTTGTGAACGTCAAGAGTTGTCTGTCACTGTCAGAGCCACTCTAGCGAAGCGTCGCGTCTATGGGAGCGGGGCAGCCATCTTAAGAAACACACTTTTGATCGAGGAGTCGCCAGCGCACCGTGTCTGTGACGAATCGCTATTCATCGCGCCAGTTACAGTGATTTTACAACAAATAAGACTTGAATTTGGAACAGAAGACAATTAAACAACTGATAGACCATTTATTTTATGTTACGAAGAATTATAATAATTTGAGAGTACAAAACAGAGTGTTGTTCGTTTTGTTTCATCGCATCACGTCCACGCCCAAGGATGAATATTCTGATGAACGGCCCGCCATCTACTACCCACATGCGCCTTCAAATATATTTTGTAAATTCATGCTTTATTTACAAAAACTTACTAATGTGCGAGTCAGATAGGTGTAGCAGTGTGGGATTAAATACTCAATAAGTAGGCAAGTACTTATGAGTGATTTTTGAGTGTACTACATCATAGCAGTCATTGACGTTGATTATGCTAAATGTCATACTTATATTATTAAGAAATGTGAAAATCCTTGGAAATTGCTTTTTTTCTTTTGATGTACTTCACTTACATGTTTACATACTTACCTACTTATAAAATCAGTGTAATAATTATGTAAATAGCATTAAAAATACTCCTTGCTAGTTATGTAGGCTGAGGGTCAGTTTCAAAATTGTAAGGCTATTTGAAAGCTCCTGACAGTAAAAAACCGTCTGCGAAATGACATCACACTAAATAATATTATAAATGCGAAAGTTTGTGTGTAAGTATATAAATAATAATATTATTATTACATTTATTTATTGTATTTCTTAAATTTAGGTTTTTTATAAAACTAATATAAAAAAATAAAAAATGCTATTAAAAACCGAAACCGAGAGTGCCGCCGACAGCGAGGCAGCACTCAAGCTACCGGCGGTTATATTATTAATATTATTATTATTATTAATAATATGTAAGTGTGTTTACTCCCGTTCTACTATGTAACGGCTGCGCGGATATGGATTAAATTTGCTATGGAGGTAGCTCATTCCATGAATTAACACATAGGCTACTTTATATCCCGAAAAAAAATACCGTTCCTGTCGGATACCGGTGAAACCGCGAGGCGCAGCTAATATTGCATATGACACTCCAGACATAAAAAGGAATCTAACGACACCTCCCCCTTCAAAATCGGCCAAGCTTTTAGCTACAGGAGTTAACATACTATAAAAAACATACTTAAATGTAAACACACACCTCCAAAACATTACCCTACTTATAGGACAGTCGGTTAAACATAAGTCACTATACAAAATGCTAAATCAAAACACTAAAGTAGCTTTTTATACGGAATACACTCCACAAATAAGCACAAATTGAAAAATAAACAGCTTTGCCAAGATGCGCCGACAGTTGAGCACGCCATTGCAGCGGAATTCCAATTTTGAAAGCCGTGATCAAGTTTGCGCGTGGCGGCGCCGGAAACGCAGCCCGCTTCCGCCGCGCACTTCCCGTGACGTCAGCCCGTCTGTCTGACCCGTGTCCGCGATCACACCGAATGAAAAATGGTTGTCGGATCCGGTAATTAACAACAATATAGCAGTCGTTAACGTTTTAAAGTCGTCGTTTACGTTTTTAATGTAGAGTAAACCGCTTTAAAAAAATAGTTTCTTGATATTTTTTTGCTACTTGAGAGGTACTAAAGTATAGTCTATCCCCATCGGCATCGCTATCCTCTGCCTGTAGTAGGAGCCTGCTAAAAGGCGACCTCTGGGCTCGGGGGTGGTTAGAGCTGGGGCTCTAACCACCATCTGCCGAAGAGAACCCCGGGAAAGACGACAGAGTCGAGCGGCGGACGCTGTCGTAGGCTAAGGTATTATTATTATTATATATGTTATTACTTTTTGCGTCTAGCATTATCCCTTATTAATAGCACACCCGTCCTTTACCTCTTCCATGCTAAGGTTGCCTGGAAGAGATCGCTTTAAGCGATAAGGCCGCCAGTTGTTACACTAGTTTTAAGTTGTTTATTTTTGGTCATTTGTATGTTATTTCTGGTGTGAACAATAAAGAGTTATCTATCTATCTATCTAAGGCGTCTCACGACAGCTGATAGCTGTCCCAGGAGGAGCTGAAGCGTGGTGCTGCGGGCTCCGGTGCGTTCCCTTGGAGATCCCGGTGCCCTCGGTCTAGCACCAAGGCAGGCCACCGGGGGGGTTTTAGTGGGTATAATCCCACATAACCCGGCTGCACCCCATAGCAGTCGGGTAACTTATACTTACTTAAAAATATTTATAAATAGAATTCATAGAATTAAAGTTACATGGCCGGTCTGAATGAAGGACATTTCGATATACGGCTACTGAAATACTTTTATGCCAGTATAAAAATTTAAATGCAAGCAAATACATACTTTGTTGCATGGATTCGAAGTCTTATTTACACAAATAACACATTGTGACGACAGAATGCAGACATGTACAATACATGCTCAATGCTAATCTCGGACCCGATTTACAGTTAACTACATTTTAGCAAAAAAATGTAGCTTATAATTATCACTCCAGACATAAAGAGGAATTCATCTGCACCGCACTCGTTAAAATCGATCAAGCAGTTTAGACATACAAACACATATACTTACTAATACCAAAGGAAATCTATACCAGAAGAATGTCAGTCTAATACAAAAACGTGTACCCCTGAAAATCCAGCTTAAAACTAGATTGCGCTTGCGTGTTTAGTCAGCAGAGCTAATTCCCAAGCGCTATAAAACCAGATGAAGATAACTATGGGTAATAGAGAAACATTGTATTGGTATATGCACGTTATTTAAGGTTTATGTCAAAACAAAATGGAACATTCGAAGTAAAAAATATTTATTCAAAAAAAAATATTTTCAACGCCGTCTCTTGAAAACCTAGCGAGTTTTGCTAATAAAATTAATAATTTTACTGATATTACTAATGCAAAAATATTCATAATAAGTAACACATTTTTTCTTCGTATTATTACGAATTGGCTTAGGTTTCTCTTCAAGTCAAGCAGAAATTGTAATGATTATGTCGCAGCTCAAAGGTCTAGCGACATATTACGTCCTTAACAGTACTAAAATCGGTTACACGTCTTTCTATGGACATTACCACTCTTACTATAATTTCTCTATGGTAATACTAACATACTTATATACACCCCAAAATATTACCCCTCTTCTTGAGCTGTAGGATAATGAATGGATTCTAGTGGATAGCGGGTAACTGCGATCACAGGCTAGTAGGTATAACATAATTACACCTCCATCGTAACCACTGAAAATCGTTCCAAAACGAGGTGCGAAAGAAGAATGAATACATAACAATAGATCTCATTTAAATGAGAAACGCATTCCAAATGTAGGGCTCATCTTAATAACCGTAAGGACATTTTTGCCGAGTCTGTCTGGGGGAGTATCATACCAAGTACCAGTAAGCTCATATTCAAACTTAAAAATTGTATTGAAATGAACTACCTGCCTACAAAATTTCATGAAGATCGGATCAACGGTTCGCAAGTTATCATCGGACAAATATGCACACAAACATATATACAAAAGCTGATTTGTTCCAGTAAACTCTGAGACCTTCGCTTCGCTCGGTAAAAAATATCAGAGAACGAAAATTTGCAACTTGCATCCACTTGCAAAATAAGTATGTATAACATTCAATTATTGTTGTGTGTAAAAATAATGTTTGGGGTGTGTACGTGTAGGTGTATATCTCTGCAATACTCAAGTCCTCGTAAGAGTCAAAAATCATTTATTTATTGTCAGCTGTGTTTTACATATTGGTCGAAATATTAACTTCAGTGTCAACAGATAGAATACTACATTGATGTCCATACTGATGTTTCAGGTATTGTTAAGGGGCCGCCATTAACACGACAAAGAATTCAAATTACGTTTGTGATGGATTTTAATTTTATTTTCGGGATTATGCTTCTACTCTTTTCTTTTGTAATCGGAATAACAGCCTTTTGAAACGAAAATACCGAAACAAGAACTTTTTAAAAGCCCCATACTGATTACGTTACTTATTATATAACATATTTAATACATGATATGTAATAACATTATAAACGCAAAAATGAGCGTTGTCTTCGTTCCGTCTGTTATTTTTATAACTACTGAATCAATTTTGGTAAAGTTTAGCAAAGAAATAGTGTGCCCACGAGATAAAAAACAAATAGGAAATTATGTTATTAAGTTAGTCTACCTCATCATTTACCTAAGAGTATGTACATGACGTGGTCTCCTGTAATAAGGGCTTGCTTCCAGCATCCCCACTAACGTCCCCACCAGTGGGGATTTAAATACCACACGTCAATATAATTTAATGGGAAAACTCTGTTGGGGATCCCTAATGTATTAATTCTCATTGAACTAGAGTTCAACTCTTCAAGATCTAGTTAATTATGTATTGACTTACCTAATATTAAAAGCTCTCAAATAACCAATGATAATCTGAAAAGAAAGAAAAATAAATAAGATGAAAATTGTTTTTTTAAAATTAAATTAAACTGACAAAAACAAGAGGACTAATTTTAATGAAGGAAGGTCATTAAATCAACCGCCAGGGTTGATTGTCATGAAACCAGCCGCCAGGGTTTATTGCCATGAAACCAGCCGCCAGGGTTTATTGCCATGAAACCAGCCGCCAGGGTTTCATGGTCCTGAAACCGGCCGCCAGGGTGGATTGTCATGAATCCAGCTACTGCAAGTCGTGTCCCAAACCGTTTTCGTTTCGTCTTGGAATAATATTCGAAAAATAACGTAGTCAAAAAGTGTACAAACGAAACTTGATCTAACAGTTTACCATTTTATATCTCTTGTTTTTAATATCGCTCGGTTCGTATTGAATACAGGCGCTGAATTTTAAAAAGGAAAGTTCAAAAGCGAAAACAACTGAAATACAATAAAATTCCGACTTTGGATGAAACGAGGGTTATAGCTTGGGCCAATAAGCAAGGGACTTGAAAAAACGGACAATTTCTGAAACCCCGTTCGTGTTAGTTTTTTACCACACAAAGTACTTTATTCTATTTATTAAAATTGAGGAGAATACGTATATACATCATTACTGTCGTACAAATATGCAGACGCAAAAAGTGTATGGAAATCCATCCGTAACGCACTGAGTGAAACAATAAATGATAATACATTGTTTTTTTTTTTAATTGCTGGGCTTGCGTCATAATTAAGGCCTGTAATAATTCCCAAGACAAAATGTTTTGATCACCAAGTCCGCAAAATGATACCACTTGGATGAAAATCATGCGCGCGCGGATTATTTGGCATTGATTTAATTATTTTATAAATATTTTTTTTGTTTTTTATTTTCAGTCGTTGTCATTTAACATTCAACTAAATCCGCTGAAACCTTTTCTCTATTTTAATCGCTTTACACAGCATTTTTCAGACAAGCATAATTATACCAAATTATTTAAAGAATTTTAGGAAGCAAACTGATGGAGAGATAGCCGAGTGACAAGTCCAGAAATTTATTTGCTTACTGTTATGAGACGGAATATTTGTTGTTCCTGAGAATTTCTAATCTTATTTTGCTACATTTACCTTTTGTAATTAAAAACGGGAATTCTATTTATTTTTTGTTTACTTATCTCTTTGTAACATTTTATGTTCGTTAAAGCTATTTTGCAATTGAATGCTTTAAATTCTCAATTTTATTTTTCGCTGTTCAAAACCAATACAATCAGTTATTTATCCCGGAATTTTGGTGTTTATTCTACGTTAAATAAATACAGATGTTTGTTTACAAATTTCATGAAATATAAATAAATATCCGGTTCTATTTTATTCGTAATTTAAACAATAAAATTGTATTAAATTTAAACTTACCTAATAACTCTGCCCTCCTCAAGCTACAATGCCGTGAAATGCCAAAACGACTTTTGGAGTTATAGCCGAAAAACCGGGAAATTATTAAAAATGGGTGCTACTTAATAACTATGAAAGATTCGCAAGACTTCAAAATCTGAAAAAATAGAACTCACAAAGCAGTTTTTTATTAAGTAGGCTTTTAGCTGAAACCAATTAGAGAAGTTAAAAAAAAATGTAAAAAACTTTTTTTGCCTAGTAATATTTTTATTAACTTTTCGTAAAACCATAACACAATGCCGTTAAGTATATGTTAACGGCGTTTTAGTGGTTGGTTTTTGTTATATATTATAATCATTTACGAAGTTCAAAAATATCTTATTTACTCTTATCTAAAATGCCGTTATGGACTTTAGCGTCGTTATAGGTTAGTATTATGACTTCTGGAAGTAGCAAATTACTATATTTTATAGCTGCTATAGTCTCTTAATCGCATTAAAGACTATTTAATCTTAGTAATTTATGTAGACTTGTTTTCCACCACTTATTTTGGGTGGATTTCAAGGCTATAATGCAACTAAATGCAAAACCATAAATTGTAACGGCTTTTTAGCAGAGTATTTTCTTCCATATTTTTACAGGAAATGAAATAAAAGTAAGTGAAATCAAAAAGTTTAAGTCAAATGTAGAAACAAATTTAAATGCTACGTTTATTGTTACACAATATAATAATACCAGCACAATCAATATCACTTTTTTATGCGTTATTTATTATTAAATCTTATAAAAAAAGAGATCAACAGCTTTTTTTAAACTGATAAAATACAAAAATAGTATATAACTTTTTGGTAAATTTGGCAATAACTTTTTAGAAAAATATTGCTTGTAATTGTAATTAATTACTTACATAATACTAAATCCTATAAGAAAGAGATCAACAGTATTTCTTTATACCTACCGAGCACATATTAACACACATTATTAGGGACTTTACTTTGAAGTGGTACTTAATTCTATTTTTGGCAAAAACTTAAAAAAATAGCATTCATTCAGTCTTATGTAAAATATAGTCCTATTGAGTATTTCTAAAATCCTTCACTATGAATATTTATTACGTTTTTTTTTCTTCATATTATTAATTTTAAATATAAGTAACGTATCACACTCATCCCGGGATTCTCAAAAGTTTGTTGACTTTGACGACAGGTTAAGTCTATTGCTATATTTGTCATTTGTTTAGTGCCAGACAAAAGCAGCATTAGAATTAATCTGTTCTCAAAGTTAACAAACGTTTCAGAATCCTGAGGTCACAGATAACTAAATTATATCTATGATTGAGTAACTAATATGTAGATGGCTTTTGAGGCTATGCAATTATTTAAATTATCAGTCTTTATTCAGTCAAAGTCTTCTTGTATTTTTGCTACTACTTGTACTTGCATCCTCGTCATTGTTATTAGTTGGCAAGTTTTTCCAAAACAAGAGTTTGTGTGGAGGGATGATGTGCGATAATTTTTCAAGTATACCAACTTTTCTTTTATACTCTACACGTTTAGGGTTGGAACGAAATTCAAGTTTCATTACGTTCGGGTTCTTCAGATATTTGTCGTTCATGAAACGCAAAACAGAATATTCTTCATCGTAACTGTTCTTGTATAGCATTTCATATTTTTTCCGGGCGAAGCATACCTCTGTCATGTTTTTTAAATATGCTCTCGGATTTGAGTTTTGTATTCTTCGGTCCGATATGTAATTTGGCACATTCAAAAAGTTTTCTGGTGCCAAAGACTTGACAACAACTTTGGAATTGTTAATCGAGGCTACTGCATCCTCAAAGTCCGTAAAATCATAAAGTTTTCCCTTTTTTTTCATAGCCAGCTCCACTTGGTGATGTACTTGATCACTACTCATGAAAGTGTGCCCGGGTTCGAAATAATAAAGGATATTTTTTTCTGTAGATATATCTTCGCTGTTAATTAAGTGGATGAGTAATGAATAAAGTAGCCAATTTTTATTCTGCGCACTGCAATTGTCTAGCCATACGTGGATATTTGCAACATCTCGGTGCCGTAGAAGAAAATGATAGAAGGCAGTCATAATGTCTTCTTGCTTCCTTCCAGCAATACTGTCGTTCCACAGGACGGTTAGCGGCTTTGACTCTGATGTTATTTTACCTAGAGGTGCGAACGTTTGATTGTATGCCACAAGTCGCTGGCAAAAAATCGCAGTCTTGAATGACTCTAGTCGTGGCAACATAATTACTTTTTCTAAATCAGCACTGAAATATATAGCGGAATTGTCTTGTGGGATTTTTTTGTGTTCGTCGTAGAGCTTCCTGGCTTTCAAGTACCTGTCGTGATGCTTGGCCCACTCCTCACAAACAATACAATCTTCGGTCTGATGGGATGTTTCCTTTTTGTGCAAATTATAGGCTTCGCATACTTCGCACTCTTCGTTGCCAAGACGAGTGAAAGATATATTCATTTTTTTTAAATGTTGTCTGTACAATTCGTAAGAAACTTGTTTCTCGGGGTATTTTTCGCAAAAGTGTTTGTGCATGTGTACAACACTTATATCGCTTGGTAAATACCGTCGCAGAGGTGCATATTCACGCCTGTAGTGGGGTTCCAGCGGGTTAAATGATTCAGCGTGTTGGGTTAACAAATTTCGGTCATATGCCGGGGTTTTTTGATGTTTTCCCCTTTTATCAACAGTTGGATCTGCCCGAGTATCATGTAAAATACGGTCGTTGGTTTTAGTGTATCCTAAGGTGGTTAAAAAGAAAATTTTACATACTTCTACAATAGTTCCATCCTTTTGCTTAAAAAAGAATGATCGTTTTGGGTTCCTTTTTGGTTCGCTGGTGGTTTTCCTCTTTGGTATTGCCACTGAAGTATGTGAATTGACAAATACATGCTGTTCTTGTGAATTCATATCCCAGTATATCTTGTTGATTGCTTCTCGCACTTCATGATCCACTCGAGATGTGCATTTCTTTAAACATCTTTCATTGCATCCTGTTTTAAGACAATGTTCTGATTTCCTCTTGTCTTTGGCTTCTATTTTTCGCTGGAGTGCTGATGTATTATACTTTTTTCGTTTACGTTGTGGCTGTGTTATTTCTGGCTCTGAACAATGTGTAACAGTATTACATGAAGGCAAAGTTTGATAAATACCTATGTTAGTATTTCTACGCTTGCGAATGAGAGTTGGCGCAGATATCTTCACTGACTGCATACAGTCAGTGGAGTTTCTACGATGTAGTTTTCTTTCCTTTTCTGCTTGGGATACCGTACCAAGATAGTTCTTCGAGGTAGCGCTAGATGAACCGGTCTTTTTAGCTATTAAATCTATTTGGGACTTCTGTTTTTTTTGTCTCATTTCTAATGGTCTGTCTATAGATTCGTCACTTGACGTGTCTGACGGCTGATAATCTTTATCACGAACAGAGTCGTCCGAATCAAAATCGAAATCAATGTTCGAAGTTTGCAAAGATCTGTGCTTTGAATTTTCAGTTCTGCTATTGTCATTACATGGTACAGTGTCATTTTCAAATAGTGATTCTTCTAACGGCATCACTTCCTTGCACGTTAAGTCTACAGATAGGTTATTTGAATTTGCGGTTAAGGTTTCGTCCTCTGAAGTGTAATTCTCTAAATTCTCTTTATTTTTATCTCCGGCTTTTTCTCCAGAAAAACTCTCATTTAAATTTGGGTAATTTAATAAATCAGACAAGTGGTACGATGTGTTTGAAATTTTTGTCTCACAAAATGTTTGAAAAACACTGGAGGTCATTGAATATGGTCTGGTATAAAGATTGTTGATATAATCATCAGGGACGGACTCAAGACTATTTTTCTTCTGTATTATGGATTTGGACTTGGAAGTTGATTGGTTGGTTTGTCGAGGTATGGTGACCATACCGATAATATTTTTAGCTCTTTGTCTGTAACAAGAAATACGTCAATTGAAAAATAAATACATACTTACCCATATTTTGTAAAGACGAAGCAAGCAAAAATTCATTCGCACAAACTATCTCAAATAGCAAAATAATCAGGCATTGAGTATTTGCGGTAAACTTCAAGGTAAACAGGCATGTTTATCAAGCGCGAATCCGTAGAGTGAATGTGCAGTTCATGCGCGCAACACTGCCTTAATAATTAAATATTGATATATTTCATAACTGGATTTGCATTTTAATATCATGTCCTATTGTAGGTAAAAGCGCGCGATTAAAATAATGTACCAACCTGGAATAGTTATCGGCCATCTCGATAATTGGCGGGAGCGCGCGTAGGGACTCTAGCGACGCGCGTCCGTCACATTCAACAGGCCTCCGCCGACTAAACTCACCTCACCCCCGCCCGTGCCCTGCGCGAGAGTCATCTCAACCGGGGCGCGAAATTAGATAACCGCATTTTAGTAAAGTTTTGTGGGATAACGGCTATTTAATCTTGACAAGGAAGTATTTTTATTTTCTTATGCTAATTAAAACTGCAGTTATTGGATTTTACCTTGTATTCCATAATAAAATTGATTTAAAATAAAATTCTAAAATGCCGTTAGCTGTCCTTAACAACATTGTAGTTAAGGTTTGTTACTTAACGGCTTTAAACTCTCGGATTAGTAGAGTTTAGTCACCAACAAAGCTAAACTAGAACACTGTCAAAGTACTATAACGGTATTATTGAGTATGAAAATCATTTTGCGGCAATTAAGGTAGATAATAGACCGAAAAAAATTATGAAAAACTGACGTTACATACCTTTAGCCACTTTTTAAGTTTGCAATGACACTTAATCGGCTTTAAGCATTGAAATCATAAGAAATACATGCATTTAACGGCTTTTTTCTTTTTCGTATCTCGAAAACTATAAAAGTCATTGAAAATCTGAAAATACTGGTCGATAGAGTTTTTTTTTTCGAGTATGGTGTTGTCAAAAGCTCAAAATCGACCTGATGTTTGATAACGGCTTTGTAGCTTGAGGAGGGCAGAACTGTTTGTTGTCATTTCCAGATTATCCTCATTTTTAAAACGACTATTTTTACAATGACATGTTTTGAATTTAGTAACAATAATTTAATTTTAGGTATTGTAGTACTACTACGTGCGCTATTATGGACTATGTGCGCTATTTTCTATACTACGTAGTATACAAAATAAAAATGTAAGTCTTAGTATAAAATAGCGTACGTCGCACTTACGCTATTATGCTTTCTATGTAGGTAAGTATCCTCAATGCTGTGCCTCAATGGTATCCCTTCTATGTCATTTACTGGCACATAGTTTTCGACGATTAAATTATTTCTAGATTTTGATCTTACAATCTTTGACTTAGTACTAATTTGACCTTATAAGACTTTGCGTATGCCGTTTTGTCAACCCGGACCGAACCACAGCTTAAAGAATAGTTACTTCGCATTGAACTACGTAATAAGTTAATTCACTTCTTTCCTCACCCCTACTTTCCCCAAGCTACAAAAGACAAGACAAATTGAGAAAAGTACAATCATTGGCGTCAGCTGCCACCAACGACGTACCATAATAGACATCTCATTAAACTTAGTCGCAGTAAAAACAGACAATTTATATGAGGACTTATGTACAAATAACCTGACGTTTGTGAGATGGAATACTGGCTGCTATACTCGCTGTTTAACCAATAGACCATGCCATGAATATGTCCTGGTGATAGCTTTCCATGCTACTCTTTCACATTGATCGATAAGAACACAAACAAGATACATTTAGCGGACGGTAATTTCATACGTTATAAATGCTACAATAGTTGTTCAGTAGGAGCATGCCTTATACTCAATACTCAATTAATTTATTGCAAACATTATGTGGATTACATGCAGATCTTAACTAGCATATTTTAAATAGGTAAATCATAATGACCCTGATTGGGTATGGCAATATCGTGCGGAGAGAGTCAATCTATTCCATAATTGTCTTATCTCTCAAAAATTCGTCTAGGGTATAGTAGGATTTCGCGAGTAATACACTTTTTAGGGCTTTAGCAAATTTGAACTCTTCTTCTATCACTTTTATCTGTACTGGTAGTTTGTTGTATATTTTAGCAGCCATTGGGTTTGGTCCTGAGCTAGTTTAGACGGTGGTACTATTAATTTGTTTTTATAATTAGACCTTATTCGGTAATCTCGCTTGTCTGATAATTATATATTATTTATTATTATATATCTTGTCTGTCATATATTCATGGACTTGCGTGTTCGAACCGGTCGTAAGTCATTTCGCACTTAAATACGGATATACCACTACCTTTTTGGTGAAGAAAAACATCGAGAGGAAGCCAACCATATTTCCGGAGAATAAATTAATAAAATAAATAAACAAATATATCTGGGACATTTTTGCACACACACCCCAAACTAAGCAAAGCTTGTAATATGGCTGCCAGAGACTTAAATACATACATAACACCTAGATAAAATTAAATAAAAAAATTAAATATTAACACCTAGACGTAGAAAAAACACAAATGTTGATCACATGAATGTTTGTCCTAGGTGGGAATCGAACCCACGCCCCCAAACACAGAAGGTAGGTTCACTACCAACTGAGCCACCGGGGCAGTCATATGTGAATTCGTCAACCCGTACTAACCCAGCGTGGTGGATATGGTCTAATCACCCTTCGAGGGTATGCCGACATCCCAGCAATGGGATGTTTGAAGGCTGATGTAGAGAATAAACTTTTACACCGACATCATCGAAGATATAGCGAGAAGACACAGAAACGATATTGGGCCGACAATAGGTGTCTGTATACCTTACTACATGTCAGTATCGTGTCGGTGTCGTGTCGATGTCGTTATCGGCAAGTGTGCTTATACCCGGTGGTTAAATGTTATAGGCACATAATGGCCGCAATTCCATCGTGCTCTCACTAAAGGTAATTAAGCTATCGCTGTCTTTTACTAAATAGAAACATAAGATAGAGATGGCATGAATTATAGTGCTGTCAAATTAGTCACATCTTAGTTCTCCATACAAACTTAGACGAGACCGTAGACGGTGCCGATTTAAAACAAGTTAAAAGTGTCGCTAGTGTACGTTTTTCTTCGCGGCTTTAATCGGTAAACTCTTTTGACAGAACTAAAATGCATGCTATCTATTTCTTGTGTTATTAGTAAAAGACAGCAATAGCACTAAATTTGGTTTCGCGGGAATCGACCATTATCTGCGCCAATGTGCTAACTGAAATGACTCGCCTTATACCAAGAAGTGTCTATCTCTTATGGGGTTGGAAGTCATTGGCATCCACAGCTGCAATCGGCCCCTCAGATCTCCACCCCGCCGGCTTAAACGCGGGCCTATTAAGTAAACCCGACTCAAGTTAGCTAGAGTTTACTTTCGACTTATCTCGCCGAAACGTAAACAAGTCATCGCTTAACTAAAAGCCTAGTCGAGTTAAATTTAGGACTAATCTGTTGGGATGCACGTGCGGTATTGAGTTACAATACTGCCGCAGAATAAGTAATAGTAGTTGTTACTGGATAGGTACGTACATTAGGGTACATGACGTGCGTACATGACTTTCTATTTTATTTATTATTATAAATATAAACTAGTAGTTGCGCCGAACTGAGACCTCGCGACCCCTATATCTTCACAACCCCTGGACCGATTAAGCTCATATTCGAACTTAAAAATTGTATTAAAATTCACTACTTGCCTACAAAATTTCATGAAGATCGGATCAACGGTTCGCAAGTTATCATCAGACAAATATACACACAAACATTCAAACACATACAAATGCCGATTTGTCCCAGTAAACTCTGAGACCTTCGCTTCGCTCGGTCAATAAATAAATATTGGTGGACGTTTTTCACACAGCGCCATCTTGCCCCAAAGCAAGCTTATACTATGGGAACCAGATAACTTATAGAATACATAATTACTTTTTTTTGTATATCCATACATAGAATACACAGAAGCACCCAGATATTCTTTGTCTGGGTGCTTCTGTGCATCCATGTTCATCACACAAATGTTTATCCTGGTTGGGAATCGAACCCACAACCTATAGATCATAATGTAAGTATGTAGTGTTCTTGTGATTGCTCTATAATTGACCGAGCGACAAGTCTTCAACAACAACAAAAATTTGCTCATCATCATCTGTCCGTATGAATGTCTTTTTTTTTCTCTTTCCTCCTAAGAGGATTATGGCGTCGCACGTCTTATGCATTTGCCAGTGTCAAGTATACTCATATTTTTTCAAGTTTTGGTGAATTTTGTCAAATAAGTCATAGTCACAGTCAAAGGCGAGCAAAGCAAGTCACGGTCAAGTCCAAGTCATGCCCCAGTAAAGTGGTGAAAACTTTACTAGAGCCTTCTATGGAGTTTTGGTAACAACACGAAAATTCACGTTTCACGACATTATACCATTCACCAACACTCATACATATGTTCACGAACACTTAACGGGTAAAAATTCACTGTTTTTACACATTAACACTCGAAATAACACAAGTTTTGGAAAATAATAAAATGACGCGACATGATTTCTTCACGTTCCCGCCAAAACTCCTGTATGAATGTTGATACTCGCGTCCAGGTCGTTTTTTTTTTAAAACTAATCTTCACGAAACTTGTTACGAGTACATTGGTTCTATAATTTCACAGTATTTTTTGTCGTCAGAGTTTTTTTAACTAACTGCCCAAGAAGGAGGGTAATGTTTTTGGGGTGTATGTATAGCATTTCATGAAGAAAATAGCTACTATATACTTTATCGGTTATCGATTGTTGATCAGGTAAGTGTATGAGTATTTAAGTTTGTTTTTTATTTTCCTATCCCTCAAGGAGCCTAAACGGCTTGACTGATTTTGGCGAGTGAGGTTGGGATTCTTGTTTACGTCCAGAGTGACATAGGCTTATGCATTCGGATATTTTGTTTTTCTTTCAAATATGTTATGAGATTGGTGGGGTATCAACAGGCATCGCTTACAAACAGGCAATTGGAGTTGATTGGTGACAAATACACACAAACTTACTTTTTAAAAATTGAGTATTCCGCCGCCATGTCCATACAAAAAGCGCAGTCTTGTAACCATCGCTAAATGATTGCCAATTTCAATGTTTTTTTATATGTTATCTACACCGTGGAAAACTATGCTTGCATGTATGTTTTTCTAAAATATTAGCAATATCTTCGTTTGCTAAAAGCAAATAAAGTGACATTTCTTTTGCGTCGAAAATACGACGAAGAAAAGTAGTTGTTATAAGAATACCATAAACATTTTTTGAAAAAAACATAGCGCCATAGATTATGGTTTATCCAAGCCATTGACACCAAAAAAAAAATATTTTGTTAAGATTTAGGGGGTGATATTAACAGACCACCCCCGAAACGCTAATTTCACCAAAAAGTTATATAGGAAAATTCGCTAACTCTCTCTAACGCACGCACGAGAAAAAGATCGGAAGCTATACAATTTTCTAATATAGAATGCACCAAAACCTCGTCTATCCACGTCTATCCTCACTGCTCAATAAAGCCTTCTCCTTTTAGAGCGCCACACTGAACGACAGACTGCCAATTGCACCCACCCGCGACTTTTACAATGTCGTCAAAACACCTGGAATTCTCTTAAATAACTTACAATACCCGCGAGTCAAGATCAAGAAATAGAAAATCCAAATAGCTCCGTTTGGTCCATTTGTTAAGCCGAATCCCTGTGATCACCACACAAAGCTTGAGTTATTCATTCGATTCCTCCGAGTTACGATCAATCGAGTTGGAATCATATTCTTCAATTCCTCATACAAAAGGAATCCATCAAGCGAGTATGCGGAGGTGATTTTCTCTCGATATTCCTGATTAGATTTCTGGACTTGGACTACGTACATCCGATTCTTACGTAAGAATATTCTATTTACAAATGTTGCTGTACGAATATTAATAATAAGTTGAATATGCTAGATGTATGGAGACATTCTAGGATGTCATTATACTCTTCATTATGAATTATCATCATCACCATCATCATCAGCCATAAGACGTCCACTGCTGAACATAGGCCTCCCCCTTAGAGCGCCACACCGACCGACAACGGGCCACTTGCATCCACCGGTTGCCCGCGACTTTCACAATGTCGTCGGTCAACCTAGTGGGAGGCCTGCCTACGCTGCGTCTTCCGGTTCGTGGTCGCCACTCAAGAACCTTTCTTCCCCACCGGTTATCGGTTCCTCGAGTGATATGGCCTGCCCATTGCCACTTCAGCTTGCAAAGTCTGAAAGCTATGTCGGCAACTTTGGTTCTTCGACGAATATCCTCGTTCCGGATTTTATCGCGCAAAGAAACTCCGAGCATAGCTCTCTCCATTGCCCACTGTGCGACCCTGAGTTTTTCTAAAAGGCCATTAGATCAACTATGATCAACTTTTATTCATGAAATCTGACTCGCCATGAAATCGCAAAAGATTCACTGTTCCATTGAAGAATGACATTTACCCGCTATAAAATGTATGGAGCAGCTCATTTGTTTTTTAGCGATTTCTGGTTCAGGGTCCCATACTAAAAGTTGTTCATAGTGATGAGTAGAACAATACTCAGGATAATTCTGTCGGTCGTCTTACCAAATATTCTGTAGAGGACGTAAACCGTAAATATACCGTAAAGATAGCGTGTAGGTACTTGTAATTGTTTAGAATGAGGCGTTTTCCAAAAAAAAAAATAGTTCTTAATTACTTACTAGATGGCGTAATAGATCTATCGTTTTACCTGTCATTGTCATTTCTGCCCAAATATTTTATGTTTATTTTTTAAATCGTAAATTTTGGCTCCACACGTTGTGTATTTAGCCAGTGTCAACTATTGTAATATTTCAAATGAAGTCAAATACATAATTACATTACTTGAAATTGTCTAAATACACATTTGGAGCCAAAAAACACGAGAAAAAAAAGGCACACGTACATTTTTTTGTCTTTCATGTCTTAACAGTGACAGAAAACCTCAAGGTACATCTAACGCCATCAATTGGGTACTTTTATTAGCAGGAAATATTTTTTTTTGGAAAACGCCTCATTCCACAATAGCTACGTTATTTGTCTGGCTTAAAAAAACACTTTATACTGCCAAAAATAGTAAACAATAACGTAAATTAAAGCCCCATTTTAATGTGAAACGATAACCAAAAATGTTACTACATGCTGTCCTTTTAAAGCAAATGACTCCAAACTCTGAATTAGTCTTTAAACACCCCATTAATACTGGTAAAAGTAAGTACGTAACTATATGACTGCCCCGGTGGCTCAGTTGGTAGTGAACCTACCTTCTGAGTTTGGGGGCGTGGGTTCGATTCCTATCTAGGACAAACATTCATGTGATGAACATTTGTGTTTGTTCTATTTCTGGGTGTTAATATCTATATAAGTATGTATTTAAAAAGTATATATATGTACGTATATCAGTCTCTGTCAGCCATATTACAAGCTTTGCTCAGTTTGTCAGATGACCGTGTGTGCAAAAATGTCCCAGATATTTATTTATTTATTATATGAGTTAGTGTTTTTCTTTTTAGTGGTTTTTTATATTCTACGCATTGCACATTTGCCTTAATGTACATTTAGCAGTTTATTTATTTTGCGTTTGTACATTTTGCTGGTTTGTACAATATGCATATGGTTACCATTTTGCTTATTGTACATTATACACCAGAGGCTTTTAGAAGAGCTTGAAATACGCAAACTTAGAATTAAAAAAAAAAAAAGTACAGAAAATGAGAACGAAAAGCGGCTTCTTCTGTTATACCATCAAAGGTTAAATACCTACATTATCAATCCAGTATCATAATGATAGCAACAGCTAATGATAGAGGCCATTACGGTGGAATAATCAAAGGATTTTCAGTTGGATTCCCTGCCTTTGATGTGTAGTAAAATGATTCAAGATATACGCTTACAAGATATACTAGTTGATACGCGCGACTTCGTTCTCGTGAACCGACAAAAAAAAGTAGCCTATGTTTGTGTTCGTCTCCAAACCCTTATGCAAAAAATCAGCTTAATCAGTTCAGCCGTTTAGCCGTGATAACGCGACAAACAACCAGGGACCCTATTCGGAGAAATGACATTTTATCTCGGTCACTGTCTCTCTAATTTAGAATTTAATGGGAGTGAGAGTGACCGAGATAAAATGTCATTTCTCCGAATAGGGTCCCAGACAGAGAGACGGAAAGATAGAGAGCCAGAGAGACAGAGAGCCAGATAGACAGAGAGATAGAGAAAAGCGATGCAATAATGTTTGTCGCTTAACGTCTCCGACCAGAGACGGAGACATTAAGGCCATAAACAAAAAAACAAAAAACGAATATAAGCTACGTTCCAGAGACTAGTAGAGCGTTCAATGCTACGTCTTATATTCTTAAGCCCATCTGCACTAAAGTCAACAAAAATAAAGCTTGGCTAAGCATCACCTAAACTAAGTTGGACTAAGGCATCAACTTCCTCAGCACCAACAACTGACGTTTGCATGAAATGAATGAAAGAATGATACATTTCTATGGTACCTATGACAGACAGTTTTGTTTGACACTAACACTTATCCAGCTCTTGCTTAGCCTTATGACATGCGAAATCGGTGTCTTATTGTTAGGACATGTCTTACGCATTTAGGCAACTTCCTAAGTTTGCTGCAACGCATTTTCCACTGTTAGGTACGTCCTAGAGAGTTAAGTATGACTTAGGAGGCGTCAAAGTTTAGTGCAGGTAGATTCAGAAATATATATGTAAGACACATCATTAAAATCATAGACGCAGTGACGATGCTGTGCAGCAGACTCAAGTGGAAATGAGCTGCCATATAACTTAATATGTATAACTTTAAGCACTTTAAGCAACCCTCCACATTATCAAAGGTAAACAAAGGGTTGCTTATTATTAACTTGAATAATTAATATTACAGAGGTGAGGTAAGCAGTAACAATATGGGTGGTATTTGTTTTGGAAAGTGCCTTTGTCAATTTGTGGGGAAGCTCGGGTTTACGGTTACCCCTCTTTTTGCCGTTGTCGGATAAATAAAATTGTATGTTGTTTCAATGTTTTTTTTGACATAATTATTTAATATATTACGTGAAAGAGTTTATTAATAACGAAAGTGGAATCTGACAGATGTGATCCAAACAGAAAATGCGTAAAAACTTACAAAAAAACGTTAAAAAATATAATTACCCGACGGCAAGCACTCCTGACGTAAATACTATATGAATACATCTCAAAAACATTACATTCCTTCTTGGGCGTGTAAGTCTGTGGATTTTCACATATAAACAATGCTAATTTTGGGTTCATATTATTTGTAGTAGTTCTACTACTGGCCTTTTGGAGAAACTCAGAGTGGAACGAGGATATTCGCCGAAGAGCCAAAGTCGGATGCTGCCCGTCCTCCAATCAGCTCATTGGACAGAGCCAAATTTTATAGGCGTGTCATCAGGAAAATAATGTCTTTTTTTAAGACGTAAATACGGCGACAGCTACTTCATCATTTTCACATCATTTTTGGAGATATTTTAAAAATGATACCTGCATTTTTCTCCCTTAAGGTGGAACGTTTCGCTCAGCGCGGCAAATTCAAATTTTCTTGCGTTTTTTGTCAATTACAACTTAAATACTTATCGTGGGCTAATGGAAATGAATTTTGCGCTAATAAATAGTTTGTATCAAGAAATTACACCAACCAAAAAATCAAGGCGAAAGCTAGTATAAGTACACTTCTCACTAAACCAAAAACCAAGATGAAAATCAGCTTTTTGAGATTCGTAGCTAAACCAATGTTATCTGGGTGATCATTTTAGCCGTAACTTCTTGATACGATCTATTTATTGTCGTAAAATTCGTTTGCGTGAACCCACGATGAATAATTAAGCTGTAGTTGACAAAAAACGCAAGAAAATTTGATTTTGCCGCGCTGCGCGAAACGTTGCACCTTAAACGTAATAACGCTCTGCTTAAAAGGTAAGCTCGAGTTTTGGCGGGAACGTGAAGAATTCATGTCGCGTCATTTTATTATTTTCCAAAACTTGTGTTATGTCGAGTGTTAATGTGTAAAAACGGTGAAATTTTACCCGTTAAGTGTTCGTGTACATGCACGAGTGTTGGTGAATGGTATAATGTCGTGAATCGTGAATTTTCGTGTTGTTTCCAAAACTCCATAGAAGGCTCTAGTAAAGTTTTCACCACTTTACTGGGGCATGACTTGGACTTGACCGTGACTTGCTTTGCTTGAATTTGATCGTGACCTTGTACACTTACAAACTTACTTATACCCCGAAAACGTGACCCTCCTTCTTGGGCAGTCGGGCAAAAAAAAAAAAAGGTAAGCGCGGTTTGTCGACCAAAATTTTGCAACTTCAAGTAAAGACCGCAAAGCTTTTGAACTGCTTGGTTATAGAAATAACTTTTTTTACAACTTCTGCGGTTACATAGGCAACATTTCGTTGCCGAGTTGTGGTATCGCGCGTCTGTCAGCTTAAATTATACTTGGAAATACTGGGGGAAGTAATGAAATTCATTATTTCAAAACTTGTGATGCGGAGTAATTAATTATACCATGCAAAGTGCCGTGCGACTATTGTGCGGTGCAGGTTTTAGTCAAATTGAAATTTAACAGGATTAAGTAACTTTTATAACTACTAGTTCCTCACAGATCACCACCTAGATTCCTCACTCAGGACGATCGAAGCGCACCACGCATCGGTCAAAACACACCTATAAAAAATATTCTCATTGGTTCATTTCTATACCCAATGAGAACACTTGGGCACAGTCCTCGCAATCGTGCGCTTTCGTCCAACTTGGTGAGTTTTTTTTTTAACAACGATCTCATAATGCTGTATCTTGAAAGGTTGGTCCAAACGGTGAAGTATCTCAAAAATTTACGTTTCTTATACTAAGGGCTTCACGAAAATACCCAATGTATGTTCTAGTTGTTACTCGTTGTTACAGACTGATGAGACGAGCAACGCTCACCTGATCCTAAGCGTCACGCTTGCTCATAACAATTCAGTGCCATCCAAAATGTTAGGGTTTTTGTTTTTGGGGTTTTTTTTATTTTTTTAATGATTTCGATGATAATTTTTTGATGAATAACGAAGGAGAATCTGAAAAACACCTTCGATAAATCCACCCAAAACTGTTTGAATTTTTTTTTAAGCAAAATATGGAAAATCTTGAAAAAAACATAACTCCTAAATTACGAAAAATCGTAGAACGAAATGGGGTAGTTTCGTTAAGCCCTTGGTATGTGGAACTTTTGGGATTGACGTCACCGTTTGGACCATCCTGTGAATTTAATATCCTGTAATTAATATGAACTATGAACTATTAATTATTCAACACTAGCTGTTACCCGCAACTTCGTTCGTGTGGACATAAAAAAAGTGTCCGTCTTTGCGATATACAGAAGAAACACCTTATCAAATTTTATCAAGATCTGTTCAGCCGTTTGGCAGTGATAACGCGACAAACATCCAGACAGAGAGAAAAAGTTACTTCATATAGTTCGCTAGAAGGCATCGATCAAATCTTGTGCATTTTTTGACGTATTGTATGGACTGACAGTTGTAATATAGGGAGTTCTGAATCACGCAAGTGAAGTTTTTTCCTCGAGAGGAACGTATTCATTACTCTGAATTATAATATTAGTTAGTATACCACGATCGATTAAAAATACATTTCAACACGAATCGATAAGACAGTCATAAATAAAAATAAATTCAAAATAAAACACTTATTTTATACACAACAAAACCAAAACGAAAATAAAAATTAAAAAAGGAAACATTTGGCCCTTGACGTCCAAGCACATGGTTAAGAAAGAACAAACGACCAAAGACTAGCAGGGAGTTCTGAATCGCGCAAGCGAAGTTTTTTACGTATTCATTTTTATACCTCAAAGCTTTATTAGCTGTAATCCTCTGAATTATAATATTACTTAGGATTAGGATAATAAAACCCGATCATGTTCAGAATCACCGCATAAATCCTTTTTTATCGGTTCCCTCTCACGTCATTACCTTGTCCATGTCCACTCCAGCTCGTCCTCGTCTATCGTTTTGGTTCGCTTGTTCTGCCAATTTGATTCCGATTCCGTGCTTTGATAATTAAAAGGCAAAAGATTAGCTGTGCCATACACCCGAGCTTTTCAATTTTTGCTGGAACAACCACAAAATCACAATTTAAATTGCATTGGTAATGATTCTTATTTTTAGGGTTCCGTATTTCTTCACAAAAAGTTAAAATATAAATAAATAATATATACACTATGAATTTTATTAATATTACCTTTATTTTATTAATTTAGTTATAATTTGTATATGTAAATGTTAATATATAAATTTTTCATTGTGTAATTGTTTGTGTAACCAATGAATGTGTAAATTGACCAAATCTGAAATAAATGGAACCTGTCATAATATTATTAAATTGTGTAAATTATTGATTAGTTTGCCCAATTTAACTCTAATCATAGTTTAATTAGTAAAAGTGACCTCGAATATTCAATGTTGTTTATGGCCAATAAATAAAATAAATAAAGGAAACAGAATAATATTTTAATCAGTCGATATTTTGATTTTCCTCGAGAGTAATCGGCAAGAAAAAGAAAAGTTCACTTAGCGTAGCATTTCACTCACGCGGTCACTTAGCTTTCAGAGGACTCAGATAAATAAAATTATGAAGGTAATGACATATCTACTCTTTTTATTCATCATCGGAGTAATGTTACTATATTGGATAGGGGCACAATAAAAGGCATTATCGTGTTCGCAATGGATTTAAGAAGAGTTGTTGGGTTGTAATGAAACACGTGATAGTGACTTCCGATCAGTTTGTTTGGCTTTTATTGGGCTGTTACTTTTTGACCGAGCGAAGCGAAGGTCTCTGAGTTTCAGACGTTTTGTTTACGCAGTTTTTTTTACGTAGTTTTGCAGACGTCAAATCGAATTGACGTTTTATAAATATAATAAAATAAATTACATTAGTTTAGTTGACTTTAGTTTGTGTGTTGTCTATATTTTTTTTTTGTTATTCTTTTTTGTTATCTGCAACAAAATTGAATTGAATTGTATATAATAAGTGCACAAATTTTAGTTAAGTGCAATGTAAATGTATGTGTAATGTATGTTAAAAAAAAAAATGTTTTTGTTCAATAGTTGTATGAACTACCTAATTATTTGTGTATGGTTTACTATACATTATTTTTGACATATAAATTTGTTTACTTTTAAAGAACTTTGAACTTACTGGGACAAATCGGCATTTGTAAGTATGTTTATAAGTTTGTGTGTATATTTGTCCGACGATAATTAGCGAACCGTTGATCCGATCTTCATAAAATTTTATAGGCAAGTAGTCCATTTCAATAAAATAACTAAGTTCGAATATGAGCTGAATCGGTCAAGGGGTTGTTAAGTTATAGGGGGCGCGAGGTGTCAGTTCGGCACGAACTACTAGTGTATTTAAAAAGCTAATTTGAAAATCTGTGGTTTTTCTTTTCAGTGCAACTCATTTGTTATGTAGATTAAAAATATTATGCCTGCTCCTGACCATAAAAAGCAGAGTCGAGCGGAACCGAGTAATAATCTCTTGGCTAAAAGTAGATAGCAGCAACCGAAATAATCTCGAGCGTGCGAGAATATGGTTTATGTAAAGTAACAACGGGGATTTAAGGGTACTTACTTTACCCACGTCGCGCCTTTCCGCAGTCACTTCATTAGAGCGCCTTTACTGACGCTAGCGTAATGGCGTCACACTGCAGCTCGCATTCATCAAAGAAAAAATCTTGTTTACAATTTGGCAACATTAGGTTTTTTTTTTTTTTTTATATATGGTTCTGACTAACGAGACGAGTAAATCGCTCACCCGTTGGTGCGTATCGAGTCACGCTTGCCTATAACAGTTCAATGCCACCCAAAATTTTGAACTTCAACAGTTCCAAACTATGCGCCGCACTGCACTGCGCTTGTCACCCTGAGATATTAGATGTTAAATCTCTGTATGGCCAGGCATTTCGCTGGAAACATAGCCGTTCAATCCGGAACACAGTAATGCTTGCACAGTTCTATTCATCTGTGCTTGCACACTACTGCTTGACAGTTAATAACTGGCCTAGGTCCTGGGGATCTCGAACAAAAAGGTGTTTTGTATGAGAGAGAGAGAGAGAGAGAGAGAACGATGACCGCTCAAAATAATAGCTTTAATACAATTTAAAACAAAGTTAAAATCATGCAACAATATGTGGAAACAATGGCATAGCCCAGACGCAGCAGGCGAATTTCATTATACGCTGAAAGGGGCCTATCTTCGCGCTTTTCAATCCAGGTCTATTGTTGGCCAGTCTATTGTTCTGCTTAATTCATACACCTGCTGTGCGCTTGTTCCGTTGATTATTCATTAATATCATAATAATAATTTGGGATTAAAGGAAACAGTTTTGCTTATAAGTACTACACAATACAATATAATACAAATACAACGCCACCATAAAAGGACATTTCAAGAATATTAAATGAGAGATAGGCACGTTCTACGTTCTTACAGCTAAATAGAGTAGAGATACTCTAAATGGACGGTGGCATAATAAATAATAAAGTACCATAATTGATAGGTACATAATTGAAAAACTTAACAAATACATTTAAAAATAAAACTTAAAATTACATAATATAATATAAATATTTTAACAAGAATAAGATAAGGATATTTTTACAAAATGTTTTTCACGAAAAAAATATTTCTCCCGATGTACCTGCGCTGTAGATTAGTTGTAATAGCGCGGGAAACTTCGATCTACCAATGGTAACTAAGCGCGCTAAAATATTGCGCTGTTAGTAGACGATCGATTTCGCGGCAAAATGGCGCCGCCCCTGCGTCATGTTCATCCGACAGTATACGAATCGTGTAAGCGGAATAGAGCATAGAATACATAGCAAGCAATACTCTGCCATTTATTCCTGCAAATAAAGTCCAATATGTGTCAATAATCATTTCACGTACGGTTACCGTCGAGAACCGGTCTGCGAACGGAAACAGCCGATCGGAATTATTTGCTGTGTAAAACTGTACTGAATTATCGCATGTACTTGTCTGATTGTAATTAAACTAATGGAATATTTAAAAAAAATACTAAAAATAGAAGTACCTTTCTAGTTCTGGTTGGCCAATATGTATTAAAGGACAAAGTCGTGAAAAAGATTGCGTTGTATAGTCCCACGTGCAGGTGAATAGAGATGGAGCTAGAGATTAACTCGTGCAACTAAAAAAAAAAATAATACTCGTTGCTAATTACAATTAAACTTGAGAATCAATTAAAATTGTAATTAGCAACGAGTATTATTTAATTTTTTAGTTGCACGAGTTAATCTCTAACTACATTTAAACTTGAGAATCAATTAAGATTCTGTAGTGCCAAGCAATCCTAGAAATTACGTAATACACAATTAGCAGTTTGGAGAAAAAAAATAATGCAAATCAAGGTTTTCCAATGATTTTTGCAATAGAGAAAATGTCATATATTTTTTTTTTTCAATAAAACAAAAAAAAACTTATCTAATAATAAAATCTAATCAAGAAAACTAACGGGGCGCACGTTAAAATAACTATTTTTATTTGCGGTAGATCTCCATAAAATATGGCGCTCAGTTATTGTGTATCGTATTAAACTAAGGATTAATTAATCTGTCAAAATGCTCTGACATAAAATATCAAAAGCGAGATCGGGAAAATCTCAGAAGCAAGCAAAATATAATAAAACAAATTGTTGAGTCAAAACAAGACATTTAATATGCCTTCATGCACTCCTACACAACACAAAAACAAAATATTGCGAATATCCAACCAGCGAGTGTAATTTTGCTAATAAACAAACCACAGGTGCGTTCGGGTGAAATTAAACTCGAGCAGTACCCCGTCCAAGCATAAATAATTCGCCCTTTCATTTCAACGCAGTAAGCATTTAAACTGAGTATTGTCAGGCTTCAGTGGAGTGGCTTTCAAACTGTCGTCACATTATTTCGCATGCTTCTAAGTCAAAGCAATAAAAAGATACCGCCATTTATGCCTCTTATTTTGACACATGCAAGTAAATCAAAGCATAGGCTTTAAACTATAGACTATCTATAAACCTATCTATACCTATTTATCTATATCTAGACTTTCTGTAAATTATAGAGTTTACTTCCCGTTGACTTATATCTAAAACCATACAATTTGGCAAGATGCAAGCAAGGTCTTACAGCACAATTATACGAAAAATATCTCAAAAATCGTTAATTTGTAGGTATATCAGTTTTTTTTTGCGAAACGTTAGTTTGTAGTCGGAGAAGTGACTGTTACGCACAGAAAAGAGTTTTTTTTTCTTCTGTGCTGTTACGTATATCGATGTATGTGAGAACATTTCTTCTTGTGCATCGTTTTTTTTTTTTTTAATGTAATTTTGTGACGACACGAGCAAGGCGCTCACCCACAGATGAACGCTCACCTAATGTTAAGCTTCACGCTTGCTCATAACAGTTCAGTGCCACCCAGAATTTTGAACCTCAACAGTTCAAAACCATGCGCGGCAATGCACTGCGCTCGTCACCGTAAAAAATTCTCTGTGCCCAGTAATTACGCTGGAAACATTGCCCTTTAATCCGGAACACAGTAATGTTTGCACACTACTGATTGACGGTTGAATAACTGGCAAAAATCAACTTATCAACTTCAACTTATCTTTTCGTTATGGCAATGTTATTTCATAAATATAAATAATTTTACTTATATTTTGTCCAGTTGTTGTTTTTACTTATCTTCAAAAATGTTAAATTTAAAAAAAGAAACAGCCTGCCCTAGCGCGGCGGATCCGCGTAACTCTATAACGTTACTCCGAAAGTTTGCGAATCCGGAATCCGAAGTACCTATGTTACTTTAAAACTGTACCCTGCCCAACATCACTTTAAAAGTTTAAAACTGTGTTCAAAATTACTTTCAAAGTTGAAAACTACTTTGTCCAATGTCACTTTAACACACCAAATTACTCAAAGGTTATGACGCAAGAATGTAGATAATACTTTTACAACGTCGCCCATCGGCAAGTGACCGCCCGAAAAGGGCTTATAGTACCCATCATTATGAACAACTTTTATTAAGCGACCAGGGGAAATCGAGACAAAAAACCTGCTGTTCCATACATTTTGTCCAGTGTCATTGAAATTTTTCTATGGAACAGCAGATTTTTTTTCACGATTTCATCTTTGGTCCCATAGTAAAAGTTGTTTATAATTATGAATACTATGAGCCCTTTTCTGGCGGTTGCCGTCATTGTATTATACATACATACGAGTTTTCTAGGGCCATATTTGAATCAATTACGCACGGCGCCGTCATTTCAAGGCCCACAAAGTTTAATATCACAATTCTCTACACAAGAGCTCATGCCTAACCGTCGTTGGCTACAAATCGTGCGTGAATTTCCGCTTTTCGCGACCAATGAGTAAGAAATACTGATAAAGCTAAACGTTGAGTTACGTATTGATTCGGGAAATCGTGATACTGGAAGGGTTTGAATGTTTATTTGAAAACTAGCTGCGTTCTGCGGGTTCGTCAATAAAAAAGTTTTTCACAGAAAGGAACATTCAAAAAAATACTATGTATTTTTTCAATTTAACAAACTAACAAGAAAACTAAGAATGTTAAGCAATAATATAAATAATATAGTCATAATAATATAGTCTAATATTAAACACATATAACAACAAGTAGCGGTATTAAAAAACATAACAAGATACCCGAGAAATGTAACCATGTCACTCCGGATGTGTAGAGGAATCCAACGACACCTCACTCGTCAAAATCTGTCAAGCCGTTTTCAGTACAGGAGTTAATATACGAACACACAAACATTATTTTATTATTACAATATTTTTTTACATACTCCGATACTTACTTACAAATACAATCACACCAAAAACATTATCTATCTACATCCCTTTATAGGCAGTCGAGTAAAAGAAGCTTTTACAGATGAAAAATAGTATTGTTTTAACCCCCGCGTTATTGATTACCAAAAAGGTGAACCAAAAAATGTTTTTCAATGCAATATGCGCAAAACTTTATACCCGCTCTGAAAGTCGATATTGGACGCTTAATAGATGCCAAATTGGCAACTTCAAAGTTTTGGTTTTTTGTCTGCTTTTCTTAAATAATATATACTGCATTATCAGTTTCTTTAAATATGACAAGTTCTGATAATTCGCATTGTTATTATGTTTTGCCCATTCGTTATTATATAATTTTTAAAACTATAAAACATTTTAAGATACTAATTTGAATATTTTTGTTTCGCCACGGTGGTTCCAAAATAAATATTAGATGGTTTTGATTTTTCGTGTGCTATGACGTCACGTGCTAAAATATCTGAAACTGAATTTGCCGTAGCCAAAGTTGGTTACAGAATAAGTTTTTTTATCTGTATATTCAGCTGGCATTCAGATTGCTATTTTTTTCTTTTACCCTGTGAGAGGAACCTGGCTCTGACTGAAAGGCAATTATTTTAAGAAGTAATACACTAAAGTTTCGAATGTTTTAAAATATATATAAAAAGTGCCCCAGGAAAGATAAGAATTAAAAGTAGAATCTTAAATAATTAATAACAAGTTGAATAAGGTTTTGAATAAGTTTCGATTTGTATTTTCAGTGTTTTTCCCAGGTGACCAGGTCCCCTTGTTCAATTGAGTTGAAATGTTACCTGTCAAGTTATATTTATATATTTTTTTTAATCTAGTTTTTATTAGGGCTTTAGTCGCCATGCGATTATGCCAGCCCCGTTATTCCACAATGTCAAGTTCTGATGAATACAATATCACAAAAATACACCACACAAAGCTTCGAATTTTTAATGATAAAAAAAGCTCCAAAATGTAAGTATGATAAAGTGATGACTGTATGCTAATGACGATATATTCATACACGAAAAATCGACAACTGAGACGATTGAAGTTAGTTGCGTTTCTTTGAGTAAAAAGCTCTGTGGGAAAACGCTCGCCTCACATTCGTGAAATTCGAACCCAGGCGGGGTCCCGTCCCGATGAGTTCTTTGAAACTTAAGTACGGACCTCTGGTTTTTTTTTATGCCATAGGTTGCAAACATGTGGCTTAGGTGGCATAGGTTTACAGTGAAGGTGAAGGAACGTGAGGAAACCTGCATATTTCCGGAGAAGAAATTCGATGGAGTATTAGAATCCGCCAACCCGCGATGGGCCAGCGTGGTGGTTATGGCCTAACCACCCTTCGAGGGTAGACTGATATCCCAGCAGTGGGATGTTTAATGGCTGATACAGAAAAAGCTCAGACATTGCTTTATAACTATTTATTTAGTTGCTCACCTCAGTGTAAACGTCGTTAAATAATATGCCCGTGTAACAGGAAAACCAAACAGCCTGGCAACACTCTAAGTAAAGCAAGAGCCAAACTAAAACTTGCTAACGAGTTTAAAACGGCTAACTTCGGATTCCGATTCAAAGTTACAGAGGCATACATCGGATTGGTTTTCACTTGCGCTACAGAATATTAAGACAAAAGATACCTTTAAAAAAAACAAGCACAAGCCAAACAGACGTAAAAGATACTGGCAATAAACTATTATAGAAAGAAAGATAAATTATACCACACCAAACCCACACCAATATGGTATAAAAAATAAAGAAATAAATAAAAAAAAAAACTTATTATTTATTGCAAACCACACACAACCAGTTACACGCTTATATGATAGATATTATAACGGTTATTGCATAATAGTATTACACTTTAAAGAAACTATTTTCTATCGGTTTTCTGACCAGGCAAGCCTGTATCGAGGAAACAGTTCCCAAGGTAACAATTAAAATTAACTAAAACACACAAATAATACCAAATTGTACGAACAAATTACAAAAAGAAGGTTAAATAACTGTCTAGATAAACCTTATTTAATATGTTTTGCCATGAAACTTGTACGAAACTCGGTCTATGATATTCCAAGCATTCTTCCAAAATCATTTGTCGTACATACAATATTATTTTTCATCTGTAAAAGCTTCTTTTACTCGACTGCCTAAAAAGGGATGTAGATAGATAATGTTTTTGGTGTGATTGTATTTGTAAGTAAGTATCGGAGTATTAAAAAAATATTGTGATAATAAAATAATGTTTGTGTGTTCGTATATTAAAAAGAAGGTTAAATAACTGCTTAGATAAACCTTATCTAATATGTTTTGCCGTGAAACTTGTATGAAACTCGGTCTATGATATTCCAAGCATTTTTCCAAAATCATTTGTCGTACAACGTCGTACTTCATTCAACGTGTTGAACACACGTTGAATGAAGAACGACGCATTTCGCACTCACTTCTTAAGTTGTCCTTCTGTATATAAATGTTTAATGCTTATGCTTTTGACTCGGATTTTATTTACATGAAACTTTTAATGCTGCTTCGAACTTATAATGAACGAGTCATTTGTTATAGATGAACGATCACACAAAAATTTTCAAATTTCATTTTGAGTTCGCCAAAGCAACGATTACATACATATTTGCACACGATAAATTGTTTTAATGAGTTGAGAAAACAATTTCGAGAATTGTCTACTTATTTAAATATACGAGTAAAAATTTTTCACTTTTTTTTTCCTCTTATGTTTTGGCTCTACAAATTGTGTATTTAGCCAATATCAAGTATTGTAATATTTCAAGTACAGTCAAATATCTCACAACTAAAATAAGTCTAAGTCATAGTCTTAGTCTAGCAAAGTGAGCCACGTCATTGTCCACGTCATGCCCCAGTAAAGTGGTAGAGAGTTTACTGGAGGTTTCTTTGGAGTTTTGGCAACAACACAAAAAGTCACGGTTCACGATATCATACTATTCATCAACACTCGTGCACGGTCACAAACACTTATAAATAAAAATTCACCATTTTTACCCATTAACACTCGAAAAAACTCAAGTTTTGGAAAATAATATAATGACGCGATATAACTTCGTCACGTTCCCGCCAAAAACTCCCCATAGGTACTTAAAAATTCATCAAATTGTTATCATAAAGCTATCAAAATGTCATCATTAGCACCAAAGTTTCATTTGCACGGAATTTCGCGCATAAAATTTTAAGTTGTTCGCAAACGAACACGGAATGAGGACATGGTTGTCACAGACGTGAATTTGGATCTCTCATTACATGATATTACTAAAGTATAGGTGAATGACAGTGTCCAAGCTTGCGCTGTGTTAGGTTAGGTCATGTTAGGTCTGACTTGTAGCTAAAGTACGTTCCAGGTAATTCAAATTTCAAACGCGACGAAACTGTTCACAAAATTTTTCGTTAAAGTTCGCGACTTTATAACCAGCTACCAAAAATATAAAATTTATTGTCCTAAGCCAAAAAAAAAAAAAACGTGCATTGGGTCATTTGCAATAAATGATAATAATGTAATAATTTAGATACCTACCTACCTACTTTCAGCATTTATTTATTTGTACATTTTATTTATTATTTAAATTAGTTAATATGACGACGAACACCTGTCTAAGCTAAATTGTGTTAAGTTATTATTAAGTGACAATGATGTCTTTGTTGACAATAAAGTTCTTTAAACCTAAACCTAAATAAGTACCTAGTAACAAGTATTAATATTTTAAGAAAAACAAAAAAAACCGACAGCAAAATATAAAGTACGAACTTTCGTCTATCGGTCAGAACATTTAGGCTGCAAGAAGTACTATAGCCAATGAATATATACACAAACTTACTTGCATACCTACTACACCGCAAAAAAATATATATTATATTATACTTCTTGAGCGGTCGGTCACAAAACGCCAACTGTAATAAAAAGCCACAGTATTCAAACTCATCTACGTATCTACGTCATAAATGAAATAGTGTGTCATTTACACAGAAAAGAGAAATTTTTTACTTTACTTCTCTCTTCTGTGGTCATTTAAGACGCAATGTAGTACAATATAGTTTTTTAAAGTCTAAACTGGCCTAAAATTGATTGATATTATTGCCTTTTTAATGTTGCAAATATTAAGCTTCAATTCATCAAACTAGTAGGATAAGTTTTCTTCCCCTAGATATAAATTGACTAGCTATAGTCCGCGACTTCGTTCGCGTGGATCTACAAAAACAAAAGTAGCCTATGTCAGTCTCCGACATCCCTTACACAAGACATATTTTATTTTATTTATTTATTTTATTTTATTCTCTTAGGATAACTAACAGCTAGCGCTTAAGTAACGGGTAGTAAGTAAAAGTAATATTTTAACATGTCACATAATGACATATCTATGCGAAAATTTAGGGTCGATCCGTTCGGCCTTTTAGTCGTCACAACGCGACAAGAACCCAACCGAAGTTCGAACTCAAGTAGAAAAACATTATTTTTTGCTTTGCTAATAGTCATTGATACATTTTATAAAGCTCAGGTACTGAGTATCACAGTTTAGATTGCATTACAATCGCTAATGGCCAAGTCCATTAGACTCTGGGTACTACCTGCTTACAGCAAACTCCGTTTATGAGAACCGGTGAACGGAATAAAAAACATAATGGTTTTTCAGTTTTGCTTTATAACCAGTTTTTTTTTGTAGTACTAAAAAAAGTCTGCCGTAACTTGAGGGGGTGAGGTTAGCAAGTATTTGACACATTTATTTACTCACACAAACACACAAGTAACCACAAAAAACAAACACAACAAGCATAAAAGCCGCAAACAATCCAAACGACTGTTTAAGCCTGGCTGAACAATTCCTTCCAAGCAAGTAAAAGTGACGATAGTCGATATAAAATGATTACACCTCTTGATTGTACAAATAATTACTTTAATTCACAGAATTCTGCTTATAAATATGTCTTTGCTTTAATTCGATTAATTTTTCGAGACCTTCCACTATACTTCAGATACGTCCTCTTCTTTCTGTGTTGCCACCACTCCGTTTTAAAATAACAACTAATCAACATAAGTATCACTCATGTTTGAGGGATAAGGCGGTTTAAATTCATTAAACTCCCAAGTACGAATATAGTAGATTTGCTGAATTCGATACTTATAAATACATAATCACATTATAGTGGTACTAAAATAGCACTATTCCTAACAGTCGGCCTTTCCTGATAATTTCCCGTCCCGGGAAAAATACTTAAAACAAAGCAAAATTATAGGAACAAAGAAACCTTTTACAATGATTTTTTTTTACACCTTTTAAAAAATAAGATAATGACTATGAACTTGAACATACACATTTAATCCGGATTCCCGTTTGTCTTCAACCAAGTTAGTATACTGCGTAATAAATCAAACAATTTCTATCCACTTACACTTAAAATCTTATATCTGTGTATTATGCTTACATACATTCTGTTATAAGATATGCTGTTACAATCTTGGGTATTTCTGATTCTATAACCGAACTGGGGAACGCCTATGTTCAGCAGTGGACGTCTTCTGGTTGATGATGATAACCGAACTGAGTCTTGGCAAATTTAAAAAGGCTCTTAGACACAATTTCAACAAACTTTCTTATTCTCGAGAATAACTATATCAGATATTGCTTATCTCTCCATATTTACTCTTGGGTAACTTCGTATACGTTACACCACTATATAACAGAGTAAATTTAATCTCGTGTATGTAGTTTTTCTGTGCCGTAGTTTGATTGTTTCGATTCGAATGAACAAAGCGAACGAATGTATAAGCCGTCTAAATTAAATTGCTCAGGTCTGTCGTGTTATGTAAGGCGTACTGTATAACTATTCATTTTAGTAGGGCTTTAAGTCAAAATTTTAAAACGTCTAGTCGTCAACTGTCAGGATTATGAAAAGAAAATATGTCTGACAGACGCCATATTGAACTTTTAACCCTGGTATACCATTTACTCTCTGAAAATCGGCGGAGTAATGATTTACTCGCGAATAACACAGTAACGAATACAGTTAGCCACTCCTTATTATTGCAAAAATTGAATGATAATGGTCTAACAGAAACAGCATACAAAATATTTCAATCTTACTTGATAAATAGAACTCAAATAGTAAAGATAGGCACAACTCAAAGTAATCCTCAAGATATCACTTTCGGGGTTCCCCAAGGCTCAATCGTTGGGCCATTGTTATTTATATTTTATATAAACTGTATAATCGATCTTGGGTTGCTTGGGAACTTGACTCTGTATGCGGATGATACATTTCTTTTCTATTATGGCACCTCCATTGAATATCTTAAGAGATAGGCTCAGAAAGATCTCAACATTCTTTTAACGTGGTTTGAAGAGAACCTACATACAATAAATACTTCTAAAACATGCTAAGTGGTATTCGCTGCCAAAAACAAGAACATATCAACCAACACAAATTTAACGATCAACAATGTGATTATACATTAAAAGAAATCTAACGGAAAGTATCTTGGTTTATATCTAGACAGTGGACTTACATGGAAGACACACATTGCTAACATCATGGGTAAAATACGGTCTCTTACTGGTGCCATAAGAAACTGTGTACGCTGTCTCCCACGTAAAATAAGGTACATTATATACAAATCTTTAGTCATACCACACATTGATTATTTAATTGAAGTGTGAGGCTATGCTGCTCCGACAAACATAGACGTCTTACAAATTAAACAAAACAAACTCTTAAAGGTACTATTTTCATATGATTATTTAACACGTACGAAACTGCTATACAAAGAACTCAAGATTATGAATATAACAACTTCTTTTAATAATAGCGATCTTATTTATAATCATTCGAACATCTCGTTGAGACCCCCTCCGTTCTCAGCCAAGGTAGTGAGCCTGATTATAAATTACTTATTTAAAATCATTCAAACATCTCGTTGACACCCCTTCCGTTCTCAGCCAAGGTAGTAAGCCTGATTATAAATTACTTCATTTCTTATAATAATAGCGATCTTATTTATAATCATTCAAACATCTCGTTGAGACCCCTTCCGTTCTCAGCCAAGGTAGTAAGCCTGATTATAAATTACTTATTTAAAATCATTCAAACATCTCGTTGAGACCCCTTCCGTTCTCAGCCAAGGTAGTAAGCCTGATTATAAATTACTTCATTTCTTATAATAATAGCGATCTTATTTATAATCATTCGAACATCTCGTTGAGACCCCCTCCGTTCTCAGCCAAGGTAGTGAGCCTGATTATAAATTACTTATTTAAAATCATTCAAACATCTCGTTGACACCCCTTCCGTTCTCAGCCAAGGTAGTAAGCCTGATTATAAATTACTTCATTTCTTATAATAATAGCGATCTTATTTATAATCATTCAAACATCTCGTTGAGACCCCTTCCGTTCTCAGCCAAGGTAGTAAGCCTGATTATAAATTACTTATTTAAAATCATTCAAACATCTCGTTGAGACCCCTTCCGTTCTCAGCCAAGGTAGTAAGCCTGATTATAAATTACTTCATTTCTTATAATAATAGCGATCTTATTTATAATCATTCGAACATCTCGTTGAGACCCCTTCTGTTCTCAGCCAAGGTAGTAAGCCTGATTATAAATTACTTATTTAAAATCATTCAAACATCTCGTTGAGACCCCTTCCGTTCTCAGCCAAGGTAGTAAGCCTGATTATAAATTACTTCATTTCTTATAATAATAGCGATCTTATTTATAATCATTCGAACATCTCGTTGAGACCCCTTCCGTTCTCAGCCAAGGTAGTAAGCCTGATTATAAATTACTTCATTTCTTATAATAATAGCGATCTTATTTATAATCATTCGAACATCTCGTTGAGACCCCTTCCGTTTTCAGCCAAGGTAGTAAGACTGATTATAAATTACTTATTTAAAATCATTCAAACATCTCGTTGAGACCCCTTCCGTTCTCAGCCAAGGTAGTAAGCCTGATTATAAATTACTTCATTTCTTATAATAATAGCGATCTTATTTATAATCATTCAAACATCTCGTTGAGACCCCTTCCGTTCTCAGCCAAGGTAGTAAGCCTGATTATAAATTACTTCATTTCTTATAATAATAGCGATCTTATTTATAATCATTCGAACATCTCGTTGAGACCCCTTCCGTTCTCAGCCAAGGTAGTAAGCCTGATTATAAATTACTTATTTAAAATCATTCAAACATCTCGTTGAGACCCCTTCCATTCTCAGCCAAGGTAGTAAGCCTGATTATAAATTACTTCATTTCTTATAATAATAGCGATCTTATTTATAATCATTCGAACATCTCGTTGAGACCCCTTCCGTTCTCAGCCAAGGTAGTAAGACTGATTATAAATTACTTATTTAAAATCATTCAAACATCTCGTTGAGACCCCTTCCGTTCTCAGCCAAGGTAGTAAGCCTGATTATAAATTACTTCATTTCTTATAATAATAGCGATCTTATTTATAATCATTCAAACATCTCGTTGAGACCCCTTCCGTTCTCAGCCAAGGTAGTAAGCCTGATTATAAATTACTTATTTAAAATCATTCAAACATCTCGTTGAGACCCCTTTCGTTCTCAGCCAAGGTAGTAAGCCTGATTATAAATTACTTCATTTCTTATAATAATAGCCATCTTATTTATAATCATTCAAACATCTCGTTGAGACCCCTTGAAGCTCGAACTGGAATGATGGCTTTTGGGCGGTGATTGCTGGGTCATGCATGCGAGAGCTTTCGGGTAGTCGAACCACGGCTTGGTAACACCTCAGGTCGAATCGTCTCGAAAGCGTTCCCAACTCGAACCAGACTGCCGGCTTCTGCACCGCTGATGACTTGATCGCCGCTTACTTCGCGATTTCCGTGATCCCCGCTCAGGACCGTTAAGGACCGTCGTTTACGTCCCATTTTCTCTGAAATGACCAGGTTTTCGAACAGTACATGTGTTCAGTTAAATTCAAAATATGGTATTTATGTTCAGAAATGTGTCCACACCTAAAATAAAAACTTGAACTTATCATACATCTGGCTACGGAACCTTGCTCTTTGCATGTCTCGACACATACTTACATACTTCTCTACTAGTAAGATCAATCAAACAATTAACAAATTAAATTAACAAAACTTTAACTTATACCCGCCAGGGATATATGTAGCTCAAAGTTCAAATTTTTAAAAAAAATTATAAAATGTGTCAAAGCGTAAAATTTACCAACAAGAGTAAATAAATACTTCAAACTGCGCAAAAGTCCATACTTTTGTAACGCTTATCGTTACTATTGGGTAAAAATCGTAACTTTTTAAAATAAGTTATGAACACACTGGTTGTCATTAAAATTCTAACCTGATTTTAATAATCAATTTTATCATGCTAACTTTAATCGTGTTATTACCTGGTGTAAGGTGACTAAATATCACCACTTCACGCTTTAAACTACAAGAAAACAATACATAATTTGCGTACCTTTCCTAGGCGTGTTTCCTTCATTGAGTGTGTTTTGCAGCACGATCTCAATTATATCCCACGCTCTGAACTAAAAGTGACGATAGTCGATATAAAATGATTACACCTCTTGATTGTACAAATAATTACTTTAATTCACAGAATTCTGCTTATAAATATGTCTTTGCTTTAATTCGATTAATTTTTCGAGACCTTCCACTATACTTCAGATACGTCCTCTTCTTTCTGTGTTGCCACCACTCCGTTTTAAAATAACAACTAATCAACATAAGTATCACTCATGTTTGAGGGATAAGGCGGTTTAAATTCATTAAACTCCCAAGTACGAATATAGTAGATTTGCTGAATTCGATACTTATAAATACATAATCACATTATAGTGGTACTAAAATAGCACTATTCCTAACACAAGTACCTCGAAAGTGGTAAACTAGTAGTTCGAGGCGAACTGAGACCTTGCGATCCCTATATCTTCACAACCCTTGAACCGATTCAGCTCATATTCGAACTTAATTTTTTTTATTGAAGCGAACTACTTGCCTACAAAATTTCATGAAGATCGGATAAACGGTTCGCAAGTTATCAGCGGACAAGTATACACACAAACATACGAACATACATACAAATGCCGATTTGTCCCAGTAAACTCTGAGACCTTCGCTTCGCTCGGTCAATTAACCTCCTCCAGTTTATACAGAACTTTCTGAGGTGCACGATGATTCTTCTGTAGATGTCTTTAAAAGGATTATATTTTAGATTTGGGCCGATTAGGGCTTTAAATAAAAGTACCCAATCCATGACGTTATTAAGTGATCTTGTTTCAATGTTCGACGAGTCGAGAGTCTCTGAAGACGCCTCGTGTAAGCGAAACACGTGTATCAGGGTAAAGGGGTAAGATAGTTCTAGTGAATGAACATGAATCATTGACCGATCGAACGAAATCTTTGCAACAACCGCTAAAATTTGCTTTGATCTGTTCGTATGGATGTTTGTACTCGTGTACTGAACCACTATTCTCGCAAGCTGATTCAATCTCGTCTCGAAAAAAATGTCGAATTTCGTGATTTCTTATTCTCAATGCCATATTTCGAGATAATCACGATGGCTATCGTGCGAGTTACAGAGGTCGAAGGCAATCGAGTCGAGAGATAGTTGAGATTTGAATCGACTTCAATTTCTCATATCTACTAAAAAAAAACCGGTCATGTGCCTTTATTAACTAAGCAAAATACATACAAACTACAACTACCTAAACTACTTAGCCTATTACATAAAAATACAGTTGGATTATCCAGATTATTATTATCTCATAAAGGTATTTTCCCAAGTCGTATTTCTCAAATAATATTAAAGAAACTTGCTGCATAGGTTACACGATTTCATACATTTTATTTTGTCGTCGGTGATGTTTGATTGGAGGGGTATTTCCCCCAAAGAACAAAAAGAGACCGAAAAATTCTTTCTACTTAATTAATATGTACCTAAACAATATCGTTTCGCAATGACATATCAAAGCCTTTATTAATTTGAAAGTATATAGTATAACTATAGAGAATTTATATAAGAAGAGAGCCAATGGCCATAGCGTGATGCGTAACCCGATTCTAGTACGTATAAGATGTCGCTAGTGCTTGATCGTCACAATTTGACTTGATATTGAAACCCGAGCTAACTTATTCGTAATGGAACGGAGAAAAAACGCCACTTGTTATGAATATTATTCCAGTAGTGAGTAACATTAATTATTAATTTTACATACAAAAAAACACGATAGATTCTCAAGCGATGGCGTTAAAACATAATTTTTCGAAACGTATTATTTACGTCGTATATTACAGTTTAATCTGAACTAAACCTTAAATTGCTGACATATACTTATACTATATTTCTGTATTCTCCATATTATTATAGGCTTTTATAGCGGTTTGGACATTAGCTAACTAATAGCGTAAGCGCCATCTTTTTCGGAGGTACACTTTTTTGTCTGTGTTGTTATTCTTCTCGTTCAGACTGATTTTCTTTGGTATAACTATAACTCAAAACATGGGCAAGCTGCAAGGACTCACTCGCTAGTAAATAATAACAATGCACCCAAATTCATTAAAGAGAATCCGTCCAGACTCCCGCCCGCCGTAACACAGTTTTGTGTGTCCGCCCACGCCCGACCACGTTTCCTACTTTGAAACCGTGTCAATTGCCCGGCAAAAAAGTCTGTCTGTTGCCAAGACCGAGCTAATATGTTGCTGTAGTATTTTTCAGTCTGATAGCAGTTTTATGCAATGTTTGGGTCGAGAATTGATGTTGTTGCGTGTTGATTCATTGCGTAGACACTAGACAGGTCTAGGTTATATCAAAGTATATAGGGTTATTCAATTTACCGGCCACATCTCGCAGGCTCATCGAAACGGTCTTTTAAAATAAACTTAAGGTTTCCTACACCATTTTTTATCAGATGTACCGTTTGCGAAATATGGAACGACAAAGTTGCTCACAATGTGTCCCCCACCCTGCCATTTCTAAACTATACATCTCAGAAACTTGTAATCTTCCATGTTGTCTTCCATGATCTTAGTAAATACTTTCTTTTAAAATTATTTTGGGTAACATATGTGATAATTACTTTTTGAGATATGCCGTAAAAACGGATAAATACTTCAAACGTCCTACGCCCTGCGGAACCCTACTATGCACGGCCCGACATGCTCTTAACAAGTTATTTGTTGTATATGGTGACGGGATGAGCAACTTGCTCACCCGATGTTAAGCATCACGCTTGGCCATAACAGTTCAGAATTTTAAACTTCCTCAGTTCAAAACCATGAGCTGCAATGCGCTGCGCTCGTCACCCTGAGATATTAGATGTTAAATCTCTTTATGCCCAGTAATTACGCTGGAAACATTGCCCTTCAATTAGTAACCCAGTAATGTTTGCATACTACTGCTTGGTGGTTGAAAAACTGGCAAAAGTGTGGTACTTCCCCAGACGGACTCTGCAGAAGAGCCCTATCACTACTAAAACTGCACAAAATCTACTCCTAACAATGTGATGGCATAATAATCATCATCAGCCAGAAGAAGTCGCCTGCTTTACTAGGACCTCCCTCTAGAATCCTCTTGTTCAGCCTCTTGCTGCCATAATCCCCACGTTTGGCAGGCACCTTGGAGATCGCAGACCACATCGTTTTCTAAGAGGATGCTGAATGACACATTGAAATATCTTATTTTATTATATCACACTGAAAGTACAAATTGTGATTCTTAGACACCAAACCGAAAAATGAAATTGAAATAATTATTAACTAGTTAAAGATCTCTCTTCTCGTCTGGTCGAAGCAACACGTGACCAAAATGCTGGCCTCTATTTCGCCCAAAGGCTGAGTATTGCAATACAACGTGGTAATGGGGCCAGCATTTTGGGAACAATTCCCACTGATAGCGTTCTTTTAGATTAGTTTATTTTGTTTATTATTACTATGTCATTTTAAGCCCTCAAATTAAAAAATGTTACAAAATGTTTTACTTGTAAGTAAGTAAGTACTTAGATAAGTTTTGTAAACATTGTCTGAAATAAATGTTTTTAAAGTTAAAGTTAATATAAATGTTCGGAAAGTTACGCAGGTAAAGAATCCCAAACCTCTGCTGTCCTGACTAAGAAGGTGGAATGTAGGGGTAAGTAAGTATTGTAACCTAGCCTTTGTTCACGTTATTAAAGCTTTCCAATTAAGTAAAATAAGAGATCGCTATAGAGAACGGCTTCATTTAGAGAAATCAAAACTTTATTTCTTAATACAGGTCTTCAGCTCTTTGAGTGTCAAGATACCATAATTATTATGGCGTGCCTTGTTTTTGAATAAGTGGCAGGACACCATAATATTACGGCGTGTGTTGTTTTTGAATAAGTGGCAGGACACCATAATATTACGGCGTGTGTTGTTTTTGAATAAGTGGCAGGACACCATAATATTACGGCGTGTGTTGTTTTTGAATAAGTGGCAGGACACCATAATATTACGGTGTGGGTCGTATCTATAATTCCCTCCACTTATTCTAAAACAGAAAAATGGCGATTGCCATTCAAGGAGATAATAATGCTTTATTATTATAAATGCGAAAGTTTGTGTTGAAGTGTGTATGTGAGTATAGGTAAGTATGTAAGTGTGATTGTTCCTGTTCGCCTCACGGCTGAACGGATTTGAATGAAATTTGGTATGGAGGTAGCTTATACCCTGGATTAACTCATAGGCTACTTTTTATCTCGAAAAAATATTCGGTTTCTGTAGAATAGTGAGTGAAACCGCGGGGCGCAGCTAGTTAATATTTAAGTAATGCTTTTTTTTTCACTTACTCCTATGCTAACTCAGTAGCTCTGGTTCAAATCTGTAACAGAGAAATAATAAATGAGTCTTTTTTTAAAATTTTATTCATACTGCAAATTTGGAAAAATACCTAAATTTCACCTCACGTAAAAACACCAAATTATAAAATTTGAAAATACGTATGTACAGGATGGCGCAGAAGTAATGAGCATACCACCAAGTTACCATTATAGATATGAAAGTTTGTGTGTAAGTGTGTTTGTCTCTGTTCAACTCCTTTATCACCATCATCAGCGAGAAGACCACCAATGCAGTAGAAAAGCCTCCTCCTTCGGAGTTGCCATAATTTCCATGTTTGGCAAGCCGTCATCATCAACCAGAAACGGCCGTCGTAATCCCCACGCTTGGCAAGTGGCTTGGTTGAATGGATTTGGATGAAATTTGGCGTGGAGGTAGCTTATATCCTGGATACACATAAAGTCATAAAAATCATGGCAAAATAAACGGTTATTGTATGATAGCGGGTGAAATCGTGGGATTTGCCTAGTATATCATATTAATATTTAATAATAAGATCTATGTAGCTTCCAAAATCAACTTCCATCTCCGGTCGGGTGTTTTTCGCGAATCCAATAAAGGAACGTTACATCATAATAATCTAAATATGAAAACCCCGAAGGAGGGCTGGGTCTCCATAAATTAACCGTAATTAATAACCCGTTACTGGATACGGTAACGGTTCGTATGTAACAGTAACACAATTCTTATACCGATTGTTCGGTTAAGCAACGGATATTCTTGGATATCCGTTGGAGATCCGTTGGATGTTGAAGATATTTGTTTTTTTTTTTACCTTTTTTTTTGTGGCCAACGAATACTTTTTATTAGGAGGCTCGTATCGTCACTAAGTAACAAAAAAAACCGCGAAAAGAATAAAAGCCTCTGTTTTATTACATATCGTCGAGGGTGAATGACATTTTTAAGATTAGCCTATGTTCGATTCCCACCTAGGATGAAAATTTGTGTGATAAACATGGATGTTTGTTTTTTGTCTGGGTGTTTCTATTTATTCTATGTATGTATGTACAAAAATATATTTATTCTATCAGTTATCTGTGGGCTTATCCCGTCTCCTCTTAAAGCGCCAGCGAGAGTTGCGCGAGCGGGACCACGCATAGTGAGACTATGTTGATACGAGCGCGATGGCATGCTCCCGCAATCAGAATCACGAACGTTTCAAAGTTAGAGGATAGGCCCGCTGATTCCAATAGTACAAGCTTAATTAGTTTGGGGATAGATGGCGCTGTGTGTGAGAAACGCCCACCTTCGTCCACCAATATTTATTTCGATGTAACAGCTGATTTTCATTCGTGATTTCAAGGCTGGTCCCATAGTAAAAGTAGGTTATAATAACGAGTATACGATACCTCTTGAAACTTTCTACGAAAGTATGAGATTTCGTGCAAGAGTTATGTCTCTCTCTCTCACGGGTTTCTAAAACGTTTGTTAACTTTATTAACAGATTAACCCCCAAATACTGAAACGTTCATTACATTTGATAACAGATTAATTCTAATACTGCCTTTGTCTGGCACTAAGCAAATGACAAAGGCAGCAATAGACTTAATCTGTCGTCAAAGCTAACAAACGTTTCAGTATTCGGGGGTAATTCTAATGCTGCCTTTGTCTGGCACTAAGCAAATGACAAAGACGGCAATATGTTATTTATTATTTATTTAAAGAAACACCAACAGTATACATATAACTATGGGGTCATCATCATCATCATCAGCCATAAGACGTCCACTGCTGAACATAGGCCTCCCCCTTAGAGCGCCACACCGACCGACAACGGGCCACTTGCATCCACCGGTTGCCTGCGAACTAAACTTCGCGGTTGAACTATGGGGTAACAGTTTTTAAATCTGATACAGTTATATTTTAGACTTTCGTGGTGGTTTACTATATTACTATTAGTACTATAATAATCGTGGTAAATATCCCGTGAGTAGGAACAGTAATGATACAGTTCTGATATGTATACCAATAACAGGTTTAACACTCACCGTTAAAAGAGTGTTTTTTTTTTAAGTTGTCAAAGTTAACAAACTTTTCAGAAACCAGAAGATAGGCAGGAATACAGAGAGAAATAAATGCTAACTACTCAATTGCTTTACTATTTGTACTGTAACTTGATGACTGTGAGAAGGAATGATGAATGGGGAAAGTTTGTGTTATTTTCTTGTACAATTGCATCTCTAGCGCTAATGTGAACCTAACACGCGATGCGATAGTTCCCTAATTTATTTATTATTTATTTATTAACTAAAACGGCACAATTCAATTACCTTAGTCACAATTACATTAGTCAACCATACACACAAATCATAATAATAATATAATACAATGTCGTACAAAATGACTCTAAATTATTAAAGTCAGTGAATGTATAATTATGTCAATAAAGTATTATTTGCAACAACTATATAAAAAAATAAAAAAATTGAAATAAAATTAAAATTAGCTTGTAAAATAATATGTCAAAAATTACACTGTAGCATCATACAGGTCAAATCTAATCTAATTGACCGAGCGAAGCGAAGGTCTCAGAGTTTACTGGGACAAATCGGCATTTGTATATATGTTTGTGTGTATATTTGTCCGATGATAACTTGCGAACCGTTGATCCGACCTTCATGAAATTTTGTAGGCAAGTAGTTCATTTCAATAGAAAATTTAAGTTCGAATATGAGTTAAATCGGTCCAGGGGCTGTGAAGATATAGGCACCGCGAGGTCTCAGTTCGGCGCGAACTACTAGTAAACTAAAGGTGATAAAATGGAACTTCACGCTTAAATTATTCTCTTGAGATCAGTAGTAATCTAAAAGTTAATTTCAGCGGAGCTGGCTCACCTAGCCATTTTAGATTAGTAAAGTTGAACAATGTTTGGTCAGCTTCTTGGATTTGATAGTTACTGTTCTTAGAAATTTCACGCTTGCGCATTCGTTACATTACGTTTAAGATACGGTAGTCCCATAAAAAAACGAAAAAGGCGATTGTATGAAACATGCACTTTAACTGAATACCGATAGAGATAGAGTAAGACAGCAGATATCTAATTCCCAACCTAAAACAGTGAAAGCACATAAAATTGAAAAGTACTGGACTTTTTTCCCGATGACGTCATATTCTTTTTAAGAAATGAAATCTACTGGTTTATAAAAATTCAAAAGTATCTCGGTCTCACTTTCCGATTCTTCTTGTTTCTTAGCTCACGATTAAAGTTTTGAATTGATCTTGATCATATTTTGAAATAAAACATTGTTAGCTATAAAGAAGGCCTTAGTTTGGCCCGAAAAACCCGACAAAACTGAATAAAGAGGATTCAAAGTACAGACGCGGCTAGAAATGTTGCAAAGGAAAACATGCAGACAAAACTAACGGGTCTAATTAGGATAAACTTTTAAGGGCCTGTCTCAGAGACGCTAGTGTTTGCCCAATTAAGACCACTGCTGCGTTCCTAAGCATACAAAGTTCTTTCAAGGGATACGTTAGCAAATGAGCGCACGGACACATTCATCCTGCAATCCCTACTGCGGTTTTCAAGTGCCAAACTTGGGAATACCACGGGAACATTTACAAGAAGTTTTAATTACGAACTGAGCTGTCCCTATAAATAATCATTAGACCGTGTAGATGGTTTGGAAGCTTTAACTGCGAGACGTATAAACGGTTGAGTATTTGGGCAGCAGATGTGCATAAATTGCTTTGAGATGCTCTTCAATCTTAAGAGGGACGTCCTGCCGCGAGGTACTTGAATATTGTATTGATGTCGCTCTGCTTCCCGTGCGTGTGATAGTGTCTAATTTTTTTGATTAAATTAGCGTTTCGAGGGCAAACTGCTATATTACCCTTTAATTTATAGTTCAAACCCCTACGCGGCAATAAACTGCACTCGTTACTCTGAGATATGTAATGATAAATCTCTCTATGCTCAGTGATTTTACTAAATGTAGCGTACTATTTACACTACTTCTTGGTGGTTCTTGGTGTTACTGCTTGCCAGTTTTTTATCCATTTTTTCAAGTGGATTCGGCAAAAAATCCTAACCTTCATAAAACTACTAAAAAACTGTGTATAGCAGTTAATTGACACTATAAGACAACCATGTTTCATTTACTTCAAACGTCTGGTAAGAAATGAGCTATTTTAATCTTCTACGTCTCTATGTGTCCTCTCCATCCTAATTTGCCTGGAAGAGATCGCATTCAGTGATAAGGCCGCCAGTTGTTGTTAAGTTTTAAGCCTCTTTTTAAATGTATGTAAAATTTTGTGTGAACAATAAAGAGCTGTTTGGAGTAGAGACGTTGGGCCCTTGCGGAACCGGGAGCTCATCTTATTTTCAAAAACCTAACAGAGCGCCTGGTTGTCGCGACGCGTGACCAAAATGCTGGCGTTTATTTGGCTCAACGCATAAGCATTGCCATTCAGCGTGGTAATGCCGCCAGCATGCTGGGTGCGCTGCCAACTGGTAGTGGGCCTGAACATTTGGATTATCTATAGACCTTTAATGGTCTCCAGATAATCCAAATATTATTTTTATGTAGTAGGCTAAGTAGTTTAGGTAGTTGTAGTTTGTATGTATTTTGCTTAGTTAATAAAGGCACTGCACGAAAAAAATAAAAGTTAATCTATCTATCGTTGTCTATGCGAAAGAGCGATTGCGTGACTAGCAATAATAATAATTTAAATGTTGATAAATTCTTCAGGCAATACAAGGAGGTTAATCGCAGAGCAGATACGGACTTCCGCCTCGTATTTACATTCCGATCCCGATTCGGTCGCTAACGGTGGCACGAGGAATCCCAAAAGTAGCCATGAATTTATTCCAGTGTTGCTAGCCGGACTTTTTTTTTTTCTTTCCGCCTAAGAGGATTTTGGCGTCGCACGTCTTATGCATTTGCCAGTGTCAAGTATACATATATATTATCAAGTTTTGTGAGATATTACCAAACAAGTCATAGTCACGGTCAAAGGCGAGCAAAGCAAGTCACGGTCAAGTCCAAGTCAGTAAAGTGGAGAAAACTTTACTAGAGCTTTCTATGGAGTTTTAGAAATAACACGAAAATTCACGTTTCACGACATTATACCATTCACCAACACTCGTGCATGTTAACGAACACTTAACGGGTAAAAATTCACCGTTTTTACACATTAACACTCCAAATAACACAAGTTTTGGAAAATAATAAAATGACGCGGCATTAATTCTTCATGTTCCCGCCAAAACTCCCGCCGGACTTGTAAAGATTTGAATAAAAGTACAACGTAGCACCACATCTTAGTTTTAACTGACTTTCAAGACTTTTAGAAATCTCTCGCGTGTAATTGCAGCATCATAGCTTCTTAAGCCGGGATTACATTAAGGCGAGGTCCAATCGTAAAACAACAAAAAGTAGCATTTTTCAGCGCTTTGATCCATGTGACGAGATTACTTAATCAGGTGCAAAAAATACTGCAGATAGAAAATAATACTGAAATTACGTTTCGCCGAATAAAATTTCGAAAATCTGTCTAAGTTACAAAAAAATAATAATCGCCAAATGACCCCCTGAAAAACCCTTCTGAAATCAAATGCTCTGAATTTTCAGCGGGAACTAAAAAATTTCTTTTAAAAATTAAAAATCCAGGCTAGTGGTTTATACGGCGAGCCAGGTAGTTTTTTTATTTGATATGTATATTTCCGATAATCGGCAAAAAAACAATGAAAAACTACAATTTACCGTTTTCTCATCAAGTATGATATGCGATTTTCAACTTTAAATCTTAGAACTTTGAGCGGGACAATACTCATTTCAAATCACGATCAGTCCTCGCCTTAAGAAATTACTTTCATGCAAACTAAATTACTTTTTTTTTTCATGAAATTACTTGTTTGGGGGCGTGGGTTCGATTCCCATCTAGGACAAACATTTATGTGATGAATATTTGTGTTTGTTATATGTCTGGGTGTACTGGGTCTATGTACGTATATCAGTCTCTGGCAGCCATATTACAAGCTTTGCTTAGTTTGGGGTCAGATGACCGTGGAACCAAAAAAAGGTAAAGCAACGCTGGCCTCCGGCTGGTCCAGCGGGCTTATACCGTACTCTGAAAGCGATAGTGCACGAGCGGGACCGCGCATAGTGAAAATGAGTTGGTACGAGCGAGATGGCATGCTCTCGCAATCAGAATCACGATCGTTTCAGAGTTAGAGGATAAGCCCGCAGATAATGACGATCTTCGAGATTTCGTATTCTCAACGCTTTTTTTCGATATATTCTCGATGGCTAGCGTCGGAGATACATCGAGTGGTCGCAGGCAATCGAGACGAGACGATCGAGATTCGAATCTCGAACAAGAATTTGTCATATCTCCGAATAGGGGCCCTGCTCTCAGTACAGCTTGAACGTGCCCGCTTTTTTGTAATTATATATAGAACTATATATAGAACCCTGGTTCAGCCAGGTGACATTATTATGTAAGTGGACCACGGGCAGTGAGCGAACATAACACGCCAAACATGAACATAGTTTAATTCAGCAGCTATCTCCTAAATTGTGCGCGAACCTGCGCCATTTCTAAAACCTGGCGCTCACGCCCTGCTCTACGCCTGACACATGTTCTGTTTTTTAATTCATTTTTCTCCTCAGAACAAAGAGCAAATAGATCTTAGGAGTTAATTGGACTGCCCCGGTGGCTCAGTTGCTAGTGAACCTACGTTCTGTGCTTGGGGGCGTGGGTTCGATTCCCATCTAGGACAAACATTTATGTGATGAATATTTGTGTTTGTTCTATGTCTGGGTGTTAATATCTATATAAGTATGTATTTAAAAAATATCTATGTACGTATATCAGTCTCTGGCAACCATATTACAAGTTTTGCTTAGTTTGGGGTCAGATGACCGTGTGTGCAATAATGTCCCAGATATTTATTATTATTATTATTATTATTATATCTAAACAGTAGAAAATTAAGGGTTATGGAAGATTTATGTGTATTCAAAAATATGTGATATAAATAAATTTTGTATAATTTATTAGGTATATAGCTAAATTATAATCTAAACTTAAATATACAAACTAAAACTAGAAACACAAGTGAAATAAATACTTAAATAAATTAAATCAAAAAGATCTATCATTTAGGTCGCTGTCTGCGGGCTTACATATAAATAATATATGTAAACGACAAAATGCTAAATTTGATCATATTTTTGTCGTCAACATTTTCGATCATTCACACGAGAATCAGATATTTTTTATGGCATAGCGGCTGAAAATAGATCAAAAGCCTAATGATCCCAAAGAGGGATCTTTGGGATCATTACCAATCTCTATAAAAGCCTCATACTATAATTAATGATACCCTGTCCGCTCTTATCACACATTTATTGCACATTTTTCGGGTTAGGGTAAAATGAGAGGCCAGAGAAGAGGTCGTCCCTCGTTTTCTGTGAAAATCTAATTGATACCCAACTAATCATAGTATGAGGACGGCCTCTGTGAAGGCTTGTAACTATTTATAGTCGAGGATTATTGGCGGAGCTACAATATAATAATGTGTAACACAATAATTTGTGTTCGCACAAAATGGCGTCCAATATCGTATTCTAGATGACTTATAAGGAACTGTTGCGGGGGTGGTGTACGAACATAATTATACTCGAAATAAATAGTAGTGTCGTCTTGATGCAACTTGAATCGCGGTATTAAAGTCGAGGTGTATTTTTTTTAAATTTCATGAAAAAATATGAAAATATTTTTATTGCAGCAAACGTGGTCCACATGATCATAATTACCATCCAATAATTTTCCAAGGGCAAATTGTTTATCTCATCGTCATTATCAGCCGTTATTGTCTTCATTATCAGCCAGAAGACGTCCACTGCTGAAGGCCTGCCTTTTAGAGCGCCACAATGACTGACAACGTGCCAGTTGCATCCACCTGTTGCCCACACTTCCATATATTATACACAAAATTTAAAGTCAAATTTTTGAAATGGTTTATTGTTCTCAGTTTTTACTGAACTTACAAGTCATTAAGTCTACAAAACTTAATGAAGATCAAATCAAACGAAATAAAAATAAAATAAAAAATAAATTGGATATATCCACTACTTTATGTTGATTGCTACATTAATATTCCACGCCAAAAAACAACTTACCAATTGCTTAGTAGGAAAAAGAATCTGTATTCCTCGTTTACGCGTATTACATACAAAAAGATCACCTTACAAGCCCATTCACAAATTAGCTTTGTTAATTTTCCTCCCTTGTCAACTAGCGTCCTGTGTTACATCCTCATTTCCCCGGAGGACTCATAAAAAATATGCTCAGCAACCTTATCCAATTATACGCGCCGTCTGATTTACTGTTTAGTCATATTTCTCACGATTTTCCCGGTTTCTTTGCCAAGTTTTTTTTTCGAATGGGCTGAACCGAAAATGTTGACGATTCCTGATTCCGCATTTCGTGTACTTATGTACCAAGTGATATTACTATCGTTTTGTCGTTGACTATTGTTTGAGAATTTTAACCGAAATAAATTACTGTATCCACGGAACAGAGATAATAATTATATCGTTCTCTCTTTTGTAGTTTTCTATGCAAGTGATAGGGACAGACGACTGCATTTTAGTGGGCGTAAACGACTGGCAATATATGTAAAGATTACATGGCGGGGTTTACAGGGAGTAATTATTCCTCCTACTTTTTATAGTAGTTTTACCAATGCAAGAAAATATAATTATTATTATAAAAACAGATATGAGTCCGAGAAACTAAGTCATAGGTTAAACAGGAACAGTAAACATAAGCACATTATACGCGTCCGCATCGTGCAAGCAACTGATGTAGACTGGCATTTCGCCGCCATGTAAAAGCTTCTCTAGTTTGTATCGCCAACCAATAGTGACGCTGAGATTTTTCTGGTATTATCTCTGTTCCTTGGAGTTGATTATTCGTTAAAAGAATATCCTCAAATAAATTATTAATCGCCACCATTTTAAGGTACGAAAAAGCAATTATTTTTCAAACAGTATTGAGTTCATTACTGCTGTAAAATAAGTGTAAAATACAGTTCAATACATTTTTACCAGACTGACCAAGAAGCTGGGTAATATCTTTTTTTCTTGTTTTTGTATGTATACAACGTGTCTCAGAAAGGTACAGCAATATTGAAAGGTGTGTATATACTCATCATTATGAACAACTTTTACTATTACTCAACCCTAAAATTGCGAGAGAAAAAAACAGCTGATCCTTACATTTTGTCATTGACATTTTTCTATGGCGATTTTCGCGATTTCAGGGTTGGCCCCATAGTAAAAGTTGTTCATACACAACCTTTCAGTTACACCTTGTATATGTTTTTGTGTTCCTATATTATCTCCTGTAGCCTAAACGACTTGACCGATTTTGACGAGTGGGTCATTGGATTCCTCTTTATGTTAGGCTACATTTTACGGGCGGTAATTTTTTACTTTTAATAATATTATTATGATTATTAATTATTATAGAGCTAAGAACACTGGGCAAAGAAGCGCCATAAATCAGTATTCACAAGCAGCCTTAGGAAACTTAAAATTAAATTGCTGGAATTTTCTGCCGATTCCTCTTGGAATTCAATTTTTTTTTTTTCCAATAAAGTAAAAATAAATCTTAAAATGTATGGCAGTTTTTTGTACGGCAAAAATATATTTTCTTTTTGTATGAGACATTCGCGTAGTTACCTCTTATGAGCTCACCTCGAGATTCTGAAACATATGTTAACTTTGACAACAGATTAATTTTAATGCTGCCTTTGTCTGGCACTAAGCAAATGACAAAGACAGGAATAGACTTATCTGTTGCCAAAGTTAACAAACTTTTCAGAATCCCGCGGTCTGTCTCTGATTTGTATTTTAACGTTCTATGCATTATGTTTTTCTTTCTGTTCCAGATTATAATAATTTATTCTCGCTCCCCGCTTTTGATCATATTTGCCTTTGGAAGACGGAACTTCCCGGTACGCGGAAATAACTGCGCGAAATTAAATGATAGATGCGCAATTTTTTCATACACATTCCACTCTTTTTGATGTATAATTGTGACTATTTCAGGATAACATTAACTTTATACTTCATTTTTTGTAACGATAGTGAGACAATAGAGAAGCCAAGAGGAGTGTATTTTCAATATTAAGAGTTGCAAGTAGTGAAAAATTTAATATTCTACGCAACGTAGATCGTTTTGATGCTCAAAAAATTTGGTCTGATTTGATTTTGATTTGAATATAGTTTCCGGCATAATGTCTGCAGCAGAGGGGATGATGCAGCTGATGCTCGTCCACTGAGTAGTGCTCGAGGATATTCCAGAGATAGATAGATAGCCCTTTATTGTTCACACCAGAAATATAACATAAAAAACCGGCGGCCTTATCGCTTAAGGTGCAACGTTTAGCTCGGCGCGCGAAATTCAAATTTTCTTGCGTTTTATGTCAATTACAGCTTAATCACTCATCGTAGGTTCATGAAAACTAATTTTGCGATAATAAATAGATTGTTTCAAGAAATTACACCAACCAGAAATTCAAGTTGAAAGCTAGTATAAGTACATTTCCCACTAAACCAAAAACCAAGATGAAAATCAGCTTATTGAAATTTGTAGCTAAACCAATGTTATCTAGGTAATCATTTTACGCGTAATGTCTTAAAACAACTTATTTGGCGCAAAATTGGTTTCGATAAATCCAAGATGAGTAATTAAGCTGTTATTGACAAAAAACGCAAGAACATTTGAATTTCGCGCGATGAGCGAAACGTTGCGCCTTAACTAGTCACGAACTTTGCAATGAAGAAAAGGACAAAGAAAATGAAGAAGGATAATTCTTATAGTTGCAATACATATCACTATACGGGTTAACCTAAACATTGCCCAATTTCTATTATATCGAGGCTCTTAGTCCCATCCACAGTGTCTCGCTCGTGCATTTTCACATTTATATGATAGAAAAATAGGGTTACTTTTTTTTATCTCAACGAAAGATTAGATATTATATTTACGAGGTAAGGGTAAAAGAAAAGAATATTGGGTTCCTCTTCCGATTTATACAAACATAATAGGTAGACATGCATAATAATTATGATAACGTGCTTTTCATCGTGGAAAACAGGTCTTTTAAAGAACAAAATGGCACGATCTTCTGCTTCACGAAACGCTTCTATGAATAATGCAACTGATTTATTAGACGAGCAAATGGCTCGTGTGCTGGTAAGCTTTACGTTTGCCCACAACTGTTCAAAGTCATTCAAAACTTGAACTTCAACAGTGCAAAAGCTAGCACGGCATTGCACTACGCTGGCAATCCTGAGAAGTTATGATATGAAATACTAGCTGTGCCCCGCGGTTCCACCCGCTATTCTACAGAAACCGAATATTTTTCCAGGATTAAAAAACCTATATGTTAATCGAGGGTATAAGCTACCGGCATACTAAAATTAATTCAAATCCGTTACATAGTTGAACGGGAACAAGAACACTTCCATACTTACCCACTTACAAAGTGTGTTTGTTCCCGTACATACTTACACACAAACTTTCGCATTTATAATATTAGTGTGATTACCCTTGCGAATATGTGAAGAAATCATGTCAAGTCATTGTGTACTATTTTCCAAAACTTTTGTGTTTTTACGACTGGTAGAGATACATAAATCTAAGAAAACGTCGAACGCACAAAACAAAGAATTTCAATTCCGGCGAACATAAACGCTATCCCATAAACTACCGGTAACTCCAACTCGTGAAAACACCTAAAGAGCAGGTGAGACGAACAATACACTTTAGCCATAGTAGTGGCTAGTAACCTAACTTACGTAGAATTATTGACCGAGCGAAACGAAGATCTCAGAGTTTACTGGGACAAATCGGCATTTGTATGTATGTTTGTATGTTTGTGTGTATATTTGTCCGATGATAACTTGTGAACCGTTGATCCGATCTTCATGAAATTTTGTAGGCAAGTAGTTCATTTCAATACAATTTTTAAGTTTGAATATGAGCTGAATCTGTTTAGGGATTGTGAAGATATAGGGATCGCGAGGTCTCAGTTCGCCGCGAACTACTAGTATTATTAGTTACCTGCTGGCGAGGGAAAATTATGAAAAAGAAAAAAAAAAAAAAAATGTGCTGGTACAAATTTCATTGAACAATATTTAGAAAATATTCAATAACTTGAATTCACGTCACTTTGAACTAAAAATACTGCTTATTGTTATTTATGCGATTGGACGTCGCCTTAACAAAAAAAATAAAAGTCATGACTTATTGAGAAAACATTTTGGGACTGCCCATTTGTAAATACTTTTATGTCTACTTCATGAATTTCATAAAAGAGGCTATTTTTACAAGCGGCCGTAGTAATTTTTAAAACTCATCGAAGAAAACAAATTTAAAATACATAGGTTTGTGACGTCAAAGGCGCTCAAATGCTTAAAACAGGATTTAACGTGACGCAAGCAACAGGATTATATATTCATCCCTTTGCTTTACGATTTTCATTAAAAACGGGCAAAGCGCTTTCATTTTTGTGGCTTTTAAATCCAGTCCGAGTGACGTATGTCACCGCAACACGTTTCAGGCTGAAATGTACGAGACAGCATTTGGACCTTTGAATAATTTCTGGTAGCAAATGTTCGTGTCCTTACGTGATAGGATTTCAAATAGGAAGGTAATTGGATTGTTTATTTTTGTGTGCTGAGCACACGGTAAGGTTTTTTTTTTTTTTTTTTTATTAATATATATATTTAGGTACTAATAATTTTGAATAATTTGTTATAATATAATTATACCTTGTGACTCGATCTTCGTGGAATGTTGTAGGCAAGTAGCTTAATTCAATATTTTTTTAAATGCCTATATGTGCTGAACGAGGTCCCAGTTCGAGGCAAACAATTATTTATAGTGTCTTTAGAAAGTAGCTGTTATCTACTTGTATCAAAAACCAAAAGCAGCGTTTATACATACACCTTGAGTAGTACAATAAAGCTACGTCTACATAAATAAATCCAGCTTGAAGTTTCACACCAATCCACTAATGTAACCCGAGAACCCACACAAACTGATTTTGGCTCCGGAATTCAAATCCGCTGCAGAATAAAGCTACGATTCATTTTCGGAGCAAAGCGCCTTAAATTAGAACCGGAATTCACCTCCGAGGCGATGATTAACCCAACAGGCTGACACAGAACTACAGGGTTATAAAGAAAGGGTATGCTAAGCCAAAAAGGTTATTTTAAATATCTATAGATAGAAAAAAAAAAAACTCATCTGAAACCAAAACGCCAAGCATTGGTCATTCTAAAACCCTTACTAATTTCCATTCCAACTAAATTTTATTTTTAGTTATTCGCTGGCTTTCGCATCGTAAGTTCGGTATTCACAAATTTCACGGCTTTATTTTAAAAAAAAACCGTCTCGTTGTATTTATTTATGCGTAAAACAGCTTAGGACTATCCCTACTATACTGATCTTCTCTAAAGTACTTTTCATCAGTCTGTACCGGAATGCATGTCAACGTTTTCACAACAACGCTTCCAAGCTAGCAGCGTGAATTCTATTCCATTGTAATAAAGTTCAATGTAGGTAGCAGCTCTATGAAACAATGTAACTGGCGGACAGTGATTAAACTTCATGGAATGGTCAGTTTTACTTTACGGACGTACTAGACTGCAATGGTTATGATCTGTTACACTGTCCCAATTTTCGTGTACGAGAACTAGGACAGGGACAGGAAACTATGTAATCTAAAGCTATGTATATAGACCACGTTTTTGTAAATTGTGAAAAATATTATAGGTTATTATATAATTCGCTAGCAGATAATATGCATGTCCTAAGCGATAGAACGTAATTAAACACGTGTCACAGTTACATCATGTAGTTTGTTTTCAAAACTTGGAACTTATTGCGCTACTAACAAAAAAATATTTCAATCACATTTTATGCTGAAACTAAGGCATGGTTATGAAACAAAGAAATGCCTTTCAAAATCAATAAAAGTATTTTGTTTGCTTTTAGTTGGAGATGGGTAACTATATGTATACCAACAAGTTTTTTTTTAAATTGTACGATTGGCGAGAGTGAGACAGAAGTGGGATGGCTTAATGAATTTATAAGGAAGTGTGTGAGTGTGTGAGTAGTGTAAGGGTGCAAGACAGTGCAATTGTCAATGCATTCCAGACAAGTATTAAAACGGACTTCACTCCTTGAGTGAAATGGTTTGCCAGTTACTTCAATAAGCGAGGAAAGCCGCGGACGAATTGTAGAAAATTAATAAATCATTACCTTTTCGGGCAGTTGGGTAATGATCTCAACCACTGCATTTTAAAGTCTATATTCCCACATTTCCACGGTGGACATATTTACGTTATAGGTTTTCGCTGTGTGGAGCTGAAATGCGCCGCAAGAGAGACATCCCTTGCCTACTCGTGGATTAATGTCGACTACTACTGTATATTAAACGACCCTTAAAACGAGTAAGTGTCCCTAAACAAGGGGCTCCTGACGGTACTGTCGAGCACAACAGTCAAATATTTTTACCCGACTGCCCAAGAAGGAGGGAATTCTTTACGAGTGTATCTGAGTCTAGGGTAGCTTGCTCGCACGGCTTCGCTCGTGTAGGCTGCAGTAACTTCAAACCCCAATTAGGCGCACCACACACCAATGACACATTTGTGTGACGTCGCACACCTTTTGGGTGGGAATGTGGTGTGTTTTCTATTAGCGCACTCGCATTTGTAAGTCGACTATAGATGTGTCTATGATAGATGTATGTTGTACAACATTTGTAGTATTGGTGTGTGGTGTGCCTTAGGGGTTGATATTCGAGAAATCCTGAGACTGGGCAAGTCTCAGGATTTCTCGAATTTCTTTATTTTATTTTCCTTCTTTATTACACAAACCAAGTTTCATTGGCATGAAAAAATATTTTATTTCCTTACAAACTTTAGGGATCCATTTTACCGATAGACATAGAGACAGAGCTACATTTGAATAATTAATTATAATTTTAGTTAGGATTAGGATAAGCACAATTTAAGCGATCTTATCGCTAAGAGCAACTCTGCAAAAGAGTCCTATTACCACTACAACACATTCTTATACTCAAATTGCAATGCACATTCATTCTGTCGGCAGTAATGGTCCTTATAAATGAAATTTCATTGCGAACTTACGGTCAGGCGTTTTAGTAGCGGTAGGGCTCTTCCGCCTGGGGAACTACCACACCTTTGCCAGTTATTCAACCGCCAAGCAGTAGTGTGCAAACATTACTGTGCTCCGGATTGAAGGGTAATGTTTACAGCGTAATTACTGGGAATAAAGAGATTAACATCTAATTTCAGATTCTCATGGTGACGAGCGCAGTGCATTGCAGCTCATGGTTTTGAACTGTTGACGTTCAAAATTCTTGGTGGCACTGAATTGTTATGGGCAACCGTGAAGCTTAACAGGTGAGCGACCTGCTCGTATGGTCACCAAGTTCCATATAAAAAAACTGAAATGACATTGTACAGTTTTCGAGAAGTTTCCGAAATACAGCGCCGCAGTTTGGTGAACTTCCCTCCAAGGTTTTTACCGTAAGATTGAGGTTATAAGGTTCGATTCGAGGCGGCTTCTAATTATTATCACTATATTAATAATTGTAGTGGTAGGACTTTTTTGTAAGCCCCACACCTTTGAACCGCCAAGCTGTGGTGTGCAAGCAATACCTGTGTTCCTGATTGAAGGAAGTTATTTCCAGTAGAATTAGCAAAACAATTAATTTATAGAAAAAAAAAACTAACTTAAACAGGAAAGTAGAAAATCATCAAAACTTTTGTGTATTTATATATTGTTGTTTTTTTTCAAAAAGTGGTGAATCAATTTCGATAAAATTTACATGGGAGCACCTCTGAAGCATGACCAAGCAAACAAACAAAGAATCATCAAAATCACATAACAAACATACAAAAAAGAAGCATACAGTTGAATTGAGAACCTACTCCTATTTTCAAGTCGGTTAAGAAATTTAACATCTAGTAATCACCGTGTAACGACATTGCATTGCCATGTAAAGTTCTAAATTTGAGGACAGCATTGAATTGCCATGGGCAAGCGTGATGCTTACCATCAGACGAAAGACCAGCTCGTATCGTCACTAAGTTGCATTAAAAATCGCGTTAAGTGCCTTGCAGTGTGAAAGGTTTTAGTCAAGCCAACAAAAATGAGGGCTTAGAATTAGAATACAACACTAAAGCTTCTAGAAAAAAGTCGTATCGTTTAAAAGTATCCTACTCCACAGTTTTTGTGTTACAACTCTTGAACAGCAGAAGTTTGTGTTGACAAACGAGAGTACGGTAGAAGTTCCGTAGCAGGTGCCCTGCCTACCACGGTTGATATACCATTATCATTATCCTGCTGATATTGAAACTGTACAGCTTTTATAAATGGTTATTTCTGTGTCACGCTAAAGCAGTTTCTGTGTCCGATCCATAAGGTTGCTATCACAAAGTTTTTTCAGAACAACGTTATATGGTACCAAATCTGAAATAGCGAAAAAAATTGCTGTTTCATACATTTTGTTTAGTTCAAATTATTTTTTTACTAGCTATGCTCCGCGGTTTCACCCGCTATTCTACAGAGACAGTATTTTTTTCCGGATGAAAAGTGTGATGTTTTAATCCAGGATGTAAGCTACGTTCATACTAAATTTCATCCGAATCCATTCAGCAGTTACATAGTTCAACGGGAACAAACACACTTACATACTTATAGGTACACTAATACCTACACAAACTTTCGCATTTATAATATTATAGTGTGATATGAAACACCTGTTTTTTTTCTGGTTTAGTCTCATATAGAAACATTTGGTCAGAATGGACATATTTGGACCGTTCGCGAATTCCAGCTCTGTTTATTTACTTCTGTTTTCTGTTTCATGATATTAAAGAAATAATTTGAGTGGCGACCACGAACCGGAAGACGCAGCGTAGCTAGGCCTCCCACTAGGTGGACCGACGACACTGTGAAAGTCGCGGGCAACTGGTGGATGCAAGTGGCCCGTTGTCGGTCGGTGTGGCGCTCTAAGGGGGAGGCCTATGTTCAGCAGTGGACGTCTTATGGCTGATGATGATGATGATGAATGTTCACGAAACTTTATGATACAGACTATGAAAAAGTAGGACATCTATGACCCATGACGTAGACTCCCAGAATAGATTTTTTATGGACGCCGATCGTCGCTGAGTAGGTCAAGGGGAATCATTCAGAAGCGCGTAGGCAAATCTAGTTCCGTAACATCTGGGGAGGCCATTAAAATCATGTATTTTGCGACTGAATAGTTTGCTTTGCTCTGCAGTAACAGTTTGTAGCGGCCAACTAAATTAAAAGGCAAATAGATTACAAAGGTTACTCTATTACTATTTTAAGTTAAAAATGCAACTTTTCTTTTCCTTTTGTCAATTACAGCTTAAGGTGCAACGTTTCGGTCATCGCGCGAAATTCAAACTTTCTTGCGTTTTTTGTCAGCAACAGCTTAATCACTCATCGTGGATTCAATTTTGCGCCAATAAATAAGTTGTTTTAAGAAATTACGGATAAAATGATCACCTAGATAACATTGATTTAGCTACAATTCTCAATAAGCTGATTTTCATCTTGGTTTTTGCTTTAGTGACAAATGTGCTTATACTAGCTTACAAGTTACATTTTTGGTTGGTGTAATTTCTTGAAACAATCTATTTATTATCGCAAAATTAGTTTTCATGAACCTACGATGAGTAATTAAGCTATAATTGACAAAAAACGCAAGAAAATTTGAAGTTCGTTTCGCGATGAGCGAAACGTTGCACCTTAATAATAATTACTCAATTGGACCCGAGTAAGTATATACTAAAACTGTAACCAGAACCACCAGAAGACGGGCAGCGGCGTCCTCTTAGGAAATAGTTCACATTCTGCGATCTCCTCGCTAAGCGGATGTACGGATCTTGATAAAATTCGATAAGGAGTTACAGTATATCACAAAGGCAGACAAAGACATAGATAGGATATTATGTTTTTTCTCCACGCGAAAGAAGTCGCGGGTAACAACTATAGTATATTATAAAGGTATACATGATATTCCACACATAGATACAAAATTTCTTTCTGTCAGTTTGAAATAGCACGATTTACTTGAAATCAATATTATTATTCTGTATTTACCCACATCAAAACAAACGCGGATTTCGCTGACAAATTTGCGATTAAAAAAGTTACAGCGCAAATTTGTTTTTTTAATATATCACGGATGTCAGCACGTTTACCTTTTGGTCGAGTTCGAGAAGATAATAATAAATGGCTACTCGCAACGAAGAGATTGAGGTTACGAAATAACGTAGGGTATTAAAAAAATTTACTTTGAAAACTGACGTGGTTTTGATACATTTTGTTTTTTTGTTTTGTTCAAGGCAAGACGAGGTCGCGCGTGTGTCTCGCTGAGCATTCTTTGATAAAGGTCTCCGAATGTGATCGAAACTATAGTCGGAATAACCGACTCAATTTAACGTGAGTATTCCCGTTTTATTAAAACAAAAATTTTACTTCTTTGATTTTAGATAAACTTTGACCTAGTGTATTTTTTTTTAATTCAGGCAATAGCTTTATTCAAATCTTACATCGAATAGATGGACTACGAATAGATGAATATTCTGCGATCTCTAAGCCTTCTGCCAAGAGTGGTAGTTTCGTCCAGCAGTGGACGTCAAAAGCTGATAAGATTTCTTAAGATTACTAAATTTATTTGTAGAAGTGGCCAAATATGGAATGTTTTTCTTCCCGCTATTTTTATGGCAATCAATTCTGTTCAAGTAACACCTCATTTTCCCCAATTTTTACTAAATCATTCTAACTTCACTTATTTACATAGAATCGGTAGATTAATCTTTAATGTATTACAAGTATGTATAATTAAGATAATACAGAATAATATTACTCCTAGTCTGGACTCGGTTATGTCCTAAAACAACGACCAGAACTACCGGAGGACGGGCATCGGCGTGCTCGTAGTACCTAAATTGTGAGCGTTCTGCGACCTATAAGCTGCCTGCCAAGCCATATGGCAACTCCCTCCCTTTTGTTCACCAGTGGATGTCTTCTGGCTTATGATGATGATAAAGACCTATTTTGTAAGGATACTATGGGGATATGACATCAAAATTCACGAAATTTGGCTGAAGTGGTAATGGGCAGGCCACATCACTCGGGGAACCGAAAGCCGGTGGGGAAGGAAGGTTCTTAAGTGGCGACCTCGAACCGGAAGTCACAGAGTAGGTAGGCTTCCCACTAGGTGGACAGACATTGTGAAAGTCGCGGGCAACCGGTGGATGCAAGTGGCACATTATCGGTCGGTGTGGCGATCTAAGGGGGAGGCCTATGTTCAGCAGTCGACGTCTTCTGAATGATGAAAAATCTACACTGCAAATAGTCAAGAGAGAAAAACCTATTATCGAACCGAGTCGAAAAACTACTGAAATAATCCGCTTTTAACGACTCGGTTCCCATTTCCCGCTGAAATACAGCTCGGCTTTTTTTAAATAACGACGCCCGGGAAGTAATTTCAGGTGAGAGTTTTCGGTCGAGTATCGGAAAGTGTGAGTGTTTTTGTTGTTTTAATTTCTTTAGGATTGCGGGTGAATATTTCTGGGAACAATTTTCCGAAGCCGTGACTTTTAAACTCGGCAATGCGATAAATGAAATATTTATACTACTACAAGATTAATATTATGAAAGAATACTTTTAAAAACATTAATGTGATATTGAATTTCTTCATTTAGGATGATTTTCTACAAAATGCTATTTTACTATAATTTTTTTATTGTAAAATATTAACCTTAATTATTTTTATTATTTATTACCTTTTCATAACATTAGTGTACTCATATTCTTATAAATTCGGTCAAAGTATTACTTTATAATATAAAGTATCTAATACGTTGACTTTTATTATTAAATTAAATTGACTGCTACTTTAATGTATTAAAATTTTATAATTATCATTATATATTTTACTATAATTTTATTCGAAACATATTCAGTCTTTTTTTTATCTTAAAATCTGCCTTCACACTCTTCGGCCAAAGTAAAATGGACGTGCCCTAACCACACGAATTTCTTTAAAAAAACAATGGCTTCAATACGTAATTAAAAGTATGTATTTCATTGGTCATATAAAAGAGGGAGCGAAAATAATGTCAAGGCATATTTTTGCGGATATTTGGGTCGCATGTATTAACGAACTTACGTCTCGCACCTTTCACAGACTGTGAGCGACTGAAGCAAGGTCGAACTTTCTTCTCACCCCTCTTGTGGGGTGGGGGAAGGGTATCGGGGCAATGCCCCCTGGCCCTGGCTTTTCTACGCCCATAACTATGGGCGTGTCTCTTGAATTTTCTTGGTTTCTTCTTCTACGGGGACTTCATTTCGATTCCACTTATATGTCAATGCGATCAAGCCCTGCCGGGTGAGATCCCTGGTTGCCCAGGGAAGGCCCAGCGAGCCGATCAGGCACGACAGTGGCAACCGAGAGCGATGTCCCCGTTGTTTTTGATGTAGATGGTAATTCTTCTTCTTCTTCTTCTTCTTCTTCGGTGGCTATCAGTTCTCTGGAGTAAGGTTTGGCGCGCCTTACTCCCGGTTTCTTAGTGTCCGGTGGTCTCGCGTGAAGCGGGGCTATTCCTGTGATGTGTTGGAATCTTGACTTGTCAGCTCTCTCAAATAGCTGAGTAGCTGTGCGTATCACCAAAGCCTCAATATTTTCATGTTTGAGGTCTCTCTGAATGGTGGAGTTTCTCACGTAGCGCGGAGCTCCTACTATCCCTCTCAAAGTGATGTTCTCTTGTGCTTGTAGGCGGGATCTGTTCGTTTTGCTCACATACGGATACCAGGCTGGCGCCGCGTATGTTAGACGTGTTCGTATATACGTCTTGTAGAGCATTAATTTCGTTCTCAGTGGCAGCTTAGATCTTAGTATCGGGTTAAGTCTAGCGCGAGCTCCTTTCACCTTTCCTATGGTGGTGTCTATGTGTTTCTTGAAGCTGAGTCTTCGGTCGATGGTGACGCCCAGATACTTCACATCTGTTTGCCACGGGATGTCCTCGTTCAGCAGCTTCAAGGGTGTCGGTAGGTGTGTGTTACCGATAATGATGGCTTGTGTCTTGCCTACATTTACTGTGAGTCTCCATTTGTTTAGCCATTCAGGCAAGGCATCCAGTGAAGGTTGTAGTCTCTTCACCGCGAAGGCCGGCCTGTACGATGATGCGTAGTAGGCTGCATCGTCAGCGTATAAGGCGAGTTTCGCTTGTCCGACGACGGGGATGTCGTCGGTGTACCAGGCATAGCATTGTGGGGATACGCAGCTTCCCTGCGGCACCCCGGCCTTCACGGGTCTTAGTCCTGACAGGATATTTTCGACCGCAACCGTGATCTGGCGGTCTGTCAGGAAGCTCTGGATAACCTTGACTATCTGTCTCGGGGCTGTGCTCTTCGATAGCTTGTATAGCAGCCCTTCGTGCCATGCCCTGTCGAACGCCTTCTCCATATCCAGAAGGACGGCCACGACGTTCTCTTTCTTGTTATGGCTTGTTGCCATTTCGTTTACAAGCCGCACTACTTGCAAAGTGGTGGAATGTTCGGCCCTAAACCCGAATTGTTCCGCCCTAGGTGTGATGTGGGGCGTCAGTTCGAGTAGGAGTAGTCTCTCGAATAGTTTAGACATCGTGCTCAGCAACGTGATCGGTCTATAACTCTCTGGTTTTCTGGCGTCTTTTCCGGGTTTCGGGATCGTCACCACCTTGCCTATTTTCCAGCTTTTCGGGAAATGTCCTGTTCGGAGAATTCCGTTGAAAATTCTCGTCAGGGCGACGACGGACTTCGGCGGTAGATTCTTCAGGGCTTCGTTTGAGATGTTATCGAGCCCGGGTGCTTTCTTCCTGGGTAGACGTGTGATGCACCTCATCACTCTTCCGGGGTTCCAGAAAATTTTATTTCTGGATTCTTCTTCTTCTTCTTCGGGTGTCGGGTTCGCAGCGAAGTATTCTCTCACTTCTCTCTCGACGGCCTCGACATGTTCGGCCAGGTCCGTCGGGTTGGGCGTGAATTGCTTTTCTAGGCAATCCGCGAATATTTCCGCCCTATCTTTGGCTTCAAATTTCAGAAGTCCGTCGCTCCCTATCAGTGGCTGGACTGCTTGTGTGGTTCCTGCCAGCTGTCGACATAATCGATGAACCGAGGGTAGTTCATCGGTGATTGAGCTGATGTGATATTCCCAGCTTTCTGCGGCGTTTTCATCGAGCGCGAGTTTGACGCGTTCGGTTAGCGCGTTCAATTCTCTCTTGACGCGCGGACATCTTGTGTCTTGCCACAGCTTCCTTTTCACTCTCTTTTCGCGTATGAGTTCCCTTATCCGTGCCGGTAGAGAGTCTCTCTTGGCCGGCGCGGTGGTGTGCGAAGCTGCTGTGAGTGCTTCCTGGATAGCTGTGGTTAGTTCGTCCGTGGCCTGTTCGACTTGTTCGGCGGTCCCGATCGGTATGGTGGTGATTCTCAGCTGTGCTTCTCTACGGAACGCGTCCCAACAGATTTTCCGCCTCCGCGAGGGGGCGGCGACTCTAGTTAGGGGTTCTTTCAGCACTAGCAGGACTGAAGCAAGGTGAGCGCCGGCGCACACTTTAAAGTCTTCAAGGTTCTTACTTGGGCCCGTCCTATGATTTTACTTTGGTCGAAGTTCACACTTTGTATATTTAGCCAATGTCAAGTTTTCTAATATTTCGTGAAGTAAAATATTTCAAAATTGTAACAAGTCACTGTTCCGGACGACACGACGCAGCACATTGTACATAAATAAATAAAAAATTTCCCCGAAATAGTTAGATAAGTTAGGTCTTAATTTTGTATAATTCGTATTTAATGTGTGATTATTTGTTTGACGCGTGATGATTCCGATTCGAGACGCCGTCCCGCACGGTCGTCTCCGCCCGCTACCTGCTCAGTCCGTGACTCACCGCCAAACCTCGCGGTCCCTACGCTCCGCGACGCCTAGTCGCGCGGACCTCCGTCCGCCGACCACCAAACCGCTCTTTTTAGAGCGCACCCGTGCCTGTGATTCTGTGTCTGTGTGGTTCGTGCTGTGCTGTGCCCAACCTTGGATTGCCACCCTACCGCCCGAGTCCCCGTGCCGGTCAATCAGCTAAGTCAACCTAAATTTCTAAATTTCTGCTTCCCCCCGACTCGCGATTTTCGTTCGAACTTTTCTACTCTTATATATCCTAAAACTATAACCACTCTTGCGCTCTCCCTTCCCCTACCTCGAGATGGTCTCTGAGAGGGACGTCGAGGCTGCCCTAGGTAGCCTCGCCGGATCTCTCAGAGCCCACCTTGCCGCGCACCCCTCGGAGGCCGAACGTTTTGTTCGGGCCCCACAAGCGTTTACCGCTAACTTTCACGCCGCAGCCCTTAAGGCTAAGGCCCCCGGTGTCACTGCCCCAGCTCGAAAAATTGCCCCTCCGGCAACTAACAACCCGAAGCCCTCTCAAGCAAAGGCTTCCACCTCGAAAATCTCCCCAGCCCCAGCCGCCTCCCGGCCTGTAGTTTTAACTACCACTCCCCGATCATCCGAACGCCGCTCCCCGGCCCCCAGGGGCCGCGCTCGCAAAGGGCGCTCCACCTCTCCCCCGGTCCGCCTTCAGCACAGAAGCCGCTCTAGGCTCTCTCTGAAGGCTATTACTGATAGCCCCGCTTCCCCCGACCCCTCACCCTCAAAAATGGACACGGCCATGTCAACCAAGGACGGCTTCAACGTCGTCGCTCCCAAGGGGAAGAAGCGCCCCGCCGCTCCGTCTTCGCCGCCGCCTCCCTCCAAGGCCTCTTGCCCCAATTCAGGGGCAATGCCATCCTCCTCCGCCCATACCTCCGCCGCCGACGCTCAATCGGCCGCCGCCCCTAAACTTGAAAAACCCCCCCGCCCGTTCGTAGTTCGCGATCGGGAAAGGTGGGAAGAGGTAGCTCGCACCCTCTCCGACCAGTCGGTCCAGTATGTGGCCAAGTCAGTCTCGGACGGAATCTCCGTCAAAGTCCCGACCTCCAACGAGTACCGGAAGGCAACTCGCGCCCTCCGCGAACTCAAGGTCCCCTTTTATATGTTTCCTCTCGAGGAGGAAAAAGTCCTCCGCGTCGTAATACGCGGACTCCCGAAAGAGATCCCAGTGGACGTCATCCACAGGGACCTCCAAACCCAGGGCTTCCCAGTCCAAAATGTCCACCGCATGCACAGCGGTCGTTCTAAAACCCCGATAGATTTAGTTCTCGTCATTCTTGACAAATCTGCCGAGGGCAAGGCCGTCTTCAATCTGAAGACGGTTGCCAACCTTTCCGGGCTCACCATCGAGCCCCCACACCGTAAAGGCACTCCCGGACAGTGCCATCGCTGCCAACTCTATGGCCACGCAGCTCGTTTTTGCGAAGCAGCGTACCGGTGCGTTAAATGCGCCGGTAATCACAGCACCTCTGAGTGCTCCCGTGTAAAGGGTGACCCTACTCCACCCACCTGCGTCCTCTGTGGGACTGTGGGACACACCGCGAACTATCGCGGTTGTCCCAAGGCCCCAAAGACCGCTAAAGGGCCAATAAGGGCTCCTCCCTCTCGCCGCCCCCCTCTCCAACAAAGCTCCAGCTCCAAGCTGAAACTTATTCCCCCTCCGGAAGCTCCCAAATTTGTAGCCGCTCCCCCGCCCCTCGCCAACGCGTGGTCCAAGCCCCCGACCATGGCCAAAGCCAAGCCCTCCTCCGCTCCTGCACCTACCCCGTACCGCGCACCTACTCAAGTCCTCCCGCCAAAGCCCTCCCAAGGCCCCGCAGGCTCCTCAAGCCTTAAGGAGGACCTTCGACTTCTGGCGGAAATCGCCAATGCCGTCAACATCGACGAAGTGCGCCTAGTAGCGCATAAAATCAGGTCCAAACATGACCTCCTTGACGTCCTCGAGACCCACGGAGGCCTCTTCAGCGCACTTCAGCGCTACTCCGCCCGCTTACTCTCTTAGGAACTATTATGGATAGTACACCTAAGAGAGTTAAACCCCATTCCCTATCGTTGGCATGGTTTAATGCCAACGGAATCTCCACCCCATCTAAGGAACAACGTCCCCAAATTCAATCATTTCTCTCGACCCACCAGGTCGACGTTATGTTAGTCAACGAGACCTTTTTAAAACCAAGCAAGAGGGATCCTCGGATCGCCAACTACTTGCTGGTTCGTAATGACAGGACCACCGCCCAGCTGGGCGGTACCCTGATCTATTACAAACGGTCTCTTCACTGCATTCCTATAGACACTCCCCCACTTATAAATCTGGAAGCGTCCTGCTGCCGTATAGCGATGACCGGTCATCCTCCCATCACCCTAGTGTCTTGCTACCACTCTGGTAACAAGCCTCTCCTCAGGAGCGACCTCGAAGCCCTCCTCTCACTCAGTAGCGCCGTCATTCTGGCAGGCGATTTCAATAGCAAGCATGTCCTCTGGGGCTGCAACAAGTCCAATTCGAGGGGAAACCTCCTCAACTCACTCGCCGACGAACTTCTGTTTGACGTAATCCCCCCGAGCACCCCGACCCACTTCCCCGAAAACCTAAGGCTCAGACCTGACATACTCGACATAGCACTACTAAAGGGCGTAACCCTCCAGTTATGCTCGTTAGAAGTGCTACACGAACTCGGCTCCGACCACCGACCTGTACTGATGCGCCTTGGCCCGGACCCGTCGGGCACTCCTCCCCCGACCAAAACTGTGGTGGATTGGAAGCATTTAGGTGAAAGCCTAAAAGCGATCAACTCACCCGACTTAGACCGTATTCCAGACAATATCTCGACCCTTGACGACATCTCCTGCTCGATTGATGCTCTCACTAGCCACCTCCACACCGCCATAGGTGAATCCTCCAGGAGGGTCCCAGCTGAGGATAGCCGACGCTGGGCCCTACCGGAGGACGCGAGGGAGCTACTGAGAACGAAAAACGCCGCCACTAGGGCCTACGACTCGTATCCATCCGAAGTTAACAGAACCACTCTGCGGTACTATGAGCGTGCCGTAAAAACCCGCATCAGTGAACTCCGAAATCAGAGGTGGGAAACAACGCTCTCGGAGATCGAACCAACTCACCAGGCATACTGGAAGTTGGTTAGATCCCTGAAATCTAAGACCATATCAGCTATGCCCCCCCTCACCCGACCCGACCTCCCCCCCGCATTCGACGACGACGAAAAGGCCGAATGCCTGGCCGACAGCCTCCAGGACCAATGCACCCCCGCCCTACACTTAGTCGACCCCGCCCACCTCGATGCGGTGGACAGCGAAGTCGAACTCAGATGCTCCCTTCCCCCCTCAGATCCTATTGAGCCAGCCACGGCTTCCGAAGTTGAGTCGATTATCAAGGGCCTCCACCCTAGAAAAGCCCCCGGCCCCGATGGCATCACCAACAAAGTGCTCAAGCACTTTTCCCCTCCCCTAATTCACCTCCTAGTTAGCATCTTCAATGCGGCCATGGAAAAGTGCATATTCCCCGATGCCTGGAAATCCGCCGATGTCATCGGCATCCACAAGCCCGGCAAAAAGGCCTCTGAGCCCTCCAGCTACCGTCCCATAAGTCTCCTCAGTACCCTGGGGAAAATCTACGAGCGCATCCTTCTGAAGCGGCTCCGATCCTACATCAGCGACAATAACGTCCTTCCCGACGAACAGTTTGGCTTCAGAGCCAAACACTGTTGCCCCCGTCAAGTGCTCCGCATCACGGAGCACATCCTCGAAGGTTTCAATAAGCTACCCTCCTTTGGCCAAAACAAGGCGTACTCCCAAGCGACAGTCGCGGTTTTCCTCGATGTCGCTAAAGCATTCGACAAAGTCTGGCACAACGGACTTATCTACAAGCTCTTCAAGCAAGGGGTCCCTGACCGCCTCGCTCTCATAATACAAGACTTCCTCCAAAATCGCAAATTCCGCTATCGCGTAGAGGGTGAACACTCCACCCCCCGGAATATCAACTCCGGCGTCCCTCAGGGCTCAGTGCTGGCCCCTATACTCTTCACGCATTTTACGTCCGACATCCCCCGAACTCCCAACGTAGAGCTCGCTCTCTTCGCGGATGACACCGCTATCTATTCAACAGGCTGGAAGAAAACCGGCCTCCAACGTAATGTCCAAAAAGCCCTCAACAGTCTCGGAGACTGGTTTAACAAATGGGCCATCACAGTCAATCCCGACAAAAGTGCAGCCATGTACTTTCATCCTTCGAAAACAGCTCCCCCCCCGACTCCACTCAAACTCCATGGTAAACCTATCCCATGGACTACGTCAACCAAATACCTTGGGGTGACCCTCGATCGTCGACTCACTTTCTCCAAACATATTCAGATAGTCCGCAACCGAGCGAACTTCTTCCTTGCCCGACTCTCCCCTCTCCTCTGTGAGCGAAGTAAGATGTCGCTTAGAAATAAGCTGACAATCTACAAAACCTGCATCCGCCCCGTCATGACGTACGCCTCAATCGCGTTCGGCCATGCCTCTCACACAGACCTTAATAAGCTCCAGGTTATACAAAACCGATTCTTACGCAGAGCAGTCGGCGCTAGCTGGTATATGCGAAACGTCGATCTGCACTGCGACACCGTACTCCCGTCCATCAAACAGTACATAAAGTACCTCTCCCGCCGCCACTTTGACGCGGCCCCCCATCATAACAACCCTCTTGTAGCCCAAACATCCAACTACTCGACAGACATGACATACCCAACTCCCCTCCGTAGACGCCCAAAAAACATCTTGGGTGACCCGGATGATCCCATCGCCGTCGTTACCTCGGCGGCGTTGGGATCGGCCGATCCGACAGCTCCCATAAATAGGAAGTTTGCAGTATTTGGTATAGGCGCCGGTTACCAAAGGCACATACATCGACCTCGCCGGCGTGGTCGAATAGTCCCTGGATCTGTCAGAAGATCGGTTAGATTCTCTCCAAATAATCAAACAGATATTAACCAAAACGCTAGGGCCCCAGGGCACACCCCCTCTGGGGTGCCAGGGCAAGTCTGACTCCCACTCCCCGGTGACGGCCCAAGCCGAGGTTCGTACCGCAGCGGTACCCTTGTGCTAGTCACCCCCGCGCCAAACATTAATTTTTAGGGCTCAACGCCATATGCGTTCGCCAAAGTCCGATATGTTGTAGCGGCCTAAATGGCCATCAACACAGTCAATTTAAAAAAAAAAAAAAAAATTGACGCGTGATTTATTTGATTATTGTTTTTATTTGTAAATAAATATATTCGTGTGCGTGTTTTCTTAACCCAAATACCGGCTCCAAATAGGTAGGAAACAGGGCGAGAGAGTTCTAAAAAATAAATAGATAAATAATAGAACGTTCCCGATTCCTCGCTCCGTCTTTATCCCACCGCCTCCGTCCCGCTCGCACAGCCGACCGCTGCGGTTGGACGAACCGACTCGCGGCGCCGCGGCCAGCGCGCCGCGAGTTGCGAGTGGGGCTACGGGATTAAAAACGGAGCAGGATCGCGCGAAAAACACATTCGGGATCCAGACGCAGACGAAGAAAGAACACTCAAGAACTCTCTCAAGAACTCTCTCAAGCCCTGAAGAATCAAGATAGGACGCCTAATTGCAACTAATTGAAGGAGCGGTATTCGGAATCAAGAAAGCAAGCACCTCGAAGTTCCGAACAACACATCACCGTCGTTTCACTGGCAATCCCAGCACACCGTACTACGCCGTCATGGGGAGCCGCATGGCCGCCACCGTGGTGGAGGAACATGACAAGAGGCCCGACGCCCGCTTCTTCTGGACTGACAGCCGGACGGCGCTCGCCTGGCTAAGAACCGGATCGCGATCGTACCGACCGTTCGTCGCGCATCGCATCGCCGCCATTGAAGAAAACAGCAAACTCACCGAGTGGCGTTGGGTTCCCACTAAGCTCAACGTCGCCAACGACGCTACAAGGGACGTACCGCGGGACTTCTCGTCGGAGCACCGGTGGTTCGCCGGGCCGGACTTCCTCAGACAACCGGAGGAGGACTGGCCCGCTGACCCGACGCCGCCAGCCGGGGAGCCGACGGGAGAGGAAAAATGCACCGCGACGCGCCAAAATAGGACAACGCCACTACGGGAAGCCCTGCCGGACGAGGCAAAATTTAGTAAGTGGGAGCGATATCTGCGAACAACGGCAAGGGTCCTACAGTTCATTGACCTCTGCCGACAACGACGAGAGAGGGCGCACTACAAGAGGACGCGCCGAAATAAGGAAAAAGACACCGCGTGGACTCCCGTGAAGAAACACGAAGTTCCACGGCACACCGCAAGGACGGCAACGGCGCCACCATCGCACTTTCGAGATATCCCGGCCGACACACTTCGGAAAGCCGAGAAATTAATCTGGCAGAAGAGCCAGACCGAAGCATTCGGTGAAGAATTAGAAGATATCAAGCGCGGGAGGACCGTCACCAGGAACAGCCGTCTGCACAAGTTGGCACTCGTCATCGAAGACGGATTGTTGCGGCTGAAAAGCAGGATTAGCGCGGTGAAAGGAGTCGACGTCACCCGCCTATCGCCGCCGGTGCTAGACGGAAACCGGCATGAGGTGAAGCTCCTAATTGACGACATCCACCGAAGACTGCATCACGCCGGAGTAAAAGCAACAATCAACGAGTGCCGCCAGTATTATTGGATCCTGAGAATACGACCAGTCACCAAGATGACGCTGCATCGCTGCATCCCGTGCCGCCTCAGGAAAGACACCCCGCCTCAGCCTTCAACAGGAAACCTGCCATCGTGCCGCCTGGCTCATCATCAAAGGGCCTTCACCTTCACCGGCCTCGATTATTTTGGCCCGGTAACCACAGTCACCGGACGCGCCACCAACAAACGATGGGTGGCCATCTTCTGCTGCATGAGCTGTCGCGCCGTCCACCTGGAACCATCATGGACCCTCTCGGCGGACTCCGCGGTGATGGCCCTCCGGCGCATGATCGCGCGCCGAGGGACGCCGCTCGAGATATGGTCCGACAATGGGACCAACCTGCGCGGCGCCGACAAAGAAATAAGAAGAGCCATAGACCGCGCAACTGAGGAGGAAGCATCCAAGAAAATTATACGGTGGAGGTACCTGCCACCAGGGGCCCCATTCATGGGAGGCGCCTGGGAACGCCTAGTACGGACGGTAAAGACAGCACTCGCCGCGACGGAGCAGCCCCGCCACCTGACTGATGAGGGGCTCATCACTCTTCTCGCCGAGGCAGAATACACGGTAAACAGCAGACCGCTCACACATGTCTCCGTGAGCGCCGACGACCCCGAGGCGCTAACTCCTAACCATTTCTTACTCGGGGGATCAGCGAGGGTGCCCACACTGGGCACATTCACCAGCGGCGACCTACTCAACCGCACCAGCTGGCGCGCCTCACAGCGTCTCGCCGACGTTTTCTGGACGCGGTGGCTGAAGGAGTATCTTCCGGAGCTGCAAAACCGGCGGGAGCCCCACGGACGCGGACCCGCCGTGAAGACAGGCGACATCGTGATCATCGCCGATAGCAACCTGCCCCGGAACACCTGGCCCCGCGGAAGAGTCGTCGCAACGTATCCGGGACAAGATGACGTCGTGCGCGCCGTCGACGTGCAGACCAAAGGGGGCGTGCTTCGAAGACCAGTAAAGAAGCTTATCGTGATCCCGACGGAAGACGTCCGTCACGACCTGATCTGCAGCGACCCGGCGGACGCTGCACGGCGGGAGAATGTTCCGGACGACACGACGCAGCACATTGTACATAAATAAATAAAAATTTTCCCCGAAATAGTTAGATAAGTTAGGTCTTAATTTTGTATAATTCGTATTTAATGTGTGATTATTTGTTTGACGCGTGATTTATTTGATTATTGTTTTTATTTGTAAATAAATATATTCGTGTGCGTGTTTTCTTAACCCAAATACCGGCTCCAAATAGGTAGGAAACAGGGCGAGAGAGTTCTAAAAAATAAATAGATAAATAATAGAACGTTCCCGATTCCTCGCTCCGTCTTTATCCCACCGCCTCCGTCCCGCTCGCACAGCCGACCGCTGCGGTTGGACGAACCGACTCGCGGCGCCGCGGCCAGCGCGCCGCGAGTTGCGAGTGGGGCTACGGGATTAAAAACGGAGCAGGATCGCGCGAAAAACACATTCGGGATCCAGACGCAGACGAAGAAAGAACACTCAAGAACTCTCTCAAGCCCTGAAGAATCAAGATAGGACGCCTAATTGCAACTAATTGAAGGAGCGGTATTCGGAATCAAGAAAGCAAGCACCTCGAAGTTCCGAACAACACATCACCGTCGTTTCACTGGCAATCCCAGCACACCGTACTACGGACGGAGTGAATCCACACCTAGGCCGGCTGTTTCTTTGACGTCACACACATACAGTCCACTCTTGCCGGCTTAGGACATTGTGGTAGCCCCGTCCCGTACAGTCACAGTGTCAAGTCCAAGTCATAGCAGTAAAGTGGTGGATACTTTACTAGGGTTTTTATGGAGTTTTGGAAGCAACACGATAAGTCACGTTTCACGATATTATACTATTCATCAACACTCGTGCACGTTCCCGCCAAAAATCCCACTTTTGTAGGTAAAGAAAATATAAGCAAACAAAAAACATATTTTTCATATATCTTTGAGTTTGCAATGTGATGTTTGCTTAAATAAATATACTGGCTATTCGGTTAGACGATGAAACAATTTTTAGGATATCATTGTTCTGAACTCTTAGTTCTGAACAACTTATCTTTGATAAAATTGATAATTAATAAAATAAACTTTTGTATTTGTGTATTGATAATGCGACAAAAAAAAAACAGCTTTTCCTTAAAAAAAAACATTCTCTATCGTGGTTTCAAGTTTGTTTACATTGTAAAACTTGGACATAATGATGAGTAAAATTGTTATCCAAGAAATAGGATGTCGTGTAACCGTACATCCTGTATAGTGTATATATCTGTATATTATCTTACCGCCCTAACCGGTAACGATGAATGTGCGTTTCCTTACATTATTTTTGTTCGCGATTTATCGGAGTCATCAATTTTTTCAGGGAATTGATTATCCTTTCTTTTACTGAAAGTGTCTTATACATTTTATTCTGGTTCCGAAATGTGAGAACTTATTTATATGATTTTAACCAAAAAGTACATATACTAGTAAATAGTTAAGCTTGATTTATTCTGCTCAGAAAACTTTACCTGAATATTACATAAAAATTATCATACCAATAATTATTTTAAATGCGAAAATTTGTGTGCAAGTTTGTAAAAGTTTGAAACACGGTATGTCCTAAAATTGTGACCAGAACCCCTGAGGACATCAGCAGCGTCCTCTTAGTAAAAGGTGAGCATTCTGCGACATCCAAGCCATTGGATTATGCTTAGCCGCGAAAAATGAAAGTGAATTTTGACTTATGCGTGGTGCTCGTCCTGAGTGCGGGATCTATAGTTAGTCTGTGATTTTAAACCTACGCGACAAAATCATGTCGATAGCGGCCTCTTTAGATAATGCTATATAATATACCGCTTCAAATTTCTCCTGGCACTATTGTCAGGCAACAGCGTAGAATCAACATAACCTTTGAGAGTAACATTATTTTTTAAATTTTGTAGGATGAAGCAATTACTTCTTGTATTTTATTACGAGCTCAGAAAGTCGAATTTTGCTTAGTCTTCATTTTTCACTTCGTAAATGTTGAGACTTTCACAGAAATCAGACTGTCACGTCTTTCTAAGACAATTAACTTCCATTTTCTGGAGACAATTACACCTAAAAGAACATTAACACGAAGTTTCTTTTCCTAATTACAAACACCTCTCCTAATGGCAAAGGTCGGAATGATATAAGTTGCTGCGAGGTAAATATGATATTTTAGCGCTCCAACGTAACGCAAACAAGACAACGTGCCCATTAAACTCATCTCAAGCAGTCATTTACCTTTGTAGGTAGCTAAAATGTTCATCTTTACCTTACCACAATTTATACGCCAGTAACAAGCGAAAGGAATTCCCAAAATTTCTAAAACAATAGGGCTGGGACATCAAAATTAAATGTTGTTTCTGATGTCGATAATTTTCCAAAATAAATACCAAGGGATAAACTTGTCCTACGTTAAATGTCCACCATCATTACTACGATCACCTTATTGGTGGGATGAAATAGCTTGGTACAATTTTTGACGATTCTTTAAGACCTAGGGGAAAGCGAAACAAAGAATTGACAAAAACTGTGTTTAATTTAACTGTTTGTATTTGATATCCTATGCAAGAGGACTAGTGCTGTGGATTGCCGCGCTGGATTTTGAACTGTTGAAGTTCTAAGTGCTGGATAACACCGAACTATTATATTTTATAAGCAAACTGACGCTTACCAGCGAAGTGAAGCGAGCGACATCTCGTCATTCAGTTTCATATTGTTATTTATGTCATTTAGTATATTATTTTGAATACATTTTACAGATAAAAAAACAGAGCTCAGTTCACTATCCGCAGGCAGAGTACCCAAAAGTCTGGCGACGGTACCTCGTTAGATTGCAAGGCAAATTCTTTGGCTGAGGTAAGCACCAGCGCTTTGGTCGTTTGTTCTTTCTATCAGCCGCTTAGAAGAACAGCCATGCGCTTGCTTTTAGGGACTAAATGTTTCTTTTTTTTCATTTTGATTTTCGTTTTGTGTTTAATACATTTTAATTTGTTTTCAGTGTGTATTCAATAAAAATGTTTTAGTTATAATTGATTATTTATTTATCGATTCATGTTGAATTATATTTTCAATCGATTGTGGTATTGGTCATATGAATTAAATACATGTGTATCTATCTATGTATTTTAGGTTTTGATGTAAAGTAACTTTGTTACACATAATGCTTAGTATATTTTGGGTCAGTAATCGAAAAAGGAATTTAATCGATAATTTTGAATCCGTATCACACAACACTAACATAAAGGATAAGGTAGACGTAATGCCATATTTATTATGCCTCTGTATTGCGTTGTAATATTTGTATACAAAGCTAAATGCTTTTGTAATTAGAGGGACCTCATTTTTTTTTAATAATGAACCCAGTGGATTCATTAAAAAAATGGGTTGTCATCTCGTATCATTATTTTAACGAAAATTGGGGTTTTATCGTTTCGTATATGGTACCTTTCGTGAAAGGGACATTGAAAACTTGACACTTATCTAGGGGTGGAACAAAAATTAAAGAGAGAGAAAAAAGATCCCTGAAGACATATTATTACAATTGGCTTACACAAAAACCAATTAGCTTACACTTCTGTATGTATAACCTAACCAATTTTCTTTAAAAAAAGGTTTTTATTATTGTTTATAGGCTTGCATTTTACTGCCATCACGTCTGATGTATAATTATGGTATATGATGTATGCGTCTACGTATTTCTAGACGTATTTTTTTTCTAGATCTTTGTAGTCATTAGTCATGCTTGTCCAGTCTGGAATTATTCACTTTTCTATTTTGTGAATGGAAGGCACTGGATCCCACGACACAGGACTCATCCTAGTGTGGGGCACAGGGCTCGTCTATACAAAAATAACTATATTTTGTACCTCTAAATAAACAAACAAAAAAAATATATATTATAATATAGCCTAACGGAATATCATAGCAGTAAATGTAACTGTTTATAGTTACTGTTGTGATGGATGAAGATAGACATTGACGAAAAATTATGGACAAAAATATATTATATTAATGTATATATATTTGTAGCGATGAAAGCTCAGTGGTTAGGGCGTTCGGCTCGCATGCCGCAGGCCGTGGATTTAAATCCCAACAATAAGCTCATGTCGCCGGTGACGGCTATTTACCACCCTCAAGTTGAAAATCGGTCGCCAAGCATCTAAGATGTGTTTCGGCAGCCTCACTTGAGAGCCAGTTCGTATTCCGTTCCGTTTTACAATGGGACTAACCTGGAAATCGCGAAGAAATCAGCTGTTCTATGAAAAAATATAATTCACCCTCGACGAAATGTAAGGAACAGCTGTATTATTATTGTCACGTTTTCAGTTTTCCTTCCACAGTAAAAATTGCCCCTCATTAGGGACAATTTTACAATTTATTTATTTTTAATTTTTTTAATTTTTATTTTACTACTACAATATTGGTATCCTAGAATGTTTCCGTCGTAGACCCAGTAATTTCAAGTGAAGTAAAATATTTCACACTTAAAATAACTCATATTCAAAGTCAAGCGAATCAAGGCCTAGTCCAAGTCATGCCCCAGTAAAGTGGTATGTATAGATTTTTGAAAACAACACGACAAGTAACGTTGACGGCACCATCAAGAAACATTGCCCTTCAATCAGGAACACAGTTGCTTGCACACTACTTTTTGACAGTTGAATAACTGGAACAGATGTGGTGCCGGACGGACTCTTGTAAAAGAGTACTACCACTATTAGCTACCACAACTTATCCTCCATGTTGGGCAGTCGGGTAAAAAATATTTACCATATAATATTAAGCATTCCCTAATAAAATATAGGTCAACATTACACAGGACGTTCTACCGGATGCACTGGCATAATACGTAGTCGGTACACATCCTTACACTGCTCCATTCAGACATATCCGGACCCCAGCCATTATGCTGGCACAATGTGGACGGGGCTTTATATCTAGATTACTGTTTGTCTAAATAACTGGAGCTGTAGGCAAGACGGGGTAGGATATATTTAGCCTATAGTAAATTTGTGGATTTCTGTGTAGGTCTAGATATACCACTCTTTATTAGGAACCACACGACGATATATTAGACGAATATATTGTGTTTGTCGTATTACTACATGTCATGAAATGAAGACGATGGCGATTTGGAATGAGTTTTGCACGCGCTCAGTCTGCAGTGGGCGGATCGCAACTACCAATCAGAGTACGTAATTCAGTATATCCTAAGCATCTGTGATCCTAAGTAATCCTAATCCGAGCTAATATTATAGCTAATCAACTTAATCAAAGTCATTTATTTCGACCATAAATACAGGTCATAGAAAATACGAATATTACAGAAAACTACAAATTAAGCTTCAAAGCTTTCAAAATTTTATTTCAATATTTATATCCATTGTCACATTTATTACTGGTCCTCATAAAAGGGGGGGCACGAACCTCTGAAATAAAAGCTTTAGCTTAGTTCAGAGATCCGAAGCCCACATATAATATTAGGGTCAATGTTGGAAATAAAGAAATTTCGTAATGTATTTGTATTTGTTAAAACTGATGTATCGTGCGTGATCTGGGAGACTACTTCGATGATTGGTTTCGTAATTACAAGGTAAAGAAAAATAAATGAACTATCCCCATCCCCAATTCAGAGGAATTTCTGAGGAATATAGCGACAATCGTATCAGAACCAATAAAGCTACGAGGTATAAAAATGAAAAATACGTTTGTGTCTAGGAAAAAACTTCGCTTATGCGATTCAGAACTCTCTACATAACAACTGTAAACTCCCCATATTACATCCATAAAAAACATTAAAAAATGCACAAAAAAGGATCAACGTTACGTAGCGAACTATAAGAAGGTAACTTTGTCTCTTTGTCTGGATGTTTGTCACGTTATCACGGCTAAACGGCAGAACGGATCTTGATAAAATTTGATAAGGAGTTACTGTATATCACAAAGACGGAAATAGGATTCTTTTTTATATCCACGCGAGCGAAGTCGCAGGTAGCAACTAAGTTTCACTAAACAGAAAAAAACATGAAATATTCAAAGTTCTTAAGCATGGGGTAAATTTATGAAAACTATAAGACACAAATAAACTTCACATTTATTTTATAAATGCGAATGTTTGCGAATTAGTAAGTAAGTAAGTAGGTAAGTATTTAAGTGTGTTTGTTCCCGTTCAACTCTGTAACGGCTGAACGTTGGATTAATAACAGCAACTTTTTATTTCGCTAAAATTAGTTCCTTTATGATAGCGAATGAAACCGCGGGACGCTGCTGGTATGAATACATATAATAATAAGAAACTATTTGCTTCTAATCGGCAGCGTTATCGCTTATTTCAGAGCTACTTTTTCGGTACGCGCGATCAAGTGGTTTTATTATCTTTGCATAGGAAAGTAGCTCATCCCAAACATCACACGTTCAACCTGAACCATTGAGTTTTCATCGCCCAAAGTAAAACTCGCGAAATCTTGTTAGTATTATCAGCCAACGCATAAACACATAAATAGGCCAAGAGTTTGTTAAATTTTTACGAGATTTATCCTTATAATTTTACCTGAAGATGTGAGAAGTACCTACTTTGCTGTAAATTAGGTTAGAATGTGATACACAATTAGTATCTACTGCCGAATAGTATTCCAACCCGGGCATGTCCTAAAAGCATGAGCACCGCGACAAAATCTTCTGTGCTGTTCATGTAGTGAAAAATGAGACAAACGTATACATAATCGTAGCCGTGTCCTGTTCTTGCAAAACAAAAAAATCTTGTCGCGGTGCGCTTGCTAACCTTATAAAAACATTAGAGGACCACCCTCCTCTTCACCAGCACCACTTTTGAACGTTTTTCAACAGCAACAGTTTTGCAGCACCGTCCTCTTGTTAATTGGTGAGCTATCCGCGATCCCCAAGCAGCCTGCCAAGCGTGGGGGCTACGTCAACAAACCCTGATAATGATGATGGGGACTTAACGGTATTCTAGGTCGTGGAGTGGTCGACTCTGAAGAACACCCAAACGAGCTCGGGGCGGACAGAAACGCCCCCGCATGGCATTGCATGGCATGGACAGAGACTTTGCTACGAGACTGCAGCTTCAGTCTCTGGAAGAGCATTCTTCAATTCTCCTTAAGATTGCACTAACCCTGGTACTCAATATCTCGTTGGCACATTATCGACAATGTAATTTTTAATATGAAAATAACAGAGAAGAAATTAAATTAAATGACTTGTTAAATAATGTCTTTAGAATACGTACCATAGCTAATGTTTTTTTAAACAATTTTCAGGATTTTTTTTTATTTTGGCATATGAGAATGTTTTTTTGTATTCTTTTTGCCTTATCTATAGTCAAATTTAAAAAAAAAAACAAGTGCAATGGTACTCTAAAGACCTCTCCAGCCGTCTACGAAAGCGCAGTTTCGTAATCGGTTTCGATAGACATTACAAGACATATATTATTTTTCTTGTCTTTTATTTTTATATTAAAAAAATGTTGATAAAGTGCGAAAGAGATAGCGAGAACCAGGGTTAGTCCGCTCTTAAAGCTCTGATGCAGGCTATTCAGCGAGAGTGTTATTTATTATTATGTATACCCACAAACCATTGATCAAACTAATTTTTAACGCGACAGACTCACTTGACGAGCTTGCCTGATGGTAAGCATCACGCTTCATAACAGTCCAGTGCCCTTCAGAATTGTAATCTTTAACTGTTCAAAACCTTGCGCGGGTAAGTGCTGTGCTCGTCACCCGAAGATGTTAGATGTTAAATCTCTTTATACTTAGGTATTAAGACTTCTCAGAACTTTTTTACGATGAAAACTGACGTGGTTTTGATACATTTTGTTTTAATAAAACGGGAATACTCACGTTAAATTGAGTCGGTTATTCCGACTATAATTTCGATCACATTCGGTGACCTTTACCAAGGAATGCTCAGCGAGACACGCGCGCGACCTGATGTGCAAGGCAAGCTATAGTCGGAATAACCGACTCGATTTAACGTGAGTATTCCCGTTTTATTAAAATAAAACTTCTCAGAACTGTTTGAAATCAATCTTTCAGAAATCGCTGCTGTAATCATCAACTCAATTGATCAAAAAACTTTGTAACTGAAAGCGTAGAGTCAAAAATCGTTTGGCTAGTGCAAAAATAATTACAGCGTATCCTAATTTCAGTTCCGTCCGTGGACGGCGTTGGATCCGGCCTACATAATATTCCGACTATAGTTTTGATCACATTCGGTGACCTTTATCAAGGAATGCTCATGACACGCGAGCTACCTCGTCTTGCTTTGCACTCAAGCAATGCAAGACAAGACAAGACAAAACAACAACGACAAGATGAGGTCGTGCGCGTGTCACGCTTAGCATTCCTTGATAAAGGTCACCGAATGTGATCGAAACTATAGTCGACATAACCGATTCAATTCAACCTAAGGATTCCCGTTTTATTAAAACAAAATGTGTCAAAACCACGTCAGTTTTCATAGTAAAATAATGCTTGCTTGTTATATTGTCTTCAGTTTTAACAAAAAAATATTTTTTTTTTCCTTATATTTCACCTACACCGACTAGCGAACTTTTTTTTATTCATTCACGTTTTGACAATAGCGAATATTCACGATATCATCAATGTCAGCTTGCGTGCAGCTCACTTTGATAAAAACGCGTGGCAAACCGAAAAACGCGCTGTCGGTGCTAAAATTATAAATATTGCCTGAAGTAGGTCGGAAGCTGACCGTCCCATATTAAACTCCGTACTAAATGGTCGACAAAATAATTGTGTTTCATAATGTTATGTTTGAATGGATACGTCTGTTAAGAGAGAAAAAAATGACACAACGTTATTTAAAATTGAATTATTGTCAGAATTGTAATGCACGTTTCATGCACACCATTTCGGCACGTTTGACTAGTACTGTCAAAGTCTGTCTATCTTCCCGACTAGGTAGGTATTTATTTATTTCAAATTAAAGACATAACTTACAGAAAAATCCAACTCATTACATGCTGCAACTAAGATGGGCTAGGACCATAGTGCTCAATCTTGCCATCTTACCGAAAAATATATCTAGATTGGGTTGTTGAGAGAGTATGTCATTCTTTGTTCAGTTCAGTTAGTTCATAGGTATGACTGTACCCCAGATGGTGGTGGGGTCAGCATCCCTCACTTTTCTGATCCCCTTCGCCCTATGCTAGACATCGTCCCCGGAAACCTTAATCTATTGTGTTTCGCATTTTTTTATAGGAATCGTAAATAATTTTTCCCTTGGGGGACATCCATTAATTACGCGAGCACAAAATAGGGGGGAGGGGTCCAGTAAAATCTCATCAAATCTCATTTAAACGGGGGGGGGGGGGTCATAATTGAAAATTTAACGTCATTGATGTCAGTTTCTACTTATTTTATTTTTTTAAATTTAAATAAATTCATTTTAAGACACCTTAATGTTGTGTGATTTTTCTGCCTTCTGAAAATAAATTTAGTCTTTTAACAATGTGTAAATCTCACGTAAGGGGGACGGGGGCTCCCTTCAAATCTCACTAAATCCAAGGGGGAGGGAGGAGTCCAAATTAAAAGAAAACCAGCTCACGTAATTAATGAATGCCCCCTCGTTACATTTTGATTCTTTGGTCTTAAACACAAAATAAAACCCAATTAATAGTGCAAACAATACATACCACACTGGAACTTCCAAAAGCACAAACCAAATCACTGAAAGTATCACTCACATCCGCCATAGAAACGCTAAAGAGGACTGAATCGACACAACACTTCAGAGAAAAAGAATCTATTTGAAACGGAATTTGAAATTGAAACTGGTCACTTCCGCCACGGAAGAGACGCACGCGCCGGCGCGCCGTCCGCCACTGACTCACGCATCCCGAAGCACCCCTCGGCCGCTTTCGGTTCTATTTTTTGAATTTCAAAATAGGAACAAAAGAAGGGGGGAGCCGGCCGCCCTCAGTCGGTATCTCGGGTTAATTTTAGAACGGCGCATGCTACGACATGTCTCGATCTTTAGGTTCGTTCACTCTGGAAGTACGGGTGACGTTTGTTGCCCTTAGAATTCACTAGGGTTCGGGGGTTCAATGACACGTGGTATTCTATTTATATGGTTCAGTAAATTCATTGAACTACGTCGATTTTATCGCGGCCTCTTTCATTATTATTTTTTGTATTTTTGCTTTTAAGGCCAGTGAAATTCAGCCTTCAAAAGATTTCATACTCGGAAATGTTCAGATCAAAAACTGTAATGAAATCAAAGGAGTTTTGATATGACGGCTAGGTACTAATCCAACCTACTTATTACACGATTATCTGTACCTTACGGTGTTACCATTCATTTATCAAAATATGCTATATTTTTTATACTATTACTTTTTTACTTTCATCAAGATTATGTTCAGACGTAAAACGTAAAAGGTTACAGGTAAATAGACAGTTACTTGTGCACAATCTATGAAAAGCTCTTTTTTGTTTTATAACTTTACTTGGGACTACTACATCATCATACCTCTGTCTACATAATGTGAATTTATTTCCATGCGATGGTTGCCTGGAAGAGATCGTTTTTAGCTATAAGGCCGCCACTTGTGGCACTAGCTTTTATGATAGTTCTGTATCTGTTTTATTATTATTACGGTGTACACAATAAAAACTTTCTATCTATAACACTTGTGGCGAGTAAATGCGATTCCTTCCTACCTAACCCCCCAATACTGAAGCGTTTGTTAACTTTGACGACAGATTAAGTCTATTGCTGCCTTTGTCATTTGCTTAGTGCCAGACAAAGGAAGAATTAGAATTAATCTGTTGTCAAAGTTAATGAACGTTTCAGTATTCGGGGGTAAGAATCTTATTTTCTTAAGGTTGGGAAGGAATGATTTTCAAATTCAATTTCATCAATAATTTTCAATTTGAAATCAATTGAGTAAACGACATCTTTGTTATAGTCCTAAAATTTAGCTGTCTCTCTGTCTGGGTGTTTGCCATTATATTATTGTGTTATCACTGCTAAACGGCTGAACGGATCGACCCGAATTTTCGTACCGGAGGTGGACATAGCTACTTTTTTTGTAGGTCCACGCGAACGAAGTTGCGGGTAACAGCTAGTAACTAATAAGTTTATATGGAAAAAATATTTTTCCAGACAAGCTTTTATAAAATCCGTTATTAGTACTGACAATAGACAATAGACATTATTCGTTACTGTAAGCTGATCAGAATGTGTCCATACTTCATCAATCTACTGTTAATAACTGAGGGGTCCATTTTACACCTTCCGTCTTCATCATCAGACCAGCTCGCTCTCATAATATTGTATTGTCATCAGAACTTGACAAGCATGCAAAATTTCAACTCAATTGAACGACGGGAACTAGTTTAAAATTTAGTTAAGCCCATCACTTGAGAATGGCTGGTCCGATTTGGCTATTTTTTATTTTAACATATATTAGTTACTAGCTGTTACACGCGACTTCGTTCGCGTGGACCAACAAAAAAAAGTAACCTATATCCGTCTTCGACCCTTAAGCTATATGCAAAAATGTAGCTTGATCCGTTCACATAATTTAATGTTTCTTATTAGACTTAACCACGCTAAACATAGTTTTTTTTTTTAAATCATGTTTTCAAGTCGCGAAAGTTTAAAAGTAACATTTGATCCGTTCAGCCGATTAGCCGTGATAACGCGACATACACCCAGACAGAGAAACAGAGAGACAGAAAGACAGATAGAGAGAGAGTAACATTCGAATTTATAATATTAGTTAGGATGATAGTCAGAATTAGGCTCATAATATAGAAAGAAAGAAAGAAAAATCGGAAAGGTTAGCGAGGCTGAAGGGCGAGCTTCGTTCTCCAGCCCTAAACCAAAACGGAAAGCCGATCTGCATCGCGCACAAAGCTCGGGCATCAGCTAGTTATATTAAGGAAGTAAAAATAGCCAGTTCCTTCCTCTGATTCAACCGCTGAATGATGATTCCTACTCTCGTTAATGACTTTCATGTCCACTGCCGGTCGTAAAACTGTATCGTAAAGGGCAATGTTTCTAAAGAGGACGCATTTGAATTGGAACTACTTAGTAAAATTTACTTGGTGAATTAGGATTTGAGGGAAATCCATCACGTTAATAATACCGCGTACAAATATTTCTGGTCCACAATAAAAAAAAAAAAATTAACGGACAACAAGAAAATATAATTATCCTGTTGACCCCCATGGGGTCTAAGAACTAAGACAGAAGGAATAGCCCGAATTATGGGAGATTGTTGGACTATATCAAGAAGGGGGCAGGATGACGCAGAACAGTAGGTTGACGGCCAATCTAACTTTAAGATTGGTCTTCAACCTTAACTCTACTGCCAATCACACCCTGCCGCCTTTTGAATATCATCGTCATCAACAACCTACCCCCTTTTTTTCCCCATCGGTTATCGGCTCTTCGGTATCGGTCACTTCAGCTTACAAACTCTGAAAACAACGTCGGTGACTTTGGTTCCTATAAAAGTAAAACACATTAAATATCATAATCATATTAAATTACAAAAATCATATTAGTCAACAATAAATAAAACATTATAATAAGTACATAAACATAATATACCTGTAATACATTACAGGTCACTCAGATAACCCATCCCTTACTGTTCCCGAAGCAAAGGTGCCCGTAATCACAGAACATAAATAGTAATACCGTAATGCTTGCCGCTTTGCTGCGCTGGGTGGCAATGGCCAGCCTTTGCTCAGGAACGAGCCGGAGCGAGAGTCAGCTGGCTTTTCTGTCAGCCTATCTCGGCCACCAAGCTCTTTGCCTCGGCTCCCGAACTGCCCATGGTCTCCGTAGTTATGGGCACAAAATTGTAATCATTCCATTGTTGCGTATTGCAGCCGCTTTTTTTTTGCACGCGGCATCTTCGGCTCCGTTGCCGGGGTATGGATACTTATATTAGTTATATCCAGAAACCATCACAAATTACTAAAACATCAGATTCAAATGAGCTCGCTACTCAGGGACATTCTTCGTCGTGCAGTCAGCTGATGCAACGGTACGTTTCGACAGGAATAGTCAACTCCCGGCTCGCTGGATGAATTCTTGGCATGCTATTTCTGGACAACGTTCTACCTCTAGATGTTGTAGGTATAATTTTGTTCTATTGATCTGCTCTTATGTGATGCACTGATGACTGACACGCACAATAACAATTTTTTTAATTGGTCAATTTTTCACCAGTAATTTTAACGTCCAGTTAAATTTGTAAAACATACTTACAACACACTTGGAAGTCGATGCCTTTTGCATGACAGTTTTTTACTAATCAAGCCGCAATTGTTTAGTTTTTAGATTCGTATTGATTTAGGTGGAACTTGAATAATATGACGAATTATCACGGAACCTACAGAAGTTACTTTTTTAAACCAAATAGAATAATTAAACCACTTGATCACATATACAGAAAAAAATCTCATTGAAATACAAATCATCGCACCGAGAGCGGGACAAAAAAATAAATTCTTTTATTTCAGGCAATTATAAATTCTCGGAATACAATTGGGGCCTACAATTGGGCGGCTCAAAATAAATAATTTTTGCAACTCTTTTCTTTTCTTTTCTTCGAGCTGGCGAATCCTAGATCCAATAGGCGAGCTTACGCTGTATTACGCGTAATATTTTCCTAAAACGTAATTAAAAAATGTTAAAATGTAAAGTATAATTTTCTTTTGTAGAGTTTTTCACTACTTTGTACTTTTTAATCACAGTTATTACGCAATTATTGTATGACAGTATTCAAAATGCAAGTCAGTAGCGGGCCGTGTATTTTAAAGTATTATTGCAGCCCGTACCATCTAAAGCTTGATTTCAGATTAGTCTAGTCTAGACTATCTAAATCTGAACCGTACGTCTATTTGACTAAAGCCATTCTAGGAATAGAGCTGTTATGCAAAATGGGATTGGATTACCACAGTTTACGGACTGTAGAACATGATATTACGTTTCAGAGTTTTGATCTTTGGAATGTGAATGTGATTACATTGTAAGCTGCGGTTTCAATAAAATACTACAAATTTACTCCCAGTGAATCACATAAATATTTCGCAATTCATTTTTTGTTTCTTTATTTTTTTTGTTTAGGCGACTTGTCCCGTAGACTCTGAGGCAGTCGCTTCGCTCGGTCAGAAACTGATGGTAAATTTTCAATGTACATTTTTACTATAGGAACGCTTATCTAGTTACAAAAGTACATTTTTATAGATACAGCTGTAGAGAAAGAGAGATCTCAAATCTCACCAAATTCTAAAAACACCCGCTTAATTAGTACCAAACGAAACTTCGTTCCTTATTCAATTACTAAAAGAAAGTTTAATTCCCAAAAGGAAGACAACAGACTCAAACAGAAATCCAAAATTACTAATCAAAGGTTCGGGATGTCAAAGAGGGGTGGGATTGATATATTTAGAAACGAACGAACCAGGATGGAGGGAGACACTTTTTGCTGAAGCTATGAATCTCGACGCGTCTGTTGCTTAAGAATACATTGATGTATTTTTTAGTAAGATATTTTAACTAGAAGTGCTATGAATCTCGACGCGTCTGTTGCTTAAGAATACATTGATGTATTTTTTAGTAAGATCTTTTTAACTAGAAGTGCTATGAATCTCGACGCGTCTGTTGCTTAAGAATACATTGATGTATTTTTTAGTAAGATCTTTTTAACTAGAAGTGCTATGAATCTCGATGCGTCTGTTGCTTAAGAATACATTGATGCATGTTTTAGTAAGATCTTTTTAACTAGAAGTGCTATAAATCTCGACGCGTCTGTTGCTTAAGAATACATTGATGTATTTTTTAGTAAGATCTTTTTAACTAGAAGTGCTATGAATCTCGACGCGTCTGTTGCTTAAGTATACATTGATGTATTTTTTAGTAAGATGTTTTTAACTAGAAGTGTTTTGAATCTCGACGCGAATGTTGGCTAAAATTACATTGATGTATATTTCAGTAAGATTTTTTAAGTAGAAGTGCTAAGTATCGACGCTACTGTTGTTTAAGATTCTTAAAATTACCGTTATTCAACTATTTTTTAGTAAGATCTTATTTTTCTTAACTCGAGACCTTTCCGATAACAGCCCACTTGACCACATTCCGAAAGATTTTTTGAGCCCTATTTCAAACCCTGTTATTGTTCAAAAAAGGTTCAGATTCTATATTACAGAAAAAAAAAATTTTGTTCAAAAATATTATTTCTACAAAATATGTGGGCTAAAATTATTTAAACGTATGCTAAATTTTAAGCCGCTACCTTATATAGTTACACACAGTCTCAGACAGACGGGCTTAAAGTCTTACCAGGGTTACCATTTTGGCTAAAACTATACCAGCTTATTTACTATTTTCTATTTTATCGTTAGTCTTCGTCTTTTCCTAACGTGTTTGAGTTACTTATTGCGCTCTTTTTTATACTCGCTGAAGACGTAGACTTGTTGTCCCTCTCGTGACCCCATATTGCCATATCTGCGTTCAGCCCGGCCGGCGCAATCATCGATCTGACAATGCTTCTCCATTTTAATCTCTTTTTCGTTAGAGGCCAATGGTCATGACACATCCAGTAAACTTAACTCGATCGGCACGTGACACCCTTCTTCCCTTTTTTAAGCACGCCTCATGTATTAAAGTGTTTAATTTGTCCCCCACTACCGAGATAAATGATCCTGCCTTAGCTGTTGATACATACCTCCTTGTTTGCATTGATGGATCGTTTTTGAGCATATTGAGTGACACGGACGAGTGATGGAGCTTAAAAATAGATGGGGTTTTTGTGATTGTTTTAAAATGGACTCCAAAAAGAATGGTTATCAATTCGACTGCTGTATATCTATGTAGCATGTATGTGTTTGAATCTTTTGTTTCGAATGTCTTCACTACAAGAATATCTTCATTAAACTAATAAGTATAACTAACTTTATAAATAACTAGCTTGCAACTAGTTGCCGGGAGACGTCTACTGTCAACGTCTACGAACAAAGGCCCCCCCTTAGACCGCCACACCGACCGATTTACTCGCCTATAGGCTAGGTAAACATTCTATTTCACATCTTAAAGGGTGGTTTTCGTAAAATCCGGAGACATCCTCTTCTTTATTTTACACATACCAAGTTTTATTGGCTTACCATCAAAAAATATTTTATTTTTATACAAACTTTGGGGTCTATCTTACTCTTTTAGAGGTGGAATTTCGCAAAACCCGTGCTTATCGTTCACCTAGACTATTGCAGGAGTATTGGGTTCAAATTTCATATCTCTATCATAAGTGGTTTGGTCTGTGCGTTGATTTCTAGAAAAGGGAAATATATATAATAATAAAGATTAATCTTGAAAATAGTAGAACAATTAAAAAAAAAGGCAGAAGACATCCACTGCTATGCATAGGCCTCCTCAATAGAAGGGGGCGGGGATACCATAATTCCCACGCTTGGCAATCGGCTTTGGGATAATTCTACGATAATAATAGCTTTGAGGCACAAAATTCACACGGGAATTTAAACATACATATTATGTAGGTAGGTACATTCATAACGGCAGATGCGAAAGTTTTGTTTGGATGCCACGTTTCCTCTTTGCTTAGGATTGACATTGATGGATTGCAACAGCATGGTGAAAAATATGAGTAAACTAGTTCTGTCTCATGGGCTTACCCTCGATTTTCCAGCATTTCTCTTCTATGTGTTGACTATATTCTGAACAACGAAACGAAACAAACTACTACGGTCGTAGGTTGTTTCTTTTACTACCGTAAAATGTATGTCTAGCCATCCTTTTCAAAATAACTTGATCAGGCCCGTTTGTAAAGACATTTAGCGTGTCCGTTTTGTATCTTCTAATGTTCTTTGTGGTATATATGGTACCTTTATAGCATGGTATCTATTACACCGCTTTTTTGAAACACCTGTATCCACCGTTCACATGATAGATGGCTTTTAAGCGCTTTAGATTTATGATAGCATATGCGGCAGCAGACAGCACCGTGGTGCATGGCATGCCTTTGTTTTAGTTTCCGTTTTATTAATGGATCTTTAGATCAGCTATTCTTTACGGCTTTGTGTCAATTTCACAGAATTTGAAGCATTATAATGGAGGATTAATCAATAGACGTAGGTATTCGTCTCTCAACGGCCTCGGTGTCATCATCATCACAATCAACAGCCAGAAGACGTCTTCAGTCGAACAAATGCATCCCCCCTCAGAGCGTCACACTGAACGACGATCTGCCATTTTGTATCCACCGACAGCCCGCGACTTTCACATTGTCGTCGGTCAACCTATTGGCAGCTGCCTCTTCCGGTTCGTGGTAGCCACTCGAGTATTTTTTACCATCGGTTATCCCTTCTTCGAGCGATTGGGCCCACCCATTGCTACTTCAGCTTGCAAACCCTGAAAGCTATGTCGGTAATATTTATTCTTCGGCAGATATCCAGGTTCCGGATTTTATTGCGCAAAGAAACTTCAACTCTTTCCATTGCCGGCTGTGTAACTTTTTTATAACACACTCTGTGTAATAAAATCTTCAATTCGAATCAAATGAAAAATAAATATTTACTTAATCAAAAAAATAAACAAGAGAAAACACCGGTTGAGATAGTTGGAACTCCATTCGATAATTCAATAGAAAGAGCGTCTTATATTATAATTTTATGAGTTACTTTCCAATTAGCGTTAACTGGAGATGATGGAATTTTCATAATCTTCAAGTGAAGTCCCAAGTAGACTCTATCTTTAGACTCAAATACAGAATGTCAATAATCACCTATTCATTATTATAATATTTTACAACTGATTGTCACGCAAGTCTCGCATGTTTATACGCAAAATTATTTGTCTAAAAGTCTCTAAAACGTAGGCAAAATATTGACATGTCTGTGTAGATGTAGAATTTCCTAATTATGACCCACGCGCCTGAGGGACTGTCACATCAAAGACAACGTGTTTGTTTGGGGACCCACAGCTTGGACCGCAACGCGTGTGAACCCAGCAATGTGTAGGTATGTGTGTGTAATGTGTGACTGCCCCGGTGGCTCAGTTGGTAGTGAACCTACGTTCTGTGCTTGGGGGCGTGGGTTCGATTCCCATCTAGGACAAACATTTATGTGATGAATATTTGTGTTTGTTCTATGTTTGGGTGTTAATATCTATATAAGTACGTATTTAAAAATATCTATATACGTATAACAGTCTCTGGCAGCCATATTACAAGCTTTGCTTAGTTTGGGGTCAGATGACCGTGTGTGCAATAATGTCCCAGTTATTTATTTATTTTATTTATTTACGTGTAGGGTTATTTTTAATTAACCAAAAACCTCTTTCAGGCATGTTCCTTACATCATACGTAACCGCTTTGGTTTCATGACTTATTCTACTATCCGTCTTTGTTTCTTCCTAAAACAAAAAAAAATAAGGATCTAAATGACAACATCAACCCGGTTTCAAATAAGAAGGAACGCGACCGCGAAAAAATCTTCTCTACTCTATACAAGGATCTTGTATCACACTGGATAGAGTGATTCGTTTGGCAGCGTGTCCACTTTCTGTTCGCGCGTTTAGTGAGTAGGGAAGTGAAAACTAGTGCAGAATCTATCGATAAAAATGTACACAGTGTACAAAACTAAGAATTTGTAAATTAAGAACAAAATATGTACTTTATTGAACATCGAAACTCGTAATTGCCATGTAAATAGTACTAATATATATATTATATATAGTAACTATGAAAGTTAATAAGTATCTACACCGTCTCCTAGTTTCTTTTATTCTTCCTAGTTTTTTAATTGACAGCCCAGTCATAAAACTAGATTTTTCAAAATGTTTTCAACAAAGTCGAGAGTATTTAGGTGACTCCCAGTTTTCGCGCCTCACAGCCTTTATCCACTGATTTCTGATTTCCGGACATTTTGGAAACCTATAACAAAATGTTTTATTTTAATTAATTGTTTAACCATGACACAACATTGGTACAAATTATCATATATTTCAAGCCGCGAAAGCTTCAAAAAGATTAAAATTAATTATCGATAGAATACGTATCAAGCCGATTAAACGCGGAAAGGAATTAACAGTTCATGTTTCCCTTAATGTAGTATATGTAGGATATTACAAGAATATTATTAGTCTGTTATCTGTTACACTGTGTAACTTTGATTTATTATCTTTTTGCTGTAGAGAACTAGTAGCACGCGGTGGAAGTTGCATCTACGTACGGTCGGGTATAATGGCGGTCAACAGACAGGATTATTGCGACCTAGCGCAGGAACAAATTTTTGACGTTTGCGCCGTGCATTTGCTCGACGACAATATACTGGTTATAGGTGTTTACCACTCCAACTTGACGAGCCATGGCGAGTACCTTCGACTATTCGAGACCCTTCTCTGTAAAATAACAGTCGAGGGCTTGGACTGCGTCATCGTGGGTGAAGTTAATATAGATCTACTGGACTGCTCTAGCGCCCGAAAGCAGTTGGTAGACATGATCGAAAGCTTTAACTTCACGCAATTAGTGAACCACCCCACGCGAGTGGACGCGGGTGGTCGCGAATCACTTCTGGACCACGCTTACACGAACATGCCCGCGAGACGAGTGACAGCGACTGTCGCCGTCGACACGCATCCACTAAGCGACCACGGCGCCCAGCGCATCACGCTAGCGACGAACGCTGTGTTACCGCCAACCCATGCTCACCGGCTGGGCCGAAACTTCTCTGCGGCCAACGAGTGCAACTTCATTAGCGCCTTGTTTTCGATCGATTGGGAAAATATGATTACTAAATCTAATAATTGTTGCCACTCCTTGGCCGACAGTATAGTCAATATTTTATCCAACCAATTTAATAGCTGCTTTCCGCTAAAAAAACAACTTACTCATAATAGACACTGGGTTGACGCAGAAATCCAAAATTTTAAACATTTATTGCACGAGTCTATACATTTAAAGAAAACATTTCCTACAAATGATCTACTGCGTGACAAGTGCGATGAACTCACGATTAAATTTCACTCCCTATTGAAAGAGAAACGAATTGAATATTACTCTAGTATAGTCAAGGATAATCCGCGAAGCATGTGGCGTGTTATAAACTCTGAATTGGGTCGTGGAACTCGCGACAGAGTCGATTTCACGGACCTGGTGCGGGATGCGGACGGTCAAGCGTTTGACACAAAGAAGGATGTAGTCGATGCGCTCAATCTGGAGTTCGTGACGGCGGCGAAAGCGTGCGGGGCGCCCGCGGCCGACAGCGCCCGTGCGCTAGCTGCACTCGGAAACGACGCGTTCGCGAGCGACATGTCCATTAGACTGGAACCGTTCTCTCCTTTCGAAGCAATTACTATAGCGAAAAAACGCATTGCTCCAAAAAAGAGCACCGATCTCTATGGGTTGTCCGCGAACATACTCAAAATTGCTATAGAACCGGTAGCGCCCGTTCTAAGTTACTTATTTAACTCGTGCCTGCGGCAAGGCATATACCCTACGGCACTCAAGAAGGTAAAAATATGTCCCCTGTATAAGGGAAAGGGTAAAAAAGCTGACCCCAAGTCTTACCGCCCTATATCCCTCGTCCCAGCCGTGAGCAAGTTGTTCGAGGTCGGCCTCAATAGGAGGCTTCTTAATTTTGCCGTAGATCGTAGCGTTTTGTCGGAACGGCAGTTTGCGTATCGGGCCGGTCGCGCGACCACGGACTTAGTGCGCGAGGTGGTTTGGCGAGTGCTAGGCGCGCGCGAAGCGGGACTCCAGGTCGCCTTGCTCTGTTGCGACCTATCGCGCGCATTCGATACCGCCGACCACGCCCTTATTGCAAAAAAACTGCGATTCTACGGGATCCGCGGTCCGGCTCTGTCCATTTTGTCCTCCTTCATGTCTGAGCGAAAGCAGGTCGTGGTGGGTGACAGGGGACGAGTTGTGTCCTCTGAATTGGAGAACGATATGGGCGTCCCGCAGGGCTCCTGCCTGTCCAACACCTTTTTCAGTCTCCTCCTCAATGACTTACCCGGCGCCATCAGCGGCGCCGAGATCTATATGTACGCTGACGACGTCGCTGCGGTGATCACTGCGCCGACGCACGCTCAGTTACAGTTGAGACTGAATACGGTGGTGAACGACCTGGATAGGTGGTTCCGGTCGAACGGGTTAGCGCTGAACAAGGACAAAACTTGCTTCCTTGCATTCAACCTCAACGGCCACTCGACAAAGACGTATTCGGTAGCAATCGGCAATACCGCGCTCCAACAGGTCCGCAGTACGAAACTCCTGGGTTTCCACATTGACGGCGCGTTGACGTGGGAGAAGCACATTGACGAGCTGTGCGGGAAGCTGAGCCGCTCGTGTTTTGCACTCCGGCGACTCGCGAGCACAGCCACCCGCAACGTCGTGCGCTCCTGCTACTTCGCAACCGTTCACAGTAACATCTCATACGGGTTAGAGCTGTGGGGCCGCGCTGCCGATCGTAATAGAGTGTTTGTTTTGCAGAAGCGAGCCGTACGTGCCATTTCTGGCGTTCAGGATGGCGTCTCATGCGTAGATCTGTTTAGGGAACTTCAGATATTGCCTCTGCCGTGTGAGCTCATTTACCGGGTAGCCCTGTTCACCCACACGAATTTAGGTGCCTTTCAACGCAGGGGCGTGCACAGCACGTTACAGTTGCGCAGCAATAAAAAAAAAGACCATCTTATAACACCATCGCACCGTCTCGTCAAGTCGGAGATGTCGGTTTATATCTCGGGGCCCGCGATATACAATCGCATACCTGCCACCATTCGGGACGCGCCCTCCACCGCATGCTTCAAAATCAAGCTGAGAGCTTGGTTACAAGATAACCTGTTCTACGACATTAGAAATTATTTAAAGTTAAACGACTCTTAATTTAATTTCTGTTATTATTATTATTATTAAAATTATATTGACAATTATTAATGGAATTAACTTAATTTATATTATTATTATTAAACTTGTGTTGTCAATTATTAATGTAATGTAATGTGACGTGTAACTGGGTGTTATCAATAAATGATTTGATTTGATTGATTTGATTTGATAAATAACAACCAAATATCGACAAAGTTTGAAACGTGCAGTGGTACTTCACTAGCAGGAACACGTAAAACAATGCATTTATTTATCTTAAATTAATGCTTAAATTCATTACTAAATAACACTGCGTGATAGTTGTATGACTTCAAACATGTATATTCTTTAAGTGAAACGAATATTTAGCTTTGATTCTGGTTATTTTAGGTAAAAAACGCTAAAAAGACTTACGCATGAAATGATAATTCTGGATCTTTTACTCCCCCTTTCGTTGTTCTCGATGCACAATACACAGCACAACACGCCATAATGCCACTATGTATAACAATATTAAGTATTCACAGCGATATTTTGATCCAATTTGCTTTTTTAGTAAGACGGGTCGCAATGTTGTGACCGACTAGTCGGTCAAAGTGGTCACAGAGTGCGAGGTTGCCAATCTTACAATAGCTCTCTCGCTTACTCTATGCGACGACCCGTGAAATAAAAAGAGAAACATGACAATGTGAACGTCGGAGCGGCAACGTCTCATGGGTCTGTCCAGTATGATGCTTCGTCTAAGACTCTATATGTCGTGAAAAATGAGACGAAAATATACATTATCGTGGTCGTGTCCTCTTGTTACATAACAAAATGATTTTGTCACGCTGCACATGTTAGCACTGCAGGTAAAGCTAAGAAGCAGACATATGCCCCAAAAAAAAATACTAACATTTGTATGTACTGGGTAATCAAGTATACATGGTTTTGTGAATGGAACAAAAAAAGGCTATGTATGAAAACTATATCTCTGAGAGGTTTTCGATGAGTGCGTCATATACTCCATGACACTCCGGATTTAGAAAGGAATCCAACGACACCTCTATCGTCAAAATCGGTCAAGCCGGTCATGCTACAGGAAGTAATAAATGAACACACAAACATTAAATCATACATACATTGTACCTAAAAATTTATTTTTTCTTTTCTTTTTGAGCATTCGGGTAAAAAATACGGAGTTGGAGCAATTCAGAATTTAATAAAAGTAAAAAAAGTATTTTTATTGTTTGACAAACTAGGTATCTTACTGATGTAAGATATGACCGAAGATGTTAAAACAAGCCTTAGCAAAAAATATCGAGTGCTAACAAAAAATGTTTCTTGTTCTGGACAATATAAATTATTAACATTTGTCAATGTCTCTCAGTCTCATATAGATGGGATTGTCTAAGATGAATAATATGTCGATTATGTCAGTGAAATGAGCCAAAATCACCACGTATCCTTCGCGCATAAGATGGCCAGAATGGAGAGTTTTGGCGGGAACGTGAAGAATTCATGTCGCGTCATTTTATTTTTTTCCAAAACATGTGTTATTTCGAGTGTTAATGTGTAAAAACGGTGAATTTCTACCCGTTAAGTGTTCGTGTACATGCACGAGTGTTGGTGAATGGTATAATGTCGTGAAACGTGAATTTTCGTGTTGTTTCCAAAACTCCATAGAAGGCTCTAGTAAAGTTTTCACCACTTTGCTGGGGCATGACTTGGACTTGACCGTGACTTGCTATGCTCGACTTTGACCGTGACTATGACTTCTTTGATAATATCTAACAAAACTTGAGAATATATATGTACACTTGACACTGGCAAATGCATAAAACGTGCGACGCCAAAATCCCACTAGGAGGAAAAAAAAAAAAAATGGCCAGAAAGACGGACTTAAAAAATATTTATATATGAACTGAACATATATATAACATATATATAACATACCGGTCAAGCCAAACTGGCGTAACTTTTCCTAAATAGTTTAGTTTAGCTTCACTATTCCTGATAAAGGCTAGTGGACAAAATATAAGTTCAGTGTGAACTTATATTTTGTCCACTAGCTTGCCCGCGCAGATTCGCTCGCATAGGCTATCCACAGTAAACTAAACACCCCATTTTCACCTCTTTAGGGGTTCATTTTTGAAAAATCCTTTAACTCCCATGCCAATAAAATGATTTTCATTAGCATAGCATTAAAAGATTTTATTTGCATACAAACATTTGGGGTTCATTTTACCCCTTTTGGGGTGGAATTTCGCAAAATTCGTTCTTATTTTTCACCTAAAACATTTGAAGAGTATGTATGGGTTTCAAATTTCACGTCTCTATCATAAGCGGTTTGGTCTGGTGATCCCTAGAAACGAGTTTTATTCTTTTGACATATATAATATTTTTATACGTATAAAAAGATTTGAAAATAAATCAAAATCTTCATAGCTCCTAAAGTTTTGTAATTTCACTATACAACCCACGGTCCTAATTCAGAAAACCAACAGTGATGGAAGGAAGGGTTCTATTCATGCTCAAGTTACTGTGGGACCGTTGGCGTAAGGGAAACTTTACACTAGATACGAAAAAAAAAAAAAAAAAACAATTAGATGTGAGCCCGGGCCGAGTTTTCAAACGTCACGACTTTGTAAAAATACTTTTACCGCTGATTTTTTAAGTAAATCAGGAGTAAAAGCAGATGTATATCCAACTTCCAAACAAATGAGGAGGTTTTCAATTTTATTTTATTTTTGTTAAATTGTTGCTACTGTAGAACTCCGTCATTTATAAATTGATTTGGAATTTACAAAATATATTTGAAAGGATTTCCAGTTTGGTCCTATTTTTATCAAAATCAAGTTCCGATAATGGGCTCAATGAGATGAAGGTACTCCTCAAATATTATAGGCCAAAGTATTACTTTGAGAAGTGGAGCTGATGAAGAAGAATCACCGGAAATGATACGAATTTCACGGGTGGCGCCAAACAGTGCATTTTATCAGAGTATTTTTATGAATTCAATTTTTTTGTTAAAATTATAAGTTTAATAATATTCATGTTATATACGTCATTTTTAAATTTTCCTGTTTTATTGTAACTCGACGAAGTGATATGCGGAAAGCAAATTGACTGTGACTGGAGAATACAGCCGAGAATTGGGTTATGAGGCCTTGGAAGAAGCTTTCCTGTTAGTCAGTCGACTGATGTAGGCCAATGATGATGATAATAACCTCTGATCACAAAACAAGCGTGATCTAGCAAAGGGACGAGGCAGATGTGAACTGAACACATCTGTTTTGTTTTGTTTTGCCAGATATCTTCGTTTTTAATCGAACTGAACTTTGGGTTGGCTTTCGCTTTTTTAGATATTTTCTGACGAAATGTTTCGTTGTTGGGATGTTTTTTGAAAAAATATCAGCAGTAATGTAAATTTTTTTAAAGATAGCGTCTCATTTCTCACTTGAGTATTAAAATATTATTGTTTTTCCTATATAAGTTTGTCGTAAAATGCGGAGATATGCGATCACAAACAATAATTCTCGAAAAAACACATTATCTCCCTTTCTATTTTGAAAAACGCTAGATTCGTTTTTAATCGAACTGAACTTTGGGTCGGTTTTCGCTTTTTTAGATATTTTTTGACGATTTTTTTTGTTGTTGCGATGTTGTTTGAAAAAATATTAGCAGTAATGTAAATTATTTTTAAAGATAGCATCTCATTTCACACTTGAGTATTAAAATATTATTGCGTTTCCTTATTATGTTTGAGGGAAAATGCGAAGAAATTCGGAGATATTCGAACACGAACAATAATTATCGAAAAAACATATTATCTCCCTTTTTTATGATCTGAGATAATGACTCAATAATGCATCAGAACATTATGATTTGATTATGCTTAGAGATATATAGTTACAAATTTTAAAAAAAAACGACTTCAACAGAATCATTTATTTAAATTTGTTTCGACATAGTCGCTTAACTAACATAATCGAGATTATTTTGGCGCCATCCGTGAAATACATATAATAACAGTTCCGTTGATAATCTGTGGTCTTCTCCATCAGTTCCACTTCACCAAATAATACTTACTGAATGCAACTGCGTGACTTGTTGATGAAAATACCAGAGTCTCTATAACTATGCCTATAATATTTGAGATGTTCCTACAATTCCTTATAAATCCCAATGTCAGAACTGGATTTTCATAAAAATGGGACCAATCTGAAAGTAAAAAAAAACAAATAGGTACATAAATGACGGAGTTCTGAGGAAATAAAAGTAACAAAAAAAAAATATACAGTCGACTTGGGAACCTCCTCCCTTGTTTGGAAGTCGGTTAAAAATCACAATTCAATGGTGTTGGCAAAAAATACTGCAGAAAAGTTAAAACCACTAACTTTACAGGGTGTAATGTAACAGCATCCTATTTCAAAACTCATAGAAATGGAGCAAAAATACGGTAGAAAACCTTAAGCAAAGGTTCCCATGAATTACGTATTCACAGCGTACAACTCACTTCACGAAATAACGGTCAGTATTACGTGTGGTACAAGTTATAGAAAGCGACGTAAGGGAAACCGTCCAGGGGCGAGTCTTTACCGTTAGAAAATACCGTTTTTATGGAACTTGATGACAAGACAAGCAAGTCGCTCATCTGATGTTAAGCGTCACGCTTGCCCATAACAGGTCAGTGCCATCCATAATTTTGAAGTTCCACAGTTCAAAACCATGAGCGGCAATGCAGTGAGCTCGTCACCCTGAGATATTATATATATTAGATATATTCGTTAAGAATTAAACCTAAAAGCAGCACCTAACAGCATGTTTAACGACAATAGTTGCAACAATACTATAGCTATGAAAACTGACGTAGTTTTGACACTTTTTTGTTTTAATAAAACGGGAATATTCACGTTAAATTGAGTCGGTTATTCCGACTATAATTTCGATGGCATTCGGTGACCTTTATCAAGGATTACTAAGCGTGACACGCGCGTGACCTCGTCTTGCCTTGCCTTGTCTTGCCTGTAATGTGCAAGGCAAGACGAGGTCGCGCGCATATCCCACTTAGCATTCCTTGATAAAGGTCACCGAATGTGTTCGAAACTATAGTCGGAATAAATAAAAAAATGAAAAATTTCAGTAAGTTTATAGTTATTGCCTTAAAACCTATATAATTCGTAATTTCGCTTAATAATATAAAATAATTAATAATCGCAAATAATTATCTCCTTTAACATGGGCCCAACATAAGGGGCACCTCAACAACTCGAGACAGATTTCAATTTAGAATGTACATGTAACAAAACTTGCCCCTAATTTTTCGGACGATTGAGCGCTACATCAAATGTAGCGATACACCCTGTAATGATATTGTAATACACAGATTTAAAAAAAGGTAAAGGGTCAGGAAAAAATGTATTTTTGGACGGGGTACTTGAATAATTTTCACAGATGAGAAGGTTCGTTTAGTAATTCTTTCAAGATTATACTTACTAAATAAGGACGGTCATTGTGATAGCGGCAGGCCGATTCCCAACGCTGTCAAAATACATTTTCATTATAGTTTTTCGAATATCCAGCTATTACCAGCTGGATAATAGTCAGCTTAATATCATATATTACCAGCTGAAATAAAGGTGTATAAGTATATTATTTGAATAATAAGAATGGCGCAAAATAGTTTTTAGCCGTTTATCCCTTAAGCTAATGTTTGGCACCAGTAGTAGGTGCTATAAGAATTTTCTCTTCCCGACACTAAAATAACTGAAATTCTAAACTCAAATCTATTCTAAAACTCTTAATGCATAATAATTACCGGTGATAATACTCAATTTAAATACAAAAAACTCGAATTGTAATCCGCAAAAAACAAATGATTTCAGGATATCGTAATTCGGTATTTACGAATTTTCAGATTATTGTGACTATCGGTATTAACGACCCTTGGAGTTTCATATGCTTCGGAATTAAACAGAGTCAGCTCTACCAATTTTCGGAGAAACGTTTTTCGGGGTAAAATGCTTTCGGATTATCGTATTTCGGACTTTCATATCAAAGATAAAATATTGCTGGCTTAGAACGGCTTAGCAGTATAATTAATGTAATTTAAGTTTCACAAAAACATTAAAATGTAAATCAGAGCACTTTGTCGGCATCAAATTTCCATTTGTGATAATTGCCATAGCGAGTGGTATTCAGAAGTCTTTTAGACACTTGTTTATCTAAGACGAACAAGGCTGTGCAAAGAAAATAAACTTGGTAAAATAGAAGAGCGTTTAAGAATTACCTAACAGCTAAGAAAAAAAAAAACAGAACTAAATAATTATTGAAATTCTGGTTAAATTAAATGGGTTTTTGAATATTTTTTCATGTGAAGTTGGGTTTTATTCTAAGGAAAGTCTCAGATTATTTTAAAGCCGCCAATTTGTTTAGAAGTACAAAGTTGACACTATATTAGAATATTAAATATATGATGACACCATTGACACGACATTAATCGTAAGTTCTCAGGATTGTTCAGCGTAAAACAAAGTTGTATGTAAAAGAAAAAGTTATTGTCGTTTTTGAATGGAAAATAAGTTGTCTGTAGTACTTGTCTCGATACTAAAATTGAATTTTCCATACACTGCATTTTAGTCCCAACTACAATTTTCCAGCAGAAATAAACCTTCCGAACTTACAAAAAGATACCTATTTACACAATGGATGTCATTTATCATGACCACTAAAGCCTACCTGACCTGACACCAGAGGCGTAATCAGGAATAGTAGTTATCAGGGGTGGTGGAAATGGGAAATGGGTAATGAGAATGCACAAATGAGGATTTAGAACACATAAAGTAATTACTTTACATTACAGCCAAAAAAGTGTTGCTTTCAGCTGAATCTACTGCAAATTATCATCATCATCATCATCAGCTATAAGACGTCCACTGCTGAACATAGCCCTCCACCTTAGAGCGCCACACAGAACGTGCCACTTGCATCCACCGTTGCCCGCGACTTTCACAATGTCGTCGGGCCACATAGTGCGACTCCGAGTACTGCGAGTGTACTGCGAGTGTACTGCGAGTATAAAGAAGCGAGCTATATTGTAAGTAAATAAAATGTAAATGTAAAAAAAAATATGTAAAAATGTAAAATGCAATTATAAAAATGTGAAATTTTTAGCAAAAAGCAAAATGTTTGCTTAAAATTTCACATCTCTTTTATAATTGCATAATATAATCATAATTTTAATAATTTACCTGTAAATTTAAATTTATCAATAAATCACTTTGACTTTAATTCCGGTTTGGTCTGTGCGTTGATTCCTGGAAATGGGATTGTTCTGTTACAGACACATTTAATACTTAATGTTTTAAGTGTATCCCTAAAGTATATTTTTATTGCCAGGGACATAAGCTATAGTAATTTTTTTTTTTATTACGAGCGTGTTTTAGTTTTAAGCAAATTCAATGCTCCCATTTCTTTATAACACGAATTTTTCAAATATGTCTTTGCCAATATCTTGATTTTCAAACGATTGTCGAAAACTGACATGTGATTTGTACTTCTTCCTGGCGACGTTACTATACTGAGCACTTTTGCGTTTATTAGAAGAAAAAATAGTTCCTTGCTGCATGTCTGCGTCCAACCTCCCATAAAGAGTATCAGGTGTACAGTTATAAATCAAATGTGGACTGAATGGAACCTTCGAATTCGATAGTGAATCTCTAGCCTTTTCAGGGTTTCTGAATAATGAAACTGGATCACGAGAAGTTTTGTCATCTTTGTTGAATTACGTGTGGTGATAGGGAACAGTTGCTATGAAAATTTGGTAAAATATACCCTGCGTGTTCATTAAATGCCTATTGCCACCCGTTTAAATTACAACAATAGGCTGTCCCTAGTATAGATAGATAGATAGATAAATAACACTTTATTGTTCACACCAGAAATTACATGCATAATACAAAAATCAACTTAAAAACTAGTGTAACAAAAAAAAAAAAAAAAAAATACAAATAAATTGTAACAATTGTAACTAGTATAATTACTATCGAAAATACTTTCGTAACACGTTTATATAATTAAATTAAATTAAATAATATAATTAAATAGTTCTCCTAGTTTCCATTTACGCTGGATAATTCGTTAAATGTTGGGTTAATCTAGTTTTTACCCGACTGCCCGAGATGGAGGGTAATGTTATTGGGGTGCATGTAAGTATTAAGGAATATAAGTATGTAAGGACGTACGTTTGTGTGTTCCTTATTACCTCATGTCTAATCGACTTGACCGATTTTGATGAGTGTGGTGTCGTTGGATTCCTCTTTACGTCCAAAAAGACATAGGCTTTTTTGTTTAGTTGGTTATTTTGTTTTTTCTTTTATAATATTACTTGTTTGTCTTGTCTGAAATCTTAAGTAAGTAATACAAATTTAATTTACACGTCCAAAATAATTAATTCATATCAATATATAATTATGTCAGATTTAATGTCACAAAAATAATAATTAACCAGGCTATTATTACTACAAAGTAATCGAAAAAGAAATCACATAATTAAAATATAATTTATAGAAATCTTGATCGATGAGCCATTTTTTAGACTATTTTTAAAACACTCAAACTAGAAGCTGTAGATATGTCACCCGGCATTATACAGAAAAATACAGAAATTTTTATTTGTGACAAAAATACACATAAAAACACACAATAATAAAAATTAACCCCGTTTTTGTCACAAAACCTATCGCAATTCAATTGTGAACAATCAGCACCGGTATTCACTTTGTATTTATTGATTGTACATAGTCGGACCATGAAATGCGTTAACTTGAGGATTTTTATACTACTGTCTATTTTGTTTTATACTACAAGTTTGTGATACGTAACAAGTCAGTGACTTCTCCACACAAAAGAAGTTTCAACCGATACAAAATATTATTGTGAACCAGTGTCAATAATTCACAAAACTACAGACCGTTTTCTGTCAACCTTTTTCACTTGTCGATTTACTTTGGCACTTTGGAGTATGTTTGCAAAAGTCTTTGATTGTACATATTACAAGTGGAAATTATTAAAAACTTTTTTTTTATTTACAAATCTGCCCTTAGAAAAAAAAAAACAGACAAAACTTAACTAACGGCCAATTATGGACTTACATTTTATAATTGGACTTCTAACTACAGACATATAGTTAATTAGTTAACTTACAAATATTTTTGCTGCGGTTTGGAGACGTTGATCCAAAACTTGTACTTATTAGTGTTATTTGTAACCAAAATAGAGTTTTTCTTAATAATTTTACGCAGCAAAAAAATATTTTCGAGCGACAGACGTGAAAATCATGTATGTTAGTAAGAACAAACTGTGATAATCAAGATTTAAAATGTATAGTAGAGATTTTGCTAGGATTTTCTTTATTTTTCTTACGCTATGACGCCATGCGTTGTGTATTTAGCCAGTGTCAACTTTTGTACAATTGCAACTGAACCACAATATTTTACAACGAAAAAAGTGTTAGTCACATAGTCTACGTCAAGCAAAGTAAGTCACGGTCAAGTCCTAGTCGCGCCCGGTAAACTGGTGGAGACTTTTCTTAAGGTCTCTATGGAGTTTTGAAAACAAAACGAAAAGTCACGTTTTACGACATTATATATTATATTATATAAAACTCTTGCACGTTCACGAACACTCAATGAATAAAAATGCACCGTTTTTACACAAACACTCGAAATAACACAAGCTTTGGAAAATAATACAATGACGCGTCATGACTTATTCATGTTCCCGCCAAAACTTCTAGCCCTTAGCACTCGCTTAGTTACGCGTCGTTATTTGACAAAATTCTATACCCATTTCGTTAATTTCAGCTATAAAATTCACCTCTTTTGGGTTGATTTTCGTACTTGGATTCCCTGTGTCGGAGATTCCATGGAACACACAAAGACATGGACAACTGACACCCAGACCCAGAGCAGATATTTAACTTCATTATTCGAACATCAGTCCGGCCCGGAACCGAAACCGAGACACCCTGCTCATAAGGCAGACATTCTACCATTTATATTTATATAGGAGGCTTAAGTCCTCCCCAATATTGTTTCAAGTAAAGTCCTATTCAAATACTTTTGAGCGATCGTAATAGCAACTAGCAGTAGCGTGCCACTTGACTGAATTATTGAGTTAACCGTGTTCAGTGTTTATTTGGCACGGTGTGAAGGTTAAGCCGCATTAGAACGGATTGACCGACATGCGACAAAATAATATTACTATTAGTACTCACGGGGTATTTACCACGATTCTTACCTTTGTGAATATGACGCATGCAACTGTGCCGAAATATCGGGAACTCAACAAAAATAAGAATCGTGGTAAATATCCTGTGACTACTAATAGTAATGTAGTAAGCCACCACGAAAGTCTAAAACAGTATTTAATTTTTAATATAAGACAAACTCCAGACCACATCATTGCTTAACTTCAGGTTTTTTTTCTTCTAATATTATACATATTTATTTATTTATATACATATATTTATTTTTATGGTGAAAAATTACTTAATAATCAAAAGTTATATACATATTTACAATAAAATATAACCTACCTACTTGCCTACTTAAAATTAAAAAAAATTATAAATAAATACAAAAAACCTAATCTGCAAGCCCTTTGGTGTAGGGGAGAATTGACTTCAGGAATGGTGTTGTCAAACAAAAAACAAATTTACTGAAATCGCAAATAAACTCTATAAAAAAGTGTCATTCTCACTCAACGCCTTGAATGGAGCAGGTGATATTTTCCTCGTAATTTCACGGATATCTAACGAAGATTTTTCCCCCTCACAAAAAAAGGACAAAAAATATAAAACAAGAAAATATTATTTAGTATTCGAAATGGCGTGGCCCCATCTAATGTAGGTACATAATATTTGTCCAAAGAGTAAGTAATGTGCTTTTGACCATAATCTGATGCTACAGCAAGAAGCAATAATGGAGTCGATTCCCGCTAAACCAAACTTAGTGCTATAGTTCTGTCGGCTTAAAACTCTTTTGAGTTTACCGATTAAAGTCGCGAAGAAAAACGTACACTAGCGACACTGAAAACTTGTTTTAAATCGGCACTCGCTACGGTCTCGGCTAAGTTTGTAAGAAGAACTAAGATCTGACTAATTTGACAGCACTATAATTCATGTCATCTCTATCTTGTGTTCCTATTTAGTAAAAGACAGCGAGTGGACACGGTGGAATTGCGGCCAATATTGGCATCAGGTACTTCGAAACTCTAAACTCTAAAAATATTATATAGTACATAATATTATACCATTGTCATTTTTATTTCGAATAATATCTACTTGTTTCATACTATTTCGTTACATTTTTATTTTAACTTTTATTTTAGTTAAAATCAACGTCTGGAACATACTTGGTGCATTTATACCCTTAATGGTTAATTAGTCTAGTTTGAATTGAGTAGATAGTAAAGACTGGGTGACATTGTGATCTAAACTGTAGCAATTTGGCGGCAATTGAGTTGAAGTGGCATTGCAATTGAGAAGGAGTTAAGTTGCGCGATAAGAAGCGATAACAAATTTCGTTTTTGTAACTAAGGGTGTCTACACATGGCCCGACCCGACATCGCTTGAAAGAGATGGCTATATATAAGTTTCTGGGGAAGCGAAAGGGAGAAGCTATAACCTTAATAGTTTGTTTCTTTTGCTCCCGTGAAATTCAAATTTAGTTGTCCCTTTCACACGATGTCAGGTTGGGCCATGTGTAGACACCCTAAGTTGTAAATGTTGTAAATGGTCGTATCCAGTTATCTATTCTATTAAAGTAACTAAACTGAGAGCTAAAACTAGCTGGATATATTTAAATTTCAAATATTTATGAAAAAACGGCGGCAGAATTTTAAAATGAAAATATATTTTTTTTGAAAATGATACAGAATATCTTACCCATTTTTTTTTTTTCTGTTTAGTTAATACTCAATATCTTCAGTTCAGTTCAATATATATCATTTTGTTCTTTAGGTAAAAAAATTAGCAAAAGTTTCATTTTAAACTAAAAATGCTGCGATGTTAAAGATAATTAAAATGATGCAACCAATCAGCTAAGCTGCTTACCTTCGTGTCTTATTGGCTATTTTATTTCTTAGGGTTAAACTTGGTTAAGTCAAGAGTTTGTGCAGATCCTTAGAATATGACAAAAATGTATGTGTTAATTTCACCGACATAGCTCTCAGGGTTTGCAAGGTGAAGTGGCAATGGGCAGGCCACATCGCTCGAAGAACCGATGGGTACGAAAGGTTCTTGAGTGGCAACTACGAGCTGGAAGACGCAGCATAGGTAGGCCTCCCACTAGGTGGACTGACGACATTTTGAAGGACGCGGGTGGCCGGTGGATGCAAGTTGCAAATTGTCGTTCGGTGTGGCGGTCTAAGGGGAGGCCTTTGTACAGCAGTGGACGTCTTCCGGCTGCAGATGATGATGCGTTAATTTCAGGATTATTCATCGAGACAAATTCCACAATTAATTAAATCATTTTATGAACAGATTCTGACGGATTTGGGGATCGTAGTGTTTACTTTTGATAGTTAGTTTGCTTGACCAGTTTGACTCAGTCTGGCTTAATTGGACAACCAATTAATAAAATCAGTGCAACGTTTACTGATTTTATTTAATCAACTTTGGCGGTGACGGCGAAGATCCAGTTCGACACATAGCGGATTTTGGGAGGTTGATTTAGCAAGCGTTCTGGTGCTATTCCGATGAGCGCCATACATTCTTTTATCACAACGCCACGCCCGCGCGCCCGTGTCGCTTGCTATGCTCAAGTCCTTAGGGACGTTTCGAGTAAACTTCAATTTCAATTATGTCATAGGAGTTTTTTGGCGGGAACGTGAAGAAGTCATGTCGCGTCATTATTTTCCAAAACTTGTATTATTTCGAGTGTTAATGTGTAAAAATGGTGGATTTTTATTCATTAAGTGTTCGTGACGTTGAATGAGTGTTGGTGAATAGTATAATGATGTGAAACGTGACTTTTCGTGTTGTTTCCAATGCTCCATAGAAATCTTTAGTAAAGTCTCCACCACTTTACTGGGGTATGACTTGGACTTAACCGTGACTTACTTTACTTGACTTAGACTATGACTGAGACTTGTTTAAATCTTGAAATACTTTACTTCACTTCAAATATTACAAAACTTGACACAACGTGTGAAGCCAAAATGTGAGAGAAAAATAAATAAATTATGACATAAGAAACATTTTGTTTTTGTTTGGATATGCTTATATTACGTTGGAAAACTAATTTTTAAAATTTTTCACAAAAAAAAAATCTACAATTTTTTCTTTTTCCCGCTTTGGTCTACTTCGTCAAATTAAAATAATGTAATAACGAAAGTTTTGTAGCATTATACTTTATAGGCGTTTATCTGTATAGTGTGATATGAGGGTTCAAGTCCTGTCGACGATAAATTAACAACACTTGTAATAATCCGAATAGGTTTTCCTAAAGCATTTTAGGTTTACTGAAATTACCTTCTTGATACCTTTTCTATCTCGAAAAGGATTAGTTTTCTACGTGTTGTTCTCGGAAGGCAACAGTGCTAGTAACCTCGTTATAGGCTTTGATAGTCTTTGGATTACTTTCGGGATTTCAGTATTTCTTAGAAAATCCTGGATACCTCAGGCTTGTAATATAAATAAATACAGAAAAATGTTTCAAAGAATTTCCTCGAAGTAAGTTGATTGAAATGTCTGGCTTAAAATTGTAGTAACTTAGTCGTGGATTTATGTGGAATTCATTGAAAAAAAATATAAGAGGTGTTTTCATCTTCTTGAGAGTCGTTTGTTTATTTTTTTAAATAGCTTTAGATTTTTTTTCTGTAGTTATAAAATGCTATACGTACACCACAGTTCTGCGGTTCTTGTGTGAAACACTTTCATAAATAAATAAATAAATTACATATATATTTAAAGATTTATTGATGATATTTACAATAAACTTTTGAATTATATTGAAAATAGAAAAGGATGGGTAAACAGTGGCAAACGCACATGACATGTGACGCCAAAATCTGCTCATAAGGGGAAAAAATGTGGAGTTTTTTTACCGATAGAGATAGTGCGATAGAGTCAAGCCATCGATAGAGCATGACAGCGATAGCCACCATTATGTTTAGTACACGTTTCATACATGTTCAAGTATTATACTGCAAAAGCGTGCAGTCCGTGCTTATAGTAAGAGTCAAATGGGACGTTTTTAGTTTTTATATTCCGTTTTAGTGAATAAAATATTATGTAAAACTTGATAAATGGCACGGACCTCGGAGCAATATAGTAAAATAAAAAAAAATAAAAAAAATGGGACGTCTCCGAAAAACCTCATTTTATAAAAATAGTTGACCGAGCGAAGCGAAGGTCTCAGAGTTTACTGGGACAAATCGGCATTTGTATGTATGTTTGTATGTTTGTGTGTATATTTGTCCGATGAGAACTTGCGAACCGTTGATCCGATCTTCATGAAATTTTGTAGGCAAGTAGTTCATTTCAATACAATGTTTAAATTCGAATATGAGCTGAATCGGTCCAGGGGTTGTGAAGATAGGGGTCGCGAGGTCTCAGTTCGCCGCAAACTACTAGTTATATTAACGGTGCCGTCGATCTTCATTTACCAGGTTTATTTTTTCGTACGACAGAACCTGAACAATAGGTGGTCATATAGTCAGACATAAAGATAGATTAAAAACACCAGCTCACACACTCCCAACATCCTGTAAGTCTGTGTACGTGGGAGGTACAACCACCTACCAAAGAGCATCAGAAATGCAGGTTCCATCAATATTTTTAAAACAAAATTGAAATTGCTGCAAAGCAAAGCAAAAAAAAACAAAAATACAATAAAATAATATACTAAAAGAATATATGACAAATTACACGTAGATAACTAACGATGTACCTAATTATGTTTTTATTTAACCTGACTTGTAATTTTACCAATAAAATCTGAATCTGAATCTCGTTTTTTTACCAGGCACTTGCAGACTGCTTTGCACCTTCGCTTCGCTTGATGAAAATGTTTGCAGTGGGTTGAAAAGTGCACCGAGACATAAACGCCTGGTATGCCGAAGCTCACGTACCAACTTTATATATCATGTGCTGGGCAGACTTAAAATTGTGCGCCCTCGGGTGAAATAGAAAACGTGTGCAGCTTTATAAGCAGGTTTATACGGCGCTGAATCTATGGGGATGCCTTGTCAGCTTGACGATGTTGTATTATTAAAAAAGAAACAAAATACCTGTCTACAAAACGTAGCCTATGCACTCAGGAATTCTCTCACGGTGGAAAAAATTCAGAGGAAATTCGCGCGCTATCTTTATAAGAAAGTGTACGGATTTTACCCTTACTTATGTCCATCCCTTTTCGTTTCTGGAATGGTAGGACTATGTACCTTGGAACCAAATCCGCCGCTGCTGGACCCGCCTCTGCACACTGTTCGCGCTTATGATGCACCTACACCGAGACTCATAAAACTACTGAATGAAATACTCTTTCAACAATCACTCGAGGAACCGATAAACAGTGGGGAAGAAAGGTTCTTGAGTGACGAACACGAACCGGAAGACGCAGCGTAGGTAGGCCTCCCACTAGGTGGACCGACGACATTGTGAAAGTCACGGGCAACCGGTGAATGCAAGTGGCCCGTTGTCGGTCGGTGTGACGCTCTAAGGGGGAGGCCTATGTTCAGCAGTGGACGTCTTATGGCTGATGATGATTATTATGTAAGTAGGTACTCGCCATTGATTTTAGTGTGTTTCTTGTTAAATATATAAACGTAAACATAGCACAAGAATTTAAAATCCACTTTAAAAACAAGCGGAACCACATTCAACGATTTATGTCCCCAAATTAATTTGCATAGTAATGGAAAGGCGACAAGTTCAGTCGGAAATCTTTATCTTCTCTCGGACACGGCGGCTTCCTTACACTGAACTATGAATAATGTAATAACCTACCTAACTACATAGTATGTAGGTATATAATTATGTCTCTTACTCTATTATTTTATAGCAACATACTATTTATCTAAGTTTCTTGTTGCTCAAAAGAATACCGAAACGAAAAATAAAGTGTAACTTAGTAATAAGTAACATTTAGCTTGTATTAGTTTAAGTTTTCATTGATATGTTCCTTATGTATATAAAGTCTTTTGTATGTTAGATGTTAGTTGACAAAAAAACGGCACGGTGCCCGGAGTCGGTGGAGATAAGCAAGGAATAAAAGAAAATCAACAGACCCACTGCTCAGTCGACCCATTCGCGGTCACTCATCCCAAAACTTACAGTATCATCCGGCAAGAGACATGTCATGAGTGATATTAATATGCTAAGTCGAGAAAAAGATGGCGCTTTACACTTTCACATGCAGATAAAATGAGATGGAGATACCGCGCTCGTTTTAAAATGAAATGATTGCTAATTCCATCAAAAATACCACAAAAAAACTATAAATTATGATTACTTCACAATAAAAATGAGTGAGAGTATAGATATAGGTATGCTAGGTTTTCAGAGATCTGGCTCAAAATGTGTCCAAAATGATTTTACTGGTTTTTTTTAAATTAAGATAACTTCTAAGAGCCGCACTAGACTACAGAACCAAAAAACATTAAACTATAAATTAAACAAAAAATAAGACCTGTAATCAAACTCTTAATTATTAATGATAGACAAGTTCAGACCACATTTTTTAGAGTTTGATGGAGTTAAATACACTGTAAGCATGACAAATAGTATTGCATACCAATAATATGGTATCATGACACCAAAGATAATAATCAAACAAGTGGAATCGTGAAATTCAAATTTATTGTAGCTCGAGTAAAATTTATTACCCGGATTCCATTTTCTTTGTAAAACCGTGATACAACATAGGGTGTTTCTTCATTAGACGACAAAAAGCGGCACGACACGACACGACGCCGGCAGCTACATTCTTCATTGCCGACACAACACGACGAGCAGGAGAGAGAGAATGAGAGCCGCGGGGGCGCGGGCAGGCCCACCGCTCTCACCCCCACATGGAAGCTTGCGTGAGTAAACAACACATACATAACGATGCCAGCCTGACACCAGTGGGAGACTTGCTGCAACGACATGCCGTCGCCGACAATGACATGTCGTTGCCGGGCCGGGCTAGTGAGACAGCGTGAGTCGTTGTCGGCGTCGGTGCCGTGTCGTGTCGTGCCGTCTAATGAAGAAACTCTCAATAAGAATAAAAAGAAAAAAGTCATAATTACTTCACTTCTTAGGAAAAGTTGTTATTAAAAGGGGAACGGGATCCGATGTTGGCTTACTTTTTGTTGCCATTTATCATGTTTCCTTTGTATTCCCTTGTTATAGAGTTAAAATAATATCTCATGCGGAAAAAATCTATCTCTATATCTCTCATCATCATCATCATCAACAGCCTAAAGACGTCCACTGCTGAATGCCGCGCATGATTTCGCACTGTTGAAGTTTAACATTCTGAGTGTTATTGAACTACAGTTGTGGGCAAGCGTGATTCTTAACATTAGGTGAGCGACTTGCAAGTCTCGTCAGTCAGTATGATAAACAAAAAACATTGATCTGACAAAATTACAAGTATGTATAACAAAAAAAAAAAACTTTCTCTTGCCGGAATGAACTGTATGACAATAATCATTCCATAAATCATGACTGTCAAACAGCACAGTTTGCTTTCAATAATTTATTAGATGTTGGTCAAAATGGCCTCTGCGGACCTGTTAATAGTTTACAAGATTTAGTGGTCAAGCGAAATTGATGGGAGTAGTTCGTAGTTGGACGTTTGATTAGATAATCATTTGTAGGTATGGATTTGGTTGGATTTGTATATTATTTATTTCGCTGGAGCGACGACTTAACATATCCTTGTTACACCCTAATCCACTGAACAAATCTACTAACGGGTTTGATTCTACTATTTTTCACTTCAGACTTACAGAGCCTAGTCTTTGTGGTAAAATGTGCCCGCTATGCCACCAAAGCCAGAATTCTTCTCTGTTTCTAGCCGTTGGTAGCAGACGAGCGACAGCCCTGGGTAGAGAAGACGACGACGATGTGGAGCCTCCGTGTTCTAACCTCGCAACAACGACCAGCCTTTTTACAGTGCACAACTAAGAAGAGAAGGCCTGCTAATTCTGCCGTCACCGTTCTTCTATAACACTACCAGGCACCCTCTAATGGTGCATTTACCATTCAAACGTACTAAGCGTTTCCAATCCACCTTCTTAGTCAGGACAGCAGAGGTGTGGAACTCTTTACCTGCGTCTGTCTATCCGAACAAATACAATCCGGGGCTATTCAAGAAAAGAGTGAATCACACTTCCTAAGCAAGCGTGCTACATCTTCGCCACATCGTTGCTTTCCATCAGGTGCGATTGTGGTCAAACCACAACCTAGTCCGATGTAAAAAAAAAGGGAGGTAAACGAGAACAGAGAGAACGAGATGAGCTCTTATCCCATAACCATCATCAGCCAGGCGTTCACTGCTGAACAAAGGCCTCTCTACAAAAGAGCCACGTTTGTGGTTTAGGGATCGCAGAGGACAGAGGTTTTGGTCGTAGTTTTTAGACATACCTTTTTGCAGACAAATAATTACGTTGAAACAACCCAGTGAAAAAAATATATAGTCGAATCTACAGTACGTAACTAACCCACTATATTTTATCCTGATGTCTGAGAAGTAGTCAAATATTAACGAGATCTAGTTACGGTAAAAGTTTTCTGATGTTATTCTTCCGCGAGTTCTGCGACCAAGGTAATATATTTGGTCATTAAGAGAAACAATATACTTCTCTATTCACAAGAAATGGTAAGATATATTTTTGTGAAGAAAGGAATTCCAGTGAAAAATAAACAAAACCAGTAACAACAGAAATTGGAAGAAGGTTAACATCAAACAATACCACGCTTCTGCTGTTACATACATTTTGTCGAATGACATTACATTACATTACATTACATTATATGTATATAGAAATCTGTGCTTTGAAGTATGCGGTTACAATAGTTAATAATAACTTGTCATCAGTCAGAAGACGTCCACTGCTGAACATAGGCCTCCCCCTTAGACCGCCACGCCGACCGACAATGTGCCACTTGCATCCACCGGTTGCCCGCTTCTTTAACAATGTCCTCGGTCCACCTAGTGGGAGGCCTACCTACGCTCCGTCTTCCGGTTCGTGGTCGCCACTCAAGAACCTTTCTTCCCCACCGGTTATCGGTAATCGGTAACTACGTACCATCCTATTATCAATGTATGAGGTCTCATCAAATCATTTCATGTACCCATTACAACCTAATTCCCCGAAAATCATTTCATCCTTGTTCCAAGCACTAAAGTCTTGTACCGATTTAATTTGTCCCGCGCCGAGTAATTTTTTCTCGTAGCAATTTCAACTAAAACGGTCAAATTCCAGCAGGCATAAATCCGGGCAATAATTAGTTCTTTGTTATAAAAGTCTCCAAGTTTTAAGGGTGAAATTGTTATATTGTTGGGAAGCTGGCGCGTGTTGTGAAAGTTCAGTTTGATAAACTTAGAATCTTTAAACCAGATCTATCCTCTTTTAAGATAGGTTTTTTCCTTCAAAATGGCGCTTTCAATTCGGCTCGGCTGCAGTCTGTATACGTGTTGCTAGGGTTACAGCTCACTGTAACGTAGCAACCAAGTTTCGCCAGAGTGCGAAAGAAGATGCGAAAACTAAGAGTGGAAAAGATATAGCTATATTTAAGGAACTGCGCTTCGAATGTTACGTCACATGCAGGCAGAATATAAAATAATGAATCAACATTTTCTAGAATATAATTGCGGCAGTCCTTAAATGCGGCTGGCATATTTTCTAAAATTTATGGAGACATGCTACCTTGGGTTAATTCACGCTGATTGAATTGGTTGGTTTGAAAACTGTTCTTTTAGAACACCTAAAAGATTCCTAAATTCCTAAAAGTTAGTCAGGATTTTTTATTTAATTCTGGATAAGAATCTTATGAATTGCGACAAGCACAAATGAAGAAATCCGTCAAAAAGTTAGGCTTCAGGCGCGGACAGAAGGTTCGGCGCTTTAATTACCTAACTCTTGATTAAATGATTAATTTTCATTAATTCGTCTCAGTAAAGGAAGGGATGTCAATGTCTTTATTAGTGTCCTTCATTGAGAAAGTTGAATTGAAAAATACTTGAAAAGCTGTCCAATAAGGCCTCGTCTTCTAAAATTATTACTAAAATTAAAATACCTTTTATAATTTCATTGGTTACATCCCTTTGTCTTGGTGAAAAATTCCGCAAGCTCGATTTCTTGGGCGAACCATCTATTTGTTTAGAAAAATCTGTTTATATATATTTTTAATACACAGAAAAATAGATTTACTTACATCATAAATATTTTGTTTCACTCACTCCAGTATCATTTTGTGTCGTGCTATCTTTGTTCTTTGTTAATCACTTCTGTTAAAAAACCGGTAAATGTTCCGCTAAAAACAAAAACTGCCATAGGGAACAAAGTATAATCGTAGAGCTAAGACCGCGCTAAGTTTGTGACGAACTGCGGGCTTATCCCGTAACTCTGAAAGCGATACTGGTAGTGCGCGAGTGGGACCACGCATAATAAGACGAATTTGGTAAGAGCGGGATGGTATGCTCTCGCAATCAGAATCACGAACGTTTCAAAGTTAGAGGATAAGTCCGCTGTTTCTGAATACAAATTTCAAAGATTCACATAGCTGAGACAGGTCTTTGACTGTCTTATGTTCTTGTCTCTGAATCTTAGTCCTAATTCCTTGTATTTGTTCTTTACTCCCGCTTCGGAACGTTATTTAAGAATTTTAATTAAACTAGTTTTCCATCTACTTCGTTTATCTAGTGAAAACTTCGTTTCATACAATATTCTGAAAGGAGTGCTTGATTACTGAAGTTTAAACTGCTTTGTAACTTTCAATGCAAAGTCGTTGTACAATTTAAAAGATTTTATATTCTTAGCAAGCATATTTGACCAATATTGAAGGCAAGAATTGACTCATTAAAATATTTCTATCCTTTTTTGTACCAGGCGAAAGTTAGACACAGACAAATACATTGGTTAGTTACACTTATCAAATAAAACCTCCGAAATTGACCACAAGGAGTTTTAAGGGCAAAACTAATTTTAGTAATTTTTTGCGCGTCAATGCACTGCGCTCGTCATTTTGAGATATTAGACGTTAAATCTCTATGTGCCCAGTAATTACACTGGAAACATTACCCTTCAATCCGGAACACAGTAATGTTTGCACACTGCTGCTTGGCGGTTGAATAACTGGCAAAGTTGTAGCACTTCCCCAGGCGGACTCTGCAGAAGAACCTTACCACTACCAAAACTACTGTTTTAGAAGACGTGTGGCCTGTTTTTTGAAGAAAATTTACTTTTCAAAGGTGGCCTATAGCTGTTGAGTTTTGGCAGGAAAATAAAGAAATCATACCGCGTTAAATTATTTTTTAAAGAAAAATTTTACTTAGTGACAGTTTAGTAATCATTAAATGTTTCTGAGCGCTGCCGTAAGTATTCGTGAACGTGCACTAGTGAAGTTAAATAGTATGTTGAGAAACGTGACTTTTCGTGTTGATTCCTAAACTTTAAATTCTAGTGAAGTCTCCACCACTTCCTGTGGCTATAATCAGTCAGCTCAGTCAGCAGATCAGCTTTGTTTTAATTGTGAAATATTTACTAAACAACGCCGATAACAAAATAAAATACAATTCATTTTCATCCCCAAATTACTCAACCTTAACGAAGAGCTAAATAAAGCACGTTACTCGCTTCAATATCATCAAAAATATTTGTTCTCATAAACAGACGTACGGACCCCTCATTTACCCTAATTTTTCATCATAACGAATTTGCAGCCATTATATTTACGCTTCTTTAAATCCAAACAAATATCTTAACATGAGCATATTGTACGTACAAACATAATATTAATATTTTGTAGTGATGTGAAATGATTTTAAGCTGCAGATCAAATGGATTAAAATTTGTTCGTAAGTCTTAATCAACTATGTATATATAATAATATATATAAATAGTCAACTGGTATGCTATACCAGTTGACTATTTATAAAAAATAATGAAGCAATACATTTTAGGATTCATAACGTACAGACAATGCAATACATGTAGGTATAACGATACAATGTTGTCGATTCCTGCTAAATCAAATTTAGGGCTATTGCTGTCTTTCACTAATAGAAACAAGAAATAGATAGCATGCATTTTAATTATGTCAAACGAGTTTACCGTTTAAAGCCGCGAAGAAAAACGTACACTAGCGACACTTAAAACTTGTTTTAAATCGGCACCCGCTACGGTCTTGTCTAAGTTTGTATGGAGAATTAAGATCTGACTAATTTGACAGCACTATAATTCTTGCTATCTCTATTATGTGTTTCTATTTAGTAAAAGACAGCGATAGCTTAATTGCGTTTAGTGAGTGCACGCTGGAATTGACATCATTGCTTTAGTAATTTTCAACCGAGGTAGCAATTAAAAATTGCCTTAATGTTATTTGTGGGCCCGAACCGTGACGTGCTTATTGCATAATCATTACGTTCAGCCGCCGACGCTGTGCGATAGCGATTCGTATCGCCGCACGATAAGATATTAAAGGACTGTACAGAATCCTGGGAGAGTAAACTACATTTATTACAAATATTTAGACAATATTGATACAGTACTTTATTCAGTAGAAATAAATATGAATTTAGTAAAAAAAAATGTAATTTAATGAGAAGATGTGCAAGTCGCACTTGATTTTAAGCATAACGCTTAACCATAACAGTAACTGACCCAAATCCATAAGCTTAATCGTAAATAAACTTGTAAAAACGAGCTGCAGCTCAGTACGTCTCAATTGAATTCCCATCCTTACTAAAAATAAAAGTACCCATCCGTCTGCATATTTCCCAATGGGAAAATATATTTTCCTTACGCTACACGGATTTTGTAATTTAATTTAATGCATCACAGCAATCAAAGGGGAGAAAAATACAAAAGCGCCTCAAGCGTGGTTTGTATTTGATCCTAATTTGATTGGATCGAATAGGAAAGTGACGAATTGGTCCGGGTCCAGGCGGATGATTTCATTTGGCCCCGAAAAGGATTATGCTCTTTCAGTGATGAAAAGGGAATCGACTTTTAAACCCGGGTGTTTAGCGCAATCTATCAAAAGGTTCCGTTTTCCAATTGGCTGAAATTATTAGAGGCTTTCACTGTATTATGATCAATTAACAAAATAATGTCGAAATGCGCTAAAATACTCAATATAATACTGTTCTTCGCTAATAAGCATACTTAAATTTAATGTTATACATACCTTTTAATCTATACCTATAAAAGGCTTTATCCTTACTGACTGACCTATAGACAACGTATAGCCTACGAGACTTGAAATTTGTACGGTATGTTTATTGGGGGTGTAAACGCACACTAAGAAAGGATTTTTTGAAATCAACTTCTAAGAGGGTAGATTATGGGGTTACAGTTTGTAGGTTTTTTTTTTCTCTGATTCGATTGATACAGTTTTACCCCACGGTTTTATTTATGATGTCAATGTTTTTCCCGCAATTTTGAAATAAAAGCAATCGACAAATTTCCTGATAGATAATTCTGTTAACTTGTGCCATATTGTGCAGTTTTAGATAACTAAAAATCTAAAACCACACATAACAGCAATTGAGAGAGCTATGCTCTGACTTACTTTACGTGATAAAATCTGGGACGAGGATATTCGCCGAAGGACCAAAGTCACCGACATAGCTTTTAGGGTTTCCAATCTGAAGTGGCAATGGGCATGCCACCACACTCGAAGAACCGATGGGGAAGCAAGGTTCTTGAGTGGCAACCATGAACCGTAAGACGCAGCGTAGGTGCCTCTCCAGCAACCGGCAATGGTGTATGCAAGTGGCAGGTCGTCGTTCAGTGTGGCGCTCTAAGGGGGAGGCCATTGTTCAGCAGTGGACGTCTTCCGGCAGGTGATGATATCTAAAAATAATAATTAAAAAAAATAAGCAGAAATATTTCACTACAGCAACTGTTTCCTCCTTGTTAGCACCACGCCAGCTCACAGCATGAAAACCAAATTGGCTCGACAAATTTCTACGTCAGCTTTAAAATCACATTCACGACGAGCGTTCGGACGAAGTGCATTTTGTTTACCAGTTTCACACAGAATTCTCCTTATTTGCAGTTTCATTACTTTTTAACAACTAGAATCCTAACAAAAATTATAAACGCAAAAGTGTCTCTTTGTCTATCTGTCTGTCTGGGTATTTGGCTGGACGGATCGAGCTGAATTTTTGCATAGATATAGCTTAAAGGTAGGAGACAGACTTTTTCTTCCTATTAGTCCACGCGAACGAAGTCGCACATAACAACTAATCACACTAATATTATAAATGCGAAAATTTGTAAGTATGTTAGTAGGTAAGTATGTAAGTGTATTTGTTTCAGTTCAACTCTGTAACGGATTTAAATGAAATTTAAATTTTAAAAAAGTTTACACTCTGGACTAACACATAGGCTACTTTTTATCCCGGAAAAATATTCAGTTTCTGAAGAATAGCTGGTTAAACCGCGGGGCGCAGCTTCAACAATACTTAAAAAGTACTTAAACTATACTGTTTGAAAAGTGTCTAGAAATCTGATCTGTTTCATAGATCAGCTTGTCTGTCGTTTAAGAGAGTTTGCTTTTAACCATCACCTGACATCCCCTAAGAGTTTCCACCAGGTTGAAATATTTAAAATTAAAAAAATATTACTTCAGTTTTATTGGATCGTGTAGCGTGTAGCGTAGTGGAATGCTGTCGTAGCGGTAGGTACCTGTATTAAAATTCCAAACGCAAATAGAGTTCCGTTCAACCGCGTTTCCGTGCTTTACTTCCAACGCGGAAAACTTCCACGTACTTCGACATACTTCGGCATTCTTCGGAAAGTCATTTGTGGAGTTCTTACCTTGGCATTAAAATCCTGAAGTGCTAATGAGTAAAACTTATAAAATGAAATGCATTTTAGATGCGCCTGTGTGGGTTGTAACTTGGTTGTAACTGTTTAGCGGACAAAACATTAGGTACAACTTGAAACTAAGAGGTTACGACATTTCGGCCTTGTACAAGCGCATCGGTGAAGATTTTTCCCTCCAGCACACTCGCGTAAGGGAATGTCCAGTTCTATTAATTGAGGCGGATATCTGACTACAGTTTCAGTCTCCCCCAGTAAAAGCTTAGGACATTTCAGCCTAAATACACTAGTATTTCTAAATTATTAAAGCAAATTGGACAGTGTCTCAGCCAATTTAGCAATGAAACACCTTCCTAATTTTTAAAACGACCTTTTGGTCGTTTAGATAACATCACCGTCAGTGGTATGGTTAAGTACGAACAGTAAGCGTGACGCTAGCCTGGTAGCGGATAGCGTGCTACCGCTGCGGTACTACGCAAAATACAGATTGCCACACGGTGGTACACCGACAGATTCCGATTCCGTGATGCATCACGCAGTGTAGCATTCAGTGTTTGACAGGTACCTACCACTACGACAGTTTCCCGCTACGCTACTCGACGTGCGGCTACCGCCGTAACGGTCAGCGTTTGAAAGGTTTCTACGCTACGACAGTTTCTCGGTCGCTATGCACTGTTCGGCTACAGCTGTAGCACTCAGTGTTTGGCAGGTACCTACAGCTACGACAGTTTCCCGCTACGCTACTTGAGGTGTGGCTACCGCCGTAGCAGTCAGCGTTTGAAAGGTTTCTACGCTACGACAGTTTCTCGGTCGCTATGCACTGTTCGGCTACAGCTATAGCACTCAGCGTTTGACAGGTACCTACCGCTACGACAGTTTCCCGCTATGCTACTCGACGTGCGGCTACCGCCGTAACGCTCAGCGTTTGAAAGGTTTCTAATGCTACGAAAGTTTTTTTTTTCCTCGGTCCTCGGTCGCTATGCACTGTTCGGCTACAGCTGTAGCACACAGCGTTTGACAGGTACCTACCGCTACGACAGCATTCCACTACGCTACACGCTACAAGATCCAATAAAACTGAACTAATTCTACAGGCAGACAGCAGAGTCCAATATGCATAATAATGATAATGGATTCAGTGACGTAAGACTCTAGCTGTAGACTGCATCATTCTGTTTTAAAATATGTAAATTTCAATATTTATGCCGCGCAAAGTGGGAAGAAATATTTTATTTCCATTAAAGTGTTCAAATATTTTTAACGTAAATTATATTACTAGGACTCTAGTGGATCTAGATGGTATTTCAAAGTTAAAATAAATCCAAGCTACGGCTACTATACTTAGTTTTAGTTTTGTAGAATTAATATAACTAGATACAACATGTTTTGTATACTTTTTGGAAATGTAGACTTAGTGATTTTATATCTTCATTGATGTGAGAATGCGCGAGTGAGATAACTGTGCACCTTGGCTATCCTAACTATATTATAAATGCGAAAGTAGCTTTGTCTCTCTGTCTATATATATCTGTCTCTCTGTCTATATATCTGTCTCTCTGTCTGTATGTCTCTGGGTGTTTGTCGCGTTATCACGGCTAAACGGTTGAACGGATCGACGTGCATTTATACAAAAATGCATTTATACAAAAATATATAGCTTAAGGGTAGGCAACGGATAGAGGCTATTTTGTTTTTACTAGTAAAAATATACAAAAAGTATGCGAAATGCTAATTATGATGAGTGAGTTTTATCTCTAAGTTGCCTGCCTTAGTAGACGTAATGAACTGCATCAAAGATAACACAAGTGCAGCTCTTCTACGCAACGCCCACACAAATCATCGTCAATAACCTGAAGACATCCACTTCTAAATAAAGGCCTCCTCCTTAGAGCACCACACTGAACGACAATTTGCTAATTGCATCCACCGATTGCCCGCGACTTTCAAAATGTATTCAGTCCACCTAATGGGAGGCCTAGCTACGCTGCGTATTCCGGTTCGTAGTCGCCACTCAAGAAACATTCATCTCGTCGGTTCTTCGAGTGATGTGGCCTACCCTTTGCCACTTCAGCTTGTAAACCCTGAGAGCTATATCGGTGTTTTAGTTCTTCGGCGAATATCCTCGTTCCGGATTTTATCACGCAAAGAAACTCCGAGCATCGCTGTCGCCATTACCCCCTGTGCGACTCTAAATTTCTACAAAAGGCCACCAGTTAAGGGCTACGTCTCAGTTTCATATGTCATCACCCACACCACACATGCCTACACACACACACCCACATAGATTTTCTCATCAAAACCCACGACTGTTTCTTAATTATTGTGCTAGTGAATATAATTTGCTTAAACAAAATACATCCAAACTAATATTATAAATTCTCTCTATTCCTCTTTGTCTGTCTATCTGTCTCTCTGTCTGTGTGTTTGTCGCATTATCACGGCTAAAAGGCTGAACAAATCAAGCTGATTTTTGCATAGATACAGTTTAAGGGTCGGAGACGGACAAAGGCTACTTTTGTAGTTCCACGCGAACGAAGTCACGGGTTACAGCTAGTACAAAATAAAACAAACGAAATAGCTTTCTACACAAAATTAACGGTTTGTTGGATTACCCAGATACCATTAAAGGTCGAAAGATAACCCAATAATCAAGCCCACCACTAGTCAGCATGCTGGCAGCCCTACCATTCAGCGTGGCAAAAGTGCTGGCGTTTATTTAAAAGCCAGCGGTTTTATCACATGTAGCATAATTTATCAATTTAACGATGTTGTAAATAAGAACAAGCCTTTCTCTTCTTTTCGTTTCCCCAAACGTTCGTTCCACTCTACCATCATCACGTCAGTAAACAGCTTCTAAATTCAACATCAAAAATAAATTACAATACCGAGATTAAATTGAATCTCCAAGCTTATTCCTACCTTCTTTCTTGCCAATGAATAAATTAGCATTTTATCTAAATGGCGTATCTCCTTAAAAAGTGCTTTCGGGACATAAAGGAAATTGTACGCGACGAAGCCTTTTCAATATTACGTCCGAGGAATATTTCGGACAATAAATCAGGGTTTTTCGTAACAAAAAGACCACCGAGAGAAGCGAAATGTTTCTATTCATTACGTCAAATTTAATCTTTCATGGGATCAAAGAGGATTGCTTGGCGCAAATAGTTACCTTATTGAATGGTGTTAAAGGTGTCGTATATGAGTTTTTGGCGGGAACATGAAGAATTCATGTCGCGTCATTTTATTATTTTCCAAAACTTGTGTTATTTCGAGTGTTAATGTGCAAAAACTGTGAAAATTTTTTACCCGTTAAGTGTTCGTGAACATGCACGAGTGTTGGTGAATGGTATAATGTCGCGAAACGTGAATTTTCATGTTGTTTCCAAAACTCCATAGAAGGCTCTAGTAAAGTTTTTACCACTTTACTGGGGCATGACTTGGACTTGACCGTAACTTGCTTTGCTCGCCTTTGACCGTGACTACGACTTGTTTGATAATATCTTAGAAAACTTGAGAATATATATTTGTATACTTGACACTGGCAAAATCCTCCTAGGAGGAAATAGAAAAAAAAAAAAGGTGTCGTATTTTGACGTGGTAGCAGAATGATTACATACGTGAAAGATTTAGGATATACACATTTTTTATTTATTTTATTTATAGGCTTGCATTTGACTGCCTTCAACGAAGATGCAGCCTACGATGGAGCACGCTTGCCTAGAAGAAACCGATTCACTCGCGACTTGAAGACACCTAGATTATAATTATCAGGATTATAATTATTGATTATCGTAGTCTAGTTAGTACTACTCTTTCAAGCTGAACAGAACTCATCCACGCATTATTTTTATATAGTTATCTCCGCGAATCCAACTCTTATGAGGATGGCATTACGAGTCTTGTATGTAATAGACATAAAGAAACACAAACACTTTATACTAACACTATTCTAAATACAATCTAAACTTAAATAAAAGAGCTAACATAACAACCAAAATTATTATAAATTAATTATAGATAAAAAACCACAGAAGAGAGTTTTTTTTTAAAAGACAGAGCTCAGGTCACTGTCCGCGGTCAGACATATTCATTTATAAGGACACACAACGTCCCTTACCTCTTCCTTATAAATCGTCTCCATGCTAAGGCTGCCTGGAAGAGATCGCTTTAAGCGAAAAGACCGCCAATTGTTACACTAGTTTTAAGTAGATTTTGTATTATGCATGTAATTTCTGATGTGAACAATAAAGAGTTATCTATCTATCTATAATATTAAATCAAATTATATCATTACCTAATTTAATATATTTTTTACAATGTATATATATTTGATGCATCAATTTTACTTATTTATTTATTTATTTATTTAAGCCTATTTATTTCCCAATACGTTTACATTTTAATTACATTATATATTTCAAACTTAAACATTTTACACTTTAACTACTCCTTTTTAAAGTTTACGTATTTGTATTTTATTTATATTACATGTTTTGGATTAGTTTGTATCAGGAACCCCTCTCAGGTAAAGGCCTCCTCCAAGGCTTGCCACCTTTCTCTATCCTGAGCTATTTGGATCCATTGTTGACCCGCTATTTTTTTGATGTTGTCATCCCATCGAGTGTAAGGTCTTCCTCTGTAGCGCTTGCCTGGTGGGCCTCGCCATGTCGTTACTGTTTTGGTCCACCTGTGATCTGTGAGGCGCGCTACATGACCCGCCCATTTCCACTTCAGTTTTTGTGCGTGGTTTAGTGCATCAATTGCTTTCGTCTTTGATCTTATTTTTGTGTGTCTTATCCTGTGTAGCTTTTTAATGTTCAACATGTTCAATTTTACTTAATAACACTTTATTCTAACACTGCCAGGAATATGAAACCCACAGTTTTAGCCACAGAAGAGAAATCTAGAGGTAAAAAAAAATCCTCTTCTGTGGTTTTAGCCTTCTTTCCAAAACCCAACCAAACTTGTATTGTTCTCCGCACCACTCCATATTTTTAGTAAACGCTATAATATGTGTAGCCCCTGCGACACAGGTTTCTCCTAGTGCATGGTCTACGTGCACCTTTTTCAAAAATATTTATGTAAAGTAATACCTACCGCTCATTTTTAGCAAACATTACTTAGGATGTTGTAACTGAATTTTTTGACAATAAAATATTTGTATTTGTGTACTTAGAAATTACCCACAATTAAACTAGTCTGTCGTTGTGGGAGGACTGATTGTATCAAATCGTAATCGTCCTCCCACGGATCTAGAACCAGTGAGTGTATATTGAAACTTCTGTTTAAAATTTTTGAATCTTGCTGTGTATTCAAAAAAAGAATGCGAATAACACAAAATTGAAAAAAAAGCTAGTATTTTGTTTTATGGTTTCGTTTTTTTTTTTTTAGTTTTTCCTGGTTTTAGTTGGTGCAATCCCGCATAGTTTGGCTGCACTCTAAAGAAGCCAGGAAGAATATCAATTCGTCAAAGAGAGGGTAAAATAAGCTAGCGCTTGCTTGTGATTGCTCTAAACTACATGATGAAGTAAAATTTTAAAAAAACATGACAGGGTCCTTATTCTCTATTGCCATAACTAGCTTGTTACGCGCCATGTTAAGTTCACTCCGTGTTAGTCGCATGAAACGGTATTCTCTAAGTTTCTTAAACGCGCGACTCTTCACGTCGTGGCAGTCGTGGCACGATTAGGAGCCGCGTTTAAGTTTATAGCATGTTATAACGTCACGCGTTATTGGCAAGTTATCTTATGTGCGATAGAGAATAAAGACCCAGCTGTGTTAATCAGATCTAGTTAATCATAAATATTTTGAAGATATTAATAATCTAACCCTGTTTAAATAAATCCAAATCACCAAAATCATCATTATAAGCCAAAAGACGCCCACTACGAAGGCCTGCCCCTTATGGGAGAGGCTGCCATAATCCCCAAGCTTGGCAGGCAGCTTTGAGTTTGCAGCACGCTCACCATTTACGAAGAGGACGTTGCTGTCCACCATCCGTTGGTTCTGGTCGCAGTTTTAGGATACCCGTATTATATATTATCTTGATGATAATAACACACACACATACATCACACATCTAGATAATGATTATAAAGTTAAATCATCTTATATAGACGACCCCCATTCAAATAACTCCAAATCACTCAAATATCTTGAGGATAATAATCTATCACACGCAGACGACCTTACTTGAAACAAGTGTACTTCTACTGGCTTGACATTGTTAGGGACGATAAAAATCAACATGCATGCTTCTGGTCTTGTGATAGAAGGGGAGCCTAACATGTAGTAATTAGTGGTAATATTTAAATAAATATTAAATAAATATTGGTGGACGTTTTTGATCAGCGCCATCTAGCCCCAAACTAAGCAAGCCTTTATTATGGGAACCAGATAACTGATAGAATACATAAATACAATTTTTTTTGTAAATACATACATAGAATACATAGAAATGTTTACATCACACAAATGCTTGTCATGTTGTTTGTTTATCACAAATATTTAGTATTCTTTGTTAAGGACCCGCTTACATATTACATTCTCTCTCGCTCACACAATCATATATTTTTTTATTTATATAAAACTGGTTGCTACCCGAGACTTTGTTCGCGTGGCCATAAAAAAGTATCCTATGTCCGTTTTTTTGATCAACAATAACTCCTTATAAAACTTTATCAAGATCCTTTGAGCCGTTTAGCCGTGATAACGTGACAAACATCCAAATAGAGAGGCAAAGTTACTTCCTATATTTCACTAGATGGCGTTAATCCATTTTTTTTTAATTTTTGACTGACAGTTGTAATGTAGGGAGTTCTGAATCGAGCAAGTGAATTTTTTCTTCGATATGAACGTATTTATTTTGATACCTCGAAGGTTTATTGGTCCTGATACGACTCCGGCTATATTTACCTGAACTATAACATTATTTAGGAAGGTAGGATTAAAATTAGGATATGATTTCTGAGGGTGACATTCAAAAATTTCTACTAAACATTATCTTTACACTAAACATTTAAAATGTCTTATCTTATATATATAGTGTATATATATATATAGAAAACGTCTCGTCGTTCGCGTAAATAAATAATTATTTATTCACGCGAACGACGAGACGCTTTCACTATTGCTAACTTATTATGCTATGTAATATGCTGAAATTGAATTAATAATTAAATTAAAACTTGTTAACTGATGTTATATAGAAAACGTTGAGAAAACATTTTTAAACGTCACACTCACTAATTTTATAAAATTCAGAATTTTGGTTTTGTTAGCGATTTTGTTGCCTTGACAGTGTCTATGTTAAAACCCTGGGTTTTTGACTTCTTGGACAATGTAAATTACTTAACGCCGCTAATCACGGCAGTGTATTTTGAGACATACAAGCAAAGCCGCAGACGGACAAAAATGTCCGAAATGAAGTCATTACAGTGACTTCATTTCGGAATAGGGAAATTATACAAAAAGTGCCAACGGGCATAGAAAGATGCGCAACCCGATTCTAATGACTGATAAGGACGTAAGACGTCGCTAGTGCTTCGAGTTGAAGTTGAGTTGAACTGACTCATTCGAAATGATACGCTACTTGCTATGAGTATTTTTGCATTAGCAAGAAATACAAACCAGTAAGACTATTAATTATATATTTTATTTGGAAAACACGTACAATAAATATAATATACGTAAGTGCCATGTAGTATTATGCTGTTTTTTCGGGGGTACACTTTTTGTAGGAAATTGGCATACTTCTCTTATAATTTTTCTATGATTTCAGTGACTCAATTTGAAATGTAGAATTTGATCGTCCAAAACCACACCAAAAAAAGATATCTTACATAACCAGTCGGTTATGTAACCAGTGTAATCAGTGTTAGGAAAAATCTTAAATCTTTGTAATATATATCATAATATATGCATTTATTTTAAATAAAATTATTCGTCTAACACCACGCCAACCAAATAACTTTATTTGACTACATAGGAAATTGCCATCTAAAAGTGAATTTACCAATCAGTAACTCTCCGACCATAATCTCGATCCAATTTCTGTTCGATTTGCGTATCGTTACGTACCGCATTCGATTCTGGAGGTATTCGAAAGAGGCGTCACCTAAACGTCTTGGTGGCGAATGATCGAGCCTTAACAGATTCCCGATCCTACCAGATTGTGGGACCTAATGTGTATGTTTGTGAATTGACTGGGGTATAGAGATTTGGAGTTTTGAGAACATTCTAGACGTTAGTTATGAGTATAAATAATGTAACAACAAAAACATACATTTTTTTATGTAAAAAAAATGCCATAAGATTTTCAATATCACAAAGTTTTTGATCGTATGCAATTAATGAGAGTTTTATTTAAAAAATATTGATGGTGCGAGCGAGAAGGCGTGTGTTACGTCAGCGCATGCATAAAATGAAAATTTTAATCATTTTCGCATGGATCTTTCACAACCAGCTTTTTTAGACGTCCTTCTTCTTTTTTTTAAAATATTTTCTATTCTCTTATTCATAACTAGTTATTAAATGAGAATTATTTAATCACATCTCGTAGCTATCTCTCGTAACCAAAATCTCCATTCGTTTCCACACTTCCGCCTGTTCACATTAAATCAGCCAAAACTATCCCCTGTAACCTAAAACCCCACAGACATTCCATAACTGATTATGATTAAATCGCAATGCAAACAAAGAGGCCTCAATTTTCATGATTAAAAATAAATCCTACGGACTCGGTAGATGGCGCTATTTGCTAAGTATCGTACGTTTTAGCTCCACGCGTTTTGTTTATTTAGCCAGTACCTATCAAATTAACCAAATACTTCAATTTGAAGTAAGCAACTTAAGTTGTAAAGGACTAAAGGACCATGGCCTTTTGTTAGTAAAAGTAATAAGGAATTTATTTTATTTGTAACCAGAATTAGCAACGGCATCTAGTGAAGGTTGATAGAACTGAACCTGAATCATTTAGATAGTTGAGATCGCGATGCACGGGAATGCAAGTCACTGATTGTTTCCACAACAGCAATACTGCCATGCCATTCGATTAATAGAATTTATAGGCACGTTTTGTGCCAATATGCTGGCTGAAAGTACTCGCCACAAAGTCGTTGTTGTTCAACTATTTGAACCGTAAATCACACGAGGGTCTAGCGTAAATATTTGAATACCGCAGAAGGCGAGGCGTGTCGGCAACCGGAATAAACGACACGAGGATTTGTAAAGGGTTTTTAAATCGACAGCATATTTTCCGAAATGGAAAATGTGATATTCAATTTGGTGGTACATAATTGGGGTTATTTTTTGGTAAAACTATAGCTTCTAAGTATCCATTAGTTCTAGTAATATTAGTAGTGGTTCTTTTGCTATGGCACAGAAGAAAAAAAAACTTATATATTTATATTTTTTTTCTCGCCAAAAAAGAAAATATCTCTGTAAAAATAAGTTAAAAAGATTCTCAATTTTAATCTAAAGAAAATTTTTGATTCCCACTTGGTGATTTGTTTAATATAAAATTTATGAAGGAAACGCGCGCTGGAGGTAGCATGTGAGGGAAGCGGGCTCTCAAACTATTTAACATTAAAAAGTATACAGAAGTTATGAGAATTATTTTATGGCGGTTTGGACATTAGCTGACCAAATACGTAAGCGCCATCTTGTTTTTAGCAGATTTTTCTGTGTACACTTTTTTTGTATGAAATTGTTATTCTTCTTGTGTACTTCGTGTCTTTTGCTTTTCACCAAAGAAAAATTATACGAGAAGAATGACAATCTCAATGTAACAATTGCCGGTGAGTAAATCACTAATTCATATAAATCATTTCTCTCATAATTATCTGTAGTAACACACTCTTGAATGCATAGAAGAGATATTTTTTTACTTTTCTTGAATGTGATATCTCCAGAAGTTAAACGCTTCTTGGCACCGTTTCTGCTCACTTAGCGATCCAGCGTGGCCCATAAATTATGCAATCATGGTGTCAATAAGATGAATTCTACGCTAAAAGGTTCGATAAAATGTTCTTAATGGAACCGACGGAAACTGAGATTTCGGAATCGAAAACTAAATTCTTTTCTTGGAACAGTTGCACTGCCATATTTTCTTCTTACCCTTAAATTTGAAATTTTAAATGCACTGTATTTACAAAATAAATTGAAAGGTCGACTTGATCGTATCTTGATGTATGATTTACTAGTTGTTACCCGCAACTTCGTTCGCGTGGACTGAAAAAAGTATCCTATATCCGTCTTTGTGATATACAGTAACTTCTTATCAAACTTTATCAAGATCGCTTTTTTTTAACCGTTCAGCAGTTTAGCCGTGATAACGCGAAAAACATCCAGACAGAGAGAAAGTTACAAGTTCGCTAGATGGCGCTAATCCACTTTTGTGCATTTTTTGGAGTTAAATCAAAATAAATAAAATAGTTTAATTAAACAAGTTAACTATTGTATTTAAAAAAGTGTTTCAAAACTTTTTGATAATTATGAGCTTCAGTTATTTTGCATTATCAAAAAAAAATGTGCGCGTATTATGTAAAAGTAAAACCAAAAGCAGAAAAGCAAGTGAAAAGTGACTGAGTGTGTGTGTGAGCTTAGGACATTTCTCTTGTAGTGGTCTCAGTGCAGGGGAGCTAAGGACATGTCGCTTACGCAAGTGGCTTGATGAAAACTTCACCAACTCGAATGGAAACTTCTTACGAAGTTGAGAAAAAAAACCATAAGCATTATGATAATGAAAAACATGACAAAATATTTACAACAAAAATCTAAGCATAAGTATACCTAAAGTCGGATTATCCTCAAAGCAATAAAAGAGCTCAATCCATCAAAATACATCCCATCTCTTCCACATTGAAGGAAGTTGATGGGAAGCCGTCTCTGCCACAGAATCTTATATCTCAATGAGCGATAGTTACAAATTGCTCTGGGAGTGTCACTTTTGTAGTGGTTGATGTTTTTGCACTGTGATATTTTTATAGCTTAGGGTATAAGGGTATCTACACATGGCCCGACCCGACATCGCTTGAAAGAGATGGCTATATATAAGTTTCTGGGGAAGCGAAAGGGAGAAGCTATAACCTTAATAGTTTTGCTCCCGTGAAATTCAAATCTAGCTGTCCCTTTCACACGATGTCAGGTCGGGCCATGTGTAGACACCCTAAGTCTTGGCAATGAATATCTGTATTTTATCTATGGTCTTGGTATTAAATGTATATTTCTACCCTCTACCATTTTCATTTCTCGTGTCTAGGTTAGAACCATAGAACGATGTCATTGAAGTTTATAACACGTCAGTATGAAATCTAACTCGTTGTGTTCTCAATAATCATTATTTCGAGAAAATTTGGTTCTTTTTGTTGTTTGGTAGGCGGTAAGTTCCTAATTTGATCACCGTCTTTTTAAATATGGAATAGAGTCATTCGGGGAAAAAGGACGCTGGAGATTTCTTCGAGAGGGTTGATCGGGCGTGGCAGCTTTATTGACGGAAACGTGTGCGCTTGAGCCTCCATCTTGCGTCAACATTTTTTGTTGACCAATTGTGCGTCAACCGTGGTGACGCGTCAAACCAGTGGAAAAAATCAGACATTTTGTGCTCCAGGGAAAAAAATGTGATGGAATTGTCCATTCTTTATTCGAGATAAGTTTGTTTCGTAGGACTTATACAAATATAAAGCCACTTATTCCAAAATAAAATACCAACCTATCATTCTTCGATTTTGAACTAGTGATATGTGTTTCATTTACTAGTCGATTGGGATTAGTACGGGGACAATATTACGCAATATTACGCATGTAGGTGTGTTTTTTTTTTTTTTTTTTACGGACGTAAACTGTTATTTGTTGATTTGATCATTCGTTTATAAAATCATCGAAATACGCATATAACCAAATATTTGGGTTCTGGCCATTGGCGAAAACGATACTTTGCCGACTGGTACGCTTAGTTGTAAATGCCACTCGCATTCACCTATCTGAAAAGTAACCGAGTCGCCAGTTACTTAACATCGGTGATAAGTTATGAACGCCTGGTGGAGCTACACGATTAGTACTACGATATGATACGATCATCAGCATAGATAACACTGCTGGTGGTTTGCCTTTAGTGGCGCAGTTTTCATCAATCCTTTGCCGCAACCATTATCATTTTGGTCACGTTACTGAAATATCTTTAAAATGAGCAAGCTTATTAATGCCAGTTACAAAGATATCCTTGACCCAGCCCTATTTAAATCGCGAGCCGGGTATTATAATAGCAAGTACTCAAGATGCCAACCCTCTGTTAGTATCATTTCACAAAGATTGAGGTGGATATTCCGAAAATATATGGGCGCGTCAACCGAAACCGCGGACTGACAGTTGAAATAGCTGAATAGTTCTGTGCTGCTCTGCAAAGATTTCAAGTTATGAAATAGAGGCGATCTAAATCTGTATTAGTCACACAGTCTGCCTGGGGAACAAAGAAATGGTGTGCAATTATTACCGGGTTCTGGATTGACGCAACGTTTCCAGTGACATTACAGTGACAAGTGTGCAGTGCATTGCAGCGCATGGTTTTGAGCTATATTTAAAATACTGAGTTGCACTCGACTATTATGTGTGAGTGACGCTTACCATCAGGCGAGTGACTAGCTCTTCTATTCGCTCAGTAGCATAATACAATCATTCTATTATTTTGAGATAACTAAAAGAAAAGAATTTACTATTACGTACACTTATGTTGCGTAGAACTTGATATGTTTGTACTCCGGACTTAGAGAGGAATCCTACGACACTTCAGCCGGCAAAATCAGTCAAGCCGCTTACGCTACTATTGGTAATATAGGTACACAGACTGACATACCTTTAAAAATATTACATTCCTTCCTGGGCATCGGGTAAAAATACCTACGCAGCCGTTTAATAGACCGAACAGATGGCGTTTCTTGGTACACGAGTATATCAGGCATGATTCTCTGTAGGTCGCTCTATCAACGCAGCAAGTTAAAATTTTCAAATACGAGAAAATGTATCTGCAATTTTATATGCCACATAAACTGATATTTCGCTTTATCTTACCCCACAGAGCAGTTCCTAAAACGATATCTCGTGTACACATCCAGTGATATACAGCTGTAATACCCGAGAGAGCAGTAAACCACTCTAGCTATGTAATGATACAATTTTCTCTATAATATCCTTTGTCTCTACATAAGAAATTCTACGTTATACATGTCATCTCTGTCACTTCCGACTTCTATGACCACTTAAGTATTGCAATGAAGACAAACAAATCAACACGCACACACCCTGCCATACACACACGCACCCAAAAACATACACGCACGCACACATACACATAGATAACTATATGTTTGTAGTTATAATTCTAATTAATAAATGTAAATCCATAATTAGCTGTTAGTTAACTTTAGTAAGTTTTGTCTGTTTTTTTCTAAGGGCTGTGGATTTTGTGCATTTTAGTAACGCAAAAGAGGCGAATCCTTCTATTGTATTGTCATTGTTATTTGTTATCTATTTATATTAAGCAATAAATTATCCTAATTAATCCTAAGTAATATTATAATTCAGAGGAATATAGCCGCCATCTAGCGAACTATAGGAAGTACCTTTGTCACTCTGTCTGGATATTTGTCGCGTAATCACGGCTAAGCAGCTGAACGGTTCTTGGTAAAATTTGATAAGGAGTTACTGTATATCACAAACACGGACATAGAATACTTTTTTATTTCCATGCGCACGAAATCGCGGGTAACAACTAGTGTTTATACAGGTCTTATGCCTCAAATATATGCATTGACACACGGATCTATGGGAGATCGATTGCTATTTATTTTAATAACCTCTTATTTTCGATAACCGATGGGGGAGAAAGGTTCTTGAGTGGCGACCACGAACCGGAAGACGATGCATAGGCAGGCCTCCGACTAGGTTGACCAACGACATTGTGAAAGTCGTGGGCAACCGGTGGATGCAAGTCGTGTTGAAATATAGGACGCAAGTGCCTTACAAACTTAATAGAGCATTTCACCTGTTTAGCGTATTGCTCTCGTTCATAGTTCTATCTCTCTCTTGTATAATGTCACTTTATAAGTACCAGCCACAATATTTGTTGTTTCTAAAATCTTAATTAAAACTCGTATTATATCTTCAAAGTCTTTATTATTTCATTAGGTTATGGGCCGTCCCATACCTACGCGTTAAATAGTTTCAATAAACAAAAAGTATTTACAGTGTAATAAGGAATAAAAAAAAAACATAACCTCAAAGGCACGCGGTCGCGCATCAAGTAGGGAAAAATAGGTTCTCTTTCAGCATTTTCAACTTCATAACATTGAAATGTCGACAAACAACAACCAAAATGGTTTCATGAACATAGAAAAATTGTCTGGTAGAGACAATTTTGCAACATGGAGTTTTGCAGTGAAAGCCTATTTGCTACTTGAAGATCTATGGGATTGTATAGAAGTCAGCCAAGGTAAAACCGTAGATCCTAAGAAGGATACCAAAGCAAAATCAAGGCTAATTCTTCTGCTTGATCCTGTTATTTACGTGCACATAAGAGAAGCAATCACAGCGAAGGAGGTGTGGGACAATTTAACAAGAGCATTTGAAGATTCCGGATTAACCAGGAAAGTTGGATTGCTAAAAAATTTAATTAATACAACATTAGAAACTAGTACATGTGTAGAAGATTATGTAAATAAAATAATGTCATCTGCACACCGATTAAGAAACATAGGTTTCAAAGTAGATGATGAGTGGCTCGGTACTCTGATGTTGGCGGGCTTGCCGGAATTTTACAAGCCCATGATTATGGCCTTAGAGAGCTCCGGTGTCACAATCTGTGCCGATTTAATCAAAAGTAAATTACTACAGGAAGTTCAAACAAGCGACACAAATGCTTTCTATTCTAAAACAAGGTTTCAAAAAAACAGTAGTTATCAACAAGGCAAGGCAAGCGCTAGTGAGCAAGCGAGAAAGGGCAACCATGAACAGGGACAATCTAAGGGGCCAAGATGTTATAATTGTAATAAACATGGCCATTTAAGCAAAAATTGTTGGTCCAAGAAAAACAAAACAGATAATAAAAATAATGGTTTCATTGCGGCTTTTTCAGCAACCACACATAACGACAGTTTGAGCTGGTACATTGACTCCGGTGCGTCGATGCACATGACGACACACAAGGATTGGCTTGAGGAAATAAATGCTCCACCTGTAAGGAATATCAGGATCGCCGACGATAAAATGCTCCGTGTAGAGTGTTGCGGTAATGTAACTATCTTAGTACCGGACGCACAAGGACACAGCAATAAAATACAGGTGAGAGATGTTCTCTATGTACCAGACTTATCTACAAATTTAATATCAGTCAGTAAAATGATAAAAAGTGGTTGCAAAGTTGAATTTAATGAAAAAGGATGCAAAATATTAAATCAAAACGGACAAAAACTTGCATGTGGTAACTTAGAAAATAGCATGTATCGTTTAAATGCCACAAAAACAAATGAAGTAGCTCAAGCCATGCCCGCTGCAACTGATGATGATACCTACTTGTGGCACCAACGTATGGGCCACCTGAACCTCACTGATGTAATGAGAATTCCAAATTGTACTACTGGTGTTAAATTGTCTCCGCTAAAAGAAGATATAACTTGTATAAGTTGTATAGAAGGTAAACAGACTAGGCAGTCATTTCCAACTGAAGGCTCCCGAGCAACAGAGTTGCTAGAAGTCATCCACTCCGATTTATGTGGACCGTTTCAGACTGCGTCACTTGGAGGGGCCAAGTACTTTGTCACCTTTACAGACGATTTCTCACGTAAAGTATTTGTTTATCCAATCAAAAATAAATCAGAGGCACTGGAAAAGTTCATGGAATTTAAAAATAGAGTTGAAAATGAATTGGATAAAAAAATCAAAAAATTTAGGACTGACAATGGTATGGAATACATGAACAAAAACTTTCAAATTTTTTTAAAACGTTTTGGCATATTGCACCAGCATTCCAACCCTTACACACCCGAACAAAACGGATTAAGTGAACGTATGAACAGAACACTGATAGAAAGGTCAAAATGTATGATTTTAAACGCTGAATTACAGAATAACTATTGGGGAGAAGCGGTCATCACAGCAGCGCACATCATTAACCGCTCACCGACGAGGGCTCTCTCCTATATGACTCCACAAGAAGTATGGACAGGCAAGAAACCAGACTTAAGTCATATTAAGGTATTTGGATGCAAAGCGATGGTGCATATACCAAAAGAACGTCGTAGGAAGCTGGATGCTAAATCACGTGAGCTGATTTTTGTCGGTTACAGTGACGGTGTAAAGGGCTACCGTTTTATAGACCCTAAAAGCAAGCTGGCAATAATGAGCAGAGATGTAGTATTCCTCGAGGCTACCGTAAATCGAAATTTGATGAAACAGCCATCAGTTCCTGAAAAAGAAAAAATAATTAATTATAAAAACAAAGCTGAGAAAAATAACGAAAATATACATGAAATAGAAGAAAAAATAAATAAAAATGAACCAAAAATTTTTAACATACCATTATTTTCTGAAGACTGTGTTGATGAAGAAGTCCAGGTTTGTGATAATGATAATGATGATAGTGAAGAGTCAGACTCAACTTTGACATATAATACTCCATCTTCGTCACCTGTATCATCACATTTCTCCGATCCTAATGATGAAACATACGTACCTGATGTAAGTATCGAAACACCACTGTCTCGGAATGTTCTCCGACCAGCAAGAAGGAATGAATTTTTCGTGTCAGACTCATCCAGTACTGAAACACGCGATAGCACTGATGCATCCTTTGTTTGTATGAATGGCGAGTCTGCTATGGTTATGTTAGACAAAGATCCACAAAGTCTTTCCGAAGCACTTGAAAGTGAAAAGGCAGATAAATGGAAAGAAGCAATGCAAGAAGAATACAAATCTCTACAGCAGAATAATACATGGAATCTGGTCGATACACCAAAAAACAAGAAAGTTATACCATGTAAGTGGGTATTTAAAACAAAATCAGATGAGAATGGCAATGTCATGAGATACAAGGCGCGACTTGTTGTTAAAGGCTACCAACAAAAGAAAGGCATAGATTATCATGAAATTTATGCTCCAGTGGTAAGATACACCTCGCTCAGATATATGTTTGGTTTAGCTGCAAAACATAACATGACAATTCACCAAATGGACGCCGTGACCGCATTTTTGCAGGGAGAAATAGAGGAAGATATATATATATCTCAACCTCCATATTTTGAAGAAAGCAACCAAGTGTGTAAGCTTAATAAATCTATTTATGGCCTAAAACAAGCAAGTAGACAATGGAACAAAAAGCTAAATTCTATTCTACTGGAAATTGGAATGACACGTTCAAAAATAGACCCATGTATTTATTATCGAATAATTAATGAACAAGATATATTGTTTATAACAGTATATGTAGATGATATATTATATTTTTTCAATAATGAACAAACTGCCATGATGATAAAGAAGAAGTTAAATGAAAAATTTCACATGAAGGACTTTGGCGAAGCAAAACACTGCATTGGTTTCAGGATTAATCGGAACACTGCAAAGAATGAAATATCACTAGACCAATCTTTATACATCGAAAAAATACTTACTCGCTTCAACATGAGTGACTGCAAGCCTCTGTACACACCATGCGAGGCAAATTTGCAATTTAAGAAAGCAGAAAATGAAGAGGAAGTATTAGCGAACATCCCATATCAAGAAGTAATAGGATGTCTATTATATCTATCACAAGGAACCCGGCCTGATATATCTTATATTGTGAACCAGCTAAGTCGATTTAATAATAAACCGACAACACAGCACTGGACAGCTGTGAAAAGAGTACTGAGGTACTTGAAAGGCACAAAGAATACAAAACTGACGTTCAAGAAAAACTGCGCCAATATTGTTGGTTACTGCGATGCGGACTGGGCAACTGACACTGAAGACAGAAGATCATGCTCGGGATACATTTTTATGTTTCAGGGAGCTGCCATCAGCTGGTGTTCTAGGAGGCAACCTACTATAGCCTTATCTAGCACCGAGGCTGAATTCATGTCATTAGCCTCATCTGTACAAGAAGCTATTTGGCTAAAACAACTAGAAGAAGATTTTTGGCCGACTCTGTCAGGTGCTCCAATTTTAATTTTCTGTGATAATCAAAGTGCCATCAGAATTTCAGGTAACGACATCTATCACGCTCGAAGCAAGCACATCGACGTACGCTACCACTTTGTGAGGGAGCGGATTGCAAATAATCAGATCACCGTCGGCTACAAAAGCACACAAAACATGGTCGCTGACGCTCTAACAAAAGGGCTGCACCGGCCTAAGCACGAAGATTTCACAAAGTCTATGGGCTTGCGTCCAGAGGAGCATGTTGAAATATAGGACGCAAGTGCCTTACAAACTTAATAGAGCATTTCACCTGTTTAGCGTATTGCTCTCGTTCATAGTTCTATCTCTCTCTTGTATAATGTCACTTTATAAGTACCAGCCACAATATTTGTTGTTTCTAAAATCTTAATTAAAACTCGTATTATATCTTCAAAGTCTTTATTATTTCATTAAGTCGCACGTTGTCGGTCGGTGCGGTGCTCTAAGGGGGAGGCCTATGTTCAGCAGTGGACGTCTTCTGGTTGATAATGTATTTAATGTAAAGTAACCTTTTCTATTTTATGGTAGACTTTAAATTAGTCAAAAATACATTAAATAAATTAAATTAAATTAACACGTCAACATTTTTAAACATTAAAAAAAAAAAACTAGTGGAGTTATACCACGAGCTACAAAAGAAGCTTACTAAAGTGCCCTATAGACTACAGACTGAGCTAATCTAATGGTCGGTGCAGACGATCCAGAACCAGTAATGACACAATTTTCTCTGCAATATGTCTGGAGCGTGGTCCATTACGTTCAAGTGCAAGACGTTGTCGCACCAGTCTGAGATACTGTTTGAAATATGTTTAAGATTCTATCTTATGGTACTGGCAACATATAAAACGTTGGCAGTTCTACTGAGTGTTCGGTTATACAAGGAACATGATCTAAAATATCATTGTACTCGTCCTTGGTTCTTGCTGTCTCGTTCGCACTATATCAACATTATTTAATATAAAAATAACACAGGAGAAATTAATAAATGTCTTGTCATTGACTTTAGAATACCATTGCCAATGTTATATAACAATCTTCATGACATTTAGCCCTTCCCATGACATACAACATCTATATTCAACTGTAAAATGCCTAAGGAAATGTCTTATCTCAAACATTGTCCTTCAAAAAGATTAACACTCCGAGTTTGAATGTTACAAAAGTCACTTTGTAATGAAAGCCCATACATGCCAATTAAAATATATAATAATTTACCGAAAAATATACAAAACGAAGCAAAATTAACCAATTTTACCAAAAAACTAAAAAAAAATAAAAAAAATATAATGATTTTTATTTCCATCTCCGTGCTAAAAATACAGAACCCTTGGGTGCCATAAACCAAAATTAATTAAGAGAAACAGCGCAGCACATAAAAGCAATGTTGGTGCCATGTCACAGATTATAAAAAATGCAAAACATGCACCAGGGCGATATTTCTTTTAATTAATTCTGTTGGAATGGTGAATACATCCAAAATACGTCGAATTTGTCCTTAATGATTGCCATGGGGAAAATTCTCTAGCCGGAATGGCTTCTCTCTAAAGCTCCCCATAAAATTAATGATACGCAATTATGAAATTAATTAGTTTTAAGTCTCTTACGATTAATAAGGTTTGTTTGTTTGGGAGAATTTTAAATAAAAGATACCATTCAACATATAGTGAGCCTATAAAATATATATTTATATTATTATTATTGTTGTTTTGAGGAAACTGATGGTAATGTACTTCTAAATTTTAGAAAAACTTCTCTGCAATTTATGTACTATCGGACTTTATTTTCTTGTGTATTTATTTTGTTTAATTATTATTTGCTTATCCTATATGTATGTATTTGCAGTAAATAAACATTTTTTCATTTTTCATTTTTCTTTTACTCAAATCAGTTAGTATAATGTAGTGAGATAGATTGACAGCACAATTGTCGTATCTTGAGGGCTCGCTCCCCTAATTCAGCCATCTCGTTAGATTTTTTACTACATTTTTAAATTTAGAAATGACTGATTTGAGATTTAAATATTACGGTTATTATCTCTTTTCGAATGTTTTATAGGAATTTTCATGTTAAAAATGGAAGCTTTGGCTTTATATTTCGCGAATTCCAGGTTAACACAGTCCCTTGGTTTACACAGACGTATATTTTTTTATTTTTGTGGAGTAGGAAAAAACTTAAAATTATATTTTTTCCTTCTTTGTAAATCGAAAAAGCATTTAAAAAAATGTGTACAACATTAGTAATGGTACTCTTCAAGATAAATTAACGTTTATTTATTTTATTTTTACTCAGTAATTTTAACATTTAAAATGCTGAAAAAATGCGAACGAGATAGCGAAGGCCTCGCCCCTTAATGTATGTGGATACTGGCTGTTACCCGTGACTTCGTTTGCGTGGACTTACAAAAACAAAAAAAGTATCCTATGTCCGTCTCCTACCTTTAGGCTATATCTACGCAAAAATCCAGCTCGATCGGTTCAGCCATTAGCCGTGATAGTCGCTATATCACGACATATACACTCAGAGAGACAGAGTTACTTTCGTGTTTATAATATTAGTTAGGATTGGCTGTCGCAGCTATCTCACTGCCACATTTGCGAATTTTCGTAGATTTTGTATACACGTGTACCCAAAAACTGTATGTAGGTACCTACCTGTCTAACATAATAGCAGAAATATTTTAAGGAACTTTTCGTTATTATATCTTGTATTTGACGAATGTCAACTTATTGTTTCGTCAAATAAAAAAATATCACAAAGTAAATTTCCATTAAAACATTTGTAAATTTATCACAACACACTCTTTGTAAATACACAGTTATTATTATATTTTCAATAGTAAATGAAAATGGGCTAGCGAGGAAACGGTAAACGCATTTTGGGTCTTAAACTGTGTAAAGTTCAGTAAGTTCATACTTACTATTATTAAAAAAAAAAAAACTTGAGAACCTCCTTCTTTTTTGGAAGTCGGTCTAATATATAGTGTTTCAAATTATTTTAATTCTATGCGTCAAAAAAGTATATTGGTCGCCTGATGGTAAGCGATCATCGTCACCCATGCCAGGACTAAAAATAGAATCATCATCATCAGCCGGAAGACATCCACTGCTGAACATAGGCCCTTAGAGCGTCACATCGAACGACAACCTGCCACTTGCATCCACCTGTTGGCCACGATTGTCACACTGTCGTCGGGCTACCGAGTGGGAGGCCTACCTACTCTGCGTTTTCCTGTGCGTGGTTGCCACTCAAGAACCCATCGGTTATTGGTTATCGAGCGATGCGGCCTGCCCGTTGCCACTTCAGCTTGAAAACCCTGAAAGATATATCGGTAACATTTCTGACTTTATTGCGCAAATAAACTCCGAGCATAGCTCTCTCTATTGCCAAAAATAGATGGGCTTTTAAAAATAACCCACTTGCAGATTCTAGACTAGGTATGGAGAACCTAATTATCTACAGTATAAAGCTGGTATCTGCCAAATCCAGACATATTCTTGCTACATAAAACACGTGAGGCAAAGCATCTTTCTATGACGTCACGTCTTTGACACATTTCTGAGGTTTATCATCCGAGCACCAGCTTATCTTCAAAGACGTCTTTCCTCAGAAATTATGTATGAAACAGCCACAGATTAAGGATTAGTAGCCTGTGAGGACGCAGAAAATGTGTTTGGGAAGGGTTTTTGAATTTTAACCGTTATAAATAATTTTAGAAAAGTATGGAGATGAGCTTAGAAACAGGAATATGGAAAAGCGAGTACTTCAATTCATTGCAGTCATTGAGATTTAGAAGATCGCTAACAATAGACCTTTACTATCCTAATCTTAACTGAGACTGACTGATCAAAGATCGGAACGCGGCGGTGATGGAGGCCCTGGGCCAGGAGTAGGCGATTGAATTGTAAAAGATAGCGTGTATATTGTAAAAGTAACATTTATATTAGTTATTTATTTTTGTTTCCTTTGTTGTAAGTTTGTGTGGCTGGCATGCGTCAACTCGTGAACGGGTGCTGCTTGCGGGAGCTGGACTGCTTGGAGTATATACGCAAATCTATAATAGCACTTAGCTCTTTATTAGCATATTCGTTGGTATTTCCTTTTGTAAAGTCTTTAGTTTTTATATTCCGTTTCAGTTGATAAAATATTTGTAAAACTTGATAAATGGCACGGACCCCGGAGTCCGTGGAGCAATATTGTAAATAAAAAAAAAAAAAAAAACTTAACTGATATAATAAATGTGAATGTAACTTTGTCTATCTGTCTATATGTTACTCTGTCTGGGTATTTAGTCGCGTTATCACGGCTAAACGGCTGAACTGAAATTGAGCATTGCCATTCAACGTGGCAATGCCGCCAGCATTCTGGGTCCTTTCCGTCCACTAATGGTCTTTTATTTTAATTTTTATACAGGTAGTTTAGGTTTTAGTTTTTAGTTAGTATTTTTAAGTTTTCTCTAATTGTCTGTTTTATAAGTTGTGCAAAATAAAGTTAGTGTATTAAAACACATATTAATTTATAACTTACACTGTCTGGCTTTGTAATCGTCAGTTATAATTCAACGCCCTACTGTGGCAGGTTTTTTTTTTTTTTTTTAATGTTACTCGGTGACGAGACGAGCAAGTCGCTCACCGGATGCTAAGCGTCACTCTTGCCCATAACAGTTCAGTGCCACCCCGAATGTTGAACCTCAACAGTTCAAAACTAGGCGCGGCAATGCACTGCGCTTATATACTTTATAATTAGTCTTATTTTTAAGTCCTAATTTGTATGTATGGTTTCGCATAAATAAATAATTATCTACCATGAACGGGTGATGCTTTGGTCGTGTTTATCTGGACATCCGATAATAGAGAGAGGTTTTTTTTTGTAAAGAGATTCCGGTTAAAATATAAATAAAAATGTAAGTAGACCAAGTTAGCTTACTGGCAACACTGTCAGGTCTGGTCTAGATATTCCGCCTTAGGTTCGAACATTAATAAAGCTAAAGACGTCGCCGGTACTCGAATATTTTTGCATACATCATTTAAGAGGATAGCCCTTCCGCGAGGTTTTGGCGCATTCGATATTTTAAATTGTATCGCTCTGTTTCTCGTGCGTGCGATAGAGAGAGTTAGTGAATTCTCCTAACTTGTTGTTGATGAACTTAGCGTTTCGGGGGTAGTCTGTTATCACTCCCTAAATCATAACAAAATCTTTGGTTTGATGTCAATGGCTTGGATAAACTATAATCTACGCGCCGCTAAGTTTTGTTTAAAAAAAAAAATTTTATTGGTATTCTAACAACAAATACTTTTATTTGTCGTGTTTTCGACGCAAAAAAATGTCTCTTTATATTCCTATAAAAACGAAGATATTGCGAAATTTAAAATAAATAAATATTCAAGCATAGTTTTTCATATTTTAACATATAAAAAAATCATCGAAATCGGATAACGTGTAGGGGCGGTCTCAGACTACGCTTTTTGTATGGACGAGTCGGTGGTATACTCTATTCTTAAAACACGGTCGTCTGTTCCAGGAATTTTTTCTCCGGACTTGCATTTTCATAAGCGCAATTTGATGACCTATTTACATTCTGCTTGGTAAGTCTTAATTTACATGTTTCTTTTTGAAATGCATTGTGGAGAAGATTGTTATTTGAATTTTTTCAAGTTGAACCTAATTGAAGCTTTGGAATATGTTTTAAGTAAAAGTTGGTTTTATAAGCTGTGATGAAGGTTTCATAATGTGATTGAATATAATGAAGTTTTAAACATTTTGCCAGAGAAAAGTAGAGGATTTTTATTCTAGTGCTACCGAGTCATCCGTCCGCATCAAGTTTCCTTAATTATGTTCACCATTTTGTGCAATATCTATGTATATAAAAGAACTTATTCTTAGAGAATTTTATTTAAGTATGTCAGTTCTCACTTTTTTCTTTATGTTATTGTGTTTTATGTGGCAGTGCATTGCGAATGTGGATACCGCGACAAAATTACTGTAGTTTTGAGGTACTCCATTTCTTAAAAATAAAATGTAACTGTGTAAAGAATAAAAAAATTAAAAAAAAAAAAAAAAAAAAACTAGGAATCAACGTACAGACCAAACCGCTTATGATAAAGATGTGAAATCCTCAAAGGGTCTAGTTAAACAATAAGATCGGGTTTTGCGTAATTCCACCTGTAAATAATAAAATTAACCTCCAAAGTTAGTATGGAAATATATATATATTTATCATGCTAAGCCGATGAGCCTTGGTTTATGTACTAATCATTAAAAATAAAGACAGGCACTGCTCGGGATTTTTCAATATCAACCCTTATAAAGGTGAAATGGGGTTTATAATTTAGTGTAGCCTATGCGACCGAAGTAAACAAGTATTAAAATAAAAGAGACGTGTAGTCAGACTGTAATTAATTGTAATATGGAGTTGTTGATCACCCAGCAGCGATTGAGTCGACGATATTGACGCTATCACAATGTCATGTGTTAAGCCCGAGTCCTTATTACGTATTGTAATAAGGACTTTTTGTTATATTATTTGTTTTTAGGTAATGGCTTTGGCTTTCATAAAACCTCGTCTGGATTTCATTCAACTCGGAATACAGAGCTTAAAAAATCCCAGCCAGGTTTCATGAACCTAAGCTTAGACAAAAGATTTAAAGAAAGATTTAAGATTTAAGATTTTTTATTACCAGAAATATACGTAAATATCACAAACCGAAAATAACGCTAGATCCGATCACAGTACTAAGCAGATAAAGCAGATAAAAATAATGTGTTCACGATTATGACAATTGTATAAAGTTTTAGGTTATTATACAGAGTAACGCGGCTGCGACCGCAGCTCGTGACAGCGTAGTAAGCCGCGCCCTCGTATCCACTTCTAATGTAATTTACACTGTTGACGAGGATGGGATAGAAAACAAATTTTGTACTTTTAATCTTATACGTGCAACATAGCACAAAATGTAATAAAATTCTCAGTGTCCATCAGTGGCCACTGGCAGTGGTCGCCGGGATTAATTTTAAATTTAGTTCCTACTGTCCGCCACTAGTAGCCAATTAGCCATAAAAAAAACAGTGTCCACGAATGGCGGCCAATTAGGTGGTGTGGAGTTTTGGCGGGAACCTGAAGAAGTCATTGTATTATTTTCCAAAACTTGCGTTATTTCAAGTATTAATATGTAAAAATTGTGTATTGGTCCATTAAAGTGTTCGTAAACGTGCACGAGTGTTGGTGGTATAATGTTGTGAAATGAAATAAAATGAAATGAGTTTTTTGAAATGAAATGAAAACTTGACTGTGTTTCGTGTTGTTTCCAAAACTCCATTGAAACGTTTAGTAAAGTCGCCACCACCTCACTGGGGCATGACGTGCACTTGACCGTGACTTAGGCTATGACTGCGACTTGTTTTAACTGTGAAATAAGAGAAAAATAAAAACATACCATATATGAAATTGTGCAAAAATGTAAGCACAATACATTTTACAATTGGCAACATTCATACCAAAATATCAATCGTTGTCAACTGAAGGTTTTTCCTTCAAATTGAAATTAACAAGTCAATTAATCATTCAGAAAACAAAAACCAGTGGAAATAACAAATATGGTATAGTGACGAATAGATCGCTTTTCCGGAGATAAATCGGTGTCTCCACAAGCGCTGGTCATCCCGTAGAGCTTTGTTTTTTGATGACTTTTTGTTATTTGTCGCGACCATTGAGCTGATATTCTTCGTTGCGGATATTAATATAGCGGACACATTGACAGAGTGTTCACCGATCATTTACTGAATATTAATATACTTTAGTTATTATGCAGTGTGTAGTTAGTAGTCTTAATTATGAGGATGTGGTCTAACACAAACCAATTTTGAATAAAAAACCAAACAATCCGTTTCAGTGTGAATATTACTAGCAACAACCACACATTGGTGTCGATTCTGTTCTGCCATTTTCTAGACTAAGCTCTTGACAGCTCTAAAATTGTTGCTATTCTTTTCTTCCATATTGGAATTAAAAGAGACGCAGATAATTTAAGTCCTGTCAGATTTGTTTAGTTTAGTGAGTGATACAACAGAATCGACATTACTAATTTCCTATAAAATAAAAAACTGTCTTTTACAACGTGTGGAGCCAACACACAAGAGAAAAAAAAAACTGTCAATGACGTTTCGAACAGAAGAAAGTCGTTCAAAAGTAAACCCATTGAATTTCACGCTCCCCAAACTTTACAACAGTGTATCATCACTTGAAAGAGGAACGCTGTTTGTATTCCCTTTATTATATCTTCCATTGTTAGCGGAATTGACGTCGATTATAACAAAATATTATCCGTCGTTCCGTTAATTACGCACTGTGTACAATATTTGTTCATATTATGGCTCGGTTTCGTTGTATTTCGCGTTTTATTAAATTTCTTTAAATTATGTTTAAAATTAACACGTAAAATGTTTATGGTAATCTTTTTATTAAGGGTTTGTTTATTTCAATACTTATCATTGTTGTTGGATACACAATATATACATTACATGAAAAATAATAATGACCTAAACAGAATAAGTATCGAGTTACGGCTGTGTACCTATGTCCTAAAACTGCGACCAGAACCACCTGAAGATGGACAGCAGAGTCCACTTATTAAGACCCCGCTTTTCTAAATCAGCTATCTCGGAAGCACATTTGAAAAAAAAAACAAAAATATTTTTTCGTATTTTTTTTTTGACCACATTAAAAAAAGTAACGTTCAGTTTCTTTGGAATAACAATGTCATTGTTATAAAGCTATTTTTATGTCAATATTTTCATTTTTTTACGAAAAAGAAGGAAAAACATTATTTTCGAGTTTCTTCCTTCACCTTCGCCAAAATAATAACATAGAAATTGCTTTAAACATTGATATTGTTATTCTAAAGAAGCTGAGTGTATTTTTTTACGCTCGCGGTACGCCACATCGAAGTAAATTTTAGCACGCACAGCAGTAACTTTTGGTGACAAATACCTTTAGTGCAACGCGTGTGACAAGGCCAGAATGATTTGCTCTGTCAGTAGTTATTTTCGACGTAAGTATGGCTCTTTTACCAGTCCATCGACATACAGATAAAAGACATACGGAAGACATAGCGAAATTGGCGCCAAATAGGAAAGTTTAGCGAAGAAGTGTTGCCTGAATGAGCTGCTGACGATAATGATGAATTTATACGAGAATAGCTATCATTAAATTTTATACTTTGCGGTTCTCTGCTCTTAGTATAAACTAACAAGTGTAGAGGGCAAACTGTAACGTTTTCGTGCAAACTTAACTACCCAAACTAGATAAATAGCACTCTAGTGTAAAGCTATAGGGGAAGTACGTACAAAACGGCATACTGTTTTCTATTTGGTTCATATTTTCTTTATTTATGTATTTAGAACAGTAAAATTTCGCAGTAACAAACATTCATCTTTTATCTAGGGGATCAACAAGCAAAATCAACAATAAAAACAAATAATTACGAGATAATTAGTCTTAAGCAGAGATCAACCGAAAACCATTTTGTCCATACCATATGGACAAAATGGACCAGTCATAATGGACAAAATGGCATACATAATACTTGTGGACAATTTAAACGAAAATCACACAGAACTTTTTTTTCTGTCTCTTGGACAGATCAGCACACTTAGCATGAGCCCAAGGAGAATAATGCATACACTGTAACCAGCCTTCTATAGGTTTTGAGCGAGAAAAGAGGTCGTTATAAACAAATGCACGCACAGCCATTAGCTTTCTTAATTAACTCTTCACTCCATGACTGTCGGTTAGTTGTCCTGTTGTAGTAGCGTGGCATTTTGTCATGTCAAAAATATAACAAGTAATATTTAAAAAAAAAAACAAAATACCCGATTGCAAAATATAGCGTATGTCACTCCAGACGTAAAGATGAATCCAACACCTCCCTCGTCAAAATCGGTCAAGCCGTTTAGGCTACACGAGGAAATACATATATACACCCCAAAAACAGTACCCTCCTTCTTGGGCAGTCGGATAATAAATAAATATTTGGTATTGCATCTCACTATTTGATTACAGATGGACAAAATGGCATACCTAATCACCTATACCATTTTGTACATATCACTCCTATACCATTTTGTCCATAGAGGGTTTTAAAACAATAAAATTCCAAATATAATATTAAAACTAGTTCTTTTGGTCAAAACAAAACACAATAGTCACGTCAAAATGTTCTAGACTAGAAATAATACGGTACTTTCATATTTTAAAGAATATTACTTACCAAAACATAAAAAACTATTTGGTTCGAAAAAAAACTCGTAACGGCCGAAATCTGTTTGAGACTGATTAAAAATAAAATGCCTGTGCGAGGGCCTCGGTTTTTTGACAGCTTATCAATAGACATTTGGACCACATGATGCAAGTGCCAAATTGGCGCCAAAGCCCGCCAAATTTTAAATAAGGCCGGTGTGCCGTTTTGTCCGTATATGCCATTATGTACGTACTTCCCCTACATTACTATTTATCGCCTACTCTGTAATTTCTATGAAAAACAAAACTCAAAACCGCACAGTCATGACTGTGATATCTATCTTTCTTTTATTTATTTTTGTCAATGAGGGATGATATTATGTCAAATACAACGTCTGTTATATTTTGTGCTTGTCATGACCCATTGTTAGAATAAATAATTGAAAGGATGAATTGTCCAAAAGAAAAACAACAATTTACAAAATTAATGCAGTATAGTTCAAACATTATGGTTGACAACATTATTTAACAACGCGACGCTAAAACCAGCTAAAACTCCATAATTAATTACCCACATCCCTTCGTACCACAAACTTATAAACTGGACTACGCAGAGGCGTTCGTCAATCGTGCTGAGGTTATCTGTTAAAATATTTTTCGATTGTATGACTTACCATAACTTGAGAACGGCTCAATAGCTTCTTTTTTTTTTTTTTTGTCGTAATTATCAGAACAAGGTTTGTGTGAAGAGTTTAGCGAGGCTGAAGGCCAAGCTTTATCGCGTCCGAAATCGCGGGCATCAGCTTTTTTTTTTGTGGTATGAAAGTTACAATAGAAATGTTGTCAAAAATAGTTACGATAAACTGTAGAAGGTCCTGATTTCTGTTCATTTTAATTCTGAGACCCTTTCAGACGTATCATTTCTGGCGTGAAAAATATAGAGCTATATATAACTACCTATTTCAGTTAGAGTTTGTAGAGTAGTTTATTGATGTTTTGCACCGACATAATAATTTATGTCATAACACAAAAAAAAAGCTAATATATGAAACGCCTGATTTGTACACATGCAGATAAAATTACCAAGGAATTTTTAAAATGTATTAAAATAAAAAATAAAACACCAATGAGCAATACTCCCAAAAATTCAAGGGAAGGTAATTTATCGGAGATTTTTCACGATTTCAATTTGCTTAATCTACAAATTTAACATCTATGGTTCTAACCCTTGCTAATCAACATAACAATTTACATACATTGTAACATTTGTTACGGTCTTAAACGATGTCATTTACATTGAAACTGCTAATAAAACCACTTCGAGGATGACAATGTAATGTTATGGTTTTACGATGAGAATTTGGTGGAATACAGGTGCGGAATTAATAATTAAATAAGCAAAATAAACAAGAGTGTGCGGTTGTAGAAATAGCGATAAAGTTAAATACATTATCAGATTAGTTGATATTTTTAACCGACTATCCATGAAGGAGGGTATTGTTTTTTAGATGTAGTATGCATGTAAGTATGTAGGTATATTTTAGACGAATGTAATGGAGAAGCGGGCAATAGAGAGCTTTGCACGAAGTTTCTTTGGGCGATAAAATCCGGAGCGAAGATCTTCGTCGAAGAACCAAAGTCACCGATATAGCTTTCAGAGTTTGCAGGCTAAAGTGGCAATGGGCAGGCCACATCACTCGTGGAACCGATAATCGGTGGGCAAGAAAGGTGTGGCGACCACGAACCAGAAGACGCAGCGTAAGCAGGCCTCCCACTAGACAGACCGAACAAATTGTGAAAGTCGCAGGCAACCGGTGGATGCAAGAGGCACGTTGTCGATCGGTGTTGCGCTCTAAAGAGGAGGCCTATGTTTAGCAGTAAACATCTTCTGGCTGATGACAAGTTATTATTAACTATTGTAACCGCATACTTCAAAGCACAGATTTCTATTTTAGAAAAGTAAATCGAACGTTCGAATAAAAATCCATAGCCCACGCATTTCGCGTCTGCGTTTGATATCCGACGTGAATGTAAAGTCCCCGAGGGTGTAAATACGAACGTACGCAGATTTGTGAGATAAAATTCATTTATCGGTTTTCGACTTTATTTATGGTAGCATTTAGAGTATTTGCATAAATTATGCAAACGAGGATTGATTGCAAGGCCGTTTTCTGTAAAGGAAATGTATAAATAGTATTCTGTATTTGGACCTAGGTATGTCCTAAAACTGCGACTACAACCACCGTAGGATGGGCAGCAGCGTCCTCTTAGTAGACGTTGCACATTCTGCGATCTTAAAAATGCCTGCCAAGCGTAGGGATTATGGCAACTACCAATCAGGGCTTCATTTTATTTTATGAAGATATGAGGCTCGAAGTGTTTCCGCTTTTTTGTGAAGTTCTATTCATATCGAAATATACATGGATTATATACTACTTTTAAATTCAAACTTTACTAGTACTACTTCCAGTATAATTTCATGCAAAAGTACAATAAAATATGTGTTTACCTTGGACCTTGTGCACAATATTTCTTTAACTCAAATCCTGTACACGAACAGTTCAGCTATAACCGAACGATGAGACTTATAAATAGCAAGCGATTTATGCCACGTTTGTTCATAAGTCACATATAATAATGTCAATATCTAGCACAGTCATTCAAAACGTTACTACTAAAAAGGTGCAAGGCAGTGACTCAGTGCAAGGCAAAACGAGGTCGCGCGCGTGTCACGCCTAGCATTCCTTGATAAATGTCACCGAATGCGATCGAAACTATAGTCTGAATAACCGACTCATTTTAACGTGAGCGTTCCCGTTTTATTAAAACAAAATGTGTCAAAACCACGTCCATTTTCATAGTAAAAAAGTTACTCCGAAAGTTAAAAAAAAAACAAAACGAAATCGATATTAAACTAATTTAGTGTAAACAAACATACAAACTTACATAGACTTGTTTAGGGAAGCGCGAGATGTATTTTTAAAAACACGAAAATAATTAATTATTAATTATTTAATGAAATAAATGTGTTTCTTAAACAATGGTCAACTACTGAATGCTAAAATTAAATCTTAATTCTACTGGGTGCCCGGAGAAGGAATGCACCGCCTCAGCATTATGCCAGGTGCGGCGATCGGATGATAGCGCGTGGGCGCTTCTAGCGAGAGGCGCTTAAGGGACAACAAACATAGCGTGTCCTGCGTGTCCGTCTGGTGCTGGTGGCGTAACTCCTCCCTCCGTAAGTTCGAAATTATCCGAAGGATGAGGATGATTTCGAGCCTTTCCCATTAAACTAGTACACATTTTCTTAACTCTATTCTTAAGAGCTAACAATATAAGACAAATTACGGTAATTACCCAAAACACTAAGTTTCCTATGCTAACACTTTTATAACCTAGAGCACTAAAATAGTTTTCACTATCACTAATTTCACTCCCACTTTTCTGCAATAAGTAATTCAGGAACTGAGCATCGGCAAGGTCGATTCCGTTGAGGTTGACGGGTTTTCTCTGCATATCTGAATGGCTCGGCCGTATTGAGGGTAGAGTTATTACTGGAAACTTGGTGTAAATTACGTCTTTTCCTTGGATTTGGTGTTTCTTAAGCTTCAAATCCTTTATGTCAACGTGACAATAGTTGTCCATCGTTAAAAGATAAGTTCCGGAAATAGTTTCTTGTGTAATCTCTTCTTCGCAGTACTTCGTAAGGAGGGTTTCCGTTTTTGCGTAAATAATCCAGCGATTTGGCTGTATCAGATCTGCTTTTACATCCTCGATGGTGACAGGGACTGGATGATGGCTTGAGATATTTGTGGAAAACTTCATAAGCTCGGTAATGCTCGGTAATGTAATCTTCGATGGGTGGCGAAAAGTCGTTCTCAAAGCACAGGAAATGGCCTTCGTCGATTTCGCGGCATGGCTGGGAGAGCGGCTTTGCTTTCAACCCTTTCACAAGGACATAAGGGTATTTAGGGAGAATAAGGGAGGTAACGCTGTTGGCTTCATTATGGACAGGTAGCGGAATTAATTTGAAATAATTGAAAACTTCGTTTCTTATCAGGGGAATATGCATAATTATTTTTATCTGATTTTGTTTTATGTACGCTTTCAGTTCTATACATTGCTCTATTTTAATAATATTCTCTAGGTTTACTGGAAATACAATCTTATCCGTTTTCTCAATTTTCCTTAATATTAATATTAGTTCATCCGTGTCTATAATTGATTGATGTAAAAGTTTAACCTTAGCAAAAGCAATAGCGGTCTCAACCTCGTTTAACCTGATGTAGAGAGTTTGGAAGTTATGTATAAAAGCATTATAGATGTGTATAACTTCGTTACTGGATTGTGTCAATTTCAACTCATTTAATTCCCGATTAATATTTTGGATACTTTCCCCTATTTTGATAAAATTGCTTTTGGTAGAGTTAGCCATTTTTGTGAACGTACCCACCATTTCGGAAATGATTGTTATTTTATTATTTAAAACGGTTTGTTTTGTTTCTACTGCTTGAATAAGCTTTAATTAGGATTAACATGTGAAGGGCGCTTGATGTCTTTAATGGGAACTTTTGTTTTCCGGTTATTAGTAATAACTGGTACTACGTTTCTTTCTATAGCTCCGGTAACCTGAGCTTTCTGATATCGCGGTTTATCTTTACCGCGCCTAGTATTTACGCCTTTCATAAAGACTGTGTCGCCAACACCTATGTCAAAATCTTTCTCTCCGCCACGTTTCCTTACTTCCGCCTGCTTTTTGTCAATAATTTTGTCCGTCAAGTATTCGTACAAATATTTTGTCCGTCTTACGTGTTCTTTTACCAATTGTTGAGTAAACTGCTTATTGAAATCTAAGTAAAATGCGCTATTGGATTCGGTATGACCGAAAACTACTTCGAATGGGGTAAGACCCGTGGTAGAATGAATCGTATGGTTATATGACATTATTGCATAACTCATGACCGATGCAGCGTCTGTTACTTTCTGTTCGTACTTAGCTATTCGATATATTTCTATAAGAGTCGAATGAAATCGCTCAACTATTCCCATAGAGCTAGGGTTATGTGGGGTGCCGATATGAAGGTCGATCTTATAAAATGCTAGCATTTCCTTCATTAACGTGTTGTTAAATTCTGTACCGGGGTCTGAGCTGATCCTGCTAGGTGTACCGTATAAGGAGAAGTATTTTATGAGGGCTCTCACTGCTTCGGGGGTGGACTTGGTGCTGATCTCAAATGCCTGACCTAGTTTGCTGAAGGCGTCGACTATTGTAAGGTAGTATTTTCCGTCAATTGAAAAGGTGTCAATAAATAATTCCTGGAATGGTTTAATTTGGGTTTGCGTCAATTGTAACTCCGGCTTTAATGGTTTACGGTCATACTTCATTTTCTTACAAAGTTCGCACGCATTTATAATGCTTGCCACTGTTTGGTCCATGTTGTTCCAGTAAAAGGTACGTCTTAGGTGTACTGACGTTTCTTTAATTCCTCTGTGACTATTTTTTCCTACGTGGTATTTAAGTACAATTTCTCGCTGTTCTTGTTCGTCCTCTACATAAATTACTCTCTTAGTGCACTCGTAGAACTTTACTGTCCCTTTCTGAAAGAGGAATAAGGTTGCCTCTGAAAATTGCTTGCGATGTAATGCGTCCTCAAAATAAAAGAAATATTTTATTTTGGGTTTTATATAGCTTTTCAGAAATCTTTTAATCAGATCTGGGTTGTCTAAAGGTAGATGAACCTCTAAAACTTTTTGTTTATCTCGAGATAAGTCTTTAACCGATATTTCATTTCTGCTCCATGTATATACTAATATCTGGTTCGGCTTGGTGTCTATAGCTTCTTGTAGTATAAGCATGCCGTCCGTATCAAGGTCTTGGGCTGAATGGACCGTACCTATAGTACTTAAATCGTCGCGTCCTTCTGATGCAGATGCAGTGACACTACTCAAAGATGGGATAGAGTAGGGAGATTTTCTACCTTTGTCATCAATCGGAGTACTTTTTTCCGAATCGGATGAAATTACTACCGGGGAAGGTGTTTGCTCTTGTGTTGTAGAGGCGCAGGAAGCATTATTTGAGTCTTTACCTAGTCGTATAATTTCTTTGGTCAAATTTGCAATGTGGCGTTTGAGTTTTTGTTCCTTTTCATCTACGTTTACTATCATTGAAATGTCATCATTTTCACCTAATGCGTTTAGCCGAATACGTGACAAGGCGTCGGCATTGCAGTTTCTTTTTCCTTCTTTATGTTTGATGTCGTAATCGAACTCTGATAGACGTAATTTCCATCTCGTCAGCTTACTGTTTGGTTCCGTGATTGATTTGGCCCATATTAATGGCCTGTGGTCTGTACAAATTGTGAATTTCTTTCCGTACAAATATGGACGAAAGTGTTTCGTAGCCCAAACTATAGCTAAGAGTTCCTTTTCTATAGTACTATACCGTGTTTCAGCATCATTTAATGTACGACTCGCATACGCCACCGGCTTGTCACTACCAATAGGTCCCTGGGAGAGGACAGCGCCGATTGCAAAATTTGATGCATCCGTCGTAAGTACGAAAGGTTTGCTAAAATCCGGGAATTGTAATAGCGGGGCGTTTGTTAAAAGCTCTTTACACTTTTCGAATGCGTTAATATATTCCGGTTTCGTGCAATCGATTTTGTTTTTCTTTTTCAGACACGATGTTAGTGGCTGTGTAAGTTTAGCAAAGTCCTTTATGAATTTCCTGTAGTAACCTACCAAACCAAGAAAACTCTTAATTTCAGTAGATGTTCGTGGTAATGGGAAATTCAGTACCGCTTTTATTTTGTCGTTGTTAGGCATGAGGCCATTTTTGGTAATGGTATGCCCGAGATATAGAACCTCTTTTCTCAAGAATTCGCATTTATCGAGAGTCACTTTTAGGTTAGTTTTCCTAAGTCGGTCAAATACTTTACGGAGCTTTTCGACATGCTCTTGCAGGCTGGAGGAAAATACAATTATATCGTCAAGGTAAACCAGGCAGTGTATACCCTGAAGGCCTCGCAGTACATTATCCATGGCCCTTTGGAACGTTGCCGGTGCCGTTTTTAAGCCAAACGGCATTCTTTTGAACTCATAATGACCTGATTGTGTGGTAAATGCAGTTTTTGCTCTATCCGCTTCATTAACCTCAATTTGGTGATAGCCACTAGCAAGATCTATTGTGCTGAAGTACTGAGATTTGCCTATCTTATCGAAGAGGTCGGTTATATTAGGCAGCGGGTATTTGTCGTCAACTGTGATTTCATTTAGGCGGCGATAATCTATCACCATTCTGAACTTCTTTTCTCCAGACGCGTCTAATTTCTTAGGCACCAGGTGGACCGGTGCACTCCAAGGTGAGTGGGAGTCATTGATTACGTTATCTGCCAATAATTTATCTACTTGTTTTTGAATTTCCTGATTTATAACTGGCGGGTGTCGATAAGGTCTAACATAAATTGGGTCTTCATTTGTCGTTCTGATATTATGCTTTACCTGATTCGTAAAAGACAGCGGAAGTTTATCGCAATAAAATATATCACGATATTCATGGCATAATTTGGAAATACTGTCACGCTCCTCTTTATTTGCATGGTCTAATCGCAGTTTTTGTAAGTTTTCTTTCAGTGCCTCATCAATCATGCAGTCATCTTTCACAAAGTTTACCTCACACTCTTCATTTTCAAATACCGTAACATGAAAAGGTTCCTTAAAGGAGATAATAGCTTTTACGTCGGATGTGTTCTGTATAACCGTTTCCGCGAAATAGTTTTCACACCTAACAAGAGCGGTTGGCATGCGGACACCTTCCTGAAATTGCAGATAGTCTAATATCGCATCACCATGTTGTAAGTTGGTAGGAATCCTAACTCTTGTTTCTGTTCGTGGTGGTACGTCAATCTCGTAAGGTGGGTTGTATATAATTGGAATTTTCGCGTTGTGTGTCAGCAATATTTGGTTGCGCATGTCAATATTTGCTCCTAATTTGGACAGAAGGTCAGATCCTATTAACCCGTCGTATCGTTTATCAACGTCATAGATGTAGAATTTTTGACGAAGAGTGCTTTTGAATGTTTTGAGCAATGGTATGTATATAATCTCGTCGTGCATGCTCTGAGCATGTGTGCTAATTACTTTGAATGGCTCGTAGTATTTAAAGTCGCTGAAAAATTCGTGAGCTTTACCGGGGCTTATAAAAGATCGGCTACTTCCGGTATCGATTAGAAATTTTGCATTAATTTCTGGAATCACCACGTGTGGTAATTTTAGGATACTATCGCAATAGTTTAAGTTAATCACTTCACCACATCCGTCGAGGCTGCTTCCTGAAAATTTTCCGGATATGTCGAAGTTTCCGGACAGGTATTTTCCGGGTTGGTATTTTCCGGATAGAATGCCTTCATTTCTTCAAAGTTTTCTATGTAATTACATTCGTTAGTAGAGTACTGTAAGTCATCACCGTTCAAGTCATAGTTATAGTCATAGTCGGTTTCCTGACAAGGAGTTGCGTCTTCGAAAAACAACTCATTCACCACCATATTTTGTCTTACTGGTGCAGTACGCATCGTGACATCTGATTCTTGGAACCTCGGCGCTTGTACTTGCTGATGCGGTATGCCGAATCTGAACTGGTTGCCTGCCTGGTTCGGGATGCCGAACTTAAAACCTTGCTGTTGGGGGATGCCGAATTTATAACCACCATGTTGGAATGGTGGGCGTTGTACGGGAGTCTGGCCGAAATTTCTTTGAGGCTGGTTTTGGGCTGTCCCAAATCTATAACCTTGTGTGGGCGGCGGCGCGAATTTCGGTTGTTGAATAAAATTTGGCCTGAAAACACCTTGGTTTTGCGGAATGCCAAATTTAAAGTTGTTTTGTGGAATGCCGTATTTGAAATTATTATTTGGTGGCGAATTAAACGCCGGCTTTAAGCCTTGAGCTGTAGTAAGTGGTTTAATCTGTGAGCTTTGCGAAGTCGGTGATTGCGGTGTCAATTGTTTCAGTAATTTATTTTTTGCGTCATATTGGTATTTAAAGTTAACTTCTTCCGTCACAATGCTTAAGGCATTTTCTAATGAAACACAACCTTTTAACCTGACGATTCTGATCATGTCTTCTGGTAGGTTGTATAGAAATACGTTTAACGCTGTGTTGTTATATAGTATCATTTTTGCTGCTTTGATACCTTCGTCTGTCAGTCTGTTTACTTTGGCAAATAGGGAACTTCTTATATTTTGGATTCTGTGGCAAAAATCTTTGTATGTTTCATTTTGGTTGAGCTTTAAAGTCTCCAGTTCGATTGCAATACATTCCTCCGAACGAGGGTCACCGAAATGCTGGGTAAGAATTTCCTTTAGGCTTTCGTAAGTATTTATATTTGGGTGGTCGCTAAGTAGAGTCGCTGCTCTACCCGACAATCTACTAGACACGGCATGGAATAAGTAGAGGCTTTGTGCCTGATTTCCTATAATCCTGCCACCGGCTACAACATAGTCACATTTGGATAAAAATAGATTCAACAGATTTTCCTCCCCATCATATTTGGGGATGATACACAAAACTTCTTTCGGAATAGGTTTGAATTCCATTTTAATACACTTAATTACTTATATTTCTATACTGATGTACCAATTTTTGTGTCAATCAGTAGCCTACTCTACACTACTATTACTACTTATCACTATACGAATTAACTACGCTTAATAGTTTGCCTATTTTAGTGCAAAACAAAATCAGATAAACGCAGTTAATAAGCTCGATTATTTGGGATCGAGGAAAATTTTGGAATAGACACAGGAATGCGAAACAGGAAGTGAAAAGGTTTACTCACAAACTGCTGGGTCCCATGTCCTCCGTGAAACAGCGCTGACCACTTGTTCACTCGCTTCCGCAGGAGTCGTATTTGTTTGTTCGGAGATTTCCACGTCCGCGAGTTTGACGGTTTTTTGGCGAACGATTATTTCCGCGACGTCGATTTTGGGGCGATCGCGGCGATAAGGCGCTCGTAAAACTCGTGAAAATCCGCTCCGGCTGCGCCAGACTTGTTTAGGGAAGCGCGAGATGTATTTTTAAAAACACGAAAATAATTAATTATTAATTATTTAATGAAATAAATGTGTTTCTTAAACAATGGTCAACTACTGAATGCTAAAATTAAATCTTAATTCTACTGGGTGCCCGGAGAAGGAATGCACCGCCTCAGCATTATGCCAGGTGCGGCGATCGGATGATAGCGCGTGGGCGCTTCTAGCGAGAGGCGCTTAAGGGACAACAAACATAGCGTGTCCTGCGTGTCCGTCTGGTGCTGGTGGCGTAACTACATTGTACATAATTATAAAGACTATGACTCGCATTAATATAGAAGTGTGATTCAAGCTTACTTTGAAAGGTGATAATAAATTAATGATACGCAAAAGCTTGTGTTTCCTTTAATCTCACATCTGTTTGGCTCATCTAAGCGACAGCCTTTTGATGCCATGTCATAATTATTTAGCTGACCTCCTTCATCAAAAGATAAACATTAATTTATCCTTTATGTCTAAGTACACGGGTTGAGGTTTGAAGTCATTGTAATAATTACCAGCACTGTATTACCAATTAGTACGTCGGCGGATATTTCATTTTGAGAATATCCTCGGCCTCTTGCTGGTTACTTCTATTTTTTTATTGCTGTATCTAGACCACCATGAGGTCAGCCACTGGATAGTCGGACAATCAGGTGTCAGAAATGTTTAGTCGTTAAGTCACTATAGGCTGATTTATTAGGGATAGCCAAAGCCAGCCCTGATAACATAGTTTTTAGGGGCCTGAATGCTTCTGACATGACTTCTTAGCGAACAAACAAAATAATAGTATACCAAACGTAAAATAATCGCGTATGTTAAAAGACTTTTGATTTCAAGTTCTACCAAAAGTATCATTATTTTTAGTTAGAAAAATATATCACGGGACTAAGTTTCTAGAAAAAATATGGTTTGTACTTTTTTTCAGTTTTGAATAACTTAGAAATACTATATTTACGTATGCCGAAAGGTAAGTTACTGACATGTTACAGACATAAGCATACATTAAAATTAGAACATTTTATCATAACAAAGGGACAGATAGCCTAACACTGTCTCACCAAATAAAACATCTGAATTATCAGCCGTTAACCCTTTACCGGAGTGTTATTTGACGTTCCTATTCATGAGCAACGCTGCCAATGGGGATAGGACAAAAATCGAATAATCTATTCGAATTATATTATATAAATTACTCTATAAATTTGAATTACTACCCATACAAATATTGTTTTTTTAATATTACAGTAGTTTGCCTCTACAGCTTCGCTTGCCTAGGATACCCATTTCACCTCTTTAGGAATTTGATTTTCAAAAAATCCTGAGACAGGCCTTTCTTTATTTTAGCTTATTACGCAAACCGAGTTTAATTGGCTTAGAATAAAAAAAGTTTTTATATCTATAGTAACTTTGGGGGTCTATTTTACCCCTTTGGAAGTGGAATATCGCAAATACGTTCTTATTGATCAGGTAGATCACTTGAAAAAAAAAAAACAAAGTGTTGAATCTGTTGAAACACACTATTTTGAATAATTTAACAACTTTTATTATATATTTATTATATATATATATATATATATATAAATAATTTAACAACATTCGAAAACTGAATGGTTTATTCAAATTTATTTTTTCAAGCTGTTTTGTTGTCTTTCATATTTGATCATTCGAATAATTTGTTGTCATAATATGTATGTATCGTATTGCTTTAATTTTAAATGATTTGTTGAAAATTCTTTATAGTACGATCGTAAAGCACAAATAAAGTGCTGTTGCGTGGAAATACCTCCTAAGATCGCAAATTAATTGATTTTAGGTAGATAAAGCTATATTATGTAGCCGATCGCAAAGTCTATAATTATTTATTATAGAAATTTATTACAGATGTCTAATATTGATACAGTCACTACAATTAAATGTTGGTAGGTAATTACATGGAAACAATTTATGACAAAGTGGTTGAATAGAGATGCTTCCATACTAAATAAAACAACTGACTTGGTTTTACCTGAGATCTTACAATTTTTACGGTGGAAGGATTGCGTTGCGACAGTTGACATTTTTGTACATTTTATGTTTTTGATTGGTCCTTTTTAGCAGTCAAAAAATAGTCGTCAAACAATAACCACAAAACAAATTTTCACTCTAAAAAAGGTAAGATATAATGATATATTATGATATGATTTATTTTATTTATAAAATAGCAATGCTCAACGCTCTGAGCGTCGGCACCGAAAGTGCAAAGATAAGCACTTATCAGATTTTTCCGAATGCGTTAACATAATTATTTTTCAAATCTTTATCGTCAGAGTTATTTTGGCAAATCATCATTCGATTTTATTATTCGAATAATTTTATTCGTTACCTCGTCAACTCTTCAGTTAACGTCCCGGTCACGTAGCGCCATTCATGCCCCCCAGTTACGCGATCCGACTGCAGATATCTCTTGGTGATATATTGGAGAATCGCGATGATAGTCTAGATTGATGATTAAGATGAAGACGGGACAAATATGGCCCATCTCTGAATGGGGGTTATAAATGGATCTAAAACGAATTGGGATCGAAATGGTCGATGAAAGTGATGATGCAGATTGTAAATCATGACAAGGGATTTTGATATTGGGAATATAACTTGTATTAATTTTAGCAGTGATTTACTACCCTCAGGTTTAAAATGTATTGCCAAGCACCTTGAAGTGTTCCCGAAGTCTCATTTGAGACCCAGTTCCCATTCCAGCAGGCCTAGAACGGGCGCCGGGTAAAGTTATGTCCACCCGTTTTTTCATCGTGTAATGTGACAAAGCTAGAATATGGCTACATCCGTCTTTCTCTCGCGGGATAAATATGGTGGACAAAATTTTATCCTCATAGCGTAGCATCCTTTTACCCTTTAATTCAATGTTAGTGACTGGTTTCGTTTTTATCTCAATAAATAAATAACATTATGAAAAAATATACCTACATTGTAAATAAGATAGTTCATCTATTTATTTTTTTGAGGCTCGGAACAAGGGTTGTATTATATTGCTTTGTCGAAGAAAAAAAAAAATGAACATTAAGCTAATACATTCTAATCTAATAATTTAATAAATAATTTTGTGACATTTTTTCATTTGCTGGTTTTTTTATTTTTCTTCGGCTTCATTTGATCAATAAATATCTTCTAATTCGTTAATGTAGAGGATATTATCTATTGGGTTCAAATTCTAATTATGTGGATAGTTACGTGTCAAAGTTCTGAGCCTGCCCGTACGTCTATTAGAATAGAATAGAATTATTTATTGGCCTTATAACTAAGCTGTCACATTAGGTGTCTTTTTTTTTTGTGATGCGGAAATCTTCACAAGATACCTGACTGCTTTAGGGTGCAGTTGGGCTTAGTGGAATTATACCCACTAAAACCCCTCGGTGGCCTGCCTTGGTGCTTGACCGAGGGCTCCGGGATCTCCAAAGGAACGCACCGGAGCCTTCAGCACCACGCTTCAGCTACTGCTGCGAAGGCTAACAGCTGTCGTGAGACGCCTAAGCCTACAACAAAGTCCGCCACTCGACCTTGTTGTCCTCCCCGGGCTCGCTTCGGTACATGGTAGAACCCAACCCCTAACCACACCTAAGCCCAGAGGTCTTCTTTTAGTAGGCTCTTACTACAGGCAGGGGATACTTGAACAGTTGATGTTTTGAGGAATATTATGGCGGTTTGACAACCTTTCCCCCGAATACTGAAACGTTTGTTAACTTTGACGACAGATTACGTCTATTGCTGCCTTTGTCATTTGCTTAGGGCCAGACAGTATTCGGGGGTTTGTATAGAAAATATGATAAAACCCCGATTTAATACCGATGCCGTATTCTAGTGCCCCGGCGTCAGGGCAAATCAACGGACACCTATTTTTATCATGTCATCGGAGTCATGGTAACGTAAAATAAAAGCCACTCGAAAGTACTCATACTAAAATTTTGGTATTAAAAATGCTTTATTCCACTATCTGAAGTTCCATTGAAATGAAATGAGTTTTTATTTGCCAAAATGCAGGTAAGCACTATGCAGGTTACAATCGGTCATTTCTGACGTGCAAAAATATTTACATAGAAATCGATACTTTAAACGTTGATAAAGGTCACCGAATGTGATCGAAACTATAGTCGGAATAACCGACTCAATTTAACGTGAGTATTCCCGTTTTATTAAAACAAAATGTATCAAAACCACGTCATTTTTCATAGTAAAATCGTTACTTTGTTCATACTTAGTAAATGTTTTAAAAAAAAATACACTTTACCTATAATAAGCCAATTGTATAAGCCCAGAAGCTATTCGTATTCAATTTACGCCAGGAGCACTGATTCAAAACAAAAATAAGTAAAAATAGCTGTTTCTATAGTAGAATTTATTGTGACGAATAATGCCTGACTACCGTCAACATGTTTGATATATCAGTTGTGGAATTGGCGCGAACAAACAAGTCTTTGGTGAAACAAAAATAGGTCAACATCCTGCCAATTCTAAAAACATTCATGTTACGCCACACATCAGTCACAGCTGGCATGGGTCGCAATATAACTTTATCATAGAAAAAAATCTTTAAAAAAAAAACAAAAAAAAAAAAAAAACTTTATCATTGCACGTATTTGCACAATACGGATCGGGAAGACCAAGGAGAACGTTAATAGACTAAATAACAGAGAAAGCAGATATATGTCGTAGAAAGAGGTAGCAGAAGACCGCCAAGCGTGTGAATTATTCCACCAATAAGAGCTACGCTCTTAAACGAAAATCGTTAAATTATTATATTTATTAAAGATAATAAACGACAAATGAATGATCACATCCAGCTCCGGATCAGCACAATCTCAATAACTCGTGTCACCTCGTTGCGTTGTCCGCGACTCCTACTGCATTTTGCATGGGAGGATGCAGCACTTTCAGAATTTCTCTCTCTCTTTCTCTCTCTGCATCAGTCATTAACATCCCACCGCGGAGATATCTATATCGGCGGTTCGCCAACAGAATGTAGAAAATAACACTAATATTCATAATTTTCTGTTTCATATTTCAATAAAATAAAATCAGTTAAGTAGCTTAGCGAAAGAGAAAACTGTCAAAAGGAAAAAAAATAACATTTTGCGTTAAAATTATTAAGATAAAATCCCCTTACCTCTCAAAATAATACTCAAAACCTTTCCACCAATCGTATCATTCAAATTTAAATTTCACTTTGTATCAAGGCCCACCACAATCGAGGGTCCGAAATATCAGCAGCTTATTTTTAATACCGTAACGTGCACCTTTTTGAGCCGTAGGATCGCATGGGATGGCGTAGGATCGCAAGGGATCGCTCTTTTAATTGAGGATCACTATCAATGTTTCGTTACTTCGAGTTCTCTGATGAGTTTTTAAGCCTACCTTTGTTGTGCTGAAATGAGGGTGTTTTGGCAAATTTAGGGCAAGTCCTGGTTAGGGAAACATAAGTTTTCCTTTTCATAACCTTTTTCTAAGCTTTTTGGGTACGCTTTTGGTGACATCTAGGACACGATTGGCGTTTATTCCCAGAAGTTCCGTGAAAACATGCTCCATTAGAGACGGCATATTCACTTAAATCAAACGCGCTTGTCGCAAGGACTAGCCTTATGAAGAAAAAAAAATGTGTAAATAATAAATTGCCCCCTGGTTAAAAAAATAAAACGAATTTCAAAATGAAAATTCTTGAACGAACTATTTAAGCTACTTAAGACTTACTACATACAATTAGTTTGATTTCTTGTTTATCCATTTGAAAGTCTATTAAATTGAAATATTCAAGCGGATGATGCTTCGTCTAAGATTCAAGCCCACTATCAGTTGACATTGACAACGTACCCAGCATTCTGGCGGAATTGCCAATTTGAATGGAAATTGTGTCAAAGTGCGGTCGCATCAACGGATAGATTTTTGAAATTAGATGGCTCTTGGACCCCAGGGACCCACGTTCACAACCCCAAACAGCTCCAATATGTGACCACTCCTGAGATTAGCATAATTATTAGCATATTAAATTAAATATTCATTGATATGTGCAATTAGTCCTAACCTACCCAATTTTCCGCTTCATTTTTTGCATGCTACTTCACTTGTGTCAAGTTTTCCCTTTCATGTTATTCTCAGTACTTGACAGATAAAAAATCTTCCATTTTAAAACGTACCCAATAAAATCTAACAAAAAAAAAAATGCACGAACGTTTTACTGTGAAAACTGACGTGATTTCGATACATTTTAACCGACCCATTTTACTAAAACAAGTAGTCGTGGTAGCTCAGTGGGAGAACGCTCGCCTGACATTCGTGAAGTAGCGGGTTCGAACCCGGGCGGGCCCGTACCAATGAGTTCTGAGATACGTAAGTTAGGTTTCCTCAATATCCACTGCACCTCGACTTCAACAATCAGTTTTTGCTGCGTTGAATGCAGCGGCAATAGCAATAAGTTTTAAATACCGCAAGCTGCCGCCGTCTTTCGCAGCGATTACCGCAAGGATACCAGGCGCTTAAATAATAAATACCAATGGCATTCACTTCAATTTTTACGGCGATGTATGGAGTAAGCCGAGCGAGCGAATGCTCTAAGAAAATATCCTTAAAATATTTGCATTGTGTTGAACAAAATTAAACATACTTTCATCTTTGAAGCGATCAAATGAAAATTTTAAACAAAAAATATATTTTCATTTAAGATATAAAGGAATTCATATTTTATAAAAACAAGTTTCGTACTGTAAGCGACAATAGAAGAATTTTTCATTACTGAAATGAAAAACAGTATCGCGGAATGCTAGAAATAAATTGACAATTCAAAGTTGGCCGTTTGAATCATTTTATTTTTCGCACGAACGGCAAACGAGGCAGGTTGAAAAATATTTAAACTTCTTGTTGAAGGACAAGCCAAATTAGAATAATAGAAACTCGATGAAATAGATGTTTGGTTTTGTAGGCATTTAATACTTTTAGGGTTCCTTAGCTCAAAAGAAAAAAAATTAAACCTTGTAGGATCACTTAATTGTCCGTTTGTCTGTCTAGAGTAGAGCCCGTCTGTCCATCTGACCGACTGACCGGCTATCCGTCTGTTCGTCTGTCCGTCTATCCATCTGTTCGTCTGTTCATCAGTACGTCTGTCCGTATGTCATGTGGCGACAACGACCCGGAAGACGCATCTTAGGCAAGCCTCCCACTGCAGACTGACGACAAATTGTAAAGTGGCTGGCAACCGGTGGATGTAAATGGCCAGTTGTCGTTCAGTGTAGCGCTCTAAGGGGGAGGAATATGTTCAGCAGCGGACGTCTTCTGGCTGATAATGATGATGAATGTTTGTATATATTATTGTTATGTTTTTGAGTTGTATAATTTTATTTTATTTTATTTTATTCTCTACTTACGAGTACGTATAAAATTTTACGCATAGTTAGATAATTATTGTGTTGCCTTTTTTATTTCAATAAATAAACTAAAATTTAAATTACCGGCCATTTTGTTTTCGTTTGTACATTTATCCGTCGATGACTTTTGAACAAAGTTGCTAATTTCAATACAATGTTTGTTGTTTAGTTTGAATATAAGCAATGTATAGAGGTCGCAAAATCGCAATTCGGTACAAACTACTAGATTAATTAGTTTTTTTTTAAAACAGATTTTCGCCAAAAAAGTCACCCCGTATGATTCATGAGCAATCTGCATCATAAATTCTGTCTGCCAACGTTACGTTTCAGTTGTCCACCACACATAACGTACCAACACGCCACACCTAGACAATACCTACCTAACCCCAAAATCGCAGTGTCAACACGCAAATCACATTGTTTGCTACAGTATCAAAACTTGGGCCCTTCTCGAATACCAAACGTAAGTTAACAGACCGTACGCTACGCACAGTCGACGCTAAGGAAGTATAAGTTTCTGCGCATTATGTTTATTTGTGTGAGTAGATATATACTTTTGAGGTATTCTTTTTTGGGAGAGGGAAATCTTTACAAGATACCCGATTGCTTTGGGGTGCAACCGGGCTATTTGGGATTATACCCGCTAAAATCCGGTGGCCTGCCTTGGTGCTTGACCGATGGCTCCGGGATCTCCAAAGGGAAGCACCGGAGCCTTCAGCACCACTCTTCAGCTCCTCTCGGGATATCTAGCGGCTGTCGTGAGACGCTCGATATTGTCGTCCTCCCTGGGCTCGCTTAGGTAGTTGGTTAGAGCCCCACCTGTAATCACCCCCGAGCTCAGAGGTCCCTTTTAAGTAGGCTCTTACTACAGGCAGGAGATACCGATGCCGCATTCTAACGCCCCGGTATCATACCTTTGGGTCTAGAAAGTTCTAGAGGTTACACAAAATTAAAACTGATACTTTACAACTGTCACTCCATACAAAACGTCAATAAATTCACAACGCCATCTAGCGAACTATAGGAAGTAACTTTGTCTCTCTGTCTGGGTGTTTGTCGCATTATCACGGCTAAACGGATCATGATAAGATGTTACTGTACATCACAAATAATATATGTATATCACACATATAATATATATTTTTTTAATTTTTATGTTATTCGGTGACGAGACGAGCAAGTCGCTCACCTGATGTTAAGCGTCACGCTTGCCCATAACAGTTCAGTGCCACCCAGCATTTTGAACGTTAACAGTTCAAAAATATGCGCGGCAATGCACTGCGCTCGTCACCCTGAGATATTAGATGTGAAATCTCTGTATGCCCAGTAATTACACTGGAAGCATTGCCGTTCAATCCGGAACGCAGTAATGCTTGCACACTACTGCTTGGCGGTTGAATAACTGGCAACGGTGTGGTACTTCCCCAGGCGGACTCTGGAAGAGAGCCCTACCACTACAAGTGTGGATGTCTGAGTCGAATCGAATTCTTTCTGACTAGGTTCAAAATTTAGGACTAGATCATTGTACCTGAAACCATATTACTGTCTCGTTCATGAGTAGTTCATATGTACAGTAGTCGCACTCACAGTACCGGTATTTGCATACTTGATTGGGTACATTTCAAATATTGCACGTTCATTTCCAAATCATAACAATTTGTACCTACTGTCTATTATAAAGGGTTATAAGAGTCTGTAGCTGTAACAGTAACTAGCCTAGATATATTGCAAACCGTTTCAACCAAATATATAGCAGATTATATAGTATATGAGGTCCTAATTGCCTTGGCTGCTAACTTCGCAAAAACGACCTTCTTAATTTGGTTGGATTATTGGCTTTCAGAGGTGGCAGCCAACTGCATACCGGTGGCGACTAGATAGATTTTTGAAAATTGGATCAGTTCTCGGCTGCTCAATGGCTCGGAGCTGACCCAATATCTAAATACTTTAATAGTATCAATTAAAATAAGTCAAGCAGTACAATTCTAAATAATGCGGATGTCATGATACACAGTATTGTTATTTTTATTTTTTTTATAATGTAATGGTTTTCATTTCGTTCTGTGTCGATCTGTACAGTTAATTTTCAAAGGCATAGACTGAGTTCGGTGAAGTCCAGTCTTCAGATAAACTGTGTCACCAATGATCGAAAATTACTGAAGATGCAGTAAATCAAAAGTTTCTACCTCATTAGGCCATCTGCTGTCAACGTAGGGAACAACAAGCAAACTAAAGCAAAGCCAAGAATAGCACTTGGGGCGAATTAAGAAAAAAAAAAAAATTTTGTGTGGGTTGAGCTAGTAATATGTGTTTGGGATGAGTCAAGAAATGGGATGAGACCGCTGGGATGAAGGCGGAATAACCCAAACTGTTGTGTATATTTGGTTTATTTATTATATGTGTATATTTATTACCTATATCATTTGTTTCTTATTTGTATTGCAAAGTGTAATGAATATATTTATGTAAATATGTTAAGAGACAAAAAGTCCAAAAACAGTTATTTCTAGCTACACTTCCGCATCCTAATGAAAGAACAGAAATAATTACAACTAAACCAGGAAACAAATCAAAATTATTTACTAAGGTATCCGACGAATCATGTTGTCTCACTATTAAAGTCATTGTAAGTAATTCATTAATAGGTATATATCACGCTAGGAGCTATTCTAGCGATAAATATGTGTAGTGTTTCAATAGCTTTTTTAACGAGAAAAATTAATGTAATAATATTTTCCAATTTAGCCACATTCGACGATATAACCACATGATCTTAAAATAAGTTCTCTAATCTACATTACCCGGGTATAGATCCGGGATCCAAATGCTGCGACCAGAACCACCGGAGAACGGGCAGCACCGTCCTCATAGTAAGCGTTCTGCAGTCAAGCTGCCTGCTTTAGGGGGACGTCTTTATTCAGCAGAAGACGTCTATTGGCTAGTAATGTTGATGAATCTACACTAAGGATGTACGAAATAACGAAACATTTTTTCACACATTTTTTTTATTTTTTCACATTTTCCCGTAATTAAAAAAAAACACGACATGAAGTTAGTCAGATCCATAAATCAACCCTCTCTGCAGTTCGTTAGTGAGAAGCAGTCATAAAACCCACATTTACACCCTTATATTTCATTTCTACGACTTCATTAAAAAATAGTATATAGGTCAAACTGGAAAATAAGTCACCCAAAGGCCGAAAGCATAGTTCCTGCCTATTAATCTTTTCTCCAACTTTATTAAGTTCAAGTCCATCGACCCCAACCTTCGTCGGCAACTTTCGGAGGGTCCTTTTAAAAAAATGACTTCGTCTCTTAGTAATTGACGATAGATATCGCCAATATTGAATTAATGGTGGGAGAAATCGCCGACTCGCCATTCGATTTATCTTCCATCGATAAAGTTAACGAAGTCTCGGGAAAATTGATTTTAAATGGTCATTGGATTACTTCGAGTATCGCAGTAACTATATGCAGATTTAAGAGACGCCCTAAATGTTCATTTTCATAGAAATGAAAACTAAGTAGATATAGAGAATACGATAAGCGGTACGTATTGAAATTTAAAAAATATAAATAGCTAACTATGAAATGTATACGTTGAAAATGTCTAAAATATGAGTCTGAAATAGTTTACACGCTAAAACTCCATAATGTAAAAAAAAATGTCAAACGATCAGAAAGTCTTACTTATAAATGCCCAAGTTCAAAAGATCTAGTGAAAATCACTAATATTCAAATTATACACTTATGTTCCAGTCGCTACCGCGGCACGCTCGCTTCGCTCGTGCGGCTTGAGCGTTATTTGTCGCAGTTCAAACAACCTAACCTAGTGTTCAGGGCCACCATATTGTATTACTTTTTAGCGCTTCGCCGACCGCTGCCGCGGCACGCTCGCTTCGCTCGCTTCCTCACAGCGCCACACTGAACAACAATTTGCAATTGGCATCCATCAGTTTTCCACGACTTTCACAATGTCATAGAAGGCCTAACTACTGTTTATAATTTATCACGAAATCCGCCGTATTAAAAAATATTCCGTGAACATTTCAAGCGGCGACGTTTAAAAAAAACAAATCCTCTTAAAGGTGGACGCACGGACGGATGAAATGATGAACAGATGGACAGAAAAACAGTCGGCTTAGGCTCACTAATAGGACCTCGTATGGAACTATCAAAAACTTTAGTATGTAGCGTAAATACACCCTTTGATTGACCATAAAGAAAAAAACATTTTCGAAATACCGCAGAATAAGTTAAGTGAAAATTAGGTTAACTTTAAGACCTTCAAGATAAATGGGAAATAAAATCCTAATAGTATGCACTAAATTAAATATAAATCGCGCTATTTAATCAAATTTTATCAAGATACAATGACCCACATAACTTTACATCTGCAGCCGTTGCGATGGAATGGCAGACACTCGTGATATTTCAAAGAAAGCAATTATTAAATTCTATGCTACGTAATGAAATTCCACTGAAATACCTAGTGATAGGAGCTCCAAATCTATAATATTGTCAAGGTACTTAGACACATGCTTAATTTTTTTTTACTCATCTGCTCAATATGGAGGGTAATGTTTTTGGGGTGTATTTAAGTATGTTTGTATGTTCCTATAGACAATAGACAATTATTAATATCACAAAAAAAAAAACAAGTTAAAATAAATACATAAAAAACCACACCACACACTATAGTATCACCTGTAGTCTAAATGGCTTGACAGATTTTGACGAGTGAGGTGTCGCTGGATTCCTCTTTACGGAGAGGCATAGGCTACATTTTGTAGTCAGGTATTAATGTTTTTTATTTTAATAAAATTCTTTGCTTTCCTGGATTTGGCTTCGCACATAGTGTATTTAGCCCACAGAAAGGACAAAGATAATTTTTTCTCTTCTGTGATTTAGCCAGTGTCAAGTGTTGTTAAACAAGTGAAGTTAAAACATTATAACCAAGTCTCAGTCATAGTCTAAGTCAAGCAAAGTAAGTCACGGTCAAGTCCAAGTCATGTCCCAGTAAATTGCTGGTGACTTTACTAGAGACTACTACTTGCATGTTACAAAATGAGAACTGTTCGAACGACCGGTGGATGCAAATTGTAAATTGTCGTTCAGAGTGGCGCTCTAAAGGGGAGGCCTGTATTCAGGCTGTTGATGAAGATAATAGTGATGATTTATTAAATGTCTAATAAAAGCGATTCAGGGTCACTAAGCCTACAAATAAACTAAATTGATACATTAACTAATCCAAGTGTACAATAATTATGTCATGATATGATAGTACACATGGCGCCTATACACATACGGCTTACACATGTTCTTACACTTTCTTCTAACAAGTACCTTACTTTACGAGTTAGTGTAAGGAACTGACATGGAGTTTCTTTTTCCTGTTAGGTAAGTCATCTGAATTTTCCCCGACGACCTATTTTTTCTTTGATTAAATTATAGAAATGCAATACGATGTTGTTTTCCTTTGGGATAAGGAATATTGCTTGGTCTTCTATGTTTTCTGGCAGGACAAAGTTTGCTTCAAAAAATATTTTCATATGGAAAGAGAGTTTGAGTGTGGCGTAGCAGTCCTAGTTTTGGAGTAGCTATACTTTTTTATAGCATGACTGTAGCATAGATGGCGTAGCAAAGTGCTTATGGTGTCTTTAGTAGCTGTAAGGCTTATGACGTTATCGTTGCTTTATCATAATTATGTAGCACGAGCTGTATATCTTATAGCTGTTTTTGGTATACCATAAAAGCTACATGTTCTACAAATTGGTACTGTGTTGTCAGTATTACCGGGGTATGCAGGATTACCACCCAATTCGGGAGTTTCATCATAACGTGGGTTTGAGGGTTCATCATAACACACTTTGCTTCGACTGCAGGACCCGGGTATTTCCCAGTCATCGGAGGACGGGCACAAATACTCGTAGGTGGCAATCAAGCAGGAGCGCTATCATCCGATTTCGTACGAAAATATTTGCGTAATGAAACTTTTTCTCTTGATAAAAAGCAAATTCGAATGCCTTAAGCCACTCGTTGCTTTAACAAGTGATATTATTATTTCAAAAATGCGACTTTTCTTTGGGATTTCTTTCCAAAGTCAGTCATTTCGCTTGATATTTTCGTGCGAAATATAATATGAGCGATTCAAAAATCGAGCCCCAGACGGGCTGATAGACGGCGATTACTTTAACTTTTGCGGAAACTATTAAATTTAAAATCATAATAAGCGATAGAAACCTTCATACATAAAGTTTATGTCGTCACACTGAACACGTTCAAAGGTATACAGTAACAAATCATGGGTTCACTGCTTTAACCGCAGCTAGACAGACGGACAACCGAAGCCAGCTAATTGAGTTTTCCTTTTAGAGAGCGAACGGTAAAAACCTCTTACTGAAGTTGATTGGGGCTTAAACGGGACGGGACGGGACAGATCCAACAGCGATGTTTGTGAATGAATATTCTATTTGCATTAACATTTCTACTCGAACAAGGAAAAGTGAGTTTTTCCGCTTTTGTTCGCGGTTCTGTGAGCACTCGGCTTAAACGACACCTTGACAAAATTTTACCACAAGAGGATTTTTGATGTATTTCTGGTGGAATCATTAAAATTTAAGGACCCAGCTTGGGGCTTGATAGGGATTCCCTTGACAGGAAATTACCCTTGACTTTAATTTGTTTTTACCCGACTGCCTAAGAAGGAGTTTATGTTTATGATGTTTGTATGTAAGAATGTATGTTTGTGTGTTCCTTAATATCTTCTGATATAACCTAAACGCCTGTAAAATGTAAGATGTAATATGGTCCAGTCATAAGTCAATTGCTGGCATATGGGTCACATTTATTTTAACTGTCATGGGCAAGCGTGACGCTTAGTGTCACAAAAAATATATATTATGACGAATGGTTTTGCTTAATTCTGAACACTTATTTTTGTTTAATTATTTTATTCATTACACAGTACATTTTAGTCTCAAAGAAATGGAATACCGCATAACTACAGTAAGTTTGCCGCGGTATCCACACTCGCAACGCGCTGCCACATAAAACACAATAACATAAAAAATACGCAAACTGACATACTTAAGGTGCATCGTTTCACTCATCGCGCGAAATTCAAATTTTCTTGCGCTTTTTGTCAAATACAGCTTAATTACTCATCGTGGATTTATTGAAACCAATTTTGCGCCAATAAATAAGTTGTTTTAAGAAATTACGGGTAAAATAATTACTTAGATAACATTGGTTTAGCTACAAATTTCAATAAGCTGATTTTCATCTTGGTTTTTGGTTTAGTGGGAAATGTACTTATACTAGCTTTCAACTTCAATTTTTGGTTGGTGTAATTTCTTGAAACAATCTATTTATTATCGCAAAATTAGTTTTCATGAACCTACGATGAGTAATAATTGACAAAAAACGCAAGAAAATTTGAATTTCGCGCTCTGAGCGAAACGTTGCACCTTAAGAGAAGTTGTCTAAGATATTAGTGTTAATTTACAGAACTAATTTATTTTTTCATGAAAACTAATTTTGCGATAATAAATAGATTGTTTCTAGAAATTACACCAACCAAAAATTGAAGTTGAAAGCTAGTATAAGTACATTTCCCAATAAACCAAAAACCAAGATGAAAATCAGCTTATTGAAATTTGTAGCTAAACCAATGTTATCTAAGTAATTATTTTACCCGTAATTTCTTAAAACAACTTATTTATTGGCGTAAAATTTCAATAAATCCACGATGAGTAATTAAGCTATATTTGACAAAAAACGCAAGAAAATTTGAATTTCGCGCGATGAGTGAAACGATGCACCTTAAGAAAAACAGCTGTTTTACGCTTACCAACCTCCCAAAATGGGACTAACTTTTTCACAAACCCTTCCGACAAAACAAAACGAAGTTAACTTTACAATCCCAGAAGACCCGAAGACAAATACAAAACTACTTATTTCGAAGATAAAACAAGGGGTATAAGAGCGGGATTAACGAACGGAATCGGAAAATTTTCCCATTCCGATACTTATCCGGAATAGTTCTAAGGAAATCGGCTTGCGACGGCGATGTTAAAAGATGGCCGTTTGTTCTAGGATAAGAAACAAATCTTTTTGTTTTAAAGGAAACTTTTAAGAAAGTAGAGGAAGGAAGGCATTTATTGCGCTAAAAGCCCGCCCGGACCTAACTTTAAAATGGATTCAACTTTGTCCGTTGCATTTAGCTTGGCTGTGTTTTACACAGTAACGTAAGGCTAAAAAATTTCACATACTTAAGTATTCAACCTGGACCCGTCTAGCGCAAGACCGCCATGGTTGGCAAGGCATGGAGGAGGCCTTCACCCAGGTTTGGGAGCCCTAGAAATTAAATATAGAAATAATGTAACTTCATAGAGAAATAATAATTTGGAAAAATTTCAATTTGTTTCCTATTTTAATCAAAGGGAAATAAAGGTTTTTTTTTTTTATTGAAGTATGTTGACTACTGGCCTTTTGGAGAAACTCAAAGTCACACAGCGGGCAATGAAAAGAGCTGTGCTTGGAGTTTCTTTGCACGATACAATCCGAAAGATATTCACTGCAGACCCAAAGTCATCGATATAGCTTTCAGAGTTTGCAATCTGAAGTGGCAATGGGCAGGCCATATCACTCGAAAAACCGATAACCAATGGGGAAGAAAGGTTCTTCCCCATTGAGCGACCACGAACCGGAAGACGCACTGTATACAGTCTCCCAAAAGATGGACCGACGACATTGAGAAAGTCGCGGGCAACCGGTGGATGCAAATGGCGCGTTGTCGGTGTGGTGGTTTAAGAGGGGGACGGCTTCTGACTGATGATGAAGTATGTTAACCAAAACTTTTTTTTATCCTACTGTGTCAAGACGATCAAGTCGCTCGCCTTATAAAAATCGGCGCTAAACTAATCGGAGTTTGTCCTTAAACTGCGACCAGAACCACCGCAGCTCAGGTCGGAATAGTGCCTTTATTCTCGCTCATTGGTCTGCGTCAAGTGTATTAGTTACCTTACAGATCGGTTTAAAACAGCAGTATAACTAACAAAAGAAGATTTTACGTAGTCCTTTGAAAGCAAACACTGTTAATCTTATTGTGCTTTCTTTGAATGTGATTATATCCACAGAAGAGAAAAAAATATTAATCTACTTCTCTCTTCTGTGATTATATCTGCCGTAGCTTTTGAAATGTCTTAGCTCTTTCTTATACATTAATGTTTAGTTGTTATAAATATATATATACAAGTAATTCAAATTATATTAATCATGATCTTGATGAGCCCTTCACTGAATCTTCAGTAGTCAGTTCATAGTCTGTGGTAGGGACTACCGCACACTTGACACTTGACTTGCTTACCGCCGCGGCGGGGACCCGCGTCCGGTGCGGTTATGCTCATATTTGTATATATATATATATATAAATATGAGTATGATTGTGTTGGGTGTGGGTCTTTGCCGTGGTGGGGATTATTTGGTGAGGGGCTTAGTGAGGTAGCTCAGTAATAAAATAATATATATACATTATAATTTGTTATGAAGGATGTGCGCCAACGTGCACATACCCGTCCGTCTGTCGCAGACAAAACATTGACATCTACATGCACAATCGCAAGCGCTAGTAGAAACAACCGGATCGGAGTAGCTGTGCATGGCCTGGCCTGGCGTCGTGTGGAGGGGAAGGCTGTATATGGGTTTCTGTGGGGGCGAAAGGGAGAAGCTATAACCTTAATAGTTTGTTTCTTTTGTTCCCGTGAGATTCTGGTCTGGCTGTTCCTTTCGCACGATGTCGGGTTGGGCCATGTATAGCCACTCTAACTGCCGCTTGTTGTTTTTTATTTTATTTATTGGAGCACTTTGTATGTTACTTTGTTAGGAGTGTTTTTAAAGCGATATTGTTTATACTACTTAAAATATAATAGACCTATAATTGGCTGTTTTATATACTGTATCTATGTTCTTTATTATTTGGGTTATTGTGCTGTTGGTCTTAAATAAATAAATAAATCAATTCAAATATAAATGTCAAAAAATATGTTATTTGTATAATATGTATACATATATTTAAAAAATATATATACATATTATTTTTTTGTTGATAAATTTGGTTTTTCGTTTCCATGCACCTCAGTTATGTAGATTAGAGATCTTATGTTAAAATAATATATATGTTTTTTGGTTCTATCGCCTAGTATAAGTAAGTAAGGGTGAAGTCCTTCATTTATACGCATTTTTTTGCTATATCTCTGAACGCTTATTGTATATTCAAGTGGTTATTACTCTAATAGCGAGGCAATAATAATATCTAGGATAGCGTAGGAGAGAAATTTAATTGATCTTACAGAATACAGAATTTAGTTGTAATCAGCAAGTACCTGATTTTTTGACTAGCGCGAGCTAAAGCCATCTCTTTCTATATGCTCGTGAAAGTGCTATCTTTCTCTCGAATTAGCCCCATAACCAAAAACCTTTCGTAGGCTCATCATAATATTATGCTTCTATACAACATATTTAACCATCTTGGTTAACAACAAAACAAAGTTTTCTTTGTAGTGCTATCTTTTGCAAGAGTCCGTTTGCCAGTTATTCAACCGCTAAGCAGTAGTGTGCAAGCATTACTGTGCTCCAGATTGAAGGGCAATGTTTCCATTGAAATTACTGGGCATACAGATATTTAAGAATATCTCAGGGGACGAATGCAGTGCGGTGCCAGAGTTTCGAACTGTTACACTTCAAAATTTTGGGTGGCATAGAACTGTTATAGGCAAAGTAAGCGACTTGCTAGTCTCGTCAGTCAGTAACATAAAAAAAAAACCTGTGAAATTAGAGCTCTAAATAATGACATGACTTGTTTGCTTCAAATAAAAATTTCGTTACTTAAATACAGAAAAGAACAAAAAGTTTTACTTCTCTTGTCTGTGCTTAAATATTTTAATTTGACGAAAGAGATTGAAATAAACTATACATTTTTTTTTAAAACCTAGAGTGCCACCGGTGAGGCAGGGCCCAAGCATTTTTTTAAAAATATTATGTTTTTTTTTGTCATCATCATCATCAGCCGGAAGACGTCCACTGCTGAACATAGGCCTCCCTGAACATAGGTAATTTATATCTCCGTTACATTAAAATAGTTATGTAAAAATTAAAGATCATTTCAAACATCTGTAATTATATATTCTTTTATATCTATTAAATTAAAAAAGATACAACACTAATTGAAAACTCATACTGACTTACTTCTTGAAAATTCATACTGACCGATTATTTTCAATATGAAAATTCGTGAAAACGACTATGGGCACGACTATGGGCGAAACTGGAACACAAAAACAAGAGCTGTTGAAAATATTCATCGTCCGCTGATCACGTAGTGGCACTCAGGGCGGGACACATTTCCCAGTAGTGGCCACAGTTAGATTGGGATAGTAGGAAAAATCGACAATCAGTAGTCTTATTTGAAATTGACGAGTTTTATTTTTCCACTGTGGTCGAAATAACCGACTCAATTTAACGTGTGTATTCTCGTTAGTCTTGTTTACTAGGTGGTCGGTGACGACGGATATTATTCTGGGATATTATTGAACTCATCATAATTAGTAGTTTGCGAAGAAAATCAGTTTGGTTCCGTTCAGTTCACAACCCCAACACCAACAAGCAACTTAACCTAACAAAGTTTCAGAGGCATAACGTGAAGAACATTTTGATTCCCATAAAAACTCTGAGGATCCATTTCTGGGGAGAAATGGATCCTCAGATAGGGGTGTCGAGGTGGAGTTTCACAAATCCGATAATTATTATTGTTCACCTTGAGTGGTGGCCACTAACTGGAAGAAGCAGCGTAGGTGGACTTAAGACATTGTGAAAGTATTAGACATTGGGTATTAAAATTCAAATCCAACGCCAATCTCAGCTTCTTGACGCCCTAAAATTTTTTTATTTATATTTTTCTGTATTCGAATTTTATAACAAAAATTACATTCTGTAAATTATCCCGCTGTGGCTGCCCCAGATTTGTTTTACACTAACAAACTTAACGTGCAATGCTCTGTCTCATCTCTAGAATTGAGAGCACGAATCGGAAAAAATAAATCAACAGTAAATTAAGCCCGGGTTGCGCCATCTAGGTTAACTTTAAACTACATAGTCATCCCTGCAGTTAAAACGGTTAAGCAGAAAAATGTGTTAACTATGGTCCAAAGTACGCATAACACATGCTGGTTAAACTTCATGGTTAAGGTTAAAGTTATACTTAATAATTTAACTATAAAACTGGGATTATGATACAACCCAGCCTTAATAGAGTGAAGTAACGCGTAAAGCCTAATCCACACTCATGCGATTTCAACCTTATATTTCACATTCCTTTGTATGCACATAAAGCTAAAACACATATAGTGCATGCACTAAAATTAATTGAATGACAGCGCATGCCGCTGCCGAAATGTAGACCAGTTGGCAGTTCTCTTCTGTGATGCCTAAAGAAGGGGTTCTTAGCAATGATAACTCAGTAGTCAGTGCGTTCGGATCGCACGCCGCAGGGTGGGGGTTCACAATCCAACAATGAGCGTGAGCTACCGGTGAAGATAAGCGCTAGCTGGTTACTACTAAATTTGTTACACCAATTTGTTGTTTGTACACCTGATGATGTGTTTCAGGAGCAGCCTAACTTGAGAGCTAGTTGCATTTCCACGCCAAGTGTTTTTACCATCTTCGACCATATTTTTGTTCAAAACGCCTAGCTTATTTAAATCATAAAAAAAGGTTTATAAGAGTGCTGCTGCGATTTACGAAGTAATTTTTTTTAATTGTTTGGTTTACATTCTGGACTAATTATACTGAAATAAATAAATATTGGTGGACATTTTTCACACACAGCGCCATCTAGCCCCAAACTAAGCAAGCTTGTACTATGGGAACCAGATAAGTGATAGAGTACATAAATACTTCCTTTTTTTGTAAATACATACATATAATACATAGAAACACCCAGACAAAAAACAAACATCCATGTTCATCACACAAAATAAATGTTTGTCCTGGGTGGGAATCGAACCCACAACCTACAGACCTATACCTAAGATAGTTCTGTACGTGTGTTATTATTATTTTGGTGTACACAAGAAAGAGTTTCTATCTATGCCCCGGTGACTCAGTTGGTAGTGAACCTACGTTCTGTGCTTGGGGGCGTGGGTTCGATTCCCATCTAGGACAAACATTTATGTGATGAATATTTGTGTTTGTTCTATGTCTGGGTGTTAATATCTATATAAGTATGTATTTAAAAATATCTTTGTTCGTATATCAGTCTCTGGCAGCCATATTACAAGCTTTGCTTAGTTTGGGGTCAGATGACCGTGTGTGCAATATTGTCCCAGATATTTATTTATTTATTATCTATCTATCTATAGCTCAGAAGGTGGAAATCCTCAACTCCTCCTAAATCAACTACTGAAGATCTGTCTGCTGCTTTAGCAAATTTTATCGTAAATAGCATCGCGTAGCATTAGTCTCGAAAAGTTGGGTGATTAACAGGATACAGGATCAATCCTGTTTTTTTTTTAAAAATGATTTCGGTTATGTTAATGACGATCATGTCTCAACTCCCAATACTACTTAAATGTGAGCGAAAAGGTCAGTTTGTATTCGCTAAAAACTTTTACACTCAATCAATCAAAAAATGCCCGCTTTATCAGTGACCGTTGACTGAATCCCTCTCCACCCCTTTGTTGTTCAGCCACAAGCGCGCGGACAGATGGCGCTCGTTAAATTCGCTACCGGAGAGTAATGCGCCATCGTCATTGAACACCCGGTTTTATTAATGAGCGTTTGTGTGAGAGAAGCCGGATATATTTTAAAAAAAAAAACGAGGAAAAGGAATACATACCCGTCAAACGTTCGCGGGTATTTCTATTTACTACATTTAAATTAGCACTCACGGAATATTTACCACAGTTTTGTTTATTGTTGTTTTTGCAGTATTATATTATTATTTTTCCTGCATTTTTGTTTATTTAGTTTCACGGGTGATGTGTGTGATACAAAAAAGCGATCGATAGCATCCTTTAGCTTATAACAGTTACCGGAGATAATGAGGAATTCAACGATACCTCACTTGCCAAAATCGGTCAAGCCGCTAAGGCTACAGGAGTTATTATAGGAATAAACAAATGTACTTAGTTACATATACTCCAAAGACATTACCCTCCTTTTGGGTAGTCGGTAAAAAATATTAATGCTTAAGATTAATTGATTTTAAATTATGTACAGTAAGAAAAAAAAATGTTTTAGTAAGAACTACTAAACAAAATGAAATGTTAGAATTAGCCAGAGACCATTCAAGGCTTAAAGATAATACAAATACACCAGTTGGTAGCCTACCAAGCACGCTGGTGGTGTTACCACGCCGAATGGCAAGGCAAATGCGTTGTGCCAAAAAAACGCCTGTATTTTGAGAGACTATGACAACTAAAAGCAGCCGAAGTGACCTAAAAGGCTGCTAATGGGTTGAAATTAATTAATGGGTTAATGCTTTGAAATGGGATTGTGGTTGACATGTCTGTTGCACGTCCGGTGATCTTTGGACTAAAATTAGCACCCAGAGGTTGCCAGAACAATTGCGGCGAATGCGGACCTCGTCAAGCACCAAAAAGATTGGGCAACTAATAGGTCAGCAAAGCCTAGCATGCGCACCGCGACAAAGTTTTCTCTACTCAGTTTGTCGTTCAAAAACAGGATACGTCTACGATTATATATAAGTTTGACAAGATTAGAGGTTTTGATTGTCCAAATAAACGAGTATTTGAGAGATAAACTTATAATGCGAAATGCAACGTGATACATTTAACAACAGAGAGAAACGTCAAAATGACGTCGTAGGGTTGCGTTCAAAAACATAAGAAATTACGTCCCGTTAACGACATTTGATTTTCACACGAGATAAAGGGTAGAGAAGATTATGTCGCGGCAGGCATCCTAGACCTGCAGGATAGAGATTAATGAAAAGTGGGACATGAGAGGCTCATAATAATAAAATAATAATTTTGGGAGACTAATAGATTCTGCTTGATGTTTCCTCTTCCCAAAAAATATTTTTACATCAAATAAAAATTAAGTAAAAAGTTTGAAGGTTTCATCTAAAAGCTTATATTTATTTTTCGTTGCAAAGAGTTATTATGTTCACAAACTTATGAAGTAGCTACACGTCAAAAAAAATTCGAGAAAATCGCTCTTTATAAAAATCGCATGCTAATAAAAATCAAATAAAATCGCGCCTGTTTAAAATACTATATTTTATGTTTTAGAAATTTCGTTAGTAAGGAATAATTTTACAGCATGGTCTAAAGTTCTTCTAGATACATATTTTGTTATAGACACGTGTGTAGGTACCGTTTTTTTTTACACTGTCATATTTTGTCCGCAAATTTATCTCCATTGCACTATTTATTTATTAACCGGTTTCAAAAAAGGCAGAAGGTTCTCAATTCGTACTGTATTTTTATTTTTTTAATAAGCTGCAACACTATGTGAATTTCAATCATCACATCATAAATGGAGATAAGAAATAGAGATGTGGAAAACGTCACCAAAATCATAAATGCGAAAAAGAGGGCCCTCACTCCGTAACGGCTGAACAGATTTGGATGAGATATGGAGGTAGCTTATTCCCTATATCCGTGAAAGCGGGTGAAAGCATTATTATTAATAAATACGTGTTTTATCGTTTTGTTTTTTTTAAATCAATCCCTAACGGGGTGTACTTTGTATATAGAACTGAATTTTTCTTCTAGAGTGAGTTCTAGGGAGGTGGACGAACGCTTACCGTTTACTAAGAGTATGCCGCTGCCCAGTGGTTCTGGTCATAGTTATAAGACATCCCGGGTCCATCTTTACAAACATATAAAGCCACGCTTTTTTCTTTTACTTTTTTGTTTTCGTCGTAGTTTTGCCAGGTCTTCTAAGTTGTAATCATATTGCTGACAAGGTACAATAAAATAATGTTGAACGGGGAAAGGCCGTACAATACGAGGCACCATCTGGCATGACGCACTTCGTTAGTAGTTCTTTATGCTGGGCTGGTTGTGATACACACTGACCTTACCTTTGATTAACTTGATCTAGATTTACAATACATTATAACTTTATCATACCCCAAAAAGACAAACTTAAAAAAAATTGACAAAAATATATTAAAAAACCGGTAGTATAATGGGCGGACTTATCGCCTAAAGCGATTTCTTCCAGACAAATTTTGGATGGGCAGAATTATGAGTTATAAACTACAGTCGGTGGTATAGTAGTGTACATAAAAATAATAATAATATGAAAATACATACATAAACCTACTACCTACATAAAATACACACAATAAATCATCATCATCATCATCATTGGCAGCTTATTCAGCCCACTGCAGAGCATAAGCCACCTCCCTCTTTCGCCAATCTACTCTGTTTTGTGCCAATCTCGTCCAGGTGTTGCCGCAAAACTTTTGGATGTCGTCACGCCATCGCTGTATCGGTCTACCAGGGCTACGCTTACCATCACGTGGCCAATAATACAAACTACAACAATAAATACAAACTATATATATGTAAAATGTATACTATAAAACTAATAATACATAATTATACATACGTAGGTAACAATTAACACAAGGACACCCATTGGCTTTTGTTTTGAATGTTTAATAATTTTGGTAATTTCGTTGCAGTATAATTTTAAGGTAGCACAGAGAGCCATGGAAAGGTCCATGTTCGGCATAAAACTCCAAGACCGAGTTCGTAATACCGAAATCCGAAAGAGAAGAAAGGTTCGCGATGTCGGAACAGCGGTAATGAATATTAACGGTAATGAGTCTTAGATGGGCAGGACACGTTGCTAGGTTTAGTTGGAGTAAGGCTGTGACAGAGTGGTGGCCGAGGTAAGGTTAGCGGAGTGTTGGTAGTCTAGCTGCGAGATGGGTCGTCGATATGACGACCCATTTATGTGTAATGAATAATAAATTTAAATAAAAATATTTTAAAAAAAAATCGTCACCATCGCGGGTCGAACCTGGACTAGATTAGCACAGGATCGAGGCAGATAACAGAGCAATAGAGAGGCCTATACCCAGCAGTGGGATAAGGATGGCTGTGGATGATGATGATTAAGTTAAAGCGTTTTTTTTTGTTTTTTTTTTAGTTCGGCTGCGATCATTCTTCAGACTTCGATATGTTTTGTTGTAGGCTTTTGGTCGTGTAGAAGTGATACAATGTCCATTTATCCTTTTCTTTATGCATAATTTCCGTGTCCAATTCCGTCATAATGTCCAATTCTATGATGTGTTGTCTGCGCAGTTCTCTTTGGAAAGCTAATGGTAGTAAGTTGTGTCGCTAAAGGGTTCGGATGCATGGTCACTCTCGCTCTTGTTCGTTTTTTTTTTGTTGGAATAGATTAATGTCTACAAAATACATGAATCTGGTACCTACATAGGTATACCATATCCATGTATTTTGTAGACATTTATATGTCTAGTAGGAACACAGGCTAGATTTACTTGCCTTCTCTAGTAAACTATGGTTTACTAGAGAAGGCGAGCAAGGTTAGTGGAGGGAGGTGGGGCGTGTCGCGGCCTTGCGAGGTTGAACGCGATATTTAAAACTTGCTTGACGAACGTGACGACAGTATGTATCCAATCTTCGCCTTCACACTTTGTGCGTACCCAGTTGAGATATTTGGCTCGTATTCATTATATCTCTTGAACTGTGACACTTTTTTATAAGAAAATTCCCAAGTGTCATATTTCTTTCACGCTAGGGAAGATCTTTTGGCTCTTGTTATCGTTTGGATAGCTTTATTGCGGGCTTAAAGAAATATATTTAGTTATGTTTGTTCTAGACTTTGAACCGATTACGATGATTTTACCTCAAAATTTGCAATAGAAATGTCTGATTCTTAGAAATTCCAAATAACTAAACTGTAGACAATATTTCGAAAGGCGTAATATACGATATTTTTTTCTCTTCTGTGACTTAAGCCATTCTTAGCTTGGTGTTAGATCCCAAGTTAAAAAAAAAATATGAGAAACATCGGTCAAGGCTTATGAAGATTATACGGATAGCGATAATGCGATATCACAGTTCGGGGCGAACCACTACTTATAAGTTTATTTTATTTTCGGCAGGGTATGCAATTCACCCCATGTTAAGAGACGGTGTTTTCGAAGATGGTAAGGACACAGGATCTGGCTGTCAAGTGAGGCCCGAAACACACTGTAGGTACTTGTGTAATTGTAATTATATCTACCACAAACAAAGCTTTTTCATGATTTATTCCCTTTGATACAGAAGTGAAAGCTGTCACAACAGATTTATAAGGTAACCCTATTCGGAAATAGAGCACAGATGGGGTAACAGTTACTTAGGAAATAGGACAAGGGAAGGAAAATTGCTGACGTAAAGTAATTTCATTTGGAGGATGAAGATGTGCCTGTTTTATGACGAAGGTTTCCCTAAACAGATGCGTATAAAAAACTAACATAAAAGTAGTCGAATAAATTGTAGAAGTGTTTGAGGATATTAAAATTACTTTTTTTTTTTTTTTTTTTCCTTGTAAGAGGATTTTGGCGTCGCACGTCTTATGCATTTGCCAGTGTCAAGTATGGTTATATATATTCATGTTTTGTTAAATATTATCATACAAGTCATAGTCATCATGATTTCTTCACGTTCCCGCCAAAACTCGCCTAAAATTACTTAGTGTGTATTTGTTTGTGTAATTTGTGTGTTGCCAGTGATGACATGAACTGAAACGTATTCCTTGACTACTGACTTTCTGAAAAACTCAGAGTCGCACAGCGGGCAGTGGAGAGAGCCATGCTCGGAGTTTCTTTGCGTGATAAAATCCGGAACGAAGATATTCGTCGAAGAACCAAAGTCACCGATATAGCTCTCAGGGTTTGCGAGCTGAAGTTTCAATTGGCAGGCGACATCACTCGAAGAACTGATAACCGATGGGGAAGAATGGTTTTTGAGTGGCGGCCACGAACCGGAAGACGAAGCGTAGACAGGCCTCCCGCTATAGGTGAACCGACGACATTGTGAAAGTCGCGGGCAACCGGTGAATGCAAGTGGCACGCTATTGGTCGGTGTGGCGCTCTAAGGGGGAGGTCTATCAGCCAGGGAGGCCCAGCACTGGACGGCCTCTGGCTGATGATGAGTTTGTGTGTTTCAGAAATAGTTATTGCGAGATCGTAAGTATTTTTGATAATATTTTTAATAGATTTGACCACATTTATCAGCTGATGTTAACTGAGGTTGTGATCGGAGAGGTCTTTATGAGGGAGAGAGGTGAGGTGTCAACTTATTAGGTTTTTCCATTATTATTTTTCATCAGGCAGTGTGGGGACCGTACGTTCGGAAGACTAAGCGATATAGTATAGTTCTTTATAGAATGTCTTGTGTTCTTGATGTTATCATAAAATATTTACACGTCTGCTTGCAAACTAGATACAACGTGTATAAGAACATAACTAAAATGTATAAGAACATTATTAACACGTATTATTGCAAATAAATAATTTGATTTGATTTGATCATTGCTTTTATCTTTATACGACACTTTCTCGGAATATGCCGTATTCGTTTTTTTATGCTTTAAAAAATCATGAGCGCTGTTTGCTTGTTTTTGATATATATTTATTAAGCTGATATTTCAATGTGGTTTGTCATTTACCAAAAACACTATGTATAACTCAGAAGAGATGTACATATGAACGATTCCCAACTCGTGTGTATTAAGTTTGAGAAGGTCCCAAAATGTAATCTTGTCAAAATTGTAATTAAGTATAAATTTTAATTTTGACATGAACTCCATACATTTTATGCGACTTTCCACAATGAAAGAACTGCAGTCAGCAAAATAGGTCCGTAAACAGGACAGTAATGCAAACATTTTGTCGCCAAATTTCATCTTCATAAAAATTTAAGCTTTTTGTTACGGTCAATACTCCTGATTACAAAGCGTCATTCTGAACGTTTTAGCAACGAGTAGAAAATTTGCAAGGAAATAACTTCATAACGATAAATATTTATGACATTGGAATTACACCTCAAAGTGCAAATAAAAAATTTCGGCTTCTAAGAGTGCACAACTGTAGGTAATAAAATAAATAAATATCTGGGACATTTTTGCACTCACGGTCATCTGACCCCAAACTAAGCAAAGCTTGTAATATGGCCGCCAGAGACTGATATACACCATTACTTTTTTCTTCTTAGTTGTGCACTTGGCAGAGTAGTCGTGGTTGTGTGGATGGTACACGCAGGGTCCTTGTCGTCGTCGTCCCTACACAGGGCTGCCACCCGTCTTGCAATGCTTCTCCATTTCTGGCGATTAAACAACCACTATTCTTTAAAAAAAAAAAAGTTCAAACTTCAGTGCGGCTGTAATTGGATTTTTGAAGGTTTAAAAACGTTCAAATCAAGATTAACAACTAACTAATTAACTAGGTTACAGTGCCAACAGACCAGTAGATTTAGTTTGCGTTGACCGTCGTTGAAGAAACGAGAGAGAAAGAGAGTAAAATATATTTTCCACTTATTTTTCTCGTTGCTCCAATCTCCGTGATTTCAGGTATTTTAACGTTATACGAGTTTTCATGCCAGGGTAAAAGTTTAGCACTCTTAACCTGTTCTTCTGTAAATTTCCTAATCTGTGCTTTTACAGTCCACCGGCCTCGGTGGCAAGTATTTCCACAAAATATCAATAAAGTTATTTCATTTTCTGTAACTACGCCCAATCTTTCATTTACGATTCGGAGAACTAGCAACTTGTCGATATTTGTACGCAGTTGATTTGGGCTTCGGTCGAGATGGGTTATTTACGGTAATCCAGTGGTGATACCAACTGGCTTGTTTAGAAACAAAGATAATCCCCTATAGATTCCACACGATCGAAGCGCACCACGCATCATTCACAAAACACATATAAAAAATTTACTTTTTGGTTTGGCTAGGCGCGAGTAGACTTTTGCCATGATGCCGGGGCACTAGCATACATCACCGGTATCCCTTACCTGTAGTAAGAGCCTACTAAAAGGGGATCTCTGGGAAAGTGGGGAAAAGGAGGACGATAGCGTCGAGTGACTGTCGTAAGCGTAAGCGTCTCAAGCTGGAGGAGGAGCTGAATTGCGGTGCTGAAGGCTTTCTTGGAGATCCCGGAGTCTCCGGTCAAGCACCAAGCAGGCCACTGGGGGCTTTAGTGGGTATAATCCTACATAACCCGGCTGCATCACAAACCAGGCGGGCCTTTTGTGAAGTCTTCCTCCTCGTCAAAAAATAAATAAATAAATAGGCACGAGTAGACGTAAGCTTAAGACAGCCACAAGGAACGCTGGTTTTTGTTCTCCGCCCGCGCTTTCCTTCCATTTTGGTGCGTTTTTGTCGGCAAAAATGGCAAAAAGGATTTCGTGAAACGCACAGTTCACGATTTCCACAGATCGATTATATGCGGATGGTTCCAGTAACTTGACAAAACGCTAAACCAATATGAATCAATTTTAATACCTATTGTTCTGTCGGTACTAAGTCATCTGTCAAAGCTTCGGGCACACACGAACCCACGTTATGTGGCTGTCAATAACACGGAGCTTAATCAGAGTATTGTCTTTCGTACATCAAAATTAAATACCTATTTTATTGTTGGATAGGTTATTAATATAATATTTTGTTATGATACGTTTATACTAACCCACACACACTCATTTGCCAGCTATTTAACCGCCAAGCAGTAGTGTGCAAACATGACTGTATTCCGAATTGAAGGGCAATGTTTCCAGTGAAATTACTGTGCCTAAGATATTTAACATCTCTCAGAGTGACGAGCGCAGTGCTGCGACGCGCAGGATCTTGAGCTGTTGAAGTTCAGAAGCCTGGGTGGCATTGAATGTTATGAGTAAGCTCGAAGCTTACCATCAGGCGAGTGACTTGCTCATCTCGTCACTTAGTAGCATGAAAAATATGTTTACGAAATACTAGTCTTTACCCGCGACTTCGTTCGCGTGGACATAAAAAAGTATCCTATGTCCGTCTTTCTGATATACAGTGACTCCTCATAAAAAAAATTCAAGATCCGTTCAGCCGCTTATCTGTGATAATGCGACAAACATCCAGACAGAGAGACAAAGTTACTTTCTATTCGCCTTCCTTCCGTTCGCTAGATGGCGGTGATCCATTTTTGTGCATTTTTTGGCGTTTAGTATGGACTGACCGTTGTAATGTAACTTAGACGAAGGGAGTTCTGAATCGCGCAAGCAAAGTTTTTCCTCGAGATGAACGTATTCATTTTTATATCTCGAAACTTTATTGATCCTGATATGACTGCGGCTATATTCCTCTGAATTATAATAATAGTTAGGATAACAAAATACTTAACTGCAAAATGTAGCCGTTATTCTGGACTAGTCCGGACGGAAAGAGAGACCTAAAGAAAGCTCACTTATCAAAATTATCATCATTACACACCTCCCCTCTTGGGTAGTGAGGTAAAAAATCACATTTAATGGTAGCTCTGTTACTGTGTGAAAAATGTGAAGGAAAATAGATAGCTAGATAGATAGATTAACTCTTTATTGTTCACACAAAATTGTACATAAATTTAAAAAGAGGCTTAAAAAGTAGTGTAACAACTGGCGGCCTTATCACTGAAAGCGATCTCTTCCAGGCAACTTTAGGATGGAGAGGATTCATAGAAGAGGTAGAAGACTAGATGTGCAATGATGGAGATTATTTGATACTTATACTCTAATAAACCAATATAATTATAGACATACAAACGAATAATAATACGTACTAATAATTAAATTACAAAATATAACCACAATATTCTAATAAATAACAGAAATATAATATACATAAATAAATATGAATATAAAATATATATGTATATAAAAATAGCAGCAGATATCAACGAGGTGGCAACTGGGAAAAGTAAAGTGGTGGAAAATCCTGCAAATATTATCTTCATATTGACCGAGCAAAGCAAAGGTCTCAAAGTCTGTGTTTGTAGGTATTTTGGTTTGTTTGTCTGTTTATTTCCCAGAATAAGATACGAACGTTTTGTAGGCAAGTAGTACATTTTAATACAATACTTAATTTTAAATATGAGCAAAATGGTCCACTGCTGGTTGTTAAGTTATAGAGATCGCGAGTTCTTAATTAGTTCGGAGCGAGTTACTAGTTTATAACAAAGCGGTAAGACTCACTCAATAAGCTCCTTAATTATCATTTAAAAGGTACGTAAAAAAAAGGAAAAACATCAAAAAAAAAGTCATTAAGAAAATGCAGACGCGGAAAATGTCTTGATAATATTGGTACACTCCTTGCTCTTAAAATTACCAAGGCTTAAATGTAAATATTTTACAACCGAAACGCCATACAAATTACAGTATACCAATTAAACAAGAGCTCTGAAAAATCCGGTAGTTGGTTTTTATGAGCACTTTAGAGAAAAACGAAGAGACGGTGGAGCTCTAAATGCAATGGTACACGGCGACAATACCACGCAATGAAATCACACGAAAGAGTTTTGTGACACGCTAAACAAATTGTAAGCCAATGTACGCCCTAAGCTGTGACCCCTGAAATTATCTTAACATACCTAGACCCAATTTTCGTTAGATTGCAAAATATAGAAATATACATACATGCCTTCCATACCCACTTGTTTTCGTAAACTGAGATCTTTGCTTCGCTCGTTCACTAATGTTCCAATAAAAATTAACCGCCAGAAGACGTCCAGTATTGAATAAATTTAAAAGAATCTAGGTAGAAAGCCCCCTCCCTTGCTTTAAAGGGAGACCCAAGAAATTACTGCAAGGAATGTAAAAATATATGTACTTAATTATTTATGTACTAGATCTCCTATTGATTTCTCCCGATGACGAGCCGTTTCCGTACAGAGCTGATTCTGTAAATTGTGACACTTTGAAAAAAAATATAGCATGTTCCTGCCTTCTGCCTTCTCTACTCATCATTTCCATCAGAAGACTTCCACTGCTAAACAAAGGACTCTCCCATAGAGCACACACTGAAGGACAATTTGCCATCTGCATCCAACTGTTGCCTGCGACTTTCACAGTGTCTTCAGTTCGCGTAGTGAGAGAAAGACGCAGCTTATAGGTAGCTAAGCTGCGTCATCTGGTTGGAAGCTGCCACTCAAGAACCTTTCTTCCCCATTAGCTATCGGTTTTTCTAACTATTTGACCTGCCTATTAATGCCACTTCAACTTGCAAATCCTGAAAGCTATGAGCTGTCTAAGATTATTCTAATAGTGGACCTATATTGGAACCATTTTTCAACGTGTCTTCTTATCCTATATTACTGCCACTTCAACTTGCAAGTCCTGAGAGCTGCTGTCTAGTATTATTCTATCAACATCATCGGCAGCTTATTCAGCCCACTGCAGAGCATAAGCCTCCTCTCTCTTTCGTCAATATACCCTGTTTTGTGCTAATCTCGTCCAGGTTTGCCGCAAAACTTTTAGATGTCGTCACGCCTATCGCATTATAGTATTATTCTATAGTGTAGTATTATTGTATAGTGGACCTATATTGGAACCATTTTTCAACGTATGTCTTCCTATTCCCAGCCTTTCTCATTCGTTGCTATCATTATGTGCTAAGCATGTTATCACAACTAGTCACTCGTATGTCGCCACCATATCCCATAAATGTTAGTTTTAATTGCATACCTCGAGGCTCGCACAATTATACCTATGCCATATGGAATCTGGTCCCATCTAAACAGCTCCCGCGGCAAAGCGTGTATTTAGTCGCTAACAGTCGCACTGGAATTACCTTTTCGAGAGTAGGTCCCATTTTATTCCGTGCGTTTAATTTACTGTTGAGTGCAATGGGTGGTAAAAATTTTGTTTTTGAGTAGACTTTGAAATGGTGATAGGTTTATATAGGCTGCACTGAGCTTGCGTCAATAAAAAAGGTCGTTGCTCTACTAGTTTTACAGAGCCGTTTAGGGTTCAGTCCATAAAGTATTAACCCTTTAAAAACGGGTGCTGCTTACGGGAGCTGGACTGCTCGGTGTATACACGCAACATAGTAATAAGTATAGTAGATTTTCCTCTTGTGATGTTGTTAGTTTTATGTTATATCAGTAATAGTTGACAAAAACAATGTAAAATTTGACAAAGGGCATGGACCCCGGAGTCCGAGATTAAGCACAATAAAAAAGAATTGAACAATTTAAAAATAAATCAATTCGCTACTTTTATAATTAAAGTAGTATTTAGGACTGCTGACCTGATCTAAAAAAACACTTCCCCACAAATTATGTTGCAAACACTTTTTTTTTTATTTCCCTGAAAATAGGTCCATGCGAAAGTGAAACATTTTAAAGCTGTTTAATGTAACTGTATCCTGTATCACTATTTAAGGAATGAAAGCAGTTTAAACATAATAAGCATGAATTGTGATGATGTTGAAAAGATATGAGAGATGAAGAAACCTACAATGTAATGAGCTCTCCCCCTACTGGTTTTAGGTACAGTAGTGTTGCAGTGGTGGGTGCTTGGGCTCTTACGTCAACTGAACCCGCTCCAACTGAACCCGTGGGAAGCCGTGTTTGATAAAATAAGATATTCTATGTAAGATCTTAGTTTTATCAATTCAAACGAATAATATATATTTTTCTATTGTCGTCTGAATTAAGGTAAGTAAAGAACAAAATAAAGCTAGTTTTCAAATACAATGCTTTTTTTGTTATTTTAAACGAAACAGTTTTGTAACTGAACCCTCGTCGAGCGCACATTACTCGCTTTTTGCTAATTAATTTTCGTGTTGAAACCGTAAATGGACAAAATAATGTTTCGGAATATTTCATAGTTTGACACAATGCCCTGGAGACTGTCCGAGTTATATTGTGCTTCCCAGTTTGCAGCTCCAAGCTCGAGAGATCAAACTCTTCGAGAGAAATCGCTAAATTTTCACCCGAGAGCTCCAAACAGCAATAAAACCTCGCACCTAATCCCGCCTCTGCACTTATTGCTTCACAAAATCTTACAAGCCACGCCAAAAGCTATGACACAAAATATTTTTGTGACATCATTATGAAGATACGAGAATTGGAACCCTGAAGATACCGCAATTGGAACCCTGAAGATACGAGATTTGGAACATTGGCTGCATGGTAAAAAGATAAGATCGTATAGGGCGATCAGCTTGTCCTGGTGTCAGGTTTTGAAGCTGCCTGTAGGCCTCTGACGTGGCTTAGCGGTTAAGTACAGAACAAACAACCGGGATCTACGCAGTTTTACGTTCCGATCCACTTTGGTGCTCAGATGTAAATATCACTCTTGAACGTTACCAAGTTGAAGACAGCGTTGTGTAATCGGTTAAAAACACATAGTCAAACTACGATATAAGGTCTGCGAGTCGACTGGACTTAATTTATTGTAGAAATAAATAGGTATTTGAATTATTTATACATTGCAGGACAAAGGTATGCTAGAAGTAGAACAATACGGCATGGCAACAATGAGGCTTATCCCAGACGGTAATAATACGGTATATTTGACTATGCGATGGGTATAGGCTATCCTCAATGTGGGTCAAAAAAACTTTAAACTGAAGTAAACTTATATTAGATTGTAAAGCACTGCAAATCATCTTAGTTTCGTATTGCTGTTCAGAGACTCACATCAAACTTTTTTTCACTGTGTATTCACAATACCTATGCCAATGGCAAAGCCATAGTAAAGTTGAGTTTCCTTAACGGTAAAGCATAATATGTATACAATATAGTATAGCCTCACTCTTGACACCGATCTCCTTCTGGCTGGCCCGGTGGAAGAGCAAGAAGAGGGACCAGGTGGCAAATGAAGATGAGGCCCTGATAACAAGAGAGCACCACTAATCCAAGATATCGCCATCATGAACATATCGGACCCCGAGGGTAGCGAGAGGCTTCAGGGCACCCCTCACTTTCCCTGGAGACAGTATTTCCCCAGCACCCTGCCTCGGCAAGGAGGTTTTACCTCGAGGCCGATCTCCTACCTCCGCGACACCGTGAGGAAGTTGAACTCATATCATGACTCTTGCCATGACCATGGCGATAGTGGGATTTATGATATGTGATATGTTCGTGTAAATTATTTTGTATAGCAATCGTCAATAATCTAAAGAAAAAAAAGAAAAAAAATATCGTTGTCCAGACTCATTTATTTTTTTTATTTTGGTGTTGATAGATGAGACAAACAATTCGCCCACTTTATGATTAGCGCCATACTACAGTTCGGTGACACTCAGAATTTTAAGCTTTGTACCGGTTCAAAACCATATGCAAACATGCACTGTGCTCGTCATCGTGAGATAATAATAATAAATCTCTATAGTGGCAGTAATTTCACTGGTAATTACCTAGTTTACTTTTTAAATTAATTAAATTAAGTGAATGAGTCCTACGACTAGACAGACATCAAAGGATTTATACAACTGACTTGGAAAACTCGATGGAATGTGCCATTTTCTCGATATCAACTGTACCTCAAATCTAGCTTGACGACATTTCGCACAAATGCCCAACTTTCTTTATAGCTGTTTCATGATCTGACAGATTTCAAAGCACAGTATCGCTAGATTCGAGCTGGATTAATAAACTTTATTAATAAGGAACGGCGACGCGGATTTTTCAGGGATATATTTTGTATCATTGTTATTTTTAATTTCAATGGAGCTTTGAATCGATCGGTTTTGACGTTTATTGTGTGACACTACTAGGCCGTAACAACCGCTTTTACATTTTGTATAAGAGCTTATAGGGATGTGGTAGATGTCTCTACGGGTATTATTTTAAGAACTTATCCAATCGTCACTTCAATTCTTGAAAAATATTTAGCTAAAAAAAAAAGGAAAGGTGTCAGATTTTCTTTTTTTATCGAGTTCCTTGTACTTCCGCAATTTTTATGCACACTCGCACATATACTAGTAGTTCGCGCCGAACTGAGACTTCGCGACCCCTATATCTTCACAACCCCTGAACCGATTCAGCTCATATTCGAACTTAAAAATTTTATTGAAATGATCTACTTGTTTACAAAATTTCATGAAGATCGGATCAAAGGTTCGCAAATTATCATCGGACAAATATACACACAAACATACATACAAATGCCGATTTGTCCCAGTAAACTCTGAGACCTTCGCTTCGCTCGGTCAGTAATTGGAGATTGACAATATTATGATTTGTAGACGCAATGAAGCAGAAAATTTTAATGTGACTGACGCAAGAACTTTAAGGTAGATAATACACCTGACAAACATTGACAGCATCCAAACGAGAGAATAAGAGAAAATATATTTTACTAAGAAAACTGACGTGGTTTTGACACATTTTGTTATAATATACACGGGAATACTCACGTTAAATTGAGTCGGTTATTCCGACTATAGCTTCGATCACATTCGCTGACCTTTATCAAGGAATGCTAAGCGCGACATAAGCGAGACCTCGTCTTGCTTATTTTTTTAAATATGCTCCATTTTTCCCTGTCTTTACCTAGAAGGCCAAGCCAAGCCAAGCCAAGTTGAACGAAGTTGAACAAAACCTTCAATATTTCATCTAGGTTTTGATGGTGTATAAAATAAAAATGAAACTTAGCTTTATTGGAATAAAACAGCTAATTCCATGAGGAGACCTGTGAGAGCCAGAACCTTGTGATTTCAGCTCGCAGAATCGCGGATATCACAGATAAGCCAAAATTTTGGTCGAATTCAGTTGCTATAGCAGATATGCAGAGATGCATCAAAAAATATTTCTAAGAACATCCTCAAAGTAAATAACTGCGTATGAAATGTGAGTTACTAATCACGTGTTTCGAGTGTTTCCTTCCTGATTCATCAAAGGAAGCTGCCATCCGTACCGGTTCCTATGGCAACATTTTGCACACACTTTTGCTGATTTCACTCAATAACAGTTCACGGTTGTTGACTGTACCGCGCCAACTTATCTCTAGAATTATCCGAGCGAGCTAATATCGTATTTCTGAACAAAATTAATAGCCATTCATGTACAATTTTAGTTCCATCTTTCAGCCAACTGTAAATATAAGTTGGTTGCTGTAGAGATAAAGCCAGCTCTTCAGTGTAGTCTCTCTTGACCCGAGGTCGAGAGCGAAGTTTATCATACGGCTTGCTTTTCCGACGCACTTCAGACAGAGAAAGAAAATAGTCGGGTTTTTGTAAAAATACTAGCGAATTCATGAAGATTTGATCAAACTTACAGGACTTACAGAATTTAAAACAAGAAATACTAGTTAACTTCGTTACGAAACCGGAGGTTCGTAACTGGTTTCGATGGAGCATATATTTTTCCTTGTATGTAACTGGTTTCCATATAGTATTAACAGAGTTACCCTAATTAATATTATAAAAGTGAAAGTCTCTCTGTCTGGATGTTTGTCGCGTTATCACGGCTAAATGGCTGAACGGATCGACCTGAATTTTTACATAGATATAGCTTAAGAGTCGGAGACGGACATATGGTAATCTTTTTTTTGTAGTTTCATGCGAACGAACTCGCGGGTAACAGCTAGTAACAATATAAGTTCACTGTCAATTTAGTTAGAACGATCACCGAATTATTCCTTGTTGGTCCTTCTTTAATTATCAAAGTTCAAAAATACACACATTTTTGAACTTTGATAATTAAAGAACCTGATAATTAAAAAACCTAGAAAAAATTTAAGCACAAGATCAAAATCTTATTAATCTTATTAAACTTAAAACTGCAATTCCAATCTAAATAAAACTCGCGTACGTAAAAGTATTAAACAATAATATTATTCGAAATTCAAAATGGCATGGTCCATACAATGTACATAATATTTTTCCAATGAGTTTTAAAGTCCCTTTAACAGTGGTCCAATTCCTTTTCAAATACTTTCATTGGCATCAGACTTTTTCTTACAAATTTAGTATTATTTTGATACCACAACGACGACGACACGACAATTCAAATTCTTTTTTTTTTTTTGTAATTTTGATATAGGTTCTGCCAAATTGAATTTAGTATAATCTCGTATAGCCTATGACACGCGGAGTGTGAAGACGCATCGATAGACACCTATCTTTTAAAAATCTGATAATCGGTTTGGGAGATTAGATGGAACATAAATGAACATACAAACATACCTTTACGTAGTCGTGTAAAAATAGTGCTAGATTAGACAAAATCAGACACCAGATATGGAAGGACTATATTGTCAGGGCACAGGACAACATGAGTGGAAAAGGCACAGAACCGGAAATAATGGTGTGCAAAGAAGAGGGTTATTAAAATCATTTAATTCAGACTACAAAGGTCCATATTCCACATAAAAAGAAATTCAATTACAATTAGAACACAAAATTAAATTATATTATATTATATTTTGTCCTACATGTCAAAAGTGATACGAAACAGAAACAAACAGAAAACATATGACAGGCGGTATGGTGCAACGTTTCGCTCGGCGCGCGAAATTCAAATTTTCTTGCGTTTTTTGTCAATTACAGCTTAATTACTCATCGTACGTTCATGAAGACTAATTTTGCGACAATAAATAGATTGTTTCCAGAAATTACAGCAACCAAAAATTCAAGTTGAAAGCTAGCATAAGTACATTTCTCACTTAACCAAAAACCGAGATGAAAATCAGCTTATTGAGATTCGTAGCTAAACCAAAATTATCTAGGTGATCATTTTACCCGTAATTTCTTAAAACAACTTAGTTATTGGCGCAAAATTGGTTTCAATAAATCCACGATGAGTAATTAAGCTGTAATTGACAAAAAAAGCAAGAAAAAATGAATTTCGCGCGATGAGTGAAACGTTGCACCTTATGGGCTGAAATGACGATAATGTTTACGCTATTATACTCATTCTCTTCAATATCCTATTACGCTATCAAAATACTAATTCTCTCCCCATTATTTGAAATTGTGATTGATTAAAAGTAAAGCTGTTCCTATGATGGATCACCCGACCCAACAAATTGATGTGCAGATTTATTACTTGTAGGGCCGGAAGGTTCCTGCAACGACTTATGACGTTGCCTAATAATGGGGTTGAAATATAGCTACTCTTTTCTTTCGCGGAAACCCAATGAGCCGAGAAAAAACTTATCTCTAGAATAACAATGACAATATCCTAACTAATATTATAAATTTGAATGTAGCTCTGTCTCTCTGTCTCGTCTCTCTATCTCTCTGTATCTCTGTTTGGCTGTTTGTAGCATTATCACGGCTAAGCGGCTGAACGGATCAAGCTGAATTTTTGCATAGATATAGCTTAAGGGTAGGAGACGGACATAGAGCTCTTTTTTTGTAGGTCCACGCAAAGAAAATTGTCGGTAACAGCTATTTTTAAATAATTCTTATTTTAAATGTTTCATTAGACCAACCGCACTGTTAAATAATCCAGGAGGATCATCAAATAGTCAAGCTATGGGCTTCAATCAACCATATAACTCTCGATTTAACGTTTAGGTACTCACATAATTTTGATAATGCATTTTCAACTTAATTCAAGAAGAATCGACGAGACATCTTCTAAAAATCAGCTTTGTTGACGAAATAAGCGCCGACGCTTCGATCGGATAAGGCAGGTATTATAAGGGCTGCCTCGCACTCACGGTAGACCTGTTCGTACACCAGGCTACGCAAATCGGTGACTCGAGTGTTATCACAACTTGTATGTGTGCTTGTTTGTAAAAAGCGGTATATACGCCTTCGCGTGCTGATGAAAGGAGATGGAGTAAGAGAGCGTTAGACAAAGAACCAAATAATTGTTAGTTACTACTGAAATAGGTACATAGAACATCAATCGTAATTATGTACTAATCTTAGAATGTATCATGTGTACCTCACAAAAAAAACTTTATTTGGAACAAATAGTGTAATGACTTATACATATAGAACGATGCTTCCTGCAATAGTTAAACAACTGTGTCGCGGGTAGCAACGCGCACCTCCGAAATACATATTTGACGAGAGTTCCAAATTAGAGTTCACTATAATACGAAGACATGGGGCAAAAAATATATTGTCTAATTTTTGTTTATTTAAAAATTAATTTTTCGAGACAAATGTATGAAAATGTATTTTCTTAAGTTGCCGTAAAAACATTATATGTCAAAATAAGATCCCTAATCTATGGTAACTTATAAGGTGCACGTAGCAGAAAAAACAATTGTTGATTATGTAGAAAAAACAATTGTTGATTATGTAGAAAAAACAATTGTTGATTATCTAAATGTTGTCCTTATGTACAAACAGCTTAAACGTTAACGTAGATTAAACGAAAGAGGCGAGTACTGACATCAGCTGATTTTATCTGCAGATTGTGAACGTAGTAAGTAGACTCGAGTACTCAACGAGCACTCTAGCTACATAATAGATAAAAGTACTGACGTACTCGACTTTAGCAACTTCATGAAACTCAAATTATGTATGTGTGAGTCATTTTCTATATTAAAATTTAATCCTTTACATGCTCGTTGCATCTAAGTATCACAAAGCACCCTTAGCGGGACGTCAGTGCAGGTCTTATCGCCCCAGATAGAATTAGATGCTCGTTACTGGGTAACAATGTTAAATTAAGTTCGAAAAGCAATTGAAACTCCCAGATAAGGTGTGAAAATTAATTATTCATAAACTAATAATTATTCATAACTAGCTCAAAGCCGAGCTGCATCGTTAAAAAAGTCGCGGGCATTAGACTTCTTAAGCGATGCAGCTCTGCTTTTGGTCTCGGGAAAGAAGCTCGACCTTAGGCCTCGCTAATAAAAAGGACGAGTTTGAAAATTTTCCTGGAAACTTTTACAATTTTTCTTTAATTAATAATTATTTAAAAAAAAATTTTAAAAAAACAATTTAATTTAGATAGATAGAACGATAGAAACTCTTTATTGTGTACACCAAAATAATAATAACACACGTACAGAACTATCTTATAGGCTAGTGCCACAAGTGTCGGCCTTATCGCTAAAAGCGATTTCTTTCAGGCAACCATTGCATGGAACGAAATTCAATATTCATTGAATACAGGTGGACGGTATGACGAACACTTTTAATAATACAAATTGATAAATACTATATAATAAATATAAATATATATGTGTGTATAATATAAATAATATAATAATAGAGTACCCTCACATTATGCCAGCAACTATACTATAAATTATTAAATAATATGTATGTAAGTTATTTTTAAATGCGAAGGCAGCAAAAATAAACAAATCATATATTGTACTAGACTAAAAACAAAATAGCAAGCGCTAGTTACACACTAAAAGTAATTCACGGCAGCAGAGTCAGGTAATTAACATTTTGATAAATAAAATACTTTTAATCTCTCCTTGAAAATGCTTAAGGACTGGGACTGTCTGATGGAAACCGGCAAGGAAGCTTTAATTATATGTATAAAAAAACTTAATCTTTTCTTAAACCTAATTTCGATAATTTTAAAACAAAAAAAATTGCCAAACCGGTCCTGCCGTTATCAAGTGATGCGCTTACCAATGATCAGCATAACATTTTTATTTAAATAGATAATATACATAGACGATACTTAGATGATTTGTATACCTATGTCGAAAAAAATTATGTACTCAATTTAATTATGTAAAATTTTTCGTGATAAACATTCAAGCGACATTACAGGGTTTATAATTCATAACGTGGATAAGGGGTATCTAGAGATTGTGACAATCGAATTGACCGAGTGAAGTTAAAGGTAATACGAGTACAAATCTGCGTTTTGTTTTAATAAAACGGAAATACTCACGTTAAATTGAGTCGGTTATTCCGACTATAGTTTCGATCACATTCGGTGACCCTTATCAAGGAATGCTCAGCGAGACACGCGCGACCTCGTCTTGCCTTGCACTGTGCAGTGCACTCAGTGTACTCAGTGCAAGGCAAGACGAGGTCGCGCGCGTGTCTCGCTGAGCATTCCTTGATAAAGGTCACCGAATGTGATCGAAACTATAGTCGGAATAACCGACTCAATTTAACGTGAGTATTCCCGTTTTATTAAAACAAAATGTATCAAAACCACGTCAGTTTTCATAGTAAAATCTGCGTTTGTATATATGTATGTATGTTGAACAAATTCTTTATTTTATGTTTCAGGTCGTAACAATGTTGAAGGACTGACAAAGTGACCTCGTGCTTGATATATTCTAGCACGAGCGCTAGCTCTATAAAGGCAATATTAACTTTCTACCCACTCGTGTGCATAGGTATTGTAAACGAAGGGTTCGTTGGTTGCATACCAAAAAGCAATAAATCTACAAAACTGTGGCCGTACAGCATCAATACGGCAATATGATGTCTCTGAAAGAAAATATCAGAGCTTCATATACATTTTGATGGCAAAATATAAACTAATTTAGAAGAAGCTTTATAGGAATTTTTGAAATAGAAAATTTATAAAAAGATAAAGAATGGTTTCTAAATGGCTTCTTTGTATATTCTCAATTTGAATAATTGTCATTACATTTAAGTCCTTAGTTTTTTAGGAGAATAAAAATAAATAAATAATTGAACTAAAAATTACACGAGGAAGAGACCCGTGAAATGAACTTAAACATGGTCGAATTAAGAAGGCACCACATCAAAGATAATACATAATTGTGGTCATATTCACACCACCATCAGGCGGCCCGTCTGATTGTTTGCCAACGAAAGCATTAAAAAAAAAAAACCAGCGACTTTTCAAAAAGCTTCATTCGAAATCAAAAAATGTAGGTACAATGAAAGTACGTAGACATATTTTTATTGCTTGACAGGCTAGGCGTTTGACCACAGCTCAGCTCATCTTAAGTGTCGTTATATATTATGTATATTCAACTAATACAGTCAAAGAAAAGCTTAATCAAAGTTAAACAGAACTCTCACAAGAAGGTATCTCTTCAAAGAATCACATTAAAGAAGCGATGACGTCAGATCAGATATATATAACAGGTAGGTATTATAAGGGTGGTGACACAGTCTACCACAGACTTAGTGGAACGAGGTTAGACATTAAGTAAGTAGACATTGTGAAGTGTTGTTAGTTAAAACGAGTAGGCACGCTTGTAAGGTTTCACCGTGGTTGCGACAAGCCTATCTCGCTCCGGAGCCAAAAACATTAAACCCCGCTTTTTACCCGACTTCCCAACAAGGAGGGTAATGCTTTTGAGGTGCATGTAAGTATGTATATATCTAAGTATGTTGATGTGTCCTATACTACCTCCTATAGCCTAAACGGCTTGACCGATTCTGACAAGTGTCTTTGGATTCCTCTGTACATCTGGATTACATTTTGCAGTCGAGTATTTTGTTTTTCTTTTAAAAATATTTATACTTGTTTAATAACCTACGGAATGCGATAGAGTATTGCTGCGCGGTCGTGCATGTGTTTAAAATGATGAATTTATAATTATAATCGCCAACCTTCTGGGTGCTAGTTGTCCTCCTGTTTGTGTGTATTTTAAGGCATTCCCGGCACAGGAAACCAGTTAGGATACAATTGATGTATGAAGCGTTATATAAAATATCTTCGCGCGGACAATGGGCGTGAATTTTCAGCTTTCTTCGTCTATGCCCCAAGTCTGCGCACTTGACGCACGTCGTCGCTCGGGGCATTAACGCGGATTATACCGTCATCCTATCCGGGCTGGAGGATTCGACAGTGTAAATACAGCCTTATGTTCAGATTAGACCCTATGTTAACGTTTATATGTCACGTTTAATTTTTCATCGAGGTCGATGTTATATAGTTTTTACCCGACTGCTCAAGGAGGGTAATGTTTTTAGGGTGTATGTAAGTATGTTTGTGTGTTCCTACAAGACATCTTGAAGCCTAAACGGCTTGACTGATTTTGACAATCGAGGTGTCGTTTGATTCTTCTTTACGTCCGATGTGTCAAAGGCTGTAATTATTTTGCAGTTGGGAAGATATTTTATTTATCTTTTACTAATGTGTCTTGTTATTCGCTCAACTAGCCACCATCTTGTGTTCGAATATAAACTCTCTATCTATAACAGTTTTTTTTAAACAAAACGCTATTCTTATACATGGTGATAATTATTCTACAAAAAAAATTATACAGACAGCACCTTTACAGCAGTTAGAGCTTACCTAATAATTTTAACCACTTTAGGCCCATGTCAATTATTTTTCCCCAAAATCAAAACATTAATTTTAAAATAGGTATATAAATGGCCATAAAATAACGCGGTTTTAAATGAGAACGAGCGTGGATCAACTTGCAACAAAAAAAAAATTGAAATGAAAAAGATACAATGATGGTGATGAATGTAGGAAACCTCGGCAGAGCTTAACTTAAAATTGCTCCGATGACTCACAAAATAAATGTAGTTTCTTTGCAATTAAGAAATAGTTCTACTAAAGAAGAAGACAATTTATTAAATTAAATGACAAAAACAAGAAAATTAGTTGTTGTAAAGAAAAATAAGAGTCTACATAAACAACATTATGCTCTATTAAAATTTAATTACTACTGAAATCTCAATAAATACAGGCCTTCAGGAAAGTAATTGCTTATCGACGTTCAAATTAATATCGTCTAGTCCACGTCGAGGACGAAAATCATAAAAATATATTTCATTATAAGATGCTTAACTAGATACCTAATCCTCTGATGTTCAATAGCGGTAGATAAGCCAGCGGCCTAACAAACGAAAACGTGTCTCAATTGATTTTAACGTTAACGCAGCGGAGCCTTCAGCACCACGCTTCAGCTCCTCCCGGAACAGCTAGCAGTTGTCTTGAGACGCCTAAGCCTACAACAGCGTCCGCCACTCGAAGCTGTCGTCCTCACCGGGCTCGCTTAGGTAGATGGTTAGAGGTGAGGCTCACCTCTAACCATTCCCGAGCCCAGTGGTCCCTTTTTAGTAGGCTCTTACTACAGGTAGGGGATACCGATGCCGTATTCTCGTGCATTATTTCCCAGCATCAGGGCTAACCACTATCAGCCCTAGCATGCGCACCACGACAAAATATTCTCTACTCTTAACGTCATACAGATAAGAACTGTAACTTGTTGATTGTTGACATTCAACAAGTTACAGTTTTTAGAACCATTACACAGTTTCTAGACGTAGACGGTACAGTTTTTATAAATTCACACTCTATATTATAAAACTAGCAAAGTGGAGTGAGATAGCACAACTAAACCTATATAGTTTACACTTTTTCGAGGTTTCACTACAAGGACCCTTGTGATCGCAAAAAATTGTATTTATTTTATGACGTATCTTTATTTTTAATTAATCTAATTGCAATATTTGTTATTGGCCATTGAAAGTCTGTGTATTCACCGAAATTATCTTTTTATTAAGAAATCATAATTCAGACGTAATACGATTCTGTAAATTCTACGTAATATGACAAAATGATTGTGTTACAAGAGCACCGTTCGTCTTTATACGTCTAAAAATAGAACTCAATGAGGAGAAATCCGTAAGTACAACCTACAATACAATACAATATAACTTTACACCAAAAGACAATAAAACTTAAATATAAACAATAATAGAAAACCGGTAGTATAGGGTGGCCTTATCGCCTAAAGCGATTTCTTCCAGACAACCTTGGGATGGACAGAATTATGTATGAAAAAACACTACGGTCGGTGGTGTAGATATCTACATAAAATATATATAATATAATATATGAAAATACATGCATAATCCTAATACTCACATAGAAATACATACAATAATTACACACTATATACAAATACTATAAAACTCACAATAGATACACATTATACATAAGTTATTGTAGTGGTAGGGCTCTCTTGCAGAGTCCTCCTGGGGAAGTACCACACCTTTGCCAGTTATTCAACCGCCAAGCAGTAGTGTGAAAGCATTACTGTGTTCCGGATTGAAGGGCAATGTTTCCAGCGTAATTACTGGGCATACAGAGATTTAACATCTAACATCTCAGGGTGACGAGCGCAGTGCATTGCCGCGCATAGTTTTGAACTGTTGAAGTTCTAAATTCTGGGTGGCACTGTTATGGGCAAGCGTGACGCTTAACATCAGGTGAGCGACTTGCTCATCTCGTCACCGAATAACATAAATAAAAAAAAAAAAACGTACCTATTAACTTAAAGAAAGATAGTGTTTGTAAACGAGGTTCTTAAAAATGGTAAGTGATTTAGCCTGCCTGATACAGGCAGGCAGCTCGTACATAAGTAGGTATAAAAGTAAATAAAAAATTTCGGGGTTCCGTAGTACTAAAAGGAACCCTTATAAGTTCATCATGTCCGTCTGTTTGTCTGTCTGTCTGTCTGTCTTTCTCTCTGTCTGTCTGTCTGTTTGAATCCTTTACAGCCTTATAACTTCCAAAGTTATAAACCTACATGCATGAAATTTTGTACAGCGATAGTATGAGTATAGACCTTTAGGTACAAAAAATAAAAAAACATATTTTTTTAAAGAAGTTTAGCTTACATACATGTAAAAAAAAGATTCGCTTTACCCCTTTTTCACGCTGCTTTACGCCTTTTTCATGTGGGATATCGTTGAATAGGTCTTTTTAAGGTGACAATTTTGAAAGAGTACAAAAAACATAATTTTGTATAAATAATGTGGCTCATACATGTAAAGTGGGGACACAACATTTTTTTTCGCGTATTCCTCACATGTTGGGTATCATTGAAAAGGTCTTTTAAAATGAAGTTAAGGTTTGCTACGTCACTTTTTATCAGACGTACCGTTTGTGAAATATGGGCCGACTGCCCTTTATAAACTATGCATCTCAGAAACTTGTTACCTTCCATGTTGATAGACCTTACTAAAAACTTTCTTTTAAAATTATTTCGGGTAACATCTGTTAATAACTTTTTGAGATAAGCTGAAAAAATTGATTATTACTTAAAACGGTCTACGTGCCTACGGAACCGTACTAAGCATGGCCCGACATGCTCTTAGCAAGTTATTATTAGTTTTGTTTGGACTACCCGAAATTACACTCACGTTTGAATTCTCGGAATCTTCTTTGTTGGGCAAAGAACGGAGTAAACATAATAAATATCTACCGGTCGTAACTTTACTAAATTGCTTAAATAATTAATTAGTTTTCCTAATAAATTTTATTTAACAAAAAAATGCAGGTAAATTATTTCTTTTTCTGACTTACGGTTTTCTCTCTAAACGTTACGGAATCGATAGCAATGCGCACAAAATATGATACGTATATCACCCTGATAAACTTGGAAGGTTCTTGAGTGGCGATCACGAACCTGAAGACGCAGCGCAGGCAGGCCGACCGGACTTGGTAACCGATGACGCTAGTCGTGGGCAACTTACCGGTGGATGCAAATGGCCATTAAAATTCATAGCAAAAACAACAAAATAGTCAAAAAATTAATGAAAAAATATTTGCTATTATAAAGAATGTTTGGGGGGTGCATGCCCGGACAATCCTCAATGTAATAAGTAAGTAGCATAGTGACAGTTAAATGTTGTCAATATAAGGGTGTCTACACATGGCCCGACCCGACATTGCTTGAAAGAGATGGCTATATATAAGTTTCTGGGGAAGCGAAAGGGAGAAGCTATAACCTTAATAGTTTGTTTCTTTTGCTACCGTGAAATTCGAATCTAGCTGTCCCTTTCACACGATGTCAGGTCGGGCCATGTGTAGACACCCTAAAGAAATTTAAAAAGATTGCCTAGTACACGATCTTTAATTATAAGATTAAACTAAGCATGATTGTAGATTTTTTGTAATACTTATAGTAATAAACAGATTGTTTTTTTTCAGTTGGTTAAATATTTATTTTCTCGTTCAGAGTAGTGCTATAAGGGGGATACCTATGTTCAGCAGCGGACGTCTTACGGCTGATGATGATAATGATGATCAAATATTGTAAAATAAGCCGTCCTCATCCAGACCTGTCTTCTTTAGAATATTTTATTCTAAGCAAAACTAAACTTGCCAGATCCTAGGCTCTAAGCTAGCCTGCCAGCGAGATTTCAGCCATACCCCCGAATACTGAAACGTTTGTAAACTTTGACGACAGATTAAGTTCATTGCCGTCTTTGTCATTTGATCTGTTGGCAAAGTTAACAAACGTTTCAGTATTCGGGGGTTAGTATTGTTAATTGTATCAAGTAGTAGGCTGGGAATTAGTTGATATAATACCAACATTTCCTTAGTTTTACTGCCACAAATGAACTAGATAACTGCAATAAAGGGCTAGGTTTATTGTTCACGCGCGTCTAACTTTCGTAGCAATTTCGTAACTTTGGTATGTTACTAAAGTTAGTGAATGTGGTATTCTGGTTCAGATTTTCAAAATGTTTCAAGTGGATTTATTGAAACGAAATGAAATTTATTTGTGGTAGCCCACAAATTTTATTTGTGGTAGTTATAGCAATGAATAATTATCCCTTAGTTATTTAATTAATAAGCCCGACAAAAATGAAAAAGGGTCGATAGACTAGGCGTTTGACTGCAACTCTCTTGATGTTAAGTGACGGTGTAGTCGAAGAAGTTTACTTTACTTTTACTTTCGGAAGCTTGAAAATCCTTTTCGTAGTTTTCAACAATCAATATAAACAGACTCTTTAAAGACTGATCAGACTACGCAATTATTTTAACGAAGTGGCGAGTAATTTAGTCGCTAGCTATATCAAGCAAATATATTATTGAGTAGTTCAGTGAGCGATACTTTATAAACGATTTAGTTTAAATTCGTTACTCGATTCATCATCAGCCATAAGACGTCCACTCTGAACATAGGCCTCCCTCTTAGAGCGCCACACCGACAGACAACGTGCCACTTGCATCCACCGCTTCCCCGCGACTTTCACATGTCGCCGGTCCACCTCGTGGGAGGCCTGCCTCCCACTCGTTACTCGACTAGACGGATTAAACTTCTACGAGTTTTTTTTTCGCTTAGCATCACAATGGTTGTAGAGGGTAGGGTAGGTACAGACAGTTCAAATTTTCTAACCAAATGTAATTGCGTCGCAAATTCGCGCCGACCGCAAATATCGGATAACAATGACTATAACTAAGCTATAACTCACGTTTACGCGATGTCCTCGGAGGCTCGCCGTGATTTATCGTCGGTCACGAGATTGTGCTCCGAGAAATAAATCTGACGATATTAATATAGGGAGATGGACGAAATTATGAAGATCTGTGGAGATGGATCTTGGGAATCAGATTTAATTATTTGAGCGTTGACTTTGCGGTGACATTTTGCATTTAATGATGGAGTAAATCACCCCGCAGTGCTTAGCGGTTTGGGAATGGTGTTTATTATATCATTACCTATTGTACCTACTAATTTTATTGTATTTGTATTAATTTGAATACTTAAGTTGTCTAATAACTATTATTGTTTTGTTACGCCATGTTCACGGGTAGACTCTAGACGGAGTCTAATAACTAATTATTAAGTTAACTAATTATCTACTAATTAACTAATTAAGTTGTCTAATAACTATTATTGTTTTGTTACGCCATGTTCACGGGTAGACTTCGTCTAGAGTCTACCCGTGAACGTGGCGCATGCAACTGTGAATATATAGGGAACTCAACGAAAGTAAGAATCGATTTGAATACTTAAGTGGTTTAATAACTATTGTTGTTTTGTTACGCCGTGTTCACGGGTAGACTCTAGACGGAGTCTACCCGTGAACATGGCGCATGCAACTGTGAACTCAACGAAAGTAAGAATCGATTTGAATACTTAAGTGGTTTAATAACGATTATTGTTTTGTTACGCCATGTTCACGGGTAGACTCTAGACGGAGTCATTTTTCGACAAATTTCACGTATGTAATGGATAAAATGGGTTTTTGTCGAAAAAAATGTCAATAATGACATTTATCATTAGCATTATCAGCTGGAAGACGTCCACTGCTGAACGTAGGCCTTCCCCTAAAGCGCCATACCGAAAACAACCAGCAACCATTCGCCGGTTGTCCGCGACTTTCACAATGTCGTCGGTTCAACTATTCCGATTCGTGGTCGCCACTAAATAACCTTTCTTCCCCGTGGATTATCAGTACTTCGAGCAGTGGTGTCTGCCCATTACCACTGCCATTGCCTTTTCCATAACACAAAGTACCTATTCCCAAATTATCTCTACTCGTTTCCGAAATCTAAGACTTGAATCCTAAGTAGCCATTATTACACGATTACGAAAAACGCCGAGTTTTAACACTCAAGTACTTTCCTAATAGGCAATTGAATTTAGGGGAACCTGTTTTACGGCATTCCCGGGCGTTATTCAGTTAATAGCACCATGTTCGTAAATCTCCTTAATACGCCCCTGGATACCATTATCTTGATGGATAATTTTGTTTTTGCGAACATTGATGAAATTAAAGAAATTACGCCCTGGAAAAGTTTTATGAGAGGAATTAACAATTATAATGGGGAGATCTTTGCAGTCATTACTAAAAGCGAAGTCATTTGTAGCAGTTTTTAATCGAATTTCTGCTCAAATCACGAACATTATCATCATCAACATAGGCCTTTAGAAAGCTACAGTGAATCATAGTTTACCAATTGCATCCACCAGTTGCCGGCGACTATTACAATGTCATCAGTCCACCTAGTGTGAGGCCTACCTACGCTGCGCCTTCCGGTTCGTGGTTGCCACTCAAGTACCATTATTTCCCATCGGCTATCGCGTCTTCGTGCGATGTGACCTGCCCATTGCCTCTTAAGCTTGGAAACCCCGAAAGATATCAGTGATTATGCAAATACATATTTTGGGCATACATCGCGTCAAAATTTGATGTTTATTACAGGAACATGACATGAAATTTGATTCGAAACTCCAATGTTCCGGCACTAAACTTAAAACTCTCAGAACGACTTACTTAAAAAGACAATCACGTTTCATAAAGGCATGCACTCGCTCACTCGGAGCGTGAAATATGACGTCATTTCCAGCAGAGGCATCCCAGTGACTTCTGCCTTCATCAGCAGATTTCGTACCTACTTTTGGCATTATCATACAGTGGAAAGAGAGTGATGTGGGTTATGCAGTGAGCGTGAACGCTTAAGATTTAAGTAGTTGCCAATTCATCCTTTTTTTTATTGGTTAGGCATATCTCACTTCTAACACCAAGTGTTTACACTTGAAAGCCACTGCCACGGGCACCGCCCGCTTTCATATACATATAGCCTGACGAGTGCGAAAGAGTCAGAGAAGCTACTCTTCTTTTCGTAAACGTTGTGTACTTTTAGGCATTTATCGCGTTCAGTCATGCTTTCCTGTGCTTTACTTTATTGCGTCGTAGCGAGAGATTCGATTCAATTGTCGTCTCGGAATGAGACTTCTGTATTTGTACTATTGTTTATTCTGTGGTTAAGTCTTACCCCGCGGCTACACTATGCTTCTCGCGCTGATCCTCGCGAGATTCATTTATTTTACGACGGCATAGCTCTATAGCTATATCTCCGGTTCTTTGACTCGCGCTCAAAAAAACCGACCAAATCGAGAGCGGCGGGCCAGGCGATGAGAATAACGAGTGGCCGAGTAACGTGGTCACACTACGTCTCTGCTCACCCCCTCAATATTTCCTTCGACACTCGTTGAGTATGTGGCCGCAGCTTAGTTATACGTCACGTCATTTTTTGTTCAATTTCTGGTCCATATCGTTGATTGTATTTTATTGACGCTCGTCTACAAAGCCTAATTATTTTTTTAATCTGCCTTGTTTCCATGTCCTTTTGGCCGTCAGTTGAATTTCAACATCCTAAATTAGCACAGAACACTAAATTCTATCTCTCTGGTTTCATTTTATTCTCTTTGGTTTCATTAAACAATTTCAAATCTCTATAATTTCTCAACAGTGTTTTTAATATATTTGAAAACTGCCTGGAATAGATTTGGGTTTACGAGGTTATCTTGAAGTTGGCGGGGAACTTTGTCTTCAATATCTAATATTTCAGCAATCATTGACAATCGCCGAATGTTGAAAGCGGAGCGCACAGATCACACTGGATACCGCATTACGAGATTCGTTGTTCCTACAAAAAGTCACCAAAGTATGAGGAGTGCGACCAAGCAGTCTCATTGGCTATCTCAAGGTTACGCCTACTCGCGCCTAACAATCAACCAATCAGAGTAATTTCTTATAAGTGTATAATAAGTGTCGTGATAAATGAGACAAACGTATACATTATCGTAGCCGTGTCCTGTTCTTCCATAACAAAAAGATTTTGTCGCGGTGCGCATGTTAGCTCTGTTGAATGCAGAATCTAGGTGTGATCTGTGGCGGAGCGGAAGGATGATTGCCAGCAAACTAAATACTCTCAAACAAAACTTTTACCGACAGACATACTTTTGCATATTCAATTGTAGGTAGGTGTCAATTAATCCTAATCCTAAGATTACAAATTCGAATATCTCTCTTTCTGGGTGTTTTTTACGTTATCACGGCTAAACGGCTGACTGGATCCAGCTGAGTTTTTGCATAGATGTAGTCTTCTATTTTTTTTTGTACGTCCACACCAGCTTAGTCGCGGGTAACAGGTAGTTACTAAATAAATACATTATGTGTGTGATTACGCTTTATCTTCTTACGTTTTACTGAAAGAGACAATAATAATGATCGTTTATTTTTGATACAAAAAAAACCTTAACATGTCTCTTCCAAATCTACTGGTACGTTAACAAGAATGAGAGTAACCGTACGAGAAGACATATAACAAGGTAACAAGAAAATTGCCTTGATAAAATTAATACACTCCCCACCCCCACATAAATATAATGCGAAGATAACAATGTCTCTTTGTACCTCTTACTTTTTGTCTTTCCTTCTCTTTTGAGCCGATCTTGATAAAATTTGACAAGCAACTACAAATCAACTCTAGTTTTAAATATCAAGTTTGCAATTAAGTAGCAAGTATAAAAACTTTAAATAAATTAAAAAAAAAGTTACATATGTAAAAGCGGGTTATGTATATGTATCAATAAATAATTATTATTATTACCTAACGCGTGTTCCGAGGAGCACTTTAACTCTTACTAATATTATAATTCGGAGGAATATAGCCGCAGTCGAATTAGGACTAATAAAGCTTGGAGATATGAAATGAATACGTTCGTCTCGGAGAAAAAACTTTGCTTGCGCGATTCAGAATGAAAATGCACAAAAATGGATCAACGCCATCTAGCGAACTATAGGGAGTAACTAAGTAACTATTTCCATCTGTATGGATTTTTGACGCGTTATCACGGCTAAACGACTGAACGGATCTTGACAAATTTTGATAAGGAATAACTGTATATCACAAAGATGAACATAGGATATTTTTTTTATGTCACCAGTAACAACTAGTTATACATAAATGTCAATAAATAAATAAGGTTTCCCATTCGTAGTTCCGCTTAGTTTAGCTGTGCCAGGGAACACACAAAAAGACAAGTAGTACTGACAACCAGGCTTATGGCAGATATTTAAATTCAACATTCAAACATTTGTCTGGCCGGGAATCGAACCCGAAACCTCTTGCTCATAAGGCAGCAGTTCTACCATTGTGCCAAATAGGTCATCAGTTATGTATTATGTTTAGGTATGCTCGCAGTGCGTGCTAAAATTAACTTTATTGAAATGCCACGAGAGTCTCTAATTAATAGAATTCCGAAGTGACATATCTGTATTTTTACTATTATATGTTCTGTGGTTAAAAAACTGACAAAAACGTGGGTACAACCGCGGGGCACAGCTGTAAATACAATTTCACTGCACCTATTTAGCCAACCTCATATTTCCAGAGACGTCTCGTACGGTTGACGACATCGAATTATTATGAGTTTTGTTTGCGGAGCAGCTGTGTGCGAATATAGGTGGAAGGGAATGAGACAGGTGTATTAGGGTGGAGATGGTAATATATTATCAAGTGTGCACGTCAGTTGTGCGTGTGTACTTATGTTTCTACATAGTATTCTTATTACGCCGAATTGTTACTGTTTACCACAAGCAGTTAAATGATCCAAGCCTACAATAAATTAAACTAAATACTAAAATCTAAAAGTTTATTAAATGTAATTTTTTTTATTCATTGTGTTTGCTTTAGACCACCTTGTGTCGTGGTGTATGATAGCGCAGGCTTATATAAGGAGTCTGTTCTCTTTAGCATAGAGGAATTACATAAATTGTTCTATGCTTGTTTATGTAAGCTGGCTTCGGATGTTTCAGTGAGGTTTCAAATGTTTGTAATAATAAATGTAGATAGTTTAAAAAAATCGTAATCAGCACACCATGGTTTCTACCCTACTTGCTAAATAGGTAAACATAATAAGCTATGACCAATATCTTTGGACCTAATTAAAATTATCGGACGGGCCATAACCGCGCAACTTCCTTAAAAAATAACAATTCAAAACAATTGAACTTAGGCTTCAATACAAAAATTAAAAGTATGTCATAGTATTAAAAGTATGTCAAAAAAAGAGATAGCGAATATAATATCTACGAGATAAAATGGGACGAATTGACTGAATGTATCGACGAATATACGCCTTACTTTACACAGACTGAGAGTGACTGAAGCAAGGTAAGCGCCGACGCTGACTTTAAAGTCTTCAAAATTCTCTTACTTGGACCCGTCCATTCATTTTACCTTGGTCGAAGCAAATATCTATTGAATTGTCTATTTTTTAATTGCCTATCACAAATATTATTTGTGTTAAATTATTTGTTTTAAATGGTATACATGTTGTTTTAATAAAACGGGAATACTCGCGTTAAATTGAGTCGGTTATTCCGACTATAGTTTCGATCACATTCGGTGACCTTTATCAAGGAATGCTCAGCGAGACACGCGCGCGACCTCGTCTTGCCTTGCACTTATAAAGGTCACCGAATGTGATCGAAACTATAGTCGGAATAACCGACTCAATTTAACGTGAGTATTCCCGTTTTATTAAAACAAAATGTATCAAAACCACGTCAGTTTTCATGGTATACATGTCACTAATAGTATTTTATATTGTATATTTTTTTAAATTGTGAGATGGATGTTACTGGCTAGATCGTTTCTAAACTCAATACACAAATTTAATTTAATTAATGTTTGAAATTTAATTAGACTGCCTTATAATAACAAATAAATATCACTTCGTGCTCATAGCTACACTATAGGTTCCGCTGCGTGGACACACGGACAACTAGCATCCAGAGCAGATATATTTATATTAACATTCCTAACATCTGCCCAGCCGGGAAACCAACCCAGGGCTTTGTCGTCTTGCTGCTATGTTCGCTGTAATTGAGCTAAATCTAATTGTTTGTAGTAAATGAAGAATTTGAATGGAACATTTATCCATCGCTGTAATGCGATTGAAGTTTAATAACGTATGCTAGCAAAATGAAAGCCGAACAGCCAAAACATTGATTAATGATAATGATTAATATAATTTATAGTTTACCACCATTGGACTAAACATACGTTGCAGTTTAATGACAAACTAACAACACCATAAATTCAGTGTAGATGCCAGATACTCCTCGTAGGACAGACAAACATGGCTGGCGTACTGCCAGCGACATATTTGACACAGCTGAGGCAGGCTCAGTTGCGAAAGTTTTGTAATGCTTTTCCACTGCTTTTCAAACCTCTTGCCGAGTCTTGTACACCGACCTTTTCGGCCGTTTCAAGAAAATTGTATGGAGTAGGTATATCAGTAATCAGAAATTGGCCATAAATAATATTAAATATTACATACGAATACAAGTCACTTTTATAAATGACTAGCCCGCGGTGTTAAATTTATGAAATTAGTTCACTAGCTATAACTAAAGTAAGTAAAGTAAAGTAAAGTTTATTTGCCATAGAAACGTTACATTATTTGGATACAGAGTTTGTGTGCATAAAAATGCCTATCGATAGTTATAGTAGATTACATAATCCAGGGCTATCCTGCGGCCCCACACTAGGCTCAAGGCCCGTATTGTGGGAACCTCTATTAGCGAAAACATAGTTAAAGAGTTAAAGGTACCCCTATGTGATATCATGGAAAAAGAAAAAGAACTCATATCGAAAAATAAAATATGATATCCAACTTTACACTACAGACTACATTAAGACTCCCAGCGACAACAAAAAGGGAAAAAATAATAGTAATGTAAGTAAATGAAAAAATATAAATAAATGTAAATATAATAAATATAAATGTATATAAATAAATAAAATGTGTGGGTGTGTGTGTGTGTCATCACTGCGATACTCGGGTCCTCAAAAGATTCAGGGTTCGCAGCGATGATGTGTGTTTGTGTATCGATCATGTTTGAGTATATGACTGTGTGAAAGAATGTTCACCAACTCTTACGCTCTCGGTGTCATTGTAAGACAGGGTAAGTAACCAACTTAGAATAAATTGTTTAAATTTATGTGTTCTTTCGTTTTTTAAACTAGGGAACAATCTGAGAACCTTGTTATAAATCTGTGGGAGGAGAGCGTGCGGATGCCGGTTTGCGAAAGCCGAGTTCACTCTACCTAAAGGTACTTTAAAGACTCTTTTATTCAGCTGTTCATGGAAACGACTAGATTCTTTCGTAGATTTATGCATCGAAACTACCGCTTTTAAGAGGAACAGTTGCCGCACCGTCAGCACTTTGGCTTCTTTGTACAAGGTATCTGTCGGGTGTCTGTAAGGTTTGTGCAACATAACCTTCAGGACAGCTCTCTGCGCCCTTTCAAGACCCATCATAACGGATTTTGCAGCCCCTCCCCAGGCCAGGTTGCAGTATGAAAGTATTGATTGGCAGAGTGACATATAAACCATGGAAAGGGTTTTAGCATCGCACGAGTCACGTAAACCTCTCATTACGTAAATTAGTTTTCGAACACGACCTGATAAATTTGAAATGTGATGTTTGAAAGTAAGTGATTCATCCAAATCTACACCTAGATAACGAAACTTTTCTGCACGTCCAATCAGGTCACTGCTGCTGCAAGTTGAGGAAGCCGATTCAACAACAAAAAGAGGATTTGGGTGGATTTTCATTTTTAGATTAACCTTTGGCATCGATTTCTGGGTATTGTAAAATGTCATAAACTTCGTTTTTTTGGTGTTAAGCGTTAATAGATTTTTGTTCAACCAAGTCGCGACCTGATTAATACCGTACTCTGCCGATTTCATCACTTTATCCCATGAAATGTCTTTGAAAACGGCGACTGTATCATCCGCATAGCAGATGATGTTCGCACCGGGAATCATAAGCTCTAAGACGTCGTTCATGTAAATAGAAAAGAGTGTGGGTCCGAGAATGCTCCCTTGGGGGACTCCAAAACTCACTGGAAACTCATCGCTAAGATACGACCCAACCTTAACGCGTTGTGCCCGATCTGATAAGTAACTATGAAACCACTCCAGAGCAATACCTCGAATTCCAAAAGTCTCCAGCTTTTTTATTAGGATCGGGATCGAGACTGTATCGAAGGCTTTGGCGAGATCAAGGAAAACCCCTACGCAGCGCATCTTTTGATCTACCGCGGATGAGATTGTATTCGTAAGTAGTGCTACCGCATCCTCAGCGGATCTACCCCGCCTAAATCCAAACTGTCTCTCCGATAAAAGCATATTGGCTTCGAGATAATTGACCAACCTGTTGTTGACCACTTTCTCTAATAATTTTGAAAATATGTTCAATAGAGATATCGGCCTGTAATTACTGGGCGTGTCTTTGGCGCCATCTTTGTGTATTGGAACTACTAACGCAAGCTTCCAGCTGTTAGGAAAACAGCCACTCTCAAGACTCAAGTTGATGATGTGAGTAAGAGGTAACAAGATGTATTGTTTGATATGCTTAACGAGGGAAGAAGTATGACCATCGAATCCAGGAGCACTATCGACCTTAAGGCTGGATATGAGTTTATCGATCTCATGGCTATTCGTTGGAGACATGAAAAAGGAAGTCACAGGTGAATTAGAGGATTTAACTAAGCCTACTAGAGTATTTTCAGTGGCAGAGATCTTATCTAGAATTTTATCAGCCAATTGCTTCCCAACATTTGCAAAAAAGTTATTGCACTTATTAAGAGATGCAACGGGATCCACATTATTGCCTATTAATTCCGATGAACTAGATTTTGATTTCGTTCTATCACAAATGTTATTTATCGTTTTCCACAGTTTTTTGGGATTATTTTGATTTTCGAAGAGCTTACCTTTTTCATAGTCTGTTTTTACACGGTGTAGAAGTTCTTTATAAAAATTACGATATCTCCTGTAGGTAGTCTGTAAAATTATGTTATTAGGATCTTTTTTGGTTTTCAGATGGAGATTGTCGCGATTCTTCTGGCACTTGATGAGTCCCGGAGTGATCCATGGCTTTAGGTTAAAGCTGGAGCGGCTAATAGTTGTCATATGACTGTTTGTGGCGATAGACGAAGAGAGAATTGTCTCAAATTCGCCTAAGGCCTGATTCACATCCGATTTACTAGTTACTGAAACCCAATCTTCTTCTTTTAAATTATTGACTACTGCGGAAAAATATATCTTAACCTGGGATCGACTACGAATTTGGTTGACTACAGGATGACACGAATTTGCTACGCCTACGATGCAGAGGTTATGGTCGGTTATAGCTGAGTTGCATACCACGCCCACAGTTTCAAAACATTGTTTTACGAAAATATGGTCAAGGCACGAATTACCTCGGGTTGGTTTAGAGATCGCAGGTATTAATTGGTGTTCCGCAGCCAAGCTCAGGTACTCCAAACACACCTCGCTTTGAGGGTCCTCAATTAAATTGATGTTGATATCGCCTGCCCATACGATACATTGCTTATTTTGGTGTGTCAACGTAGCTTCGTTTAGGGAAGTCAGAAAATTGTTAACTTCCGTAAAAGAGGGGGACCGATATATACCAAAAACCAGGAACTCGTCACCTATGCATATCTTGAGACAATTACAGTCTTTTACCTCTGGTTCCGTAACAATAGTTGGCCAAATATTCCGAACATAGGCTATAACCCCCCCACATTTGTTTATGTACTTTGTTGTGTTGTATGATATATATCCAGGAATTTGGGGAATAACTGTGTTTGGGTGCCACCAACACTCAGTAAGAATCATTACATCGACTTTCATACTTAATCTCATCAGAGCTATCATCAGACAATTAAAGTTTTTGCATATACTTCGAATATTAATAGTCAGAACTTTAAAATTATGGACCTCTGAAAAGAAATTACTACATTGTTCAAGGCTTTCCGACTCGAAGCACTTTGTCAAGAATGATTTATCCAGATTTTCCATAACTTCCATCAATGAAAGCCAACGAACAAATAAAAATTTATTCGTTGACTCAGGCAAGTAAAATTACTTGTATTGGCATATAAATTAGTTCTGTGCTGACGAGAAAGTGCTATGTCATGCCTAATATTAGGAACAGATTCTAAGAGCCCAGCAATGCAGTAGCATATAATGATTTTTAAAAGTCTATAGTCCGCCGAGGTGAGCAGTTGGTCTGTGAGTATGATTGATAATGGTCGGTGACTATGCGTATGCGTGTGCGTATTTCTGCGCGCGTACGTGTACGTATGCATTATTATGGGCGTGTGTGTAAGCATGCGCGTATGAACTTGTGTGTGTGTAGTGTTAGCAAAGTCGTCGAGTACTGCTCGATAACAGAATAAATAAACATATAGAATGAAATGGAATTGTGTATTAAATTGACTTAACGTAGTAAGATATCTTAACAGAAAGTTTTGATATATTATATGTATTATTATCATAATGTTAGTTTTAGAACGCTGGGAGTAACTAATTATAAAATAGGTGATAACAGAATATTTAACAAAATCGATGCCAACTAGATGAGCAGTATTATTATTGTGGTGCAGCTGCCGATGACGAAGACCCCGCTGCTGTATTACTTTGCTGAAGATGACGGTCCAGATCGTTCTGGTTACGGATAGATATTGCAGGCCTTCCCTCAGCTTTCCGGATGAAAATTGTACCATTCCTGGTCCAGCAGTAGTTGAAGCCGAGAATCTTTGCTCTGCGACGTACTTCCTGAAATAACTGCCGGCAGGGCTTTGTGAGGCGCTCATTAACAAATATTTTCCGCGACGCTCCTTCCAAAATAATGTCGCTTGAGGTAAGGTTTCGTCTAACTTTCGCTGCCTTCAGAAAAGCGTCGCGCTTTGCTCGCCTGAAGAAGCGCACCACAACAAGGCGTGGACGTTGCTCATCATTGTTGTCGTTTTTAGAGGACCTTGGACCCACCCTGTCGACCCAGTCAACATCACACTCCTGGAGGTTTTCCCCAATCTTAGTGCCTAGCACTCTAACAATATGTGCTAAGTTTTCGTTTAGCGCCTCAGGAATTCCGACAATTTCCAACTCGTTCCTTATGGCAGCCTGCATCTGAAATTGAATGGTTTCCTCCAGTTTAGCAATGTGTTCGCCCATCCGTGCCTGATCGGTTTGGGCTGCCTCAAGTTCGGCAATCTTATGGGCTGCTGCAAAAAGCGATTTTTCAAGGTCGTCCATCCTGCGGTTGCATTTTGCCGTCACTTCTTTAATCTGTTGTTGGAACTCGTTCATGTCCTTCCTCAGTAGTCGAATTTCATTTAGTATCAGGGACATTTCAGATGTTGGTTGGTCTTGATTTGGAGAGGACACAGCACAGGTCGTTGCGACGCCGCTCGCCGGCATCCCGACGCTGTCGCTACTCACGGTGGAAGTAGTCGTGAGGCCGGATGAAGCGGCTGCAGCGATTTTCTTTTGTCGCTCCGTGACAACTCTTACCGGTTTCGTGGTAGGTAAACGTACCGGAGTGTTTGAATTATCACCCTTGGGTTCGCTGCTTCTACACTTAGGGCAAACCCAAATCGATCTAAAGTCGGTGGTTGCATCCATCACCGTTATTTTAACGCAAGTCAGGTGAAAAACATGAACGCATTTTGTGCATCTAATCCTCGCCTTAGTATCCACGGGGCCGCGGCACGCGTCGCATGTATCAGTCATGGTTATAATGTTGCGAGTTCTAGAAAATTGGTGCAAACCTTTGTAAAAAAACCCTTTTTCAAGTTTAATCCTCAAGCAGTGACAGTGACAGCAGTATGGATTTCCGTGCGTAAGAGCGAGAAAACGTGAGTCGAACGGCAATCTCCTTTACGAAATATTTGTTTTAATCGTAACTCGCGAAATAAACAACCAAAACTATATCAATTTCACTTTTTTGCTCATAGATATATACACTTTCGAATAAACAATGCGTCGTCGCAATATACGATCACTTTTTAATATTTGAATACATAAATACTAGGAACGATTTAAAAACGATGTTTACTGTAGGGTACCTACAGAGTATTCTAAGACAGGACTATGTCCTGGCTTTGCGATGCTTTCCCGGTTACAAGTTCAAATAATAAAGCGAAAAGTTACAGCATATATTGTGTACATACAAATAAATAGTTACTTATATGGAAACCAGTTACGAACGAGTATAAATAATACTTCATTGAAACTATATTTACGAAACTATTCAACTAATAAACTATAATTTGTTAACATGTTTATATCGTGTCTTCTTTGAAATGTTCCTTGGGAATGAGTACTACATGAATAAATGTAAGATCCCGAAGTAAGGGCTGAAGATGTTAAGTTTACAAAATTCGAAAATGCTATATAAAATACAAATACGTATATAATATTATATACATATATGTTTAAAATATATGAAGAGAAAGAGTATAAAAATATAAATAAATAAATAGTACAGTATATGAAGAGGTGGCAGAGGCAAGGCAAGCAAAGAGGATGGCGATGAGGTGCGTTGCCTTGGAGATTTCGGAGTCAAGGAACCAGAGACTTTTTTCTGGTTATAGTTCCACATAGCCCAGCTGATCCCCAAAGCGACCGGGTATTTTGTGAAGAATACACACAAGACTGTGGACGTAGATGAAAACAAAGGTATCAAATTAGGTACGTTTGGAAAAAAACTGACTAAGTTTATCTATGCAAAGGCAAATGAGACAAAAACAAAATTTTCCAACCCAAACCATTCAATCACCACGAAAGTCCCCAAGAAGTCTGAATCACAAGTTACGTAAGTAAATACGTAAGATTCTCGCATGACTTGCTCCGAATCTTCAAGATACCTACAGATTGACCAACTTTATGAAAAGTTAACCCAATAACGAAAGTAAATAAATTCAAAGGATGTCTGTCAATGATGTCCACAAAACGCAGTGGTGGCTCCTGCGTATAACTTCCAAGAAAAGTTGGTTGGACGAAACGTTCAAATCTTATCCTTCACACAAAACACAGAACAAGCATCTAAATCAAACAATAAGTGACGTGAAAACATGTGTCAATTTTCTCCACGGGATAGTTGGCGTATGAAATCTTGGCAAGCCTCCATCAGCCGCAAGCGTTTAAAGAAGTGATACACTATACGTATTTTCCTTATACGTACTACACGATAGTGCTATTACTGCGTAAATTCAACTTTCAAAAGCCTTTCACACATACCTAAAATTCTAATTCTAACTGGGTAATAACAAATAAGTTAGTAGCATTAAAAAAAACAACACCCATCACCGATTAATGCTAGTGCCATCACTATTTTTAACCAACCTACTTAATTTGAAAAGCGAAAGTTTGACAATCTCTAAATCCTACCTAATATTATAATTCAGAGCTATATAGCAGCAGCCGTATCAGGACCAATAAAGCTTCGAGGTATGAAAAACACGTCCGTCTCGGGGATAAAACTTTGCTTGCGCGACTCAGAACTCCCTACACAACTGTCAGTCCATACAAAACGTCAAAAAAAGCACAAAAATACATCAACGCCATCTAGAAAACTTTAGGAAGTAACTTTGTCTCTTTGTCTGCATGTTTGTCGCGTTATCGCGCCTAAACGCCTGAACGGATCTTGATTAGGAGTTACTACAAAACAACTGTATATTACAAAGACGGACATAGGATACTTTTTATGTGGTTCTTCTTAAATCGTCATGACAGTCTTGGTATTATGATACTCATGATAATTTTAAATCATTTTTATTAAATCGTCATGATAGTTTTATGTTATTCTTTTCTCATAAGAAAACTGTAGCTATTCTGATTTAGCAACCTTTCCTTTTTCAGCAAAAAATTCAGGCACTCTTCGTGTGGCAGCAGCTCTATACAGAAATTGGCACAGCTTATTGGGATCATAGCTCAAGTTCGTAACTCCCCAGCTCGGTGTGAAAGCGCAATGCCAAGGCTGCAGTACATAAGCTACAATTGCTTCACTACTTTGACTTTTATGCTATGTAAGGACAGTTTTACACACAAATAATAATTCGTCCCAATGTTTACCTACGCAGTAACTTAGCAAAATCGGGAAACTATGCTCTAGCGACATTGAGCTACCAATCGTCTACCAATGGCAGAGTATTGTACTACGTGCGCTAAAGCAAAATTGCGGCCGCCCGTCCGCCATCTTGTACGAATCGTGTAGGCGGGACAGAGCTAAGAATGCATAGCAAGCAATACTCTGCCATTTGCAAATAATGTTCATTATAGAATATAGACGATTTATACGTTCGACTACTGTCGGAAACTGGTCTGCGCTTTTTGTGCAAACGAAAACTACCAATCGGAATTATTTGTTGTGTAAAACTGTACAGTAGATAGCCACTTCCCTAGTGAGGTACCATATTATGATTTGTGAAATAATGACGGCAATAATCATTTTAATAAGTTTTTTGAAAATAATGGTTTTCTGGATTTTATATATTTATCCCTCTTTTATTACCTTCAGTAGCCATAACAGCTTTGCAGATTATAAAGTGCGAGGTATTGTTTGTTGTTGGTTTTGTCATGATCTCCGCAATAGGCCTAGGACTAGCCTAGGACAGGCTTCTTAATGATTTCGTGTTTTTTAAAATATTTTTTTGTTCTTTTCTATTTGTAACTTTATTTTGGTGATTATTCCCGCTTCTTATCCTGCTCTGCTTGCTGGTAGTTGATGGATTGTCTTATTACTATTTTTGTCATTTGTTGCTAATATCCGTTATTAAGCTTTGAATTAGTTTAGTATTTTTATTGTTTTTAATTATTAATTTGATTTTAGTTCCAACATTTTACCTCATTTTTTTTTGATTTTTGTAACTTTGACACTGGATTATTAATTAATTTTATATTGTATATTTTTTTATTGAGAGATAGATGTTAGTGGCTAGATCGTTTCTAATCTCATTAAACAAATTTAATGCTTTACTTAAAGAATCATTTTACCATATTTTTTAAAAATAATTTCTTACAATATTCTTTTAACTTTAGATACTGTTTTCCACAGACTTTAGTCCATAGCTCTGCCGGCTTGGTATGAAGCTGTAAATTTTAACACGTGGCTCTGATAAACCAGAGAAAGAACGGATTTATTTGACTTTATTTCATTCGATTTTTGCTGTAGTGAATTTTATTTTACCTAGTTTATTAATTTATATTTCTCTATATGTTTTGATGACCTGAATAATTTCATGTCTGTTTTATTTATTATGTTTAGATTTGACTTTAGCTGGGTCAGTATGTGTATGTAGTCATATATATGGAAGGTCAAAATTAACTTATAGGTTCAGAGTATAGTTAATAAATTATAATAAATAAATTTTATAAAATCACACTCATAGCTAGGAATGATAGCATAGCTCTTCAATCCCACTAGAGATCCTAATGTGGAATCCCTGAAATAATTAAATATTCTTTAGAATAAGATCAATTTTGATGCTTTATTCCTATTATTGTACCAGATTGTATTGAAATTAACTACTTATCTACAAAATTTCATGAAGATCGGATAAACGGTTCGCAAGTTATCATCGGACAAATAATTATACACACAAACATACAAACATACATCCAAAAGCTGATTTGTCCCAGTAAGCTCTGAGACCTTTGCTTCGCTCGGTGAATCGCTATCACATCGGGAAAACACTAGATTTGTCATAGATACAGTTTAAACATGGACTTCCGCAAACTAATGCCAGATTTAATGAAATACATATTCCGGGTACTTGCTGCTCAGTAACACCCCTTCGTCCACACTGTTGATGATCGAGAAAAAAAAGTTCCTCCTTAGTTGACCATCATATCAAATTATCCATATGCCAAGAGTTTATAAAAGTACAAAATAAATTTTAATTATCATTAAAAAAAAAAAAAACACAAAAAAAACGAATTTTAAACTACGATGAACGACTTTTTATTTTAAATCAGATAACCGCATAGCTTGCACGATTTTCGACAAACACAAATTTTCAAATTACGCTATTTTATCCAGTTCTGTTTATTCGTTTGTCCCAGTTTCCGCTAGTTATTAAAAGATACGACCACACTAGAGTACAGTGCGCCGTGCAGGCGTGCACTGCTACTCAACAAAATGTTCTATATAATTGAATGAGAGAATTTCATAGGCAAGCGGTGTGACATGCAGCGCACAACGCAAACAGTGAACACTGAGTGCCGAATGAACATTATTCCGGAATAACGTTCATTCGTTTTTAAGGGGAATATTTTTACAATGCACAACTATGTAAAATACATAGTTGTGCATTGTTATCTCGCTTGCACATTTGCAAATTTTTTGTATATAGTTTATTTTTCAAAAACTGTGTATTATATCTATCGATCATAATATCAGGAAATAATTATTCTAAAGACATTTTCGTTTCTTTTTTTTTTATGAAAAGAAGAAACCCAAAAATACCAATTTTTTCGCTTTTTACAATGTCCTTCATCAATTTAAGATATTTGTTGGTAAAAACACCTCATTAGACCATTTTTAAACTTATGATAAATAGACTCAATACATCACTATGTACTTTTTAGAATTTTACTATGAAAGCTGACGTGGATTTGATACATTTTGTTTTAATAAAACGGGAATACTCACGTTAAATTACCGACTCAATTTAATGTGAGTATTCCCGTTTTATTAAAACAAAATGTACTTTTTAGAAATTCAGACTTATTGATTTTACATCATCAATAATATGAAAATGTGCGAGCGAGATAACTATGTACGCGGCTTAAGGTTTTAAGATCATTGTTTGTGTTGAGCCTCACGAACATTTCACGCAGCTTTCATAGGTAGTACAGACGTGCGTAGTATTCAAAGTTATTTAAAATCACGTAATGCAAGTTTCTACATAATTTTACACCTATGTCACGAAGCATTGAAATGACTTTCATCTGTATTCCCAATCTCAATGTCATGTTTTTTTTAATGCTACCTAGTGACGCAACGAGCAAATTTGCTCGCCTAAAGTTAAGCGGCACGCTTGTTCACTGTCACTCAGAATTTTGCACCAGAACAGTTTAAAGCCACGCTAGGCGTCTAACATCTAGGAGTGAAGAGATGACGTCACTTTGAGATGTAGAGTTAACAATACATATTTTTATTTAAAAAAAGAACGGGAGTACTCACGTCAATCTGAGTCGATTCACTTTAACGTGAGTTTTATTAAAATAAAATGTGTCAAGACCACGTCCGTTTCCATAGTAAAATTTAACATCTAACATCTATGGAAACGAGAACGAAGCGAAACATCTATTGACTTGACTCAATTTAACGTGAGTATTCCCGTATTTTTTTTCTTAATAATGTTAAATCAACGTCTAAAAGTGCACTCGTTGTTTTTAGATGTTTTTTCGATGAATTGAATTGACTCAATTTAACGTTCGTTTTCCCGTTTTATTAAAATAAAAGGCGGTAAATATTTTTAAGCGCAGTAATTACACTGGAGACATTACCATGCAATCCGGAGCGCGGTAATGTTTGCACTCTACTGCTCGGTAGATTCACATGTCGTTGAATCTTACAGTGTAAGTTTATTTCTTCTGCTATCACGGAACCATGGTTACCGAGCAAAAGTGTTGGGAACAGTGAATACAACTTGAATAGTTAGTAAGTTTTAATGAATCAAGTTAACAACTCCACACTAAGAAGATTCGAGTCGCTGTGGTTCTTATTAAAAATATTTATAATCTCGACAAGTTGGAATTGCTTCTATCTTAATTATGAAAGTTTGGAAGTCATTTGATAACTTTGGAGGCTCAATAATGAACTGTTAATTTGTTTTTGTTATGATATTGGCTTTGCTCTTGGTTGGTTGGGTTTGGAAGTAAATAAAATTATTTGCTGAATTAACCAGGCGTTACTTTGCTAAAGTTCATCTGCAAACTGACCCTGAGAATAGACTTTTTATTTTTTTTGGCGCTGCAATATCACGATTGACATTGTTGACAAGTTCCTGAGGAAGCCAGAATACTGCTAAAAATAGTTAATTTATGTCTAAAAAGGAGATAGTTACTGAGGGCGACATGGTCATGTCTGACCAAACCCTCCTTTAAAATATACATTAAAAAAAAAAAGGTCAAATGTTGTGAGCTTTAAAACTTCTACCGAAATTGTAGTTAAGTATAGGTAGTTTTATTACTTCTATTGTAGTAGACACGATATTATAGCCGAAAAACACTTAATATTGGCGATATACTCGAACGAACCCACAACGAAATCAAACAAACGAAACGAAAAATCGATGCGTATATAAAAAAATACTTTTAGAAAGTAACAATTTTCTCACCTAATTCCGGCGCTTGTTGAAAATTCCTCTGCAAAAGTTCAGCAACTTTGCTTTTATCTCGGTTCTGAATAAGACTCGATGAAACTGTTACTCTTAGTTTTTACTTCCATCAGGAGTTTGGAAAGAAGCAGCTGATTTGGACAAAAGGTGCTTGCTTTTATTGCTTTTAGCTTATTACGTTATGTTGCTACTTAACACTGGTAAGATAAGATAAGATAATTTATTTGCAAACAACATGGGAAATATTATACAACAATATTATATAACAATATTTTAATAATGGAATAGACTTACTTAACTAATACTATTTTTATTTTAAGTATTATTATTACTATTGACATTTATTTTAAGCCTACAAATGTTTGTAGTGCTGATAATTCTTGTTGTGCTTTTGTGACGTTTTGTTTATCTATACTGGTTATATCTAGTGATGACTATCCATAAGAGTATTTTTAATACCTATTTAGAAATAAATATGAATTGAATTGAACAAATGCATAAAAGATGTTAAATTAATATTATAAGTGGCCACATTATGTTCCGTCTGTTCCGTCTTCGTCCCAGCGTGTGTAAAATGTAATGTATGTTAGTATTTATTTAATTATTATATAGTAATATGAGAGGTTGGTTGTATAATTATGTACAGAAAAAATATTCCTGTTAATAGTTAGGTCTAGGTCAAACGCTAAATTGACTGGGTTATGTGTTCCGCGTTGAAGGGCAATTTCTAGCTAAATTACTTTTTACACAAGGAGATTTAATAGTGAAGACTGCTGCTGCGCCACTCATGGTATTGCCTGTTGTTGTCGCTGAAGTTCAAAATTCTAGAAAGCACTGAGCCGTTATGAGCAAGCATGATGCTTACCATTAGGCGAGCGACTACCTCGTCTCATAAAATAAATAAGAGATCCCCTAGAAATAGCGTCCTACTTAGTATCGACCGTAGCCTGAAAGATTTAACTTTTATCCAGGATTCCGCTAAGCCGTACGAAGATTTTAACCACGTTCCTAGCATTAATACGGCTGAACAGATTTTACAGGCTTTGAGATCGGAATCAGTAGATTGCTAGTTTAAAGGAATGAAACTGTTATTTGTACGGGATGCCATGTACTCGGATTCGATTTTAAAAAAGAAAGAACAAGAAACATTAATCTAATAAAAATAAAATTCCCAACTGCAAAATGTATATACAGGCTTATAAGGAAAGAGTATGCTAAGCTGAAAAGGGCGCATAGTACTCATCATTATGAACAACTACTATGGGACCAACCCTGAAATCGGGAAAAAAAATCTGCTGCTCCATACATTTTGTCGAGTGTCATTGGCAGTTTTCTATGGAACAGCAGATTTTTTTCTCGATTTCAGGGTTGGTCCCATAGTAAAAGTTGTTCATAATGTTGAGTAGTATAAGCCCTTTTCGATCGGTACTTGCCGATGGGCGACATTATAGATTCATAGTTATCTCGCTCTGCCACGACTCGACGACCAGTTGCTGAAATTTCTCCTCAAGTTCACAACCTCCTCAAGTTTCTCATAACATTTTTCACGTCACGTAAACATATTACGCAAATTGAATCCACGTATTGGTTTCTTGTAACGAAATCTTCAGTTCTGTGAAAGTGTATTCATTACTTTAAACGGCTCTAGACGCGTGATCTATATAAGGTCTATCTGCTCTCATAAGATCGCAATCTCTTTGAGAATTCCAATTACAAAGACGCGTGATAGGAATACATCGGTGCCTACTTAGAGCTTTCAAAAGAAAGTCGGATAGAATCGAGGCGATGTGACACAATGCCACGATCTAGTGATGTTATATTGAGGTGATAGTGTCTCATTAATGTTCCTGGTGATGGTGATCCAATATCACCGATGTAAGCAACAACTCGCTCGCTTTAGTAGTGGTAGCTGTGGCTCTTAAGTAGTGGCTCTTCTGCAGGGCCCGCTTGGGGAAGTACCATAGCTTTTCTAGTTATGCAACTGTCAAGCAGTAGTGCAAACATTACTGTATTCCAGGTTAAAAGACAATGCTTCCAGCGTAATTACTGGGCATAAAGAGATTTAACATCTAATATGTCATGGTGACGAGTGCAGTGCAGTAGTAGTATTTTTGAACTGTTGAAGTTCAAAATCTGGCTGGCACTGAGTTGTTATGCGGCAAGCGTTCCTCGTATCGTCACCAAGGTACTAAAAAAAAATTATCCGTTTTTTTTTAGTCGTAGTTTTAGGACATACTCGGATCCATCATCATATGTTATAATGTTAAATTTTCTAATATTATTTCAGAATTCCTAAGTAATATGACGTAGCTTACCAGAGATATAAATTATACATTTTCATATACCAGACAGTCGGGTATTAACTCACTCTTTTTGGCAAGGATCAAAAGTGTCTCGCAACAGAAGTTATAATGTAAGCAGTACTAAAACTTGCTACAAATGGGATGAACTAATTTTACGTAGTCCCCTGGTACACTTTAATATTCTTGGGTTAAATAAATCCACGATGACTATAATTGACGATATATATATGATGATAATTGACGATAAATTCTAGGTTTAAATAAATCCACATGAGTTATTGAACTGCAATTGACAAAAAAACAAGAAAAAAAATTATTGGGCGTCTTATTAATAAATTTTAGCGTGCATTGAAAAGTTATGACAATTAAATACGATTGACCTAGCTAAGCGAAGGTAAGTTAACTAGTCAAGTGCCAGTGTGTCTTGCGCACCGAGGCTTCCGTACAAACTTAACTTTGTAGTGAAAATAATGTTACGGTTATTTCTCCAACTACAAATGTTGTGTATTTGTTGTTATGTTTTTTTTTTTTAATTTTGTGTACCTACAAATAAATAATTTTCAGATTTATTTCTTTATTTGTGCTATAAGACTTTGCTTTTTGCCAAACTCATGATTCTACGACAGCGTATGTTACCCTATAGGTTTTGATGTACTTGCCAGTCAAAAGCGAAAAAATATGCAGCCGTATTTTTTTATTGCTTTGATATAGAAGCTTGGTTTTTTTACACTGCCAAGGGACCATAGACCTCAGAATTTGCTATTAATTTCATCTTGATAACTCCATGGGTCTTGACAGACAGATGGACGACGAAGTGGTCCTATAAGGGTCCACTTTTTCCTTTTGAGGTACGGAACTCTAAAAATGATCAAGTGCATAACTCGAAAAACCTCTGTAACTGTCAGAATCTAGTCCATAACTTACAAAGCCGTAGCTTTCCAAAACAAAGATGGATGACACACATAAAGAATTTATGTCGGCTCAAAAACTTTTGCCTCAAACATGGTAATGAAAATTGACGTCTGTATCACAAGTTCCCCCAAACTTTTACATAATCGTGCTTAGCATTTGATGTTAGGTCTGTGAAACACTTGTGACATAGGTTCTAAAAATATTATCTTCGTTTTGTTTTTTGCTTAATGTTCACTCAGGTTGGTATCATGAACGAGTAAAATATACAATATGCAATTGAAACGTTTGTTAACTTTGACGACAGATTAAGTCTATTGCTGCCTATGTCATTTGCTTAGTGCCAGACAAAGGCAGTATTAGAAATAATCTGTTGTCAAAGTTAACGAACATTACAGTATTCGGGGGTAAATGAAGCGTTGATTATGAACCGAAAGTACCCGTGATTACACGCATATAAAATGACGCTTATTGTAGACTTCGATAACAGTAAAACAATATTACGTAGAGTCAATACATACCTTCGGGCTAGTTCTATGTCGACTTAAAGGTGGCGCCACCAGTGAAACTTTGAAGCGGAAACTTTTTCTTGGAAAAGTGGATCTGGAGGAGATCTTGTCTCATACAAACCTCGTTTGTAATAATGTCAGCTATCGAATCATATAGGTTTTATGAATGGCCGCTATTTTGAAGAAATAATAAGATGGCGGACAGTCGGTATGCCAGGCTTCATACTAAAATATTCAGTCCTTTATCCTTTAGTCCTCGCCTTCCGCCTGGTGTTAGAATTTGGCTTTTTGCATCTACTTTTTCATCCAACCGTATTATTTATTAAATTTCGGTAAAATGTTTTTAATCACTCAATTATCAAATATAAATAATAGAAAAAAAAAAAAAAAACATACACAATACAGTTATTATCTTCTTTATTCAAATAAACGAGTAAATGTAAAGAACATTTGATTTAACATTTAACAAAGGATTTATTTCTTAACATTTTAAAGATAACAAAAAAAAAAAGTTAAAGTATGCAATTATGGTGTTTATTGATTAAACCGATGAAGTTATCATGTCTGAATGAATAATTATTATAGATTGTATTAGTTTTTTGTTAGGTACTCCTAAAGATCTATCAAGTTATAGATTCTACACAGACTCGTCAAAAACGAAAATAAAAGCACGCCATTATTAACAATTTCGCGCGCGTGAGAAAAATGTCTCGTAAGGCGCACCGCACACCGATACTATGTAATTATTATTTGTCCACCACACAAAACGAGTGTGCTAATAGACACACCACATTTATTCACGAAAGGTCTGTCACGTTACTTAAAGGTGTCTTTAGTGTTTGGTGCGCCATCGTAACGTCATAGCAATAATATGTTTGGTTTTTTCACAACGGTCGTTATTTAAAAATCGATGCCATTTAGTTAAGTTTTGGTAATTTTTTATCTATAGTTTTAAAGATCTTTGGGTATTCTTTGGTGTTGCAACATTTTTTGGATAACATGCTTTATTATTTTCTTTATATATATATAAACGGAAAGGAACAAGACTTATCCCTAAAAGTAACTACTACACATTAAATAAATATTCAATTAAATATTATAAGCCGGGAATACTCACGTTAAATTGAGTCGTTTATTCCGACTATAGTTTCGAGCTGTGCAAGGAAAGACAAATTCGCGCGCGTGTCACGCAACTATAGTCGGAATAACCGACTCAATTTAACGTGATTATTACCGTTTCATTAAAACAAAAAATATTAAAAACCCTTAAGTTTATCTATTTTACAATAACCAGATACACTATCAGACATATTTTATTTACAATTTTAGGCCAACTATATCGTAAGAAAGTCTACACTAGGTACATAATTATATGCTACGTACAATATAACAATTTAGATCATTGTCTTATAAAATACACATATTTTTATATCAAAGATACACAAACATGACAATGATAGTGTGGGCAGCTGTCTATGTAAAGGTAATTAATTACCAGTGCCCTTATTATCTATTGCCATAACTAGCTTGTTACGCGCCATGTTAAGTTCACTCCGTGTTAGTCGCATGAAACGGTATTCTCTAAGTTCTTAAACGCGCGATTCTTCACGATAAGGAACCGCGTTTAAGTTTAGAGCATGTTATGTCTCGCGTTATTGGCAAGTTATCTCATGTGCGATAGAGAATTAAGTAATTACACAGCATAAGTTACTAGCAATACGTCACGTAAGATCTTAAGGCCTTAGTAGCGTGCAAAGTTGTCTCGCTCGCGCATTATTACATTCATGAATAAATGAAATCACTGAGTGTGAATTTCCAAAGAGTATGGGATTTGTGTCATTTTATGACAAGATTACAAATGTTAATTTAATTTTAAGTTAAAGTTTAATTTAAGTTAAATTAGATTGTGTTCGATCTCTTCCGTTTTCTAACACTCAAATTAACATATAGCACTAGTAGTTCTGCAAACAGTAGACCTCGCCAGCACAAACTTTATTGCCAATCACGAAATTACCTCACGACCTCACGACCTCACGAGATGATGACAACCTCTTGACCGAATTCTCTCATAATATATTATTCGAAATTCTTGTTTATTCGAATTGAGTAACGAATGTTTCTGCCAAATATTATCAAAATCTGCCGGTAAATGGCACCGCAGCAAACTCCCCCCTTTTTGGGGAAAATACCCCAAATCCCAAAACCCTCAAATCAAAAATCACCAAAAACAAAAAAAAACTATAAAATTTTGAACCTATATACCAAGTTTCGTTAAGATTAGTTGAAAATACGTCCTGTACGCGAGTACCGACATTCATACTGACATAATGAAAGCATTTTTTCCAGTTGTAGTTCCGGCCATAAGACGTCCACTGTTGAACATAGGCCCCCCCCTTAGACCGCCACACCGACCGATAACGGCCGGTTGCCCGCAACTTCCACAATGTCGTCGGTCCACCTAGTGGGAGGCCTGCCTACGCTGCGTCTTCCTGTTCGTGGTCGCCACTCAGGAACCTTTCTGCCCCACCGGTTATCCGTTCCTCAAGTGACGAGGCCTGCCCATTGCCACTTCAGCTTGCAAACTCTGAAAACTATGTCGGCGAAGCTATGTAGAAACGCTCGCTCGGTCAAAAAAAAAAAAAGGATGATTATAGATACAGTGTTTGGAAATTCTTACTCTACCTTCAAAAATGCATATGTGCGAGTGCAACGCAAATGCAATTTTAACAAATAAACATTGGCCAAATAAACGCTAATGTAATTAATTCTACTTGAGTATATTTTCAGCATATTTTACAGCAATCGATTTTAAATATACAGGCTAATATTAAGGTTATTGTTCCGTTTTACCTACATTTTAAATTTTGTGCAGTGATTTAATGCACAATACACATCATGAATAATTTAATATCTTCGTTTATTGTTTCCACAAAGAAAAAATGGATGTTTTCTCGTGGCCTAACTAGGTTGCCAAACTGAATTATATATACATGGATGTAAACTACGTCCATGTACTTATACATATGCGATGTTCGCGAAAAAGTTTACAGAAAATTCCGCTGACAATTTCCATAGTTAGCTCAAGATGATAGTCCTTTCGGGAGGTTTTGGCGCATTCGATATTCGAAATCGTATAGCTGTCGCCATGCGTGTGTTAGAGGGAGAGTGAATTTCCGAACTTTTTGTTGAAATCAGCGTTTCGGGGGTAGTCTGTTATCACCCCTAAATCTTAACAAAATCTTTTGTTTTTGGTGTCAATGGTTTGGATAAACTATAATCTATACCGCTATGTGTCGTTTTTAAATAAAAATGTTAATTTTATTCTTCGCTGCGCTGGTAATCTGAAATCTGAATAAGAGGATTTTTCAGTCAATCGAAATGCGATTGCAAAGTATTTTCAGCCACAAAAGAAATTAAAAACAAATCGGGCTTCTACTAACCAAAATATGGGTTATGTTTTACCATATTTTGGTTAATCAGGCAAAAAATACTCAATAAATTTAATTATTGAGTGAAAAAACTTAATTTTTAACATACTGATTAGTGATGAGTTTGCACTCACGGAAATTTAACAACTATTAGGGTCCCTAGTAAAGAGAACTCGACAAGAAAGTATGAGAAAATGTATCCCAACTGAGTTGACTCCTACGACACTCGTGGAGTAAGCTCACCTACACTGACTTACCCACTGGGTGAAAAGACCATTTCAAATACCGAACATAGTCAATTCACTCATGAGTAAAATAATTGAGTGATCTGTCCCCAAATTAAATAAATTTAATTTAGGTAATTTTATGTTATTAATAAAAAATACAATAGTGTGAAATGAGACAAAAAATACTAATATTTTATTATTATGTATTATAAATAATAATTATTACGACATTTTCACTCAAAGTTACATCGTTAGACTAACTAGCTGCCTTTCTTTTAGTGTGTCATTTGCATGTATTGTATTTGTCTTATTCGATTAATTACGGCAGTATTTAACAGAATTATTTCAAGAATCTAGTCTCTTTGCGGTAAAAAGGCCCATGAATAAAGTTTCACATTAAATCAGCAACTTGATAACTTTACCTGTCAACTGCGACCGCAATTAGCCATCCCACTTGCTGATGGTACCCGTTAGTGATTGAAAATAGCTTACATAGCCAAGCTGCTGTCTTCAATCACTAACGGGTACCATCCGCAAGATGGCACGTTTGCTGTTGCAGTTGACAGCAAAAGTAATCGGGCTCCTGTACCCACAGAGCCAAAGCCTGCCACAGAGCCAAAGCCCGCGTCTTTACAAAAGACTATATAACACCAATGTATATATAACTAATATATGTAACACCAATCAGAATGTTAAAACAAATAATTAAAAACACAAGTCCCCATAGCAAAATTGGGTGCACCGGAAGGTTTAACATTTTTTTTTCGTAGAATAGTCGTAAGATTTTTTAATTCTTTTTTCATAATACCTTTTATTCACCCTATAAGTTTCGGAATTCAAGTTACTACTTTCGGTATCCTCCACAGATACAAAGGATAATTTTGCCTTCCCTTTGATACATTTTAATTTACATACGTACGCTTTTCGTATAATTTAGTTCAAATCAGTTATTTTCGGTGTGTTACGTCCTGCGTTACGTCATATTCATGGTCACTGCCGGGTTGGACATTCCGATTGTTTGGCTCGAACATTGTTTCTGTGCTTGTCCAGCTTTCGGCACTAGGACAAGTTGTTCGAGATCACCCTGTGAACAAAACACTAAACATAAATTCACAAAAAAAAGTTTAACAAGAACGTTAATTGTAATCGTAAATGGCATTGAATTGAATTTAATGCACGGCATGTATAAGTCGCTCACCTACCACGAGGCGAGCGACTTACATGACTCGTCAACAAGTTTCATAATAAATAAACATATTTTGCAGTTATTTTAAGACTTTTTGGCTTTCGAAAATGTTTCATCAAAAATATCCATTCTAACTCGACTGTTTAAGAAGTGGCTGTATTTTGTGTGTTCCTAATTATCTCCTGATCGCCTTCGGGTTGACCAATTTTGACGAATGAGGTGTCTTTATCTAATATCTGGACTGTCAAAATGACTATATTTTGCAACAGGATTAGGACCACAGAAATAGAGGGTTATGATTTTGACCGGTAAAACATCTAAACTCGATATCATAATTTGGCAAATAAGGTATCGTTGGAAGCGTCCTGATTGTCAGCTGTTTATAAGCTACGTGGCGTCACATTATCACACTGATATTATAAATACGAACGTTTGTGTGTAGGTGAGTAAGTATGTAAGTAGGTAAGTATGTAAGTGTGTTTGTTCCCGTTCATCTCTGTAACGGCTGAACCGATTTGAATGAAATTTGGTATGGAGGTAGCTCACACTTTTTATCCCGGAAAAACATTTGGTTTCTGTAGAATTTCTGCAGGGCGCAGCTAGTATTGAATAAGGCGCATGGGAGGAGACAAGAGGCCAATGCTGAAAAAAAATGTGCCATGTTGGGTATTGAATGAAAGGGCTTAAGTAGATTTTACATTTATTTATAAGTTGAACAGGAAAATATATATGTTGTTATGATGTTGCAAGAAAAAACGCGCCGTGATACAAAGGCGTAGTCGGGTTTTCAACCTATGTCTTGCTTGGTGTTTTGTCTGAACCTGCTACGCATAGTTTTAATCTTTTCCATTTCTGACTAGCCTTGTGATCCGCCTTTCGAGCTGTAGATTGTGGGTTCGATTCTCACCCAGGACAAACATTTTTATGATGAACATGGATGTTTGTTCTTTGTCTGGGTGTCTCTATGTATTCTATGTATGAATTTCAAAAAAAATAAGTTTTTATGTAGTTATCTGGTTCCCATAGAACAAGTTTGCTTACTTTGGGGCTAGATGGCGCTGGTGTGAAAAACGTCCACCAATATTTATACATTATTTATTTACTTACGCACCTCTTTTTCTATGATTTGGTTTATTAAATATGTACAATTTCTAAATGATTTCAATCGGCCATGCGAGCCATTTTTTAACTACGACTGGTACCTACTTACGTAATGAATCATGAAGTTAAAAAAAGTAAGTGTAATCCATCAAAAATTTAAACCAATGAAAAACAAACTGAGGTACAGAATTCGCGAGTCCTATGCTAATATTTAACGTGTGCCGCAGCGCTGGGTGGAATTTATGTAGTTAGGGAGACAACAGTCATTCCGCCTAGGGTCCTTAAACAAAGCTACAATTTAGGATGGTAATTTTATTCTTGTTAAATATTTCACAGAAAACATCTTCTGAGATTTAAATAATGTTTATTAAAATTACGTCGAAAAACTATTTACTCAAACATAAAGTAATACAATTTCTTATAATATTTGATTAACAATTTATGAGCGTTCCAAATTACGTCTAATTACTATAATAATTTAAAAAAAAAACCGAATGGATAATATTCATCATTTACACAGTAATCATTCGAAATAACACATGTACAATGGCTCGTAATGACTTTTTCACGTTCCTGCCAAAAAAATAACCTGACTCGCAAATAATAAATAGCAAAACAAGTGAGTAAATATGAACAATAGCTCTTGTTATCAGGCTCACCGAGAAGAGATATCCAATAATGAGGTCTGCATCTCTCGGTGTGTCGAGGGCGTCTTTTTCGAGGACATCGGTGCGAAGCCACCGGCAGTCAACGTAGGCTCGAACTGTGTTGTCGTCATGGACACTGGAAGAGAAAACTGGATTAGAATTTAGATGATATCACACAAAATAATGTTTGCTATTTTTAATCAACCAAAAACCTTCCGCAAGCAGCTTCGTTACTACATCATAACTAACCCCGGTTGTTCCATGACTTTTAATTACCCAGTTTTTCCGCGCACAAAAAAAAACATTTAAATTAGGGTTCTAAATCACAATAACATTAAAGGGTTTCAAATGAGAAGGAACGCAGGAGCCCGGGTGAAAATTATGTGCAGAAAATACCAAAGAAAAATTATATTTAATTATATATTATAATTATTTTTGTAGTGGTAGGGCTCTCTTGCAGAGTCCGCCTGGGGAAGTACCACACCTTTGCCAGTTATTCAACCGCCAAGCAGTAGTGTGCAAGCATTACTGTGTTCCGGATTGAAGGGCAATGTTACCAGCGTAATTACTGGGCATACAGAGATTAAACATCTAACATCTCAGGGTGACGAGCGCAATGCATTGCCGCGCATTGTTTTGAACTGTTGAAGTTCAAAATTCTGGGTGGCACTGAACTGTTATGGGCAAACGTGACGCTTAACATCAGGTGAGCGACTTGCTCGTCTCGTCACCAAGTAACATAAAAAAAAAAAAAAAAAAAAAAATATATTATTATGAGGTTATGTAAAAGGTGTTAAGACAAGTATAAAGTATACTAGCTATTACCCGTGACTTCGTTCGCTTGGACCAATAAAAAAAGTTGTTAATGTCCGTCTCCTACACTTAAGCTATCTATATTTGTGCAAAAATTCAGTTCGATCTGTTCAGCCGTTAAGGCGTAATAAAGCGAAAAACACCCAGATAGAGTTACATTTGCATTTATAATATTAGTTAGGATTAGAATAAGGCAACTTATTGCTAGAATTTTTGGTTAATTGAAAATAACCCTTTATAGAAAACTAGCTGTTACCCGCGACTTAGTTTGCGTGGACCAATAAAAAAGTAGCCTATGTCTTTGTGATATACAGTAATTCCTTATCAAATTTTATCAAGGTTTGTTTAGCCGCTTAGCCACGATAACGTGACAAACATCCAGACAGAGAGACAAAGTTACTTCCAATAGTTCGCTAGATGGCGTTGATCTCTCTCTGTGCATTTTTTGACATTTTGTATGTACTGACAGTTTTAATGTAGGGAGTTCTGAATTGCGCAAGTCTCGGGTAACAGCCTAGTTACATAGTTACACTAGTAGTTCGCGCCGAACTGAGACTTCGCGACCCCTATATCTTCACATCCCTTGGACCGATTCAGGTCATATTCAAATTTAAAAATTGTGTTGAAATGAACTACTTGCCTACAAAATTTCATGAAGATCGGATCAATGGTTCGCAAGTTATCATCGGACAAATATACATACAAACATACAACGAGGCAAGGCAAGACGAGGTCGCGCGCGTGTCTCGCTGAGCATTCCTTGATAAAGGTCACCGAATGTGATCGAAACTATAGTCGGAATAACCGACTCAATTTAACGTGAGTATTCCCGTTTTATTTAAACAAAACATATAAACATACATACAAATGCCGATTTTTCCCAGTAAACTTGAGACCTTCGCTTTGCTCGGTCAATTATTTCTACAAATAAAAAACACAAACAAAAGCAAGTGTTCATTTCAAAGAACATCCCTAAATTAGTATTGACTCTAGCTTAGTAGGTTTTAGTGTTGGGTCTGGTGTTGTTCTAAGAGGTGAGCATTCTGTGATACCTAAGCCGCGCGCCAAACGTGGAGGCTAAGCCAAAACACCTTGGGTTTTGCGCTCCAACGGAAAACCCTTTTTTCTGCTAGTGGACGTTTCCTGGCTGACGATGATGATGACTCCAATTAACAATTTTAACGTTATTTTATTCATACAAATTTAGACAACGTTTTGTCCATAAATTGCGCAAAAACACAAAATAATACTTAAAACAAGCAGAGCAACTCAGAAAAACAATAATAAATAACCTTTATTTATCAGAAAAATTATTTTAGGCTTCGAAACGTACTAATAAACAAAATTAATATCGGGTCCCCGATACGCGGAACATAAAGAACGTTAAGCTGGGTTCACACTGAGGGCAATGAGACTGAACGTGTTAATAACGCTATGCTAATAATTAATGACGGTAGAGTAACTGTCAGATAAGAGAAATGACATTTATATTTTGTGAAAGGAAACAAGGTAAGCCGAAAGTAGGTTATTAAATTACCCAGTAATGGATGTTTGATACGAAGAACACAGAAGAATTAAAAAAAACTCGTAAAAACATTGATTTATTTTGTATTTTTTTTATTTGTTTACAAACTAATAAAAATGTCATGTCAGATAATATTATCATGGAAAAAAATATAGGATTTAAATGCATTTTGACACATTACACACACGCACTCACATCTTCACACACATTGCAGTTATCATTAGAACCTACTCGAAGAACCAAAACAAAATACTTTGTTGCTAATGCAGCAGGGAAGATTCGTGGACCAGACTGGCACAGAACCGGAAAATATGAAGTGGTGAAGACGAGACCTTATTAAATACTCAACAGTGGAAGGCAAATGGTTGATAATGATGTACCTAACTATGTAAACTAAGCTTACTGTCCGTACGTCACAGTTTCTATCCCGTTGTTTAAATTTTTATGCTCCGAATATCCGAAGGCAATAGACACAATTTTGATACCACTTTTATTTATATTGGAACACGTTCAAAGTTCCAAATAATTACGATCTCTCATGTCCAATTAGAGAGACAATTTTAAATTTCCATTTCGTTTCCCTGTTTAATTTGTTTGTCTACCCGACTTTTTTAAACTTTGTCTCGTTAAAATGTATCCATATTAAAAATGTATTCGTAAATTGTTTTTTTGTTATTTTAGACTCCCGTTTCACGTTTCGCTCGCTTTTTATACATTTTACAAGAATGCGAGTTCTTTAATTAAGTGTCAGGCGCAGTTAATTTTGTGCTAAATTTTAATTTCGGGAGAAATTAAATTAAATCGGACCCATGGTGACTTCATAACGTAAAATGAGATTTTGCAAGGACACTATTAATTTGGAGACCGTGTTTGCTTATTAAAATGTTGGGAATTGAATTTTGTTCATTTTCATGTATGTTTTGTTATATAAAATAATTTTGCTTTGGCACTCAATTCTTGAATCTTAATTAGGTACTCGTACTCCACACGAAAATATACACAAATATAAACTTAATGTACATCGTTTTTTTTTTCATCTTCTAAATTATATCAACCTAAAAGGTATTATAAAAGACCTGTTGAATATTTACAAAAATTTATTCATGTCAATTTGTGTTTGATTCAGCTGAAAAAATAATCTTACTTTTAAATTAAATCTCATTTTATATCTGGCTTGAACATCTGTCCAGGAAGTTGGGATGGCATTTGATTTGGTTTGCTATATGACATAATTGTGACAACACAAGCCAATACTATAGCACCATCTCATCTTACTGCTACAATTGATCGGACAACTACAGCTAATTTGTTAATTTAATTGCTAATTTTTTTAAGTATGTCAGTTCTCACATTTTTTATGTTATTGTGTTTTATGTGGCAGCGTTAAATGTGGATACCGCGACAAACTTACTGTAGTTTAGCGGTATTCCATTTCTTAAAAATAAAATGTAACTGTGTAATAAAATGAAAAATGAATTTAAAAAAAAAAGCCGCGACTAAAGCTGAAAACCTACGGCACAAATATCGTTACCGTGGATACTACAGCTCCTGGAAGGAAGTATTCAGTATTTGGTATAAGTGCTGGTAGTTAAAGGCACATAATCATGCATCGACCTTGCCGGCGTGGTCAAAGAATCCCAGGATCTGTCAGAAGATCGGCTAGATTCTCTCCAAGTGATCAAACAGATAATAATCAGTCTGCTAGGGCCCATACACCCCTTCTGATGTGCCAGGCAAGTCTGGTGTCCCCTTTCCGGGTGACGGCCCAAGCCGAGGTACGAACTGCAGCGGTGCCTTTGCACTAGTTCCCTATTTATAATAGTTTTTAAGGCCCAACGCCATCTGCGTTTGCAACAAGTCCGGTAAAACTGTAGAGGTCGTTAGGGCCAGCAGCATCGTAACCAAAAAAAAAAAATGTTATTTAGACAGAATGTACATATTATGTGTGCGTTTGAGAGAGGGAGAGGGGTACTTGTGGGGTCGGCCGCTCAAAATTATTTTGTGCAGGGACCTGGCCAATGCTTGTTGGAAGCAACGGTTGACCAGAATGCTCGCGCAAACTTTGGCTAAAACTGGCAATGGCATTGCTATCCAACCATGTAATGTAGGCCCTAGCATGCGTAACAAAATGTTCTATACTCCTTGATTGTGCTAAAAAAGGACACAGTTGCGGCATGCTATGTAAAATTGTAAATGTCTCATTTTTCACGACAAAGTAGAGAAGACGCGCCGCAGCCCGCAGTGCAAGGCAAGAAGAGGTCGCGCGCGTGTCTCGGTAAGCATTCCTTGATAAAGGTCACCGAAAGTGATCGAAACTATAATTGGAATAACCGACTCAATTTAACGTGAGTATTCCCGTTTTATTAAAACAAAATGTATCAAAACCACGTCAGTTTTCATAGTAAGAGTAGAGAAGATTTTGTCACTTTGCGCAATCTAGACGTGTGGTCACTTCTTCCTCCAGTTGTTCACCACGGGCTTGTAAATTATTTGTTTAGTTTATTTCGAATATTTTAAGTAACTTTGTTTATTTTTGATATTAAATTTTAATTAGCTTTTTTTATGCTAATAAAAAGCACGTCACCCGCCCGATAGTAAGCGCCAATAACAGTTTTACGCCACCCAGAATGTTCTATATTTCGTTGTTAGTAATATTTTTCTTTTAAATAAACTTTGCCCCTTTTAACTTTTTTTTAACTTTAACCTTTTAACAGGCTTAAAGATGATTGTGTCGTAAATTTAAAAACAAATTAAGTATAGGTTCTCAGCGAGACATTGATTAGAAAAAAAAATGGGGCAGCTGCGTCTACAACGTAAGTACACACCTGATAGCAATATGATGCCAACGGAAGTCGTACAGCGGCACTGCCACGTATATGGACCTGGAGGAGCCAGCGCCAGCATGGACCAGCCTCGCCGCGCCGCGGCCAGCCAGCTCGAGAGACAGGAACGACCCTGTTCGTCGTCTTGACCGCAGGGAGAAGAGAGTGCCTTGCCCGTAGCCTCCGCTCTGTCAACAAAGTTTGTAACTTAATTCGGAGTTCAGATCGACTCAGTACCTCGCTCAGCGCTTCCCAGGAGAGCTGATTGTTTTTTTAAATTCTTCTTTTTATGTCAGAGTATTAAATATTGTGAGCAACCTAGTATTTGGCCACAGAGACTGAAGCAGTATATGCGTCGTTAAGATTGCTCAGCGTGCATGTGTGGGGGCACTGTGGGCAAATGATCAAGTGCACCATTTTTTTGTGAGACGGCATTTGCAATTGTTTAAATTACGAACTTACGACACTAATTGGGTAGTAATAACCACGCTTTCAGCCACTCGAACCAAGTTAATTACAACCTTTATTTGCCCTTCAAGGATTTTTGTTGTTTGCCTTTGTTTGTATTACATACAAACCATGGCTACAGGGAAAGTCGTTCATTAGGGTCTAAATATATTTCATTTTCAAGGCCGATTGCCAAAAATCTAAGAGATGTAAAACTGCTGACGAGTATACAATCAGCAAGTTGGCTTCAACACTGTGAGAGAAGCTTGTAAGCAAGGTTTTATTGGCCATAACTGAAATGGATTAAAGCACGAGATGAAACTGTGATGTTTCTTTTTTCTGTATGAAATTTTGTAAGATTTATGATCACTAAATTTATAAATTTACCTCCGGTCTCAGTCTCAGCGAAATAAACAGGGTAAACTCTCTTGGAAAAGTCTTCCCCGCTCCAAAGAGCTCAGAAGAAGCTATCCAGATGTAAGAGTTGGGCCTCAGGCTGAAGGCGTGAGGTCGGTCCGCGACGGTCCCCCAGCGCGCCTGGGCGGGGTGGAAGTTTCTTCTGGCACCAGGGGCTAGGGGGTTTATGGCACCTGTTAGAAAAAAAAACATTACAAACGAGTATTCCTCTCGCATAATACTGATTTAGAAACATACTGTTAACTTCATAAATCCTGCTAGATTGTATGTATTGTTCAAGAAAATTTGGAACACTCCAATATATATATTTAGGGACTTTATAGTAATACAATTGAACCTGTACTTGAAAAGAAGAGTGAACAATTGAATACTTGTCAATGAGTAATTTTGGTCTTAGACACCATTACAATTATATTTTTTTCTATTTTATTATACATTATTATTTCTTTATTATACAATTATATTCACTTGTCACTCATTAGAAGTGACAAGTGAAAAAATATAATTGTAATTGCAATAGTCATGGGATTGACAGACACAAAAACAATTCTAATGCTCTAGAATGAATTTGTTAAATTCTGATGCGCACAATACACCAAAACTACAAATGTTATACAACACACAACATATTTATGGTGGTTTTTTGTAGTGGTAGGGCTCTCTTGCAGAGTCCGCCTGGGGAAGTACCACGCCTTTGCCATTTATTCAACCGCCAACCAGTAGTGTGCAAGCATTACTTTGTTCCGGATCGAAGGGCAATGTTTCAAGCGTAATTAATGGGCATACAGAGATTTAACATGTAACATCTCAGGGTGACGAGCGCAGTGCATTGCAGCGCATAGTCTTGAACTGTTGAAGTTCAAAATTCTGGGTGGCACTGAACTGTTATGGGCAAGCGTGACGCTTAACATCAGGTGAGCGACTTGCTTGTCTCGTCATCGAGTAAAAAAAAACAAAAAAATAAGACCTACATTTAAATACGAGTGCGCTAGTCACGTTCTTCACAAAAATTGTGCCACGTGACACCTATATCTTACAGCACAAATGCGTATCTTGGTGTAGGTATAGTGCATCTTAGAAAACCCTGTCAGAGATTTTACATAAAACGTCAAAATTTTAGTTGGTAGCATACAACGCTACGCACAGATGACAATTATATGGACACAGATAAAGCTCTTAAAAGGGGAGTTTTGGCGGGAACGTGAAGAATTCATGTCGCGTCATTTTATTATTTTCCAAAAGTTGTGTTATTTCGAGTGACTGAAAAACGGTGAATTTTTACCCGTTAAGTGTTCGTGTACATGCACGAGTGTTGGTGAGTGGTATAATGTCGTGAATCGTGAATTTTCGTGTTGTTTCCAAAACTCCATAGAAGGCTCTAGTAAAGTTTTCACCACTTTACTGGGGCATGACTTGGACGTGACCGTGACTTGCTTTGCTTGACTTTGATCGTGACTATGACTTGTTTGATAATATCCAGCAAAAATTGAGAATATATATGTATACTTGACACTGGCAAATGCATAAGACGTGCGAGGCCAAAATCCTCTTGGACGAAAAAAAAAAAGCTCTAAAAAACTAAAACAATGCATGAAAGTACCTACAAAAGTTAGAACGATGCTTCATATCACGTCAGTTAAACCAGGAATCAATGCCACAATGGACCGTAACTTCGTAACTTACCTCTCGCAAACAGAACTGGCAACATCGATCCCTAACTAAGCCCTTGAAGTGTCAACAAACTTTACCACAACCGCTGGAAGTTTGACGTCGTCCAAAACTATACTAACGTGATCGAACTTAATAATTCTAGGGAATATAAGGGGAACGTGACCGGAACTGATGATTGGCTTTGGTAGGTAATTTCTAGTTTAGTACTGCTATTTTGTTACTATTAGTACTCACGGGATATTTACCACGGTTATGGTTTTTGTTGAGTTCCCAATATTTCGGCACAGTTGCATGCGCCATGTTCACGGGTAGACTGAAGATGCGGGTGGATGATAAAAAAGTTACGAAATTTAGGAGCAGACAAACCGATCTACCCCCTTTCTCAGTCTTTTGCTACGGGTACCACTGGTACTAGAACTCGATTGCAACTCTCGACAATACACACTCACAGTATCACTACGCATTGTATTTTGGTCACATTGTTATTGTCTTTTTTATCATCCACACGCATCTTCAGTCTACCCGTGAACATGGCGCATGCAACTGTGCCGAAATATTGGGAACTCAACAAAAACAATAACCGTTGTAAATATCCCGTGAGTACTAATAGTAATGTTGTAAACAACCACGAAAGTCTAAAACAGTGCTATTTTTTTCTTGTATTTCGTACTGGTATTTTGTACTCGCGATAACTTAGTTTTAATTGCAACGTTCTGATGTTCTGTGGCGGTGTGGTCGAGCTTTTTTATATATAATAATACTTGTTAGATTCGATATTTCGGTTTTTCGGCATAGAAAAATGAAATGTGTAGGTAAATAAGTAGGTAGATTAACTTCATGCTTAGAACATTATTATTTAATCTTTCAATAAAACTTTTATGTATCATGAAACCAACTACAATCATCACCACAATCAGATTAGTCCTATCTGCCGCGGTGGCCCGGCCCCGGTACCAGGCCGGATGGGGAAAAAAGTTCCATCGGCACCGGCGCTATAAAATCTGGGGCGGATGACACATTTTTATTTCATCGGCCCCGATAGCACACGCTTTCCGGAATTTACCCTGGTACCGAGGAGGTTGGGAAAATTCAAAGTAGCGTCCCCTGTGATATTAATACTAGTAGTTCGCGCCGAACTGAGACCTCGCGACCCCTATATCTTCACAACCGCATATTCGAACTTAAAAAATTTATTGAAATGAACTACTTGCTTACAAAATTTCATGAATACCGGATCAACGGTTCGCAAGTTATCATCGGACAAATATACACACAAACATACATACAAATGCCGATTTGTCCCAGTAAACTCTGAGACCTTCGCTTCGCTCGGTCAATTATAGCCAATAGTAATAAATAAAATGAGAGCTAAGTACCGTTATAATTAACAGTATTTATATTATTTATTACGAAATCATATTAGGAATCAAGGAATTTAAAGCAAATAACTAAACATTTAGAATAAAATAATCAGTTTTTATATGGTAGGTATAAGTAAAAGTCAAAAAAATCAACATGATAAAATTACTATCACTTGGTGACAGTATAAAGATTAGAAATACAAATTACAAATAGTACAAGGAGTAGTTCTGTGTAACCCAAGAAAGTTAATAAAAGTAACCCTTTCACAAAATCCGTGAAACTGGAACAAAAACGTTAAGTTTCGAGCTAAAAGAAATATGTAACCAATCAAATGTAATTTCGTTTCGACTATAAATCTTTCATTATTGCCCCATGGGGTAGGTAAATCATCAAAATTGAATTCGGGTGAGAAATTGTAGCTATATTCGTACGTCGTGTGAATAACAGTGCCTATTTACGAAATGAAAATAACCAAAACTTTACCGATTGTTATTTTTGGAGTCGAGAGAAAATAATTTTAACAAAAATAACTTTTAAGAGCATGTCGGGATAGGCTAAGTATGTTTCCGTAGGCGCGTAGGACGTTTGAAGTATTTATCCGTTTTTTCCGCTTATCTCAAAAGTAATTGTCACATGATGCCCTGATGCCCGAAATAATTTTAAAATAAAAATTTTACTATGATCTATCAACGTAGAAGATATGTTTCTGAGATGCATAGTTTAGAAATTGAAGGGGACACAGTGCAAGCAACTTGGTCGGCACATGTTTCGCAAGCGGTACATCTGATAAAAAAATGGTGTAGGAAACCTTAACTTTATTGTAAAAGACCTACCCAATGATACCCAAGATAGGGTATAGCGTTTTTTGTTCTTTCATCCCTCTTTTGTATGTAAGAGAGCTACCCTTATTTTACAAAAATAAGTTTTTTTTTTTTAACTGGATATCTGTACGGCAATGCACTGCGTTCGTCACCCTGAGATATTAGAATTTCTTTGTGCCCAGTAATTATGCTACGCTACGCAGTAATTACGCTAGATACAATGCCGTTCAATCCGTATTCATAGTAATGCTTGCACACTACTCCTTGGCGGTTGAATAACTGCCTAAGTTAAGTGCTTTTTGTTTTTGGTTCTTGTGTACATTTTTTTTTTCCATAAATAAAAAATTGTTTATTGTCTATTAAGTTGTAGTACTTCCCCAGACGGACTCTACAAAGAACTAGAAAATATATTATACTAGTTTGCTCGCGCGGCTTCGCTTGCAAATACATGGTTATAAAGAAAAGGTATGCTAAGCCGAATGGGGCTCATAGTACTCATGATTGTGAACAACTTTTAGTATGGGACCAACCCTGAAACCGAGAAAAAATAATCAGCTGCTCCATACATTTTGTCGAGTGTCATTGTAATTTTTCTATGGAACAGCAGTTTTATTTTCGATTTCAGGTTTTTTTCCTATGGTTAAAGTTGTTCTTTTTTTTTTTTATGGATATGGTGACGAGGCGAGCAAGGTGCTCACCTGATGTTTAGCTTCACGCCTGCCCATAACAGTTCAGTGCCATCCAGAATTTTGAACTTCAATAGTTCAAAACCATGAGCGGCAATGCACTGCTCTCGTCACCATGAGATATTAGATGTTAAATCTCTTTATGCCCAGTAATTACGCTGGAAACATTGCCCTTCAATCCGGAACACAGTAATGCTTGCGCACTACTGCTTGGCGGTTGAATAACTGGCAAAGGTGTGGTACTGCCCCAGGCGGACTCTGCAGAAGAGCCCTACCACTACAAAAATTAAAAATGTTTATAATGATGATTAATTACTATGAGCCTTTTTCAGCTTAGTATACCCTTTCCTCATAACCCTGTATAGAGAAACAGGGAAATACGTTTGTATACAAAGACGATCGCATAATTACCTCTTAACAGACAATATTCCATAATTAATCAAATTTTAATCATATCCAAACATATCACTATCAACCATCATCAAATGGTTAGCGATATTGCATACCTATGTGACATTAAATTAGCGATAAATCAGCAGACATAGCTCCTAATTGTGGTAACAGCTATGTTTCTGGATAATTTGTGGGAAAATAGCGTAATATTACCTTAAATAGGTCTTGCAAGAGCCCGCTTCTCTCATATCTCGTTCGCGCATTTTCAACATTTTCAAATATAAAAAAAAAACCTTAATAGGAAGAAATATTAAAATGACACTTACCTTTAAAATATCAATTCCAATGTTATAAAACATTTTTTTTTATATTTTTTTTTTGACGTAGAAAGTATTTTTTTTATTATTTTCTATTCGCCAAAATAAAAATATTAACATGAAAATTTCTATAAGGCATTCGGTATTCAGACTTTAAAATACCATTGGGTATTCTAAATTTTAATACCATACCATTTTAATACCATTGGGTATTCTAAAGTAATTGACTGTTTTTTTTTTGATAATGATATCTTACCCCATTAATAAAGGCGGATAAACCTTGGATTAGTTACCACGTGTTTAGTCCTTCTCGCTCTTTTCGAAATTAGAACTCGATAGAAAAAGACAGAAGACTGGTCTGTGGACTGGACTGGACGGACTCCAAGGTTAATCCACGATTATTAATACGGGGGTTAGTGATTATATAATTAATCTTAAATAGTGTGAAAATGCGTTGAACACGACAAAATACCTCATTTAAAAATTATAAAAAATAAAAATAAAATATATTATATATATTTAAAAATTATAATTGTAATGGTTGCCTGGAAGAGATCGCTTTTAGCGAAAAGGCCGCCACTTGTGGCACTAGCTTAGAATATAGTTCTGTACGTGTGTTATTATTATTTTGGTGTACACAATAAAGAGTTTCCATCTATTTATCTATCTATCTAAAACCATTTATATCTAGTAAGTTCTCACCTTTACAATCAAATGAGTTACACACTCTCATCTGTTCCCCATAGCCCTCACAGGACGTTCTGGAGCAGTACCGTCGCCTGGTCTGCCGGCCGCCTCCACAGGTTCTACTGCACGGTGCCCACTCACCCCATCCTGCCCATCCTGGAGAAAAAACGACAAATAATATTTAATTTATATAATTATATTTTCGCCGTTTCTATACGGGTTTATTATTTAACTAGTATTTACCCGTTGTTACTAGTAGTCTTCGTTTGCGTGTACATAAAAAGTATCCTATCCGTCTTTGTGATATACAGTAACTCCTTATCATCAGCATCATCAGCCAGAAGACGTCCACTGCTGAGCATAGGTCTCTCAAAACGCTCTCCACTAGGTTTCCCATTCCATTCCATGGAACACACACAATGACATGAACAACTAGCACCCAGAAGCAAATGCAAACCAGAAACTTAAATAGTCATTCAATATTTCTTTCCGAACAAATACAATCCGGGGCTGTGGCTTGTTCCGTCTTCGCCACAACAGATCTCATCCCATGACGTTATTTAAATCTTAAATCAACCCACATTCGATTGTTGTCTCGACCCATACGTCATATTTTTTAATTTTTCGAGTTATCCCAATTTATATTAACTGTCATCCCTTGCCGACATTTTCAATAAAACCACAGTTTGTTGGGTACAGTTCAAGAAAAGAGTGAATAGGTATTTCCTAGGCAAGCGTGCTACATCTTCGGCCACATCGTCGCTTTCCATCAGGTTAGATTGTGGTTAAACGAAAGCCTAGTCCGACGTACAAAAAAAAAGCAGCCCCTCTCTCCACTGCGAGTGGACTTCTTCTGTCTGGTTTAGATAATAGTAATGATTGTTGTTTTGTAAACTGACGAATTTTATGAAACGAAAATTTCACTTAACACCTACACTGTCAAGTATTCTGATAACTCGTCGATACAAAATATAAACCGGTTATAAAATTCAGAGTAAAGTAGATTGGCTCAGGTGCGGAGAATTGAATAATAAAATGTTTATTATAAGTTGTTATTAGCAAGGAAAGGAAGCTTTTCAGGACAATATTTTGCTTCGTGTTTTATTGAGCGATTTTTATTTTCATGGAACACAATCACCGGCACTTGTATACGAAATTTCTCAAATCTGCGGAGTAAAATCTAAAATTGAGCTTTACTAAAGTGAAAGCTAAGTTTTTTTAAACATTTTCTCAATTCTCTTAATCTTGATTTCTCTTTTTCTAAGTTTGCCCCAAACATTTTATAATTTGCTAACAATAAAATAAAGCATTGAATACACGGAATAGTTTTTTTAATTTATTTTTTGTTTTTCCACAAACTCATCTAAAATTAAGTGACGATGTGGTTGATGATGAAATTTTACACACCTAGTCCGGATTAGATAATAGCTCAAGTAAAGCTTTCGTACTACGCCGTTAGGTGCGTAGCGATTTCCCGACTTGTTTGTTATAGCTAGCCAGTTGACCCCACCACACAGATCACACTAGATACCGCATTACGAGATTCGTTGTTCCTACATAAAGTCAGAAAAGTTTGAGGAAGGCGCGGGTCGCGTCCAAGCGTTCAAGGCTACGCCTACTCGGGCCTAACAATCGACCAATTTCGTATAAGTGTATTTAGACTCCTGCGTGGACAGACCGTCCTGAATGCAGAATCTAGAGTGTGATCTGTGCCCTACCACCATGCTATGGTGTCCTCACCATGTTTTCCTTCACCGGTATGAAATCCATACCCTAACCACTGAGCTAATATTGCTACTAAAAATTATAAAAGACTTCTCTATTCTTGAAGACTAAGTAGGTGTCACTGTATTAAACTCACCAACAGCATTCCATATGGCGATATCAACCCCCAAGCTCCACGGAACCGCTGCGGACGTGGCTTCCAGCCAGGGTCCGTCAGGAGGAGTAGTCTCCAGGTCTACTGCTGGGTCGCTGATCCTCGCGAACACAACCAGCTCGCTCTGCGACGGAGCCATGCTCCAGTTGAAGCAAGGACCTAGTTGTGGTGTTGTTTTTAGGTTCACCTGTCTGGAACAATACAAAAAGTTAATATAAAGGAATTACATACAATAAGAATTCCAATTAATTGTGTAATTCATACAATTAATTATGCAGCGCAGGCAGGCCTCTCACTAGGTGAACCGACGACATTGTGAAAGTCGTGAGCAACAGGTGGATGCAGAGGCACTTTCTCGGTCAGTGTGGCGCTCTAAGGGGGAGGTCTATGTTCAGCAGTGGACGTCTGCTGGCCGATAATGATGATTATATTTCTATGGAGCCAGCGGCCCAGAGCCTGGCTCCGTTGTTTCAAGGAGCTGGGTTGGCTCGGGTAGACGCTGGCAGGGGAAATGCACAATACATACCACACGGGACGTCAGTGCAAGACTTATCGCCCCCATCTCGAATAAAAATAAGAATTATATTTGTTGTATTTAAAAATTTTACCAATTGAGATTCGGATTTAAACAAAGAGGGTTCAGTACAAATAGCAATTTAAATAAACTCTTATTCACTTCGGGATCCTCAGCGTGAGCCCGACTCTCATTTGGCCAGTGTTTATTTGTAGTTTTTTCTTTTATTTTGTAATCATACTAAGTCAGAATAGAAATCTGTACGTTTTAGTCTGTGTAAAAACAAATGAGCCCTTAAAACATAGTAAATACACGTTTCTTGTTTGAGAACGTTTTGTGATTAATACTATTTATGAGTATTTCGTGCCGTATCGTAAAACGTTCGTGTTCGATCGTAATGTGCTCATAAATGAAGGAGTACTGAGGTAACAAATAAAAAAAAAAACTGTCGACTTAAAAACCTCCTTTTTTTGGAAGTCGGTTAAAAAGTGAATCTAAAACCCTTCAGCAAAGCAATCCAATTAGCTACGAATACGCCCGCAATCGAACTCGAGTGTGCTAAATTAGCTGTTTCCAATGAAATCATACGAGAACCGTTGGAGGAAATGCTGGAAAGCAATCCGTTAAAAGTGAGCACGATTGAATACATCACTAAAGTTAAAAATCTACTTGTATGTTGCTGACTTTATTACAGAAATAGTTTACAATTTAACACAGTTACAATGATCTTTGTGCCTATATGTACAACAACCTTGATTTGTGCTCGCGCCATTTTTGTCCAGAGTTCGAGCCCGCGTGTTCTTAGAATTTGTGATTATGTAGATAAACCTTACCAAACTGGAAAAACGCGCGGGCTCGAACTCTGTGGAACTTTTTTTCTTTTATATCGTGGCTCCACGTGTAGTGTATTTAGCCATTCAAGTTTTGTAATAATTCAAGTGAAGTAAAATCCTAACTAATATTATAAATTGGAATGTAACTCTGTCTCACTGTCTGTGTGTTTGTCGCGTTTTAGTGGCTGTTAGCGACACGCTCTTAATTTGTAAGTAGATTTTATTGTAGTTTTAATATTAAAATGTAACAGAGGGTAGGTCGCGACTTGGCGCGGCCATTGAGTATGTAAAATCCGCTGGAAACCAAGTGGGTGTGCTATCGCGCATCGCGCCTATAACTTCCTAAAATACGGTCAAAGGCTATAAAATTTATGTGTTACTTTCGCAAATACACCACTAATGTCTCAAGAGTGTTTTTCTCAACAAATACCGGCCGGTGGACTCCCGTAGAACCTACAATGCTACTTCTTTGTTTGTGTGACCACGCGAACGAAGTCGCGAGTAACAGCTAGTATTTCATAATCAAATTAAATCTCAATCATTGTTACGGACAAGTCCAAGTCATGCCTCAGTAATTACTAGTGGTTTCCATGTACTTTTTAAACATTATACTATTCACCAAAACTCGGCAGCGTTCAAGAACACTGAATTTCGGAAAATCTTATACTTTCCCTAAGAAAGCGGATAAAACCGCGAGTTGCTGCTAAATAACATGTATAAGCAATGTATAATTTTATTATTAATAAATAATCTGATAGAATAAGCCATCATCAAGTTACATGGCAATTTCAAACAACCCTATTTCATTAACAGACCGAACTCTTTTCTTACATTGCAAATAATAAAGAATTAAAACTAAATAAATAAACACTGTTTTAGACTTTCGTGGTGGTTTACTACATAAAAATATCCCGTGTCCGTATACATGTGGTAAATATCCCGTAAGTTTTACGCGATCCTTTTTGTCTCACACCTGCAAATTGTGGAATGAGCTTCCATCAGCGGTTTTTCCGAGTAAATACAACATCTTCAAAAGGGCTGTTAATAGAGTCTTTAAAGGTCGGCAACGTATCTGTGATGCCCCTGGTGTTACAGGTATTCATAGGCGACGGTGATCGCTTACCATCAGGCGGCCCGTCTGCTTGACTGCCAACAACGAAAAAAAAAAAAAAAGTACTAAAAGTAATTTTTACTATGAAAACTGACGTGGTTTTGATACATTTTGTTTTAATAAAACGGGAATACTCACGTTAAATTGAGTCGGTTTTTCCGACTATATTTTCGATCACATTCGGTGACCTTTATCAAGGAATGCTCAGCGAGACACGCGCGCGACCTCGTCTTGACTTACATTATTAAAAGTAAGGTAAATAAATAAAGACCAAGGATTACTACGAGTAAAACACGCCACCATTGTTTACGGTATAAAATTAGCTGAATTGAAATACAGAAAACTTCCAACCTTATCTAAAAACAGGGTTGTCAAACAAAAAGTTTGTTCAAACTCCAAAATTTAACAGCCCACGTACAACCGCAGGGAAACAAAAAGACAGGCTGACAACCATTGTACAACCATTAGAGTACAACCATTGTATTTCTGTCGTTTATCCGCTTGTTTACATGACAAAGAGGAGTAATGCTTTTGAATTCCTTTTCTGTAAAGAATTTTAAGCAAATCATTCTGTTGAGAAACAGGGTCGCTGTTTAGACTAGGTTCTTTGAATGGGCACCTTTCGTGTTTGAAATTTAATTCATTGTGTTTGCTTAAACACAATGAATTAAATGAATTACTTTCAAATTAGACCAAAACGACATTATCGTTACACATTAGTCTCGTTACTATTAACTACGACATGTTAACGCAACATTTTTTTTTAACAATTTTTTTTTTTATATCTTTTTTTTTATAAATTTGTATAACTTGGCCATTTTACATGAGGTAATTTTTTTTTTCTTACCGGTTTTCAGTTTAAACGATATGTATAATCATAAGTTAGAAATACACGATGTCTATATAATAATTAATATTTACACACTACTGCTTGGCGGTTGAATAACTAGTAAAGGTACCGCTGTATATCTGCTGTGTCGTCTTTGAATGGATGTATAAAACGGTTCATACAAAGAAAATTAAAAAAAAAATACTTTTCAGGTGGAACACTTCCAAAGATTCCTACCACTATTAAAACTAGAAAATAGACAATGTTTTTTTTGTCACTAAAAAAAAATACAAACAAAAGTAAAAAGACAAATAAAAATACAAACGCCTATTTTGTTTTATTTTTGTCACAAACCGGCCCCACCTCAGCAAGCTGCCGGCTGTGAACAAGCAGCGCAGGTCTTCCGTTGGGGCCGGCCGGTGACGTCACGCATGAGAGCATCAAGAGGCGCGAAAAGGCATTTAAAGAAAAATTTACTACACAAAAACTAAATATTTTTACAAACAACAGTAATGTATAATATAAAAAAAGAGACTAACAAACCAAAAACAACAAAAAACAAACAACAAAAACAAACAAATAAACAAATAAACTGAACAATAACAAATACAAAAACAAATACAATAATATGCGAGCAATCAACTATAAAAAATCAAATAAATACACTGAACAAAACTATTGAAAAGCTAGAAATAGAAAATATGAAACTTAAAGAAGACATGAAGCAGATAAGTACTTGCTCAAAAAATTTACAATACAACACAGACAATACAAAGAAACTAGTACTATACGGTCTTACGGAACACGAACAAGAAACAGAAATGCAACTCCACCATAGGATGATAAGCATTTTTAAGGACATACTAAATGTAGACCTAACAGGCTATGTTGAGGAACTAACTAGAATAGGAAGAAAAAACCTACAACGCAGGCCTGTAGTAGTTGAGCTAATTAGCAAAAAGATGTTAAGATACCTACTTCAGAATGGTCGGTGTTTTAAAAATACAGGTTTGTCCATATCGGAATATCTCGATGACACAGCCCTACAACACAGAAAAAACCTACAAGTACATCTTCGTGCAGCACGGCTTGACGGTCGACATGCCGTCATTAGAAATAATAAACTAATTATAGACGGCAAAACAGCCCACACATACCTGCAAAACCAGCCAACATCATCACCATCATTGACGCGGCCATCACAAAATACGTCGCCTGTACCACACGCCTCCAGATATAGTTACCCGGCTTCCATCCCAACAAATACACAAAATACACAACCACGTGCACAAGATATGCCACTAAATCATAATTTTCGCCACTAAACGCACAGATTTCAACATTATAGTCCAAAACATGCAGAGTATCTACGGAAAACGTCACATAGTAAGAGATTTTTTACAAGAAAACCACCACACTATACATGCACTCTGCGCGACCGAAACGTGGCTATCAAAAGCCAAGCTTCAACTGTTCGACTGCACCGGATATAACATTGTTGCCGCATTCTGTAGGCAAAATCGCAAGGGAGGAGGGACCATGATATTATTACGCAACGACTACCAACATACAGAGTTAACGGAGATAGCAGATCTGTCTATTGAATATTGTATAGAAATTAGTGCCATAATAATTAATAAAATTAATGTTATGTTGATAATTATATATTGGAATAACAAGCGGAGCGATCTATTCTATAGTCAGCTAAATAAATTATTCGAACTGCTATCAAAAAAGTACAACAAAATAGACATAATCATTGGTGGAGATTTTAACACAGACTTGATGGACGTATGTACAGAATCGACTACACTACTAAATTTAATGCGAGAATACAATTTCAACCAATTTGTAAAGGAACCAACTCGCATCACTAACAGTACAGCCACTTGTTTGGACCTAGTGTTCTCTAACTGCGATAAGAACAAAATAAATGTCTCTGTCCAAGATTACGGATTTTCTGATCACCTAAGTACTAATATCAATATCAAAAATGCTCTAAATTCAAATAATATACCTATAATATGGAAAACAAAAAAAAGATTATTTAACAAACAAAATATGAATATTTTTAAAAATGAACTAAAAAATATTAAATGGACTGAGCTATTGAGCCCTAATACAAATAAAACTGTAAATGACAACTATGAAATATTTAATAATACACTATCAGAAATCTTAGACCGCTGTATACCTAAAAAAGAAATAAAACTAAATACAAACAAAAAATATAAATGGTTGTCACGAGGCATAAAAACATCCTGTAGGAATAAGCGCCTGCTAAAACCCCTTGTTACATACTGTAATCACCCAACATTAACTAACCACTATAAATCATACGTAAAATTATTAAAAAAAACAGTAAATAAATCAAAAAGAATTGAATACATACGAGAAATGAAAAGTTCAGAAAATAAAACTAAAACAATGTGGAAAATAATAAAAGAACGCACAAATAAAAACGTAAAAAAGTGTAAAAATAACATAAAACTAAAAATTAATAATGATATTATTTCCGATCCGCAACAGGTCGCAAATACCTTCAACCAATACTTTGCTTCGGTAGGAAGCGCGGGCGGCGGAGGACCGGCTCGTGGCCGTCCCGTGATCCAGCGCACTGGTAACTCGATGTTCTTAAGCCCGGTCGAACCACGTGAAATGTACTTAGTAATTAAAAATTTGAAAGGGAAATATAGCTACGGTATTGATGAACTACCCCCTATTTTAATTAAACACTGCGCCGAAGAACTCACTTTACCGTATTATCTGTTAACTAACCAATCTTTTATCGAAGGCACGTTTCCAGAACTTTTGAAGAAGGCGCTTGTTAAACCAATACACAAAAAATCATCCAAAATAGAACCCAGTAACTACAGACCAATAGCACTCCTACCTACCTCCTCAAAAATTTTTGAAAAGGTTATGCAAACGCGTCTCAATTCTTTTTGCGAAAAATATGATATTTTGGACGACTGTCAAAACGGTTTTCGGCGAAACCGCTCAACAGTTTTAGCTGTATACAAAATAATACACGACATTTTGCAATCAATAAATAACAAAGAATATGCAATCGGAATACTACTCGATATGACAAAAGCTTACGATAAAGTACAATATGACATACTATTAGACAAAATATATGGCATTGGAGTACGCGGCAATGCCCATAAATGGCTTTGCTCCTTCTTAAAAAACCGCGAACAGTATGTAGAAATTGAAAATTTTGACCATAGTTCCGGTATGATAAACATTACTAGATCTGACCCAATACCAATGAATCATTCAATTCCCCAAGGAAGTGTCGTTGCATGCATCTTTTTTTTAATATATATTAATGACCTTCCTAAAACAATTAACGAATCCTGTGTAATTTTCGCGGATGATATCTCTATTTTGACCTCTTGTAAAAATAATATAAATCTTAATGAAAAACTCACTGACATTTTTAATAATATAATGAATTGGATGACCGACCACAATCTTGACTTAAATCTGACAAAGACTGCAATAATGCAATTTAGACCCCACCAAAAAGCCCCTCTTGACATACAATTCTCATATAATAATAATAAACTAGAATGTGTTGACTCAGCCACTTTACTGGGCATAGAAATTGACACGCATGTAAACTGGAAAAGGCACATTCAAAAAATAAAGGCAAAACTGTCAAGTTTCACATACGCACTTAGGGAACTTAGACGAGCAACAGACCTTGATACAGCTTTAACAGCCTATTACGCTTATGCATTCTCGTGGCTCAGCTACGGCGTCATACTCTGGGGAAACAGTGTGGATGCCAAAGATCTTTTTGTTGTCCAGAAAAAATGCATCCGAATACTGGCAAACATAAAACTTCCCGACATCAAAATACCAAATTTTCACAGATCTTATTTCATAAAATTTAAAATCTTAACGACTACATCCATATATATTTTAGAAAACTGCAAATTTGTGAAAAAACATCCTCAACTCTTTACAAAATTATCAGACAAGCGAGATTACCGAATAAGGTCTAATTACAAAAACAAATTAATAGTACCACCGTCTAAACTAGAAATGCATAGCTCCGGACCAAACCCAATGGCTGCTAAAATATATAACAAACTACCAGTACAGATAAAAGAGATAGAAGAAGAGTTCAAATTTACTAAAGCCCTAAAAAGTGTATTACTCGCGAAATCCTACTATACCCTAGACGAATTTTTGAGAGACAAAATAATTATGGAATAGATTGACCCGCTCCGCACGATATTGCCATACCCAATCAGGGTCATTATGATTTACCTATTTAAAATATGCTAGTTAAGATCTGCATGTATTCCACATAATGTTTGCAATAAATTAATTGAGTATTGAGTATTGAGTATTGAATAATAATAATATAAGGTAGATGTGGTCAAATCACGAAATCTTCACCTGGTATTTGCCACATGCCACTAGAACAATTTCAAACTATAGTCAATCTTGTGACAAACCCGTATTCCAGCGACTTGTGCGGCTCGTAGCTACGTGGTTCTACGGAGCGTAGCAAAACGTAGCAACTGTGCTACGGTATCTCGTAGACAGTAAAACGGAACGATAGCTTTCGTAGCAAACCTCGATTTCGATCGTAAATGTTGTATCGGATTGATGTCATTTCCCAAAAAGAAGTTTTGGTGCTTTTCTCAGTATTCTAAGTTTTTAGGGTTCCGTATCATAATGGAACCCTTGCAGTTAACCATGGGCACCTATGGGGACGTTAACTGAGATAAAAAAAAGTATTTATGAAAAAAAAATATATTATAAAAATAATATCTATTACAAAAAAAAAAAGAAAAACATACTACATGCCTATTAGAAATAATCGTGTTTAAAAGCTGCTTAATTTCAATCCAGAAGTATTGAACAGGTCAACATTAATTTACTTAGCAAGATTTCAGCTTGCCTTTCTAGTGAAACTATTTTTCGCGTTATTTCGCATTACCACGGCTAAACAGCTGAACGAATCGACCTGAACTTGTCCATATATATAGCTTAGGAGCGGATACGCACATAGGCAACTTTTTTTTTGTAGGTCCACGCGAACGAAGTCGGGTAAAAAGAAGTATTTTTTTTTTTTTTTTTGATGTTTTGGAGGTAAGCTATATCAGCTACTCGTCTTATTTCACGAAGTGGTAGAATGTGGAAGTTTTTGCACCGAATGGGGTAATCTCGTACGGTCTCAACCGTACCGTGTAAAATGGCTTTGACTTGCAATGAGCAATTAAGACGAGTTACAGTAAGGGCTTACGCACGTTAACTAGAGGGAGCCGGCGAGAAAAAACAAACATAATTATGGTACACTCAAAATCAAAATTCATTATTTGGAACAAACAACTTAATGGCTTTTAATACATATAGACCCACAGAAAAGAAAAAGTATATTTTTTTTCTTTAACTACTGCATCGTTCTATGTATAGAACGATGCCTCCCGCAGTAGTTAAACAACTGTGTTATGTTACTCTGTGGCGAGACGAGCAAGTCGCTCACCTGATGTTAAGCGTCACGCTTGCCCATAACAGTTCAGTGCCACCCAGAATTAAAAAACTTCAACAGTTCAAAACTATGCGCGGCAATGCACTGCGCTCGGCATCCTGAGATGTTAGACGTTAAATTTCTGTACGCCAGTAATTACGCTGGAAATATTACCCTTCAATCCGGAACACAGTAATGCTTGCACACTACTGCTTGGCGGTTGAATAACTGGCGAAGGTGTGGTACTTCCCCAGGCGGACTCGCGGGTAGCAACGCCCACCTATTTGACACCACTGTCATATTTGCAGATCTGTTTTTTTTTTTCCTTGGATTAAAACAAATAATTATATTTTGTAGCAAAAAGTAATTCACACTATAAAATCTCGACTACTCGAACTAAACACACCAAACGATTACGAGCTGCGGTTCTCAAACTTTCGTTATTAAGCTTACGTGACTTTCTTCGGGGTCGGAATAGTCCCTAAACTGCGAGCGAACTCAACGATATTGGAAATGAAAGTTTTTGAATTCCAGACAATTGAATAGAAGTATAGAAGTAAGCATAAGATCAAAATCAATTTCGGAAGCGAGAAGTAGAAGTAGCGAGAAGAAAAAGTAGAAAAACTATTGTTTGAACATTTTATTTATTTATTGTTTATTTATGGAATCGATTGACGTGACAAGCAAGTCGCTTGCCTGAAGGTAAGCGTCACGTTACAGTTCATCAACAGTTCAATGCCACCCAGAACTTTGAACTATAGCTGTTCCATTCACTGCGGTGTACTGCGCTCGTCACTCTGAGGAAACCTAGATTTTAAATCTCTTTTGTCATTGAATCCGGAACATTTTAATCTATGCACACTACTACTTGGCGGTAAAAAAACTTGCATAGGTTTGCTAAATAATGAAAATCTAAATTAGCTATATTACAAAACTACCAGCGCCGCGCGGTTTCACCGTGATATATATGATATGAGATTTGATTTAAAGTTCTGGATGAGAAATATCCTATGTGCTAATTCAGGGAATGATCTACGTACATACAAAATTTTATAGAAATCCGTTCAGCTGTTACAGAGTTGTATGGGAACAGACACAGTTACAAGAAAAACTTAAGAAAAAAACCTATGGATTCATCAAAATAAAGAAGAATTCTTGAACAAGTACTATTTAAGGTAACAGACTACGCGAAGCAAAAAGGAGCGTTATCCGTGGTAAGCTTACGGGTAACATGTAGCAGCATGGGTTTTTTAACTTTGTTACTCTTGTTCATGTTCCCCCTTCATCATCATCAGCCAGAAGACGTCCACTTCTGAACAAAGGCCTTCCCCTTAGAGCGCCACATCAACCGACAACTTGCCACTTGCATCCACCGGTTGCCCGCTACTTTCACAATGTCTTCGGTCCACCTCGCGGGGGGCTGCCTGCGCTGCATCTTCCAGATCGCGGTCGCCACTCAAAAACCTTTCTTCGCCATCGGCTATCGCTTCTTCGAGCGATGTGGCCTGCCCATTGCCACTTAAGCTTGAAAGCCCTGAGAGCTATGTCGGTGACTTTGGTTTTTCGGCTAATATCCTCGTTCTGGATTT